>CM064349.1:22590470-23215470 GCA_032595735.1 Pelochelys cantorii | reverse complement strand
CCGGGGACTGACCACAGCAGCCCGGCGACCCCGCCAGAGCCTCAGCGGGCGGGCTCCGTGGAAAAGCCCGCCCCGTCACACCGAGCCGCTCCGCTCCGTTCAGTTCTCAGGAGCAGGGCCCCGGCAGGGACACCTGGTTCAACACTCCCGGGGACGTGTCGTCCCTTACGCAAGGACCAAGTCGCTGGGACCCCGAAGAGGTTCCGAAGGGGGCTGGGAAGGGAGCTGCCCCCCCCCCCGCGCCAGGGGGCCGGGACTCTGCTCTGAAAGCACCTTCGCCCCAGCCAGAGAGAGGCGGCAGCGCTTTGGCCGTAGCGTGAGATTTTGTCTGGCCCCGTCTGCCCCGTCTGTGACTGGCGTGAAAAAGGCCCTTTGCCCGGCGGGCCCCGCGGCCTCAGCCGGCTGGGAGCAGAGCCCTTTCTGCCTGGGTTCTGCAGATGGCAGTGCCACCGCGCAGGGCTTCGCGGCCCACCCTCTGCTCTCTCCTGCTCAGCAGGCCCAGGGCCAGGCCAGGGCAGTCTGCGGCGAAGGGTTGGACTGGGAAGCAGCCTGGCGTGGGAAGCTGGGGTCCTGTCCCTGGTCTCTGCTGGGGTCTGCCTGCCGGCTCATGCCATTTGCGTTTTGCAGACCAGACGGGTCTGTGCGGCTCTGCCGGCGGGAGGCCTGCGAGTGGGGGTCTTACAGCGAAGGCAGCGGGGCTCCCGGACCTGGGGTGACACCTGGAGGTGAAGGCATGGGGGGCGCCCTGGCAAAGCCAGCCGGGGGCTCTTGGCGGAGCTGCTGCGAGCCGGGTTGCACTAGGACGGCACCGGTGAGGGACGAATGCTACTTCCACCCCTGAAGTTCCGGTTTGCCACAGGCTGCCTGCATCCCTCAGCGCGCCCGCCTGTGCCACGGCACAGGGGCACCGCAAACGGGAGACCACGGGTAGGGGCAGCATCAGGGGCGGTGGGAGCTGCCGCTGTCCTAGGCAGCGAGTCAGAGGCCACGTACATGAAACGCCACCCAGCGATTCCCCTTCCCACCGGCCCACCCTGCCCACGGCCCCGCAGGGCGGCCAGAGAAGTGACTTGCATGGCATGTTCTCAGCCGGGCGCAACTCGGAATAAGCGGCGCCCACTGAGCCACATCGACGGCGTGGCTCATTTCGAAACGGGGAGCGTCCACACAGCATGTATTCCGGAACAGAGCCCTCTGCCCCGGCTTCCCCAACTCCTCGGACTCCGAGGTTGCAGGAGGCGAAGGAAGACGCCCTCCAGCTCGCCGCTAGTTTGGAACCACTGCCGGCTGTGTAGACGCGGACGGAGTTATTTCGAAATAACGTTGCTGAGGGGACGGACCCTGGGGGTGGCCTCCCATGCGCCCTGTTGCCCTCCCCCGCTGGGCGCAGGCCTTTCGGGCTGGAATTCAAACCCGCCCGGCCTGGCGTCGGCTCTTTCACAAATCCCGCGACCCCCCACTTGTTAGTAGAACCGTTTGTAAAAGGGGAGGTGAGGCCGACACCGCGCTGATGGGCCACGCGGTAAGGAAAGAACAGCGCTCCAAAGACCAGCACGACAGAGGGATCTGAAGCCTTTATAGATGGTATATTTGAGGGCGGGTGTCTCACGCTAGGTGTGTCTCTAGGTAGGCAGCTACCGCCTTCCACACCCGCAGAGTAAATACGCAGAGAGACTGACCTCTTCGGATTTAAGTCCAAGGCACTTTTTACAGTGAACAGGTTAAAGCCATTAGTTTAAAACATGCCTGTTTCTGGGTACAGATCAGTTGTATGGCAACGCTGTCTGAACAGCTGCATCTCCAACCCTCCCCCAGGCTTGACAGGAACCATGGATATGCTTTGGAAAGGAAGCCCTGACTCAGATCCAGACCTTGGATCCCTACACACAACAGCTGGGGGGATTAGTGAACCGCAGCGCCTTGCGCTCTCTGGGAGGGGCTGACCTGGGTCGGGGCACTTTCCCGGGAACGCCTGGGCTGCTGGTCAGCCGAGGGAGGGGATATTTTCAGGAACAAGCCAGCAGAAAGACAGCCCGGCTCTGTGCCGCGCAGCAGCTGTGCTCTGCTAGTGGGGCCGGCTGGGCCTGGAAGGAAGGGCCCCCCATCTGGCTTTCAACAGGAGCTGTCAGAAAGCAGCCCCCTCCTGGGAACATCTCAGTTAAACCCTGGGCCAGAGGAGGCATCAGGACACCGGCCCCGAGTCTGACCGAGGGAGGGGAACTGGGCCCCCAACAGCCCTTCTCCAGGGTGCTGCACCATTGGTTACGGGGCTGTGGCTGAGGGAAGGGCAGATTGACGGCATCGAGCTCCCCTCCCACCTGGAGGGAAATGGGTTTGGCAAGGAGGGATGTTATCGTCAGCGGTTCCCTGGGGAGCCTCGGCCCCGGGGAGTGGAGCCCTGGGCTCAGGGCGGGATCCTGCCGCCGGAGCAGACAGCAGCAACGTGGCAGGCAGAGGGGAAGGGCAGAGGGCTCTTCTGTGGATCCCCTGAGAAATCCCACCGCTCTTCGGACCACAGCTCACTCCATGGTGTGACACCCCCTCCCCCTTGTGCTTTCTCACAGGATTCCTGCAGGAGTTTGGGGTCTTCCCCTTTGCAAGGAAGGACACCAATGACCCTTAGGAGAGTCCCAGGGCAGGAAGGGGGAACCAGACTTCTCTTCTGCATCCGCCTTGGCTAGCAGGTTGCAGGGTGGAACCAGAGGGCAAGGGAGCCAGGCTGGGAATGGCGCCAAGCCGGAGGAAGAGCACACCCAGGGCACGTCTACACTGCACTGATTTCAAAATCCAGCCCTCTTCCCCCGGCTTGCCTGACGCCTGGGACAATGCGGTTCCAGGAGTCGGAGTAAGACGTCCTCCAGCACGAGGGAATGTCGACATGATGCCGAAATCACTGCCGGCTGTGTCGACGCGGACTGTCATTTCGAAAGAACGTTGCTGGGTAGCCAGAGGGTGTGTCGACCCAGCACCCTACCCTCGACATGAGATCCGCAGTTTGCGCTATGCAAGATGCGCAACTTCTCTCCAATCGCTTTCAAAATAGCGTATGTTGAAATTTGGCGCATCTACCCAGCGCCAAATTTCGAAATAACGCGCTATGTCTGGCTATCCCTGATCCCTCGTGCAACGAGGTTTACTGGGATGGCGAAAGAGAGCACCTGTTATTTCGAAAACTATTTCGAAATAACGGGCGGCTTGCGGAGACACGGGGTAGCTATGTCGGGATACCCCCGTCTCCCGACATAGCCGTGCAGTGTAGACGTACCCATAGCCCCGGTGGCAAGGAACAGGCTCAGCAGCACTGGCCACCCAGTGGAAAAGGATGGCCAAACAGATGAAGACTTACTGGGGGGGCATGGGAGGGTCATTCTCAGAAGCCCACGAGCAGTGGGGAGATGGATGTGCCCGAACATGGAAATACAAGCGCTGAGCGGAAATACAGAACAAAGATTCAGGGCAGGCTCTTTGGCTGATCTGGCTGCTTCGCGCTGCCATGCGGACGGACCCCGGCGCTAACGCTGCTTTGTGTCTCTCGGGAGGGTCACTCTGTAGAAAGATGGAGCTTCTGGTATAAGAGAATCAACGGAGGCGGAAGAGGGTGCGACCTAGGCCCACGTGCCGTGCGGGTCCGTGGCTGGAGGCCGGAACAGCCTGAATTCGGTGCAGGGAGGCCGGCCAGGCACCAGCCACAGGGGAAGATCCAAAGCACCATTAGATGAGCTATGGAGAAGAGGAGGGTTGGTTTGCTTGCTCTGAAAACCTGCAAGCCACAAGCATCCCAGCCCCAAAGGCTGGAGCCACTGGAATCTCCTAACGTCTCTGCTCTGCGGTGAGGGATTTCCCCTTGTACCACCAGGAAACTCAGGCTTTCGCTACTGGCGACAGAGTCGTTCTGGGGGATCACACCAGCGCCTTAGGCCTGGCCCCTGGCATGGCTCCTTCGTCTCTGGCTCAGGGCAGTGCATGGTCAAGTGTGTCCCTGCGGACAACCTCCCCTGGAGCAGCCCCACCCATCGCCTGGCAGGGCTGGACCACAAAAGCAATGATGTGACACCTAGAGTGGAGGAACCAGACACCCCCCCCCCGAACTCCTCCGCACACCTGGCCCCCGGGGGCCAAGAGCTGCTGGAAATCACATTTCTCTGCTGAGCTCCAGGCCAGGAACCCTTGTGTGCTCCCTTCACCTGCCCCAGAGCATTCAGCCCCTCCCTGCTCCCAGGCAGAGCAGTGAATCCACCCGCTGGCTGCCTGCCCCCTCTCAGGGGGCACCTCCAGGCTGCTTACCCTGCCCAAATAGCACAGCCTGCCCTGAAAGCTGGGCTTGGAGCACTGGCTCTTTCCACATACTGCTGGGCAGGCAGAGCTGGGGGTCTGTGGCCCACCCCACAGACTCCTGCTGCTTGACAGAGGACAAGGGAGGCAGCTTGCTAGGAGCTGCCGGGCAGGGCGTTAGGACTGGACACAGCCTGTTACAGAACGGAGGTATACCTATCTAGCTCATAGAGCTGGAAGGGACCTTGAGAGGTCGAGTCCAGCCCCCACGGCAGGACCACGTACCATCCCTGACGGATTTGCCCCAGATCCCTAAATAGCCCCTGCAAGGATTGAACTCACAACCCTGGGGTAGGAGCAGACACCGCTCCTGTCACACCAGGAGAGCCGCCTGGTTGGCGCCAGCTGAGGACCTGCCTTGACCCATCCCCCCCTCTGCGTGCAGCGCCTGGGCGACGCATGTCAGAGTCCCAAAGCGGGACAGGAGCTCTGGGCTCCTGGCCATGCGCCTCGGTCCCCAGGCGAAGCGAAAATCGGCACTGAGGTGTACTCAGAAACAGACATGTGGGCGGCAGGCGGACGCTGCGGCCTGCTAACAAACTAGTTTGATACAAAACCGGAATGGAAAGTTACAATGCCCTTTACCATATAGCAATATATCTCATAGTTAAAATAAACTATTAGGCTTTCTTCTAGTATTAAAAAAAAAAAGCAAGCGGTACAGAGGCAAGAGGCAAACCCAGAGCGACGCTCCTCGTCTAAGTGTGAACAGAAACACGTCGGGTCTGTCCGGGCGTCCTGCTCCGCGGCGGCTGCCCCCCGTGGGCGGGGCAGAAACACGAGATGCACGGACGAGGGGCGGCTCCTGCACGATTCGTTCCCTGGCAGTACTGAGGGTTTTGAACCCTTCCTCCAGCAGCCGATGCGGGCACTGGCTGGGCCAGTCCGACGGGCCTTTGGGCTGCAGAGCTACACGCTGAGTTTTACTCTTGTGCTTTTCCTCCCCCAGCCTCCGCTGCTCTCTTCTTCCCCTTTGCTCTGGCTCAGCTGGAGGGGGGCACCTCCTGGCCCAACCCTGTGGCTTCCGGGGTCTGTGCGAACCCCCCTGCCACTGGGAGAGAGAGGCTGTTCAAGGTTTGCCAATGGGCTACTCAGAGGGAAACCCCAGTTCAAGTGACGTGTTTCCAGTACAGGGGAGAAGCGGTGGTTGGTTTATGCACACAGTCCTGTTCAAGAGGCTTAGTAGCTGTTGGGAAACTCCCCCGTTACGCTGGGTAAGCTCAGGGCACAGTGGAAATTGATACTGCACGGTGCAGCCTCCGAGCTCCGGCCACCTTGGGAGGGCCAGCGGCTCGCTACTCTGAAAGCTTCTCGCTCCGAACAACGCCCGAGGGCTCTTTCCAAGGCGGACAGCTGACCAGTGACGTGCAGCTTTGAAACTGACCTGGGCAGAGGGAAGCGGCTGATCTGAGGTTCCCCTCTCTGCCCTGGCTCGGGGGTGCTGGTCTCGCTGCTGCCTGAGGGCGAGGTGCTGGTCCCAAAGGAGGGGGGCGACCGAGGGGTCCCTGTAACACTGGCGGCCCTAGCTCCGGGCCCTACCGATGAGCCTGTCTCTAAGGCAATCAGCGGCCAGCTGCTAGCGAGGGCCGCCTGGCAGCGACGGCCCCGTAGAGCCGTGGGAAAGCCGCTGCAGGGGTTGCTTTCGCCCCCCTAGCAAGGCCAGGGCGAGGGCAGCAGGACACAAAGGCCGATACCCGGGGTATCAGAGGTAGACTCGAACAAGCGGCTGCCACTGGGGGGCAGGGGAGCGAGGCTGCTGTCTAAGGTGCTGAAATGGGAGGGGCAGCAGGATGCGGCGGGGAGAGGAACCGTGCTGAGGGGTGAGGCAGCCCCGAGCCAGCCAAGCGGATCACGGGGCTGCGCACAAGGGACACCAGCCTGGCCAGGCAGTGGAGCCTCCGACTGTCCTTACACGCCAGCAAGAAACTTGTCAGAGCAATCCTGGTGCAACGACTGTTCTAGGCAGGGATGCCCCCAGAAGCTCCCCCGCACGAATGCCACGGCGTGTGCGTTAGTCCTCTCCGATGCCCTGAACCGCTTCGTCATTTGGCATTTTCTAGCGGCACCTCACTGGGGAGGGTTCACCAACATGGATCAGCTGGTGGCTCGGAGCCTCTCTCTAGCTGTCTCAGAGGCGCCCGTCTCTGGCCCAGAGCCCCATCAGGTGCTGCACATCAGTCAGGATGAAGACAAGTGTCACGCTGACAACGCCTCTCTCATCCCTGGCCCTGAAAGCCCTTTGGAAAGGTGGAGACGCCCCATCCCCCTCCTCTTACGGGAGGCACCCTGATGGGGAAGTGACTCGCCCAAGGTCACACAGTGAGCCTGTAGCAGAGCCAGGGCCGGAACTCTGGGCGCCCAGTCATATGACCTAGTCACCGGCTACGCTGCACATACAAGGCATCTGAAGGGGGGGGCAGATGGCGACTGACTAGAGACCGCCCCCTGGTGCAGCGAGGGGTGGGCAGGCAGGCGTGGTGGGGAGGGAGGGATCGAGCTAGGAGAGAAGCCTGTGGACGTGGGGCAATGAGGGGGAGGGTGGCTTCTGAGCAAAGCCCTCTCCTGCCAGGGACGCAGGTCCCCCGGACTGGGGGGGGCTCGGAGCAGAGGGTGGCACTGCCATGTGGACCAGAGCCTGCGCTCTTTAGCACTGGGTGAGGAGTACCAGGGCTGTTGGCGCAGGAAGCCCTGGAGGGTGGGACTGGCAGAAGGGGCCCACGGTGCCCTTGCTCCCGCTGGCCTGGGGCTGGGTACCGTGCTGCCTTACGGCTGCAGCGCTCCTCTGCGGGGAGGTGGCATTTCCCTCCTGACCTCGGCCAGCGGCATTTCCCGAGGCTCACTGTGCGTCTGCAGGCAGGCAGGGTTAGTAGCACGTCCTGGGGCAGTGCAAGAGGAGCCTGCCCGGGGGCAGCAGAGTGGTAGCCTTGGGCCACGGGCGTTCCCAGGGCTAGAGCCGGCGGGCAGGAGGGGCGCGCTCTCTCCAGGCAGGGGCTGTTTGCTAAACAAGGTGACTTGCCGGGCCCGAGGCGCACCGCCCAGCCAGCTGCAGGAAAGCCCCCGGCATGGGGCTGAGGAGAGGTCCCTGCTGAGGCGCCAGCGGGATCCAGCGCTCTGCATGGAAGTGAAGGGATTACAGAGGAGAAGCTTCCAGGCTAACTGCCTGGGGACACAGTGACTTGCCCTCATTCGCAGACACCGCTGGGGGATGGGTAATTAATGCCCCCGGGTAATTACGTGGTTACTTCATCTGTGTAAAACTACAGCGATTCTCCCCCAGAGCAGCTGGCACGCTCCGGGGGGTGGGGGAAGCAAGCCAGGGCCTTGTGGCTGGGGGGGGGACTCCGGACAAAGCCCAGACCAGGCATCGGAGCAGCGGCAGGTGCTGGGGCAGAACAAGAGGTGAAAATGCCCGAGGGAGAAGGGGAGGTCCCCGGAGGAAGCCAGGAGGTGCGCAGGCCCATGGTGCAGAGGGGACAAGCAGCACAGATTAGCCATCTCTCCCGCAGGGCCTCCCCCCCTCCCCCCCGTGGCAGTAACTCACGTGTCCACCCTCAGTCTTGCAATGAGTCCTTCGTTCGAAAGGGACGCAGTGTCCCAATCAACCGCCTTCTCCCCCTTCCTGCCCCCAGGCCTCAGGGCTGGCTCCCAGCAGGGGCTGAGCGGGCAGGCCTGGCTGCCAGCCAAGCTGAAGGCTGGAGGACTTCTACATTCACATGGCAATGTGAGACTCTTCGAACTGGCCCCACTCCCTCCGAAGGGCCGGGCCGGAGAGCTCCTGGGCTAGCTGCTGAGCCTATCAACGGGGGCTCTGGTGTGTGGGGGAGGCGGGTCACTCAGGATCCACCCCCCAGCTCTTCTTACTCCTCCAAGGGGGTTTCAGGAGGGCTCCAGGGTGTCCCTTGCGTCAGCTCCGGGAGGACCCGCTTGGTTCCACTCCACAAAGCCCCGCCTGCCCTCTGGCTGAGCACACGGCTTCGGCGCCGGCCCCCAGGGGCACTGTCAGCGCTGGACCAGCTGGCAGGGTGTCTCCTTGGGGCCTCACCCTCCTCCTCCCTGCAGCGGCCGTTTCACGCCAGTCGCTCGGAGGTCAGAAGAGCCCCCACCCAAAGCAGGCGCTCCCCAGAGGCTGCATGCCAGCAGCTCCGGGCAGGACAGGGGCCCGAGGGAGCCCAGCCCCATCAGGCTGGGGCTAGCTAAGTGCCCTCACGCTAAGTGCCCATGAGGCTCGGCAAAGCCAATGAGATGCCATCCCCTAGCTGGGAAGGGGGGGACTCTGGTTTGGCGGGGGGGGGGCAAATGGCTTGCTGAGATCAGAGTCCGTGCAAGCAGGCGCGATGTTGGCAGCTCCCTGGCAGGGCTGTGGGAGGCAAAGGGATCAGTCTTGGGGAGCTCACTGTCCACCTCCCCCCCAAGACTCAGCAAGCCGGGCTGGGAGCAGCAGGGCTGCAGGAAGGGCCTGTGGGGACGCACCCTCCCCTCGCCCCGGCTCGCAGCCTGCTCTGTGGCGCTCTCCCCCTCCAAGGCCGCGGCCGCTTTTGTTTCCTATATGAAGACCTGAGATTGAGCGTGTTTCCACCCTCCACCGGCCAGGGCGGCAAGGCCGTGCCGGAGGCTTCCTTCTCGTGCCGTTTCTGCTCCCACGGCGCCGGAGAACCCCGAGGGGGCGCTCCCCGCGGCGGTCTGGCTGTGCTCCCAGCGCCGGTGCGGATGGTCCTGCGGCGGCCCAGGGCCGGGAGAAAGTCGACTGGACTCTGAAGACCCACGAGCAGCTCTTCCCGTCCGTCTGCACAGGGGCTCAGCCGCACTTCAGCAGCTGCTGGAACTGGTGTAAGGGGTGGGGAAGGAGGTGGAGCTGACCCCAATCGGACTGTCCGACAGGGGCGTCTGCGGGGTGCCCCCTACCAGACCGATGCCGCGAGCCTCGATGAGGGCCGCAAGGAGCTGCTGCTGCTGGTGGCGCAGGGTTTCGGCGATGAGCAGGGGCAGAGAGTTGAAACTCGTGGTGAGCTGCTCCAGTTTGGACTCCAGGCTGCCGATCTGCTTCTCCAAGTCCTCGCTCCGGTCGTTGAGCTCCGCGATCAGGTCGTACATGACACTCTGCATCTGGGGGCAAGGCAGAGAGCGGAGGATTAGCGCAGAGGACAAGGGGGAGGCAACGGCCCAGTTTGCCATCCGACCTGAGCTTCCCTTGGGCTGCTCGTTCACCTTTGCAATGGGAGCTGCTTAGACGCTAAGTTTAACCAGGTAACCTGGAGCATGATGGGCCACAGCGAGGGCGGGGGAATGCTCCAGCCCTGACCCTGCTGTGCGGGGACCAGTCCTGGCTGGGGGCAGCAGGGGAGGGGGCTGCTCTGGTCTGGGCTGCTGCGGCTGCAAGCAAGGTCCAGACGGCCAGGCCAGGGAACCGGTTCCCCAGCAAGCAGGCTGAGAGGCCGGGGAACTGGTTACTCCGGAAGCAGGCTGAGAAGCTGGGGAACCGGTTACCTCGCAAGCAGGCTGAGAAGGTGGGGAACCGGTTACTCCGGAAGGAGGCTGAGAAGCTGGGGAACTGGTTACCTCGCAAGCAGGCCGAGAAGCCGGGGAACCGGTTACTCCGGAAGCAGGCCGAGAAGCTGGGGAACCGGTTACCCGGCAAGCAGGCCGAGAAGCTGGGGAACCGGTTACCCGGCAAGCAGGCCGAGAAGCTGGGGAACCGGTTACTCCGGAAGCAGGCCGAGGCCGGGGAACCGGTTACCCTCTAAAGTCCTGAGCTTACCAAAGGCCTGCAGGGATGGAGCAGCGGCGGCAGGCTGTTTCATACGAAAAGCCTGCCCCATCTCTCCTGGAGATCAGAACTATTTGGGGGGAACCTCGCTGGTTGCATTTGTGATGGGCGGGGAAGAGCAACGACCTGGGGACCCCTGAAATGAAGCCTCAGAGGATGAGCACGGGGAAGGGGACGGCTGCCTGGGAAGCGTTTCACCCTCTGCAAGCGAAGAGGCCAATGCTGTCTGCTTCCCTTGTCCCGCCAGAGCCCTCGGACACGCCTCCTGTGGGCACGTCCTTGACCTCCCCATGAGCCAGCGAAGGGTCAAACGTTCAGCCTGGCCGGCGTCTTTGGGGAATGCCTGGAGTCAGCAGTGGCAGGTGGCGGGACTAGTTCTCAATGGCTGTGCTGCATCGCACGCGGGCGGCCCCTGGGGTGCAAAGATCTCAAAGTGCCCCAAGTGGGGCAGCTGTTTGTGCAGTCAGTAGCAAAGCTGGACCTGCCTGTGCTCTAACCAATAGGTAAGGCTGCCTCTCAGCTTGACAGGGTCTGGACTCTGGCATGGGGAGGCGCCAGCTATTTCGGAGTCATCCAGCTGGACTTTTTGCTGGGGCGTGTGCCTCTCACTGTGCTCGGACAAGGGTGCACACCCGCAGCCGCAACGGGCTGAATCCGGTGCCCCCCCCGCCCTGGGGCTCGGAAGGGCTTTGTGTAACAGAGTGGAAAGGGGGACGCGCAGGGACTGAAAGCAAAGAAAGGGGAAAAGACAAAACCCAGCTGGCCGAACGGGGAGAAGATGACTGTACCGTAAGGGAAAACGACAGCCGGGCGGTGACGGTTTGATCAGGACCGGTTGGGCCTCGTTAAACAAACCCTGGCCACAGAACTAGCACGCTGGGTGGCCAGAGAAGCCTTCACACGGATGCCAGGAGGAGGGAAATCTTGGCTCCGAAACTGCACTTCCATGGCAACGCGCGCACTGAGTCACTGGGTGAAGCTGTTTCCTGCGGAGCCAGGCACCAGCGTCTCTCCCAAGCTCATGGCCCGGTAGAGGCAAAGCCTGTTCCAGGAAGCCAACCTGGCTGTAACGAGTGTATCCCTGTGACAGGTTTTTACCGGAGCCGTGCTGAGTCGTTGCCTGGTGACGGAACAACAGGGGACCCATGGACTGAGCTGAGAAGTGGGAGCTCTCTGGCCGGGCCAGAGCATCGTGGATCAGCAGCGCCTCCAAGGTCACCTCGCCACTGCGAGGAGCGCACAGGCGGCAGGCGGAACAGCCTGACTTAACTTTTGCCTGGCAGGCCCCAGCCTGGACTGTATCAGAGACTCCGCCTCCGGCGATTAGCCGGTTTGTTTACTGGCAGTGTGAGCAGCTGCACCTCTGGCAGCGTGACTATGTTGTGATCTAGCCGCATGCTGCTGAACGGATTAAATGTGCTCCCCCGCTGCACTGGGCCCGTCGTCTCCACAGCCATTTGCAGCTCCAGCCCTTCATCGGTTCACTGTAAGCCAATGGTCCCTGGAAGCCGAGTGCTTGGGCGGCCATCCAGGAGAGATTCCAATGTGACCACCCAGGAGAGATTCCCATGTGACTGGGTGGTGCACATTCACATGTGCCTCAGTGCACAGAACAAAATTTAATCCACACATGGACGGAAAAAAATTAGCGGGAAGGTTACTGTCAGCCCTCCTGTTTGTACAACCCAGAGCACAACAGGGCCCTCCCCTGGCCGGGCAGACCCTTAGCACAATAGCCACAAACACAGGAGAGCAGGGCCCTGCTGTCTGGCTTGGGCTGGATCTTCCCAGGGTTTTCAGATATGCGTGGGAACTTCCTAATTGCTTGTGGGGAATTTGGGACACTGCTATTTGCATGGTAGAGATAATCCCCACTGGGGACCTTCTGTGTGAGCCCACGTCCACTGTACAGCCATGCCCTGGCTCTGACAGCCACGCCAGGCTCCGTTTGTTCAGGAGAGGCAGCACCGAACTGCTCCCTAACTTAATCCTCCTTCCCACAGGACAGCGCACTTGAGAACTGAGTTCTCGGGCTGGCCATCACCTCGGTTTCCTGCTGCTGTGAAATCTAAGCCAGGGCGGAGATGAGAGCCGCCCAAAACAACGTTCTGACCTCTGACCCTGACAGTGCAGCAGCTGGCACCCAGGCCTGGGAGCTCTCGGCTCTGGCAGACACGCACAGTGCAACATGGGCGCAGCTCCGCTGAGATCCTGTCTCGGGGCTGTTAATGTGCTGGGCTGCTGGCAGCATGCCACGCAGGCCGGGGGGAGGGAGTGGAGAATTGTACCCGGATGCTGTGGTCCAGTGAAGAGCATCTTTGGCGGATGGTTTAGGCTGTCACTTTCCCTGGGGCCCGAGAGAGCCCAGCTGCTGCTGGCAGTGGGAATTGGGCCCGTGTCTCCCTACAGCCCTCTTGAGAAGCCACTCTTAGCCAACCGACCCCCGGTGCTTTGCTGTGGGCAGCCCCCTCCAACTGGCTGCCCGGGGCGCAGAGGGGAAAGGGGCGCGCAGAGAGCACCGGAGACTTGCCTTGGAAAGGTCAACCAGTGTGTTGGCCTGGTCGCTCAGTTTCCTCTGCTCCATCTTGACACCGCGCAGCCTGTGGGAGAAGAAAAGCCGGCTACAGCCAGGTCCTCTGCCTACGCTGGCGGCTCTGGGATCCCCGCTGGGACCAGCCACACACGGCACGGGGGCACCAGGAGTGAGACACCTGGCAAGGAGAGGGAAGCCCCCCCGATTTCCTTCTCTGTGAACGGAGCTGGCCCATGGATTCCCTGGGGCCCCGAGGTCTGGATTCCCTGCCCCCTCCCTCCGCCCCCAGTGCCATTTGCTGCTTACTGGTGAATGGCTTGAAGGAACTTCCTCTGGTGCTTCCTGACTTTGGCATGGTCAATCTTCTTTAGCAGCTTGGTGTGTTTGTAGATGAGCCAGGTTTCCCGAAGGACGTTGGCTGCAGCATTCTTGATCTGCAAGACAAAAGCGGAGACCCAGCGGCCGGTCAACTCCCCATCGGGCCCCGGAAGCACAGGGGAGGCAGTGCCTTGTGGGTGTGGGGCCTGGGGGCTGGGAGGGGTCGGCGCAGAGCAGAAGTGGCCCCCTTTCCAAGGGGGAAACATGGGTCGCTCCACGCTGGCATTCGGAGGGACCCAGAGCCTGAAGCACACTGGACCCTTTGGACGCTGCTCTGAGCGATGCATTTAAGTAGGGCTCTTTATGGCCTTGATCCGCCTGGTCCTTCTGGGGGGCACAGCAGGGTGGCAGCTGAGCTGACGTCTGACGTGTCCTAAGGCTATTAGGTGTCGGTGAATTGAGCAGTCGAGTAACCTCATGAACTCTTATCGGTTACTCGACTAGTCTATAGTCCCCGGGGGCGGGGCAGACAGCCAGTGTGCTCCAGCCCCATCCCGAGGAGCTCTCTGCCGCTACACGCTGAGGCCGCTGTGTCAGAGGCCAGGCAGAAGCTGGTCCGTGAGGGGAGCCAGTTTAAAACCCAGCTCCCCTCGCCAACCGGCTGCCCGATAAAGAGGCAGCTGTCCCGGGGTGGCAGCAGCCCCTGTCTGCAGGGGGGGGAGGAGTCTGAGCTTCCAGACCCGGTGCGAGCGGGACTGAGCCGGGCTGCCTGGCTCCTAGTACATGTGAAATGCAGGGCCGCAGTGGGGTGGGTCCTGGACCCGGCGTGAGCCAGAGCAGAGCCGGGCTGCTGGCCAGCTTGCTAAAACATGTACTGGCGGGGGAGGGAAACGCGTGTGGCCTGTAGCATTAACCTACAGGCTTTTATCGGTTAATCGACTCCCCTGTTACCTCCCTGACATGTCCATCCTTGTGAGGCTTGAGCGCCGGGTGGAGCTCCGGAGACCTCCCCGCACAGGGTTACGCAGGAGGCCGAGCTCTCGGCTGGGTCGCGGGGGGCCTGCGCCCTGAGGCGTGATCCATGAGGTGCGGAGACCCTCCCCTCCCACTACAGTCGATCGGCACTGCCCAGCAGGTAGCAGGATCGGGCCCTGGCTCGTGAGAGTGACGGGGAAGAGAGGGGGGCTGGCACGTGGGCAGCTCTGAGGAGATGTGGGCCTGCGTGCCCCCCTCCAAGGCAGGAGGCGTGGACTGGGCCATTCCCACGCTCCCTGGTCTGCGCCTCGCCTGTGACTTGTGCCTAAATGGGCAACAATCTACCCTGTGCTGGGCAGGGCCAGGCCATTCCCACCCGCCACTGGGAGCACCTGGCCGGTAGTAGCCCTGTCACGTAGCGGGGGGCTGTCTGCTCTGTAACCTGGGGATCCCCTGCGCTGTGAGGGGGGATTCCCACCAACTCACCCACATGTGGTGATGCAGTGTCAGTACCTTGCTGGTTGCAGTGCTGGGGCTGTGGGCTATGAATGACCCTGCTGGCCTCCACCTGTGAGCACGGCCCAGCAGGGGGGCTGCCTAAGTCACGTAGACAAAGACCCAACCGGTCAGACGACGGAACTAGGAAAGTGAGTTTTCGGGGGGGGGGGAGGGAGGGGAGTTGCTGGTTGGGAAACAGGAAGGGAACAGCCTGAGCTGAGGGGGCAATGGACCCCTAACTCGAGGGGTCTGAGGCATCCTGGCCCTGACGCCTGTAGCCACATCACGTCGTCTGTGCTGGCTGTACCCTGGAGAAGCAATAAACCCCTCTCTGTTCTACTGGCTGGCGGAGTCTGTTCTGGCTGCAGACGGGGTGCAGGATTTGGGGGGAACCCCGACTCGGCGTCACAAGCCCCTCTCCCAGGGAGGGCATGGATTCTCCCCCGGTCACAGGCGTGAGCGTTCCTCGCGTGGCCGGAGGAGCCCACCACCCAGGCTGGCTGCCCCTTCCGCGTGGCCGCCAAACCAGCGCAGGTTTGGTTACGCTGGGAGTGGGGGCAGCACCCCAGGGATTTCCCAGAGCACTGAAGCCAGCGCTTCCCCCCCATGCAGCCCCCTCTCGGCGCTATGACATCCCATATCCCCGCTGCTGGCACAGAACCAGCTCGACTTGAGACAGGCCCGCAGAATCCAGAGGGCTCGGGACAACGCTTTCCTTCCAACACGGACATCGGGAGGAGTTCGGGACACAAGCCAGGTCCCAGGCAAGGCAAGTGGGCTTGTGAGTCACCGTTCCCTTCGGGGGTTTGCGCAGCGGTGGGAGGTTACGCAGATAACCCCCCCGCTTCGACGTGTCCAAGAGCAGGGAGGGGCGCACTGGGGATGGCACACATAGCCACGCGCAACTCACCCACAGCCCTGGAGACGGAGGTGCTGTCTACAAACAGGACCAGCCCCCACCACCTGCACCGTGCGTCAGCGCACCACCCCCGCTAGCGGGCTCACTCCGCTCGGCCTCTCGGCTGGGCCCACCAACCAGCCAGCTGCTTAGCTTCTGCTGTAGGGACCCTCGTCCCCGGGGGCCCGCGCTCGGACCCTGCGGCAGCCGTCGGATGTCAGTGGCTCTCAGCCACGTCCCGTGGTTACGTCTCTGGCAGCCGGGCTCACCTGAGCCCCAGCCCGTTCTGTCACCGCCGGGGCTGCTGCGTCACCGAACTGGGTCTCTCCTCTTTCTACTCACTCAAAAGCCAGGCCTCCCCTTCCCCTGCCACCTGGTCTTCCTCACCAATGCCACTCCGGCTCAGCACAGGGTCCCCGCCGAAAGGAATGTCCCTGTGCCACCCGCTGGGGGCAGGGACGGGAAGGAGGTTTGGCCCCAGAATCGGCCCGAGGCCCTTGGCTGTTCTGTGGGGTACGACCATTTCATCCCTTAGCCTGGCGGGGGCTCCTGGCTTTCCACCGCATTTCCCACTTGGCTTTTCTCCAGAGCTGCCTTGGATTTCTGCAGAGCCTGAGGCTTATTTACGAAATCAGGGTGGCGGTGAGTAGGCGGGGCGCTGCGCTAGCGAGGAGAACGGAGAGACCAGAGAGGGAGGCTTTGCATGGGCGCATGGACAGTTCAGCCGCCTGTTTCCCTTCCAAACCCCACTTCCGGGTTTCTGCTGCTTGACAGCAGAACCCCAGTTTGAGCAGCAAAGGGGTCCATCCGCAGCACAGTCCCTGGAAAGGACGGCTCATATCAACCTGCCCTCCTGCTTGGTTTTCAAATCCCAGACAAGTGAGGGCGGAGGGTGGGAGTTTTGTCTCCTGGCTGCCCCACGTCCCTGGCTATCAGCTCGCTGCTGCTTTCGGGATGGAGCTGGCTTTGCTCCTCACGTTTTCCCCTCCTGCAGCAGGCAGGCAGCATATCACACTCAGGCTTTGTGCAACGTCCCTGCTCTCTGACCATTTCCATTCCCTGCCGTGGGCTCCGTCTCCTCTGCTGCAAAGTCTCCGCAGGATCCAGACACACTTGGAAACAGCATTTCCAAGTCGTGGTGCTGAGCCAGCCCAAAGCCAGGCCCTGACGTCTGCTTCCCTGTCGTCTCGCTCCCGTGCAAAACTGCCGGCACCACCGGCGTGCAAAATGACCTTACGGGCAGTCAGCCCGGAGCAGAGTCATTACACACGGCCCGGTTTTGCGTGCATTTTGCAGGGGGGGCTGCTAAGACTGGACCCTCGGGGATTTCCTCCCCCGACAACCTCTGGAGCCTTGGTGTCTCTCCTGCAAGGCCCGGGGGCTGCCTAGGGATGCAGTGCTGCCCCGGTGCGTCTGCGCCTCGGCGGGGCTCGGCAAAGCCCCGGCCTCTGCCGACGGGAGAGCGTCTCCTGTCCGCGTGGCACTGGCTGCACGGGGGCGGGGCGGGGCAAGGCCATGGCTGGGCGTGTGGCTTTCCCAGCGGGACCCTGGCACGGAGCTGCGCGGGTGTCCCGCGGGGGTGCGCGGGAGGGTTGGGCTCAGCGCGCTTCGCGGAGGACTCCAAGTGGGCGGGGCCAAAGTCCGCCCCGGAGTGAGCACAGCCCTCCTGCTGCAGCTGCGTGGGGCCCGCTGACATGAGGGGCGAAGCTGGCCGGGCGTCTCGGATACTCACGGCAAGAGGTGTACCTGGGCGGGCTCCATCCTCTCCTTGTGGAGCGGGTCCCTGGCTAGAACTCCCCTACCGCTGTCAGAACCTAGATATCTGCTGTGTCCACGCTGTCTCGCTCTAGGCACCATGCTAGCTCAACACGAGGGCTCCTCTGGAGACCCTTGAAGAAAATGGAAAATGGCTTTAGGAATTAGCTCCCAGGACAGAGGGTGCCCGGGGGTGTCTGCGGGCGCCAGGCCAAGGTCAGCGAGCTCTCGCTCCCTCCTGCGTTGCCGGGGGGAGCGCCACAGACATCCCTGCACTGCCCTGGGCGGGGAAAGCGTCGGGCTCGGCTGCTTTCCCTCCAGCCCTTGGGGGGAGCAGACACTGGCAATCAGAGACCCCGGGCCCAATTCTACGCTGATGTCACTGGGCGGACCCCCACGAAAGTCAGCAGAGCTGCCTCCATTTACACCCCCACGGAAGTTAGTCCAAACTTCGGTGAGCCCTGACGCGGCGTCTGTCGAATCCCTCAGCTGTCCAGCCCTGCCCAGCCATCACGGCCCAAAAGAAGCACGCCTCGTTCTCGTTCGTTCGGAGACAGAGCCACTGCTCCACGTCCGAGCCAAGGGGCTGAAACTTCCCGCAAACCAACTGTGACGTAGTGGGTGGTCTGTCCGCTCTGTAACCCGGTGTTCCCACCAGGCTGCACAGTGCTGTGAGATTCTACTGACTCACCTCATGTGGATTGACCCAGACACCTAGGCCCAGCCTGAGCAGATAACAAGGCTCTTCCCAGGGGGAGAGACAAAGGAAGGGAGGTGGAGACGGCCACCTGGCTGGGGGGCAGGGCCTGGGAGCTGGGCAAACATGAAGAGAAGGGACTAAACTGAGTACTGGGGGTTCAGGGCCTGGGTAGCCCTGCCCCAAGGGATCTAAGGCTGCCTGCCCCCTTGCTCCTATGCCCACATCGAACCCGGGCCGTGCTGTATCCTGAGAAGCAATAAACCCTCCCTATTCTACTGGCTGGCGGAGTCATATCTGGCTGCGGACGGGGGTGCAGGGTCGGGGGACCCCGATGCGCCGTCACACTGACAAAGCCTCACTTGAGCAGGAAGGGCTGCAGGCCTCGATGTGCATTCATTTTCTTTCATGCCTCTGTGGCTCTCTCGGCCCGGCAGCGCTGTTACTCCAGGGTATCCCTTCTGCCTGGCAAGCTGCCTGAGCTTTCTGGATCATAAGCAGCTTGGAGCTGGGCCAGTGTCTGCCCGGCGTCTGTACAGTGCCTAGCGCACAGCGGGGACCATTAGCACCTGGATGGGCGGCTGGCTGAAAGCTGGCCCTGCCGCTACAGTGCAGAGAGCCTCCGAGGGATGGGCGGCCCCTACCCAGCTGGGATCCCACCCACATGAACAAGCACTGTGCTGCCCGTGGGCCCAGGCCTGCTACCGAGAGGCGAGGGGGGGAAAGGCGCCTGTCTCCTCCTATTTCCAAATCAACCGGCGTCACTTCCTCTGCCGGGGGCAACGCTGGGCTTCCCGGAGTGTCGAAGGCCCTTGCAGTTGGGAGGGCTTGGGAGCTGGTGTAGCAGATCGTTAGACGCAGGCCACGCGGGGGCTACACAAGTGACAGGTGCCGTGGTGCAGGGATGTGATGTAGGCTGCTGTTTTTGTGCTGGCAGTGTGTGTGGGGGTGTCCCTGGACCTCTCCTTCTGACCACTGGCTGGTCCCCTGACCCTGCTACAAACCCGCCCCCTCCGTCCGGGTTTCTACTCAAAGCAAAGCAGCTCAGGACTAGTTCCCCGGGGAGCTGGGGCTGCAGGGGCCACCGGCAGCGCCCCGCTCCTGCTCCACCACAGAACCACCCCCTACCTCCGTCAGGCGGCCGAGGGGGAAAGCAGAGCTGGGTGCTAATGAAGCCCCCCCAGTAGAGACTGTAGCGGCTGTAGAGACCAGTTGAGCCAGCAGGGCCGTGACACTGGCGATGGTGTTTCAGGAGCCTTCTCGGGAGCCGAGATGCACGACCTCTCCCGCAGCCGGAAGTGTTGTCACAAAGGCTGGCCTTAAGAAATGCCCCGCCCCCCGCCGGTCGATTTGCACCGCAGCTCTGCGAGGGACCCAGCTCTGCCCTTGGATTGCGGCTCTGCAGGCAGATCTGCACCACTACAGAGCTGCTGAGCCTCTGCCCGAGTGGAGACTCTGGGTGTTCGTTCCATAAGGGAATGAGGGAAACGACCAGGCCTGGCCGGGGGGGGGGGATTTGGATCAGGGTGCTTTGGGGGAGGAAAACCTTCCCGCAGACCTTTGTGGAAACAGAAACACTGCAGCATTCCAGGAGATTTTTCAGCCCAGGCTCAAGGAAAGCTTACAGTGCGTGTGGCAACTGGGCCCCTTTCAGGCCCCCCTTCCTCCCTCACTGTGGTGTCCGGCGCTTCTGGGCGTGTGGGTGTGGGTGCAGGGACGTCTCGCGTGCCTTTTCTAGCTGAGTTCCAGGCCAGACTCCCAGCGGCACGGCTCCCTTGAGAGCAAAGCGGATTTGCAGCAGCTGGCTCGGGGCTTCCCCAGGCTGTGAGCTTTGGGGAGGTGCGCCCCGCCCAGCGTGAAGGCCCCGCCGCCCCTTACCCGCTTCGTCAGCTGCGTGTCCATCATGAAGTTGTGCACGTGCTTCTCGGCTTTGGTGAGTTCCAGTTTCCTGGCCACCACGGCCACCACCAGGGCGGTGCAGCCAGCCCCCTGCCATGGGAAAAGCCGGGGGGGGGGAGGGAACAAGGCAAAGAGTTAATCATGGAGCCGCGAGAGCCTGGCGCCCTCCCTTCCAAAATGCCCCGCTTGCCTGCCTGCGGAGGGGCTCTCGAGACGAAGCATAGCGGGGGCGGTGCTTTGCGTGGCCCTCAAAGCCATTGACCCATGAAACAGCTCGGCCCGCCTCCTTGCGCAGTTAGGGACGGTATCAAACCTTTGCCCTGCAGAAGCGTCGGCACAGGCCACAGCACAAAGGAGCTGGCCCTGCCGTGCACCCCGGCTCCTGGAGGAAGTATGGCTTGCAGGTTAGAGCAGGGCTGCAGGAGGAGGTGCCAGGACGCTGGGGCCTGGTCCCAGGTCTGGCTGGGAATGGGAACGAGGCTCGTTAACACCTGACCAGCTTGGCAGCATATTCCTTCCCCACCCATGAAATGGGAATAGTGACATTTACTGGCCCACCAGCTCTTTGTTATTTAAACAGCTTCCATTGTGGGGGGGGGGGGGAGGGAAAGCCCTTTGTGGGCCTTGTCTTTTAGGCTGCCGGGCTACAGGCCATGCAGCTGGGAAGAAAGTGGCCCCCACGCCCAGCAGATCCGCAGGCACGCCCCCTGGTCCTCTCTCTCCAGGCGCGTCCGAGAAGAAACCCGCCTGTGCTTTTGGCCCCATTCCCTTAGAAACAGCTGCTGGCACCCACACGAGCGCCCCCTCCCCGCCCATTTCACTACTGGCAGGCTGGGCATTGAAATGAGATCCTGTGAATCCCCTTCTCTGTCTCGGCCCCCCGCTCGCTCCCCCGAAACAGCGACAGCTGGGCGCGCCGGGCGGAGCCGCACGACGACCGCCGGAACCGTGCCCAGCAGAGCCTGGACGAGAGCCCGCCTGACAGCTCTTCTCTCCTGGTAGGTTTGGCTTCAAAAGCACAAGGTGCCAGCCCGACAGAATCTGTGTGTGCCAGCGAGGGAGTCGGCCTGGGTCTCCCTGTGTCCGAGAGGCGACGCCTCCCCTTGCTGCCAGGCACAGACCGTGACCTTGGGAGTGACCTTTCATTCCTTCCAGTCCTTGGTCTGAGCTCTCCCAGGGCTCTGGACAGGCCCTTTTCAGCCCTTCTCCCTTCCAGGGGCGGCTCCTGGGGCACCCTGGCTCGCTGTCGGGACTGGCCACCTGCTTTGGCCAGGAGCCTGGCTCGGGGCCGGGTCCCTGCTGCAGGCGAGTTCTGCTGTTGCTCCTCTCTTCCGCCGGGCCCGTGCTAGTGGGGTCTGAGCCTTCGCACACCCACGCAGGGACCACCACTTCAGCTCCTGCCGACTGGACTCGGCCCGTCACCATTCCTGCAGCCCATTGTCCTGTGAGTGATGGAGGCTCCCTCTGTGCTACGTGGACCTGGCCTCTGGAAGCCCCGGGGGGCGGGGGAACCCTTTCCTTGCCCCCCCTGGCTGTCGGACAGTTCATTGTCACCCTCTCCCGCCGAGGGACGGCACTGTGCAGGGCTGAGCAGGGGTCTGGGGTCTGCTGCGAGGCTAGATGCGGGAGCGTCTCACGTTTTCATTCTCTTCCCGACATGGTGCAGACAGCGAACGGGCCCTCGCGGCCGTGCCAAGAGCTGAGCATGATCACCTCCACTGGACAGGTGGGGAAACCGAGGCAGGGGCTCCGCCGTGGACATTCAGGGATGAGCACTCAGGAGCTCCTGGCTCCCAGCCACATGCGCAGCCCCTGGACAGACAGACAGACACTCTCTAATCTCTGCACGGAGGGCCTGCCCCGCTATCAATGGGCACGTTGACACGGAGTTTTCCACCCTGGGGCAATCTCGGAGCCTGGCCCTGCCCCAAGCCATGCAGATGCCCAGGCCGGGCCGGGCGACTCTGCGCTGCTGGCCTGAGCACCGGGGCACAAGCCCCAGCAGCCCGCAGCAGTAGAGCAGCCGGAAGTGCTGTGCAGCTGGCCGCCTGTGAGCTATGGGCTGTGCTGACGGGCTGCACGCAGGGCTCCCCTGGGGCTCAAAGGACGGCAGGGTGCAGCTCTGGGCCACACCATGTCTCTGACCATCTCCCCTCTTGCGGGATGCTGGGGGAGGCAGCCAGCCCAACTCCCTCCCCGGCAGCCCAGCGCTGAGCAGGCAGCTGCCCTGGGGCCTGGAGGAGAGCTGCCTGCTCCCCTCTACACAGAGCCTCGGCCTGTCCTGTCCGGGGAGCCAGGCCGTCATCTCACCGCTCCGCTGAGGCTGGCGGGGCAGAGGGGCTGAGTCTCCGGTTCTGGCTCTTTGCCGGGAAATGTCACTTGCAGCCTCCCGTCTGGCGGGCGCTGCCCGTGGAGGCAGCCAGATCCTGGGCTCTCCCCGGCTACCGAACGGCTGCTCTCCGGGGGGCTGCAGTGCCAGGGCCTGGAAGCCTGGCACCGCACCGCACGGTGGCAGGAGTTCACTCTGAGGCAGGGCTAAACCCACCCCAGGAGACCTGCAGCCTGGGGCTCGAGGGCAGGGATGCAGCCTGGGCAGCCCCGTGGAGAGCCAGGGGGAGGGAATGAAACAGGGCTGGGCCTGGAGATATACCAGAGGAACCAGCCGGGGCCTGGGCTCTGTGAAAATCCACGCCTGAGAGCTGCCCGCCGGGCGCCAGGATTCCCCCCACTGCCCGAACTACAGCCTCAGGGGGAGGTGGGTCAAATACAGCCATGGAAACCCTCCTTTGCCGGTGTCAGGAGAGTCCTACGCTACAGCCGCTGCATCAGAGTGGCTGCCAGGCAGGCACAGCGTGAGCCTGGCTCCCTGGCCTTCCCCGCTGCTGTTCCGCCTCCCTACACCACCTGGGAGCCACACAGAGCAGCCAGGCCAAGCAGCACGGGACAGGGCCTGAGCCCCCCTCAATGCAGGGACCTGCCTCCATGGCTAGGGACCACCTCAGCCCCCGAGGGTCAGCAGGGCTGAATGGGCGCACGCAGCTCCTCCCAGATCTCTCCTGACAATGGACAGGAAGAACAGAGAGAAGACACCCCTGGCCCCTGCACCCAATGACTGGGGAGGGGAGGGGAGAAGGACATGGCCAAAGGCCCAGTGGTGCTAGCTGACACCAGCTGAGACCCTCGGAGGAGCAGAGCCCCACACAACTTCCAGCACAGTCTCCTGCTGGAGGTCGTGGCATCTGCCTGGTGAATGTGTCACGACCCAACAGTGCTCAGCCACGATCATGCCACGTCGGGGCCCAAACAGCATGGCACCCAGCAGGTCCCACGCGGGCCGTCTCCTGCCTGGCCACTCATGAACGCCCAGCTCTCCAGCTAGGCAAGGCTGTGCTCCTCCACCCTCGGGCGCCTCTCAGCTTCCTCCCCTGCCAGCTGGCTTCCAGGAGACCTCTCCTGCCGGAGACGCCGAGAAGCTGGAACGTCTCAAGAGGGTTTTGGCGAGGAGACCCGGCTCCTCACACTCAGCCCTGGGAGAACTGGCCCCACTGGCGAAGCGTACGCAACACAAACCAAATATAGCATGGAAGGAGTGAAAACGACAACGGGATGCGGGGGTGTGGAGACTTCGCAGCCGGCTTCGTCTCTCTCCCAAGGGCTCCTGACAGCAGCTGGAGTAGCTTCCATGGGATTGAAACCAGGCGGCCCTGGGCTGCCTTCGGATGGACGCCAGCCCCCAGCAGGGTGGGCGGGATGTTCTCCAGCGCTGCCCGTTCCAGGGGCTGGCCTGGGGTGGGGTGGGGCCCTCAGCTCCTGTATCTAACCCCCACCTCCTGCTGGCCTGGCAGTGCAGCGGCTGCTTTGCGCCGGCAGCGCGAGACCAAGCGCCGCGCCTCGGCAGGCAGCGCTTGCACCCTGGTCTCGCTCCTGTGCGGCAGCCAGACCCGGTAGGGCCTCTGGCGGCTGCTGGTTGCACCTCGCTGCTGGGCGCTCGGCCAGCAGGAGCTCAAAGTGTCGCTGTGGCTGGGGAAGGTGCCGGCTGGGCGGCCAGCGCCCGGGGACGGGGAACTCCGCAAGACGCCCCTCGTTAAAGCTGTTCCCGGCACACACAGGCCTCGCCTCGGGTCTCCATGGTAACCAAGAGGAGGCCTCCCTTTCACTACTGCCAGACACAGGAAGGGGGTGGGAGTGGGGGCAGAAATGACTCAGCGAGAGAGATCCCTCGACGCGGGGTGCCCACGAGGACTAGCGCCTGCCTGGGCACCCCCAGGAGCTGGCGGTGGGCGAAGAGCAGCGCTCCCAGCGCCCTGGTGGTGGTGAACTCGGACGCCGGGTGTAAAGCAGCGGGGAGCCGGCGTGGACCGGCTCAGCCTGACGACAGCAATCGAGGACGGCTATTTCGTGCCACAGCGGGGATGCTAGCGCAGGCCACGCAGGGAGGGTTGCCGGCTGGGGGGCCCGGAGGGGGCTGTCGAGGGCCGAGGGAGCTGCTGCACCACGTGACGTTTCATTCCACAAATAACCCCTCCCCGCGTTCTGCAGCCGCTGGCCAGCCGCACCTTGCGCTGGGGGGGGCACTGCACACGGAAGGAGAGGCCCTCGCGCCTGGCCCCTGGGGCGGGGGGGCTCTGCCGTTCAGTGAGTCAGACGCGCGGGGGGCTGCAGCTCTGTGCGGCAGAAAGAGGCAGACACTTGTGAAACACGGGGAGGAGAGGTGGGCCTGGGAGTGGCAGCTGCCACCGCCCGCTGCTGAGCGCTGGGTGAGCGGGGGGGCTGTGGCACAGCCCAGGGTCCCTGCGACGCCGCTCAGACGAGACCCGGAAAACTTGTCACACTGCTGCTCAGCAGCCTTTAGACGAGCCGGGGCAGCGGGGCCTGTACCCAGCCCCCACGCCTGTTCTGAAGACTCACCCGCACCCACGGCTCCCTCTGGTCTTTGCCAGCCGTGGGTGGAACGTGTCACGTTATGGGATTTTAAGGGGAGCAGCCAGATCACTGCTGCGCCCCAAGGGGGTGTTTGCCCCAAAATCGATACAAAGGGGGCCGTGTGAGGTGTCAAATGAAAACTTGTGTTCTACTGATTCTATGTGTGCTACTCACGTACTTGTGTGATGTCTGTGTGTGGAGTTATCAATATGGACTCTGCGCTTCTGCTGGAAGAGACTCTGTCTGAGACAGAGCAATGGGCTCTCCAGGTGCCCAGTACACACCTGAGGAATGCGTCTGGAACCTGCAAACCAGCCAATATCATGGCTGCTGACATGGGACGCAGGGCCATGTGACCTGCTCCAGCTTGGAAGACGGCAGGGATGGATGTAAAATGCCATGAGGCGGACTCCATCTGGCCTTCAATTCTGCTCCTGATCCCACATGCAGCCTTGCGAGAAACAGCGAGCCGGGATGAATCGTTGGCCCATCCTGACACAGGATGGACACCAGAGACTTTTAAGCTAGCAGTTTGTAACATCTCTGCTAAGAGCCTGCATTGAGAACTGGGGGATTCGATGCATGTAACGTATTCTCCTTAACAACCTCACTCTTATTCTTTTCTTTCTTTTAGTAATAAACCTTTAGATTTTAGATTCTAAAGGATTGGCCCAACATGGTCTTGTGGGTAAGATCCAGAGTGTAAATTGACTGGGGACTGTGGCTGGTTTCTTGGGACCGGAAGAACCCGTTGGGGGTAGGTGAGATCGGGTTCTATAACCCCTCACCTGTCTTAGGCCCAGGGTTGTTTGTGGCACAGGGAGAGCTGGGATGTCCGAGGGGTTTTGCTCGTGAGGCTTCCTGCTGGCCGAACTGGCAGCTGCAGCGCTCGGTGCGACTGGTTTGTGGCCTGTTTGGGAAGGGCCTCCAGTCAGGGGCTGTAAGGAGCCCTGATTTTGAGCAATTCGCCCTCAGCGCTGCCCAGACCCGGCCTGGCCCATCACACACCCGCACCCACGGCTCCCTCTGATCTTTGCCAGCCGTGTGTGGAATGAATTTTGTTCTGCGCACCAAGGCCCATGCACCACCAGGAGACACAAACAACCTGGCTGTGGGTGCTCTGCTAATCAGCGGGGTGGCTTTGGAATCTCTCCTGAGTGGCCGCACACGCGCCCGGCTTCCAGGCTCTTTATTTACCCTGGCTCAGCCCGCGGGGCGTGGCATTAGCTGCTGTTGTAGAACCTGCCTGCTGCTCTCCCTCCTCCGTGGAGGGCTGGCAACCACTGCTGTAGCCATGGTGAGCCACTCGCCACCCTGCAGCCTTTCCACCCAGCGTGGCCCCAGCCCTGGTACTCTGCAGGTTTCCCCGGTGTCTGGTAACACACAGACACTCCTGTGCCTCAGCCACGTGTCGCGCGCTGGAAAACGCCCGTTAGATCCTGTCCCAGAGTCCTTCATGCCTCAGACCCATGGATGCCCAGCGCAGTGAAACAGGCCAGGAGGCTCCGTTCGCCCAGGGGTGCAGCGCGGTGAGTTTTCCTTCCCGCCGACGCGGCTCTGACTTTCCCAGCCTTGCCAGCTTGCAGCAGCAGAGTGGCAGGAGCCTGAGCCGTGGCGTCTGGTGCGTGGACAAGCTAGCCGAGAAGCCCCCAACCGGCAGGCAAGGCAGAGGGCTCTGAAAAACCTCCCAACCCAGAGAAACTGCAGCGCTGGCTTAGACGGAAGGTCCCGGCCGAGCCAGGGGGACTGAGCGAGACCCTAATGAGCCCTCTCCGCCCCTTGGCTGACGACTGTCACGGAGCATGTTTTAAAGGGGAAGGCTCTCCACAGCCCGGTGGGAGAGAATGAGGGCAAGCTGCTGGCCCCGGCTCCCCGCAGCCTTAGGGCAGACTGGGCACTTCCCGCCTGGGCCCCTTACCATGATGCCGGTGAGGAGGCAGACGCCTTTCCCGCAGTAGGTGTGAGGCACCATGTCACCATAGCCGATGGAGAGGAAGGTGATGGAGATGAGCCACATGGCACCCAGGAAGTTGCTGGTCACATCCTGCTGGTCGTGGTACCTGCCAAAGAGACATGCAGCTCAGAGAGCAGGGAACCAGCCATCCCGCACAACAGCCCTTGCCCCGCCCTGGTGCCTCGGCCGGACCGGATGGTGCTCCTGGAAACGAAGCCTTGTCTGGCCCCCGCCCGTGGCAGAAGGCACCGGGCACCCACTCGGCTTGTTCCTGCACAGCCCAGCCCTGCCCAACTGAGAGGTCCCCCGGGCATTTTCAGTGGCCTCAGGCCCACCGCGTAGAACCAGGCAGTGCCATAGCCGCTGGGCTTAACTCACTACTCGCAGCCAGATTGCGGTGTGACGCAGTGGCGATGATGTTCGCTTTGTTGTGTGTGATTCATACTGGCCTGTGCTGCTCTGTTGTAACTCTGTGTGTGCCTCAGTTTCCCTGGGCACTGCATCGGTGAGGGGAGGCTGCCCCATCTTAGCCTGTACACAGCAATAGTCTTGTACCCTGAGCCTGGGTGGGGGGCGCAACCAGGTGATACTTGCCTGGGAATCTGAACAAAGGATAGGGTTGGGGCTGCCTCCAGTCTGGGGGAGGAGTTGCTGGGGGGGGTGAGTTCTCTCGGCTGGCGGAGGATACAGGGAGGGGGCCCAAGACTCTGGTTCTGGGACCCCTCTCCCCAAGCTGGATTGCACTAGCTGCTCCTGATTCCTGTAACAAGTCTGTGCTACACTGTGTCCCCGTGAACCAGTAAACCTTTTGTTCAACTTGCCGGCTGAGTCTCATCTGACTGCGGATGGGGGTGCAGGGCCCGGGGGCTCCCCCCCACTCTGTGACAGATGGAATCAGATGTGGCTGTGCGCACAGCCCTCCCCCGACACAACCAACCTGGGCCTGACGGACTCCTCCAGCACATTGCAAAACAGGGAATCAATATTAATAACGCAACAGAATGTTCCCCACAGCAGCAATTTCACAATTTCCTCGTAAGAACACCCCGGTAGAGCGCACGTAGACACCGGCTCGGCAGAAAGACTGTTCTGCTTCCAGTCCGTGCCGAACTCCCGGCCAGCCCCATGCACGCTAAGGCCAGGCTGCTGGGCAGGGAGGGCCGTTTGACGGGGAGGAGGGGGCAGGCTGGGAGCTATGGCTCCGTTCCCCCTAGCGGCTCAACCTCTCAAAGTTCCTTGGGAACTTTTCAGGTACAGACACAAGTTGTCTCTACAGACCCAGCTTCGCCCACTCCCCGCGAGTGGCAGGACCTGACACAGACAAGTTCCTGCCCCTCCTGACAGGACTGAAAAGCGTTTGTCTTTGAGAACAGGATTCCCTACTGGGCTCATGATGGCCCGGAGCCCATCTGCACTACAGGTGCGTGACAGCAACGGCCGCCTGCCAGTTGCTTTTCCAAAGGTGCGCACGTTTCAAACTGGCCCTGGAGAGTGCGCGAAACCTGCCTACGCCCCCCGCCACAACCGCCGCCAACTAACGGGGGTGTTGGCAATCTCAGCCGCTTTCAGCGGCTTTACACGTCGCTCTGAACGTCTCGGGTTAGCAGACTGGTCTCCGGCCAAGAGGCTTGTAAAACAACCCCAAGGGAGCAGGGGAAGCTAGTAACAATCCAATATTAATGTGTTTTTCCCGACGCCTGTTGCTGCACCTACACGCTCACACGCTGACCGGGCACAGGGAGACTAGAAACCCAAGTGCCCCTGCTCTGCTCCCACGTTCTCCGGGCTGGGCCTGAGGCAGGGGTCTGGGGTCTGCCTCAGGAACGCCTGCCCAGCCCTGCAAAGGTGTGTGAGCGCACAGTGCACTAAACGTGCGAGGAGCCGGTGGCACTAGCCGGTAACGCCAGGGAAATGCTGGGATGCCCCCACCGCCATGGGCTGGCCTTTGGTACACGCAAACGCTGGACTCGGATCCATTTCCTGTCCCCCGACAAGGTCCGCGCGCTCCCTGGCTGGCCCCCGGAACCCCAGCTGCCTCTCTTCCTGTTCCTGTGCAGCAGGGAGACCCCTGACCTCTGCAGACAGGCTTTGGCAGGAGCCTCGGTCATCTCCTCAGCAGTGCCTGAGCCTGCGGAGCAGCAGGGAGTGGAGGACCCTGGCTGGCTTGGACAGCTTCCCCCAGCGCCGCACTCTACTCTGGTTACTCTTCCCCTCACCAGCGGCCCAGCTGGGGCAAAGATGGAGCTTGAACTTCTATGCGTGCTGCTCTCTTCCCGTCCCATGTCCCAGCCACTCGAGCCCCAGAAGTTCTGACTACAGGTTGCACCTCCCCAATCCGGCACTCCCTGGTCAGGCAGGACCATGGATGCCGCTGGACCACAGAGCCCCGGGAGCCTAGTGGCAGCAGGGCCAGCGTCCAGCAGCAGGGCAGAGGCTGGCGCCCACGGCAGCGAGCCTGGGGCCAGAGCCAGCAGCCCGGGCAGGGCCAGAGGGGCTGGCACAGAGGCCAGAGCCTGTGGCCAGGGCCTGCAGCAGCACAGGGCCAGGGCTGGAGCCCCAGGCAGCCCATGGCAGTGGGGCTGGAGTCCATGGCAGCCCAGCAGTGGGGCTGGCAGCCCAGCCAGGGCAGTGGCAGTGGGGTCTCGAGGCAGGGGGACCAGCTGGGGCTGGGGGACTGGTGGCAGGGGACTTCCCTGGTCCGGCAAATTTCTTTGTTCAGGACTGGTCAGGTCCTGAGGGTGCCGGACCAGGGAGGTCCAATCTGTCGTGAGGAGTGGCCTGGGCTGCTGGCCTTGCGGCACTTGGCACCGTCATGCCAGATGGCAGCCCAGTCTCTTGCTGCTGGGTACTAGGGGGGGCTCACTGCATTGCTCTCACACCGGCTGCCCTCTCCCAGCCAGCCAGAGCCGCGCTGAGGGGCCCCTCGTGGAGCAATGTGATGCGGGGCTCTCCAGCCGAGGGCGGGTGCCTGGGGGGTAAGCACACCAGGGTGGGGCGTTTTAAAGAGGGAAGCGCTGGCACAGGTCTGCGGGCACCAGACTGCTTTCTGCACAGGCACAATGGTCGTCAGGACTGGAAGCCCCTTCCAACACACAGCAGCCACAAAGGTGCCATTTATGGGAGCGGGGGGGTCATTAGCCCTCTAGGTTTGAGCCCCCAGATTTCATACTTAGGTCTGCTTACAGCCCATGCCTTAGCTCCAGAGGCAGGGAGTCTGTTTATAAACAGAGGGCGACACAGTGATTAAGAGAAAGGGCTTGTCAGTCAAGTATCTGAAGGCTCGTTAAATCACCATGAAACCATTCAAAGATGGGGGAAAGAGAGTAGGAGTATGTAGTGGTGGGCTGCAGGGGTCTGCGTTTGGACCACGGCTGGTCAGCTTCTCATAGCTGTTCTTGGAAACGGGGTAAACTGCAGATACAAAATCACTCGTAATAGTTAAGCCCAAAGCTGACTGCAGAAATCTCACAAAACTGAGTGACCGCACCACACGAGGGCAGATGGAATTAATTCATTACTAATACATGTGAAGTAATGCACATGGGAAACATAGTCCCAACTGTACATACAAAAATCATGGGGTCTAAAATAGCTGTTCCCACTCAAGAACGAGATCTTGGAACCCTTGTGGATAGTTCCCTGAAAACCATCCGTTCAACGTGCAGTGGCCGTCTGAAACGCTAACAGACTATTGGGAATCATTAGGAAATGGATAGATAAGACCAAAAAATCACGTTGCCTCTATATAAAGTCATGGTATGCCCACAGCTTGACTACTGTATGCAGATCTGGTCACCCCATCTAAAAAAAGATCTACTGGATTTGGAAAAGGTACAGAGAAGGGCAATGGAAATGATTAGGGGTAAGGAACAGCTTCCATATAAGGAGAGATTAACAAGACTGGGACTTTTCAGCTTGGAAAAGAAATGACTAAAGGGTGGGGGGAAGATGTTAAGAGGTCTAGAAAATCATGAACAAAGTGGAAAAATAGAATAAGGGAATGATATTTATTCCTTCACTCACATAACACAAGAAGTTCACTCAATGAAGTTTATAGGCAGCAGATTTAAAACAAACAAAACAAATGTTTTCTTCATGGTCAACCTGTGGAACTCCTTGCCAGGGGATGGTCGAAAGGCCCAAACTGAACAGGGTTCCAATAAGAACAAAATAAGTTCAAGGAGGATCGGACCACCAATGGCTGCCAGCCAGGATGGGGCCCTGGCTTCTGTTTGTCAGAACCTGGGAATGGGCGATGGGATGGATCACGAAGATTGCCTCTTCTGGATAACTGGCTAGAGAACCGTTCTCAGAAAGTTGTTATTAACGGTTCACAGTCATGCTGGAAGGGCAGAACAAGTGGGATTCTGCAAGGGTCTGTTTTGGGGCCAGTTCTGTTCAATATCTTCATCAACGATTTAGAGATTGGCATGGAGAGGATGCTTATTAAGTTGCAGATGATACCAAGCTGGGAGGGGTTGCAACTACTTTGGAGGGTAAAGTCATAGTTCAAAATGATCTGGACAAACTAGAAAAATGCTCTGAGGTAAACAGGATGAAGTTCAATAAGGACAAATGCAAAGTGCTCCACTTGGGAAGGAACAATCAGTTTCACACAGACAGGATGAGAAGCGACCGTCTAGGAAGGAGTCCTGCAGAAAGGGATCTAGGGGTCACTGTGGACCACAAGCTAAATATGAGTTAATAGCGTGACACTGTTGCAAAAAAAGCAAATATGATTCTAGGCTGCATGAACAGGAGTGTTGTGAGCAAGACGCGAGGAGTCATTCTTCCGCCCTGCTCTGTGCAATAGGCCTCCATTGGAAGATTGTGTCCAGTTCTGGGCACCACATTTCAAGAAAGATGTGGAGAAACTGGAAAAGGTCCAGAGAGCAACAAAAATGATGAAAGGTCTAGAGAACATGAGCTATGAAGGAAGGCTGAAAGAATTGGGCTTGTTTAGTTTGGAAAGGAGAAGACTGGGAGGGGATGTGACAGTGGTTTTCAAGTATCTAAAAGGCTGTCACAAGGAGGAGGGAGAAAAATTGTTCTCCTTGGCCTCTGAGGCTAGGACAAGAAGCAATGGGCTTAAACTGCAGCAAGGGAGGTTTAGGTTGGACATTAGGAAAAACTTCCTGCCTGTCAGGGTGGTTGAACACTGGAATAAATTGCCTAGGAAGGTTGTGGAATCTCCATCTCTGGGGATATTTAAGAGCAGGTTGGATAGACATCCATCAGGGATGGTCTATTGCTTGGTCCTGCCGTGAGGGCAGGAGACTGGACTTGATGGTCTCCCGAGGTCCCTTCCAGTTCTAGTGTTGTATGACTCTGAAGTACCTGGCATTGGCCACTGTGGGCACAGGACACTGGGCTAGATGGACCTGTAGCTGCTCTGATCTTATAGAGAGCCAAATGTAACCCACTAAACTCCACTCCTCTCCCAGAGCTGAGCTAGAGCCCAGGCAGTCTCTCTCTCTGCAGTTAGTAACAAAAGAAGAACGTATATTCAAATTGTGCAGCTAACCCGTGTCCCTTCCATGGAGCCCTGCACATCCGTGGGTATCTGCTTTCTACCCGCGGCTGGGAATGCCAATATCCACAGCTCATTTTGGCATGTGCGGATGGGGATGCAAATTTTGGATCCACGCAGGGCTCCAAAATTTGCTACAAGACATCAGAATGTGTTAGTGTTGGAGCGGAGTGGGTCTTGTACATAGGGGTTAGATACAGTGCTCCTGCCAGCTCGTGGCTAAGTTATCTGCCAGAAAGCTAGAGCTTTCCAGTGTCTGAGTAACCCCCGGAGAGAGATGTGGGGGGAGGGTGAATGGGGGTCAGTCCCCCACACTTTGCTGCTTGCCATGCAAAGCCACTGTCCTCAGTCTGCTCCCCTGACTCTCACTCTCCCCCCCCGTCCAGGCATGCAGCTTAGCCCCCCCAATCTGAAATGACGCCTGCAAGCTGGGGCCTTCCCTCGCATATGGAGCCGCTCGGAGGCACCCAGTCCCAAAGGCCTGGCGTCCAGCCATGATGAGAAGCACAGCTCCTGCTGTCTTCCAGACCCAGCCGTGTCTCCGTGGCTTCCTGACTCTTCCCCCTGCTTGCTGTGTCCAAAAGATTTGTTCCAGGCCCCTCTGGAGACACAGGGATCAGACGCTGGATGAGGTGGTGGGGCTGGATCCGCCAGAGCCTGTTCGCGTCTCAGAGGCAGGTTTCTCAGTTTCCTTGTGAAATCATTAAGGGAAACCAGATGGAGTTTTGGGCGATTTCCTCCAAATCCATTTGTCCAAGTTTCTCAACTCAGAACTCGCTGAACTTTATTATTTGCATTTCCCCAAATCTCTGGAGGGGCTAACGACACAGACAAGCATAAAATATGTTGACAAGAATCCATTTGAATATCTCATCCCCCCCCTCGCATCAGCAGAGAGGATGAGTGGTTAGAGCAGGGAGCTGGGGGTCTACTGGTTGCTGTTGCCAGCTCTGCACTGCAGGGAGCACACTTGGCCCCTCCCAGGGTTAACGCCTACGGGGGAGCTGGAGAACACGACTGAAGTACAATCTTTGTTTTCCACCTGGGCGAGAGGCTTCTGTTCTAAGTGGCAGCGCCGGGGACAGCTCAGACCCTGCTCCTAACGGTGCGGCTCAGAGGCAAAAACATTTTGGAGAACCCCAGGCTCCCCCTTGGGTACAGACGCTGCGTCGTGCCAGCGACGCTATTCGGGGTGGGGGAGCAGAATTCGTTCGTGAGCCCCGTGCTATGGGGGCAGCGTGACGTCGGCCCCGGGAGGCAGCGCCTTGCATCATGCGGCTGGCTCTGTGACCGGCTGGAGGGGGGCTGCGCTCAGCCTGCCTCCCTCACGGCACCTTGGTGCAGGGTCCCTGGAGGAAAGGGGGGGAACCTCCGTGGCCCGAAGGCTCGGGGAGATGAGGCAGAGCCCTCGGATCGGGCTGGCAGCTTCATTTGTTAAAGGCTCATTTCCTGAACCTGCCTGCAGGCCGGCGTCTCCCCCGGCCGCAAGGGAGGTGCCCCGAAAAGCCCTGTGTGCAAACTTGTAACCCCAGCTCAGCTCCTAGCACCACGGGAAGATGACCGCGCCCGTTCCGACCCACCAGGGAAAATCCAGGCCTGCTCCCCACCCGCGCCCCTCTATGGGAGCCAGGAGATGGGGGGCTCGCTCTGAAGCAAAGGTCCGGGGAGCCAGCACCTAGTTAGAGAGCGTAAGGAGGAAGATAGGGAAGGCCCCAAACAAGCTTCTTTCCCGTCCTGGTGGGTCTCAGAGTCATCTATTTCAAAGGCAAAAGGGACCACTGTGATCATCACAGGCCACAGGGCCCCCGAGTTCACTCTCTTTAAACTAGCGCGCAGCTTCGGGAACGGAGCAGGGCCACCTGTGCACAAGGCAGCCTGGGGGCGTGAGTGGAATCAGGGGAGCAGAAAGAGCCAGCTGGGGCGGGGGGGGGGGATGCATGGAATCAGGGGAGCAGAAAGAGCCAGCTGGGGCGGGGAGGGGGATGCGTGGAATCAGGGGAGCAGAAAGAGCCAGCTGGGGCGGGGGCTCCTGGCTTTGCAGGGCAGACGGGGTCACCTTGAACCATGCCCCGTGAGGAGACCCCCACCCTTTCTCAGCGCAGGCAGTGCCACGGGGCCAGCCTGCGGCTGTGCCACACTCTGCTCCGCCTGTTGCAGCACAAAGCTAAGGCTGGGGCTGGTGTGCAGGAGCCTGCCAGCGGTGCAGTCGCTTCAGCAGGTGGCGCTCTTTCCTTCCACGCCAGCCTCAGCTAAGGCCGCCTGTGGCTTTGCCGGCTGGCGGGGTGACAGACGCTGTGCGAATAGGTGTTGTTACCACCGTGCGCCCCTGGGAAGGAAATCCAGCAGCACAGCCAGCCACCCCTGAACCCTGAGCCAGAGGGAGCGGTGAGTAACCGGACAATTGGAGGAAGCAAGCCTGAAGCCCGTGACCGTTCCCAACGCATGTGCGGAGCTGGATTCACCCGCACAGCCTGGCTGCTCTGCCTGCCCCAGCCCGGGGCAGCGCATCTGGTCCCCGCGCCGGGCGGGGAGTTACTGCAGCCAGGGCCGAGGCCCACGCATGCCTCCCGGCTGCCCTAGGCGACTGCCGCCGCTACTCTGGGCACTCTGCGTTTGAAGCAGGCCGCCTGCGCTGGCACTCCCTGGCAGGCAGATTGTCACTGGGTGGGTCGCTGTGCTCTCTGTCGCTGTCAGCAGACGGTTCCTCCGCCGGGACAGGGCAGCTGTGTGCCTCTGATAAAGGGCCCGGCGCGGCTGCCCGCCCGCCCCGGCCGGATGTGACCGTGAGCCCTGCCAGCAGGAGCCTGGCCCATGAGATCCACCCGGGGGTTCCGAAGGAAAAGGGTCGGGCGTGGGCCAGCACCCCGAACTTGCGCTCTTTCCCCACAAAGCTCTTGCGAGCGGCAGCGCGCCCTGCGGGGCAGCTGGCCCGTGCCCTGCCTCGGGGAGCCGACTGACGGGCCAGGCTCCCATCGTCGTGCAGACCAGACTCCTTTCCCCCCCCCACCCCGCACGAGCGATGAGGCTGCTGGGCGTCCCTGGGCGTCGCTCTCCCTAAAGGAGGGCCATTCCCTGCCAAGCCCTGGGGCCGGGGGAGCTGACAGGGCAGATCTAAGCCCAGCCTGCCCCATGCGTCTGCCCCTCAGCCCAGCGAGTGACTGCACCTGGGCACAGCCCAGCAGCTCATGGGGGTGAACGTCCCACAGTGTGTAGAAGCCTGTGGCGGGGGTCACGGCGGTGAATGTCAAGGCTCTGCACACCCGGGACGGGAGACGGGGGGGAGAACCGGGGGCAAAGCAGTAGCCCTCCCTGCACACACGTGGCCCCCGCTGTGCTGCAGAGAGGCCCTGTGCCGAGCGGGCGGGGTCCTGCACCGCATACTGACAGGTTGCTAAGCAACACAAAGTCTTTTGGAAAAGCACAACCCGCCCGACAGCTCGGCTGGCTGGGAGTTAGCCGGGGAAGGAGCAGCAGCGCCGGGGGTACCAGCCAGGAAAGGGGAGCCACTGAGTGACACCGCAGCCCCTGGGCCGTGAGCAGCGTAAGTCCCTGGGGCCGCCTCAGCAGCACCAAGAGCCACGGAGCTGGGAGTCCCCGGTTGGAAAGGCCGCGCCTGCAGGCCCAGCTCTGGCTGGAGCGCAAACTGCCCCCTGCCCATGCAGGCGGTGGTGACAGGCACACAGGAGGATCCAGCCCCCCCCCCATATTGCTCCCCGTATTGTGCTGCCTCCGACGCAGACGCCGGCTCTTTGGCTTGGTGCGCTTGGGCGACACGCCAGGTCTGCGTTCTCCCTCCCCTCCACCAGCACAGGGCACTTCCCCTGCCAGCCTGGCTCCTGGCCACACTCCAGCCGGTTACCTACATGTGGCAGCTGCGGCGTGGCCAGCTGGAGGCAAAGCTGACCTGTGCGTCTCGTCTCACACCGCTGGGGAGGGCCGACAGGCTCTGGAGGGGTCCGGGGGGGCCCCTGCTCTCCGCAGCCCCACCCAGCTGGTGGGATTGCTGCTCTGCAAAGGACCGTGCTGTAGCAGGATGGAGTGTCGCCCTGGGCTGCGTTCTGACCTGCACAGTGGCTGGTTTTCAGGCCCAATGCTAATGTAGACGGCATCATCCACTCTGTTCCCAGCAGGCGGGAGGGCCCAGGGACCTCGCCAGCCCATTCCACTTCCCATCTGGACAGGACACATCTAAATCCCCCCCAGTTCCCAACCCAGAACCCAGGAGCTACGGCCAGGCCAGCTGGGGCTGGGGCAAAGCGAGCAACTGGCCCGGCGTGGCAGTCGACTCCCCGAACCCCGCAGAGCGGCCTGGCCTCGTGAGACCACCATGTACCCCGGGGCCAGGCCGGCAATCTCAGGGGGGAGGGTCTATTAGTAGAGGGGGGGCTGTGCCCAGACAGTGGGGGGGTCATGGCAGACACCCCCCCAAAGGCACTGCTAGCTGAGCGCGTCACTGGGGGAGGGCCATGAGGAGAGACCAAACTAACACAGGGGCTCCCCGTTGGAAGAGCTTTCTGGGGGAGTCGCTGGCCCGGAGAGCCCTCGGCCAGTTCTGGCCGGCTCAAGGTCTGCAGCAGCTCATCCGAAGTTCTGGCCCGGATGCAGGCACGGGCAGTCTAGCTCTCCTTTAGTCCTGCCTGGAGGGCTCCCCGGCCCCTCCCCTCCCACGACTCTGCGAGCACCGGGCGGGACGGCAGGAGATCACACGACCCCCCTGGGCCTTACAAATCCCCCCTCCAGTGCCGTGGTTCCGCCGGGCGCGTGGCGTTCGGGCCCGTCTCTCACTATGGGGAGCATAGGGCCCAGCACACGGTGGGCCCAATCCCAGACGGGCTACTCGGCACGACTGTCAGTCATTGCCCGGGGTGCAACGCAAGAGCGATTGAATGAGCGAGCGTGAGGTCTGAAGGGCGGGCCTCTCCTGCGAGGTTGCTACGGAGCCCTGCATGGTGGGGGGGGGGGGGGGGCCTGCCTTGCCCGGGGCCTCTGAGCACAGCTCATGGCAGGGTACTGCCCAGTTCTCCCCCCTCGGACTTTCCAAATCTTCCAGTGTGAAGCTCCAGCGCGCCCCGCAGATGGTCCCGACACATCCGGCCTTCGCCCCCGAGGCCCTGCTGGCCCAGTTCTGGCTCTGCCACCAGACCCTGTGCTAGCTCCCCAAGACCCAGCCAGGGACGTGGCTCCGGGACCAGCCCAGGCTGCCAGCAGGGGCCCAGCAGGAAAAGAGAAAGGAGGAGAGAGACCCCAGGGAAGATGCTCCGTGGCGGGAGTCAGCACAGGGGTCTGCGAGGCCTTGCCCCTCCCTGCAGACTGGCTGCGCTGCCCGCTCCAGGATCCCCCAGCCCCCCCGACAAGCTCAGATCAGGGGGGAGCAGAGCCACCCGCAGCCGGCGCTACTCTCAGGCCGATGGCAGGTGCGGGGCCAGCTGAGAGCCCTTCGGCTCAATTAGCTACTCTGGTTTGCTGGTGCTTTGATCGCTGCTCGGCATCAAACGACCCCGGCGGTGCAGCCACGAGCCCCGGCCACGCCCCCGCTGCGTCCGGGCTGAGGACTGCCAGCGGTGGAGCCTCGGCCCGACACCCCCATCAGTCTGTCCGTCCATCCACAGGCCTCCTTACCACCGTACCCGAGGATGTCGCAGCCCCCCCATGGCCAGCGCTGTGCTCTGCGCACCCCATGCTCCGCTCTCTCCCTCGCTCTTCTCCCCGAGGCCAGGGCCAGGTCTCCCTGTTTGCTTGGCACAGCCCCCAGCCCCGCGGGGACCTGATCTGCCCGGCGCCCCCGGCCGTGCAGATAACCCACAACCACTGCCAGCCCTCTCCCTCCCAGCCCTGAGAAATGCAGGCGGGCCCTGATCACAGCCACGCAAAGACCTCTCTCCTAGCCTGTCCGTGTCACCTCTCCCGGCGCCCACGGCCCCCTGCACACCGGAGCTTTCTCCTGCCCTGCCCCAGAGCCACTCCCAACCCCGCCTGCCAGTGCCCACGCTGCGGTGCACTCACAGAACTGCCCCATGGGCTGGCTGCGGGGCGTGGAGCCCACGGCCTGTGGCGCTGACCAGCTGTCTCACTGTTCGCGGGTTCCCCCCCGGTGGCTCCTGGCTGAGACGCAGGTCAGGAGCTCCCTGTGTTCTGCGTTTGTGCAGCTCCTAGCACCATGGGGCTCTGGCCCCTGCCTAGAGCTCCCACGCCCTGCCGCTCGTGGCCACTGCCAAGGACAGTTTTCGGGTGAGAAGAGGCCACCGACTCCTGGGCTGGGGCATGGCTAGAAAATGGCTGAGGGGGGGAGCAAGTTTTGCCCCTCCGGGGTCAATGCCATGTGGCCGATCTTAGGAGTTGCCTGCAGGGATCTCTCCACCATGTCACAAACAGACCCAGGCAGCCACATCCCACGCCCCCAGCCACACCTCTCCACGCCCCTTTCTGCCCGCCGCTCAGTCAGTTTGCCAGGGCTCCCATAGCCCCGGGGCACCCCGCCTCAGTTTCCCTACTTGTCGGGACATGGTGCTGGAGCCAGGGTAAAGCTGCTGTCCTGGGACACCCCTCGTCACTGCCTGGGTAGCAGGGTGCTCCGGGAGGGCCAAAGGGATGGGAAACAGCGATCAGGATGCCAGCAGAGGCAGCTTGTGTGCTGGCGTCCAGGGAAAACCAGCCGCTCGATCCCTCGGCCGTGCCCACAAGTCCCTGAGTGCCTAATTGCTGCCTGAGCTGTGGTGTGGGGGCATCTGACGCGGCCAGGGGACAGCCCGCTTCTCCCAATCTGGCGCCGTCAGCCGAGACTCTGGGAGAGCCGCTGAGCTCAGCCCCGCATGCTCCTTCCTACTGGGGAGGGTTTCATTAGGAACTGCTTGGAGAGAGCTCCGCCAGGCTGGGGGAGGCTGGGAAAATGCCAGGCATGCCCTGCAGGGTGCCAGCAGCTGTCCTCCCTCTCCTCCCCCCTGTGTGTCATGACTAGCATGACACGGCTGTCCCGCCACGTCTGTTCCACCCTAGGACACGGAGAGGCTCCGAGCCCTGCGGCCGGCAGGGCCATGGGCATGAACAGCCAGGAGGGAGATCCCTGCGCCCCCCGGCCAGGCGGGCACTCGCTGCCCCACGTTCGCCGCCGGGAAGTGGCGCGTCTCGCCTGAGTCCCAGCGAGGTGCTCGCCCGTCCCGGCCACGTCACTGTCTTGTCACGACAGCTGCTGTCAGCAAGGCGAGAGGCTGCAAAGTGCGTGCCCAGCAGCTGCCCCTGTACCACGGCACCCGCTTCTTCCCCGGGCTCTGGGCTCTGCCCCTTGCTCCAAGCCCAAGCAGGAGGGGCCGATCAGCAAGGGGTGTCCTGCCAAGGACTGCAGGGAGCTTGGCCAGAGAGGTGGGAGCTGCCAGTGAGAGCGGCGAGGCTCACCTCTTGCACACACGGCCCCCCCATCCCGCCGGCTCACCTCTTGCACACGTGCCCCCCCCATCCTGCCGGCTCACCTCTCGCACACGCGGCCCCCCCCATCCCGCCGGCTCACCTCTCGCACACGCAGCCCCCCCATCCCGCCGGCTCACCTCTCGCACACGTGGCCCCCCATCCCGCCGGCTCACCTCTCGTACACGCGGCCCCCCCATCCCACCGGCTCACCTCTCGCACACGCGGCCCCCCATCCCGCCGGCTCACCTCTCGCACACGCGGCCCCCCATCCCGCCGGCTCACCTCTCGCACACGCGGCCCGCCCGGCCCCCGCCGGCTCACCTCTCGCACACACGGGCCCCCCATCCCGCCGGCTCACCTCTCGCACACACGGGCCCCCCATCCCGCCGGCTCACCTCTCACACACGCGGCCCCCCCATCCCGCCGGCTCACCTCTCGCACACGCGGCCCCCCATCCCGCCGGCTCACCTCTCGCACACGCGGCCCCCCATCCCGCCGGCTCACCTCTCGCACACGCGGCCTGCCCAGCCCCCGCCGGCTCACCTCTCGCACACACGGGCCCCCCATCCCGCCGGCTCACCTCTCGCACACGTGCCCCCCCCATCCCGCCGGCTCACCTCTCGCACACGCGGCCCTCCATCCCGCCGGCTCACCTCTCGCACACACGGGCCCCCCATCCCGCCGGCTCACCTCTCGCACACGTGCCCCCCCATCCCGCCGGCTCACCTCTCGCACACGCGGCCCTCCATCCCGCCGGCTCACCTCTCGCACATGCGGCCCGCCTGGCCCCCGCCGGCTCACCTCTCGCACACGCGGCCCCCCCATCCCGCCGGCTCACCTCTCGCACACGCGGCCCCCCCGTCCCGCCAGCTCACCTCTCGCACACGTGGCCCCCCCCATCCCGCCGGCTCACCTCTCGCACACGCGGCCCCCCCCATCCCGCCGGCTCACCTCTCGCACACGTGGCCCCCCCATCCCGCCGGCTCCCCTCTCGCACACCTGGCCCCCCCATCCCGCCGGCTCACCTCTCGCACACGCGGCCCGCCCGGCCCCCACTGGCTCACCTCTTGCACACGTGGCCCCCCCATCCCACCGGCTCACCTCTCGCACACGCGGACCGTCCAGGCGGCGATGATCCACAGGGAGATGCTGAAGACCAGCAGCACGGTGCCGGGGCAGATGGTCATGAGGGTCTTCATGACAAAGCGGGTGTTGAAATTGATCTTGTTGAGGGCGCCGATGCTGCGGGAGGAGGCGTCGGTGAAGAGCTTGCTGTGCAACAGCATGACGCGGGCGATCAGGTAGAGGCGCAGGAACATGGGGATGGAGAGGATGATGTCCACGTCGGCCTCAGCCCGCGAGGGGGTGTAGGAGAAGGCCAGCCGGGCCGTCCAGAAAAATTTGTACTCCCCGGGGATGGGGTGGATGGCACAGACCAGCATCTCCAGGCTGATGTACAGGATGCGCTCGTAAGTCATGGCGATCCGCCAGTCGTCAGCCCCGTTGTCGATCACAAAGAGCTAGCGGGGGGGAAGCCACGTGGTTAGAGACAGCCCACGGGGGCCACCCGCCTTCCCTCCCGGGGGCTCCCTGCAGGCCAGGGACCCAGAGCCCGAGGGACTCTGCACGGCTCCGGGGCGGTCGGGCCCCACAGGGAGGCTGCTGAGCAGCCACGCCAAGGCCTTGCCCCAAGCGCCCACGCTCCGGACAGCGGGAGGGGAAACGAGGGGAGACTGCCCAGCCGTGGCCAGGGCCCGAGCTGCCCTTTTAGGCAGAGCCTGTCCTGGCTTGGCTAGTCGTCACCGCCGCTCCATGAAGCCCCAGGCGCTAAATCCTGTTGCAGGCACCAGCCCCCAGGGAACGCCCCGGCAGGCAGGGAGAGCCGCACACCGAGGCCAGTTTCTCCCGCAGCGCCAGCGCCCGGCCCCTGGCTTACGCAGGGGGATTTGCGCCAGGAGGAGACCGCTACATGGAAAAGCGTCCGGCTCCCAGCCCCGTGCCGCTGGCGAGCAGACGTCCTGCCTGCGGGGGGCACTTCCGCAGCCGCTGGCAAACCTAAGCAGAGCGCCCGGAGGCCCCCCGCCGGGCACAGACAGGCCTAACTAGCCTCAGCACTAGATCCAACATGCAGCCCTGGTGCCGCCCAGCAGGCTCTCAGCGTGCCTAGGGAGGCCAGGGGGAAGAGAAGGGGGTCAGCAGCGCCCGGCGCTCAGGTGAGCTGCACACCAGGGGCAGACGGGTGCAGGCTGCCTTGGGGAGAGGGCTCAGGTGTCTGGATACTGCCTGTTACACACTGGCTGGGCACAGGCACTAGCCCCCTGCCAGGCAGCCGCAAGGGGCTCAGTGGTTTGCAGGCAGGGAGCGGCTCCAGCCGCTTTCCAGCCAGCCCGGTTCCAGGAGGTGCGGCCTGTCTGGCATGCGGCACCGTGGGACTTGCCCGGCTGTGGGCACCACCCACCCCAGCTGCCCCAGTGGGTGCTGCAGCAGGGGGATCTCTGGGGCCAAACCAGAGAGAAACGGCGTGCGTGGCCGCATCCTGCCTCTTGGGCTTGCGAGCCCAGGGACAGAGCTTTGTACCCCGGGCGCAGGGCCCGCTTCACCGATCCCAGGCCCCTGGTGCCGGCTGCTGAGCACAGCAAGAGCCACGCTCCGCCCTGCCAAGCTCACTGTGTAAACAGCATGGGCAGGAGGAGAAACAGAACCCCAGGGCGGGCGGGTGACTCGCCAGGGGTCACCCAGCAGGTTAGTGGCAAAGCCCTGGCTCTGGTGGGTCCACGTCTCTCTGGAAGGGACAGCAAGGCCTGCAGGGCTGGGGCAGCTGAGGAAATGCTCCTGCGGCATGGGGTGGGGCTCTGTCCAGCCCCCGCTGCTCAGTTACTTGGCTGCCCTGCCGCACCCTGCATGGGTCCCCTGATCGCTCTTGCTCCTCACTGCTGCTGGAAGGGCAAACCAGTGCAGTAACACGGGGCGCCCAGCTTGTCACCTGCCACCCTCCCCACCCGGCCACCCACAGCGAGCCCATCGGCCCCAAGTCCAGCCCGGGCCCCACTGCAAGGGAGCAGGTCTCCTCGGCTTTGACTGTCAGGCTGGCTGACCGTGGGGACAGCACCAGGGCCGGAGCCTGCAAGTTCCCTGGGGCTGGGAGTCCTGGGCCCCAGGCTGTCTGCGGGGGGGCTCTGCGGGGGCAGCCCTCATGGAGCACGGAGTGTCGCACGCAGAGGGGCCAGGTCTCTGCCCCACGGAGCTCACGCGCAAGCAAGCCACGGCCTCAGCTCCGTTTTGCTAAGTAAAGGCCCAGCTCGCCCTCCCTGCCTGGCTCAGCAGAGCTCTGGCAAGAGGCTGAGACACAGGCAGGGGTCCAGGCACGGCTGCCAGCTCGCTGGTCTCCGGGCGCCGTGGGGAAGGATGCCCAGACTGGCCGAGGCGGGCATGGACTGCAGCAGCACAGCCAGCCAAGCAGGCTCCCCCACTCAGCCTGGGGGAAGCCCTAGGGAGGGGGGGAAGGAGTGGGATCCCCACAGCCCAGCGGGTGGGACGGGCAGCCGGCTGCGGTTAGTCACTGAGCTGGGAGACGCCAACTGGAGGAGTCGTGTGTGCTGAGGCGTCCCCACCCCCGTTCGCTCTACTCTCCCAGACATCACCGCCGCGGGCTGGGGGCCGAGCTCAGGGCCCAGTAGGGCTGTTCCCCCAATGCCCCCAGCCAGCCACACATGCAAGTCACTAGCCCCCCCCAACTCGTCCTCCGAAGACACAGAAGAGACTAGGCCCCGCAGGCGGCAGCTCCGAGCCCAGGATTCCCGGAGAGCCCAGGACCAGTGGATCCTGGACCCGTGGACCCCAGGACCCTGGAGACCCCAGGACCCGTGGGATTTCCCCATCGCCCGGTCAGGGCAGCACATTACACCTGCTCCCACCGGGCCTCCTCCCTGGGGGGACAACCCCCCAGGCTGACTCGCCCAGCCACCTGCCCTCTTCCCTGGCCTGTCCCCAGCCCCGCCGCTGCCAGCTGCTTTCGCGAAGCAACTGCTTATCTAAGCGCTCCAAGCGGGCCAGGGCGAGCCTCGGGGCGGGAGCGGCGGGCGGCCTGCTCCTTCCTGCAACGGGCACTGGAGAAACACAAACAAACAAAGGAAAGAGCCAAGACGCTCTCGGCCTCCTTGGGCAGGAAGAGGGATTTCACGGCTGTTTCGCGTCACGGAGCCCAAGGGAAAGGAAGGGAAAAGGGCTGGCATGTTTCTTCAGCGCCCTTGCGGCCGGGAAGTGCACCAGTGGTACCGGGGTTGCCACGGAAACCGGCTCCAAGGGCCAGCAGTAGCCGGTTTGGCTTCCCCAGGAGGGCGGGCCCTTGCCCCAGGGGCTAGGGAACACGGGGGAAGGAAGCAAGGCCGGGGCATTCCCCGCTCAGCATGCAGGCCCCGGCCTCTGTGAAGCAGCGCCCGCCCACACCCATGCGGGTGGGAGACGCGCCGCTGAGGCAGCAGCCCAGCCCCCCCGCTCCAGAGTTTGCTGCCGCTTCCCGCCTGCCCTCTGGCTCCCACGGGACTCGGCCAACTTGCCCTCGCGCTGGAGACAGGGCTCCTGAAGGGAGGGACGAGGGGCCGCGTGGGCACCCCCCGAGGCCACGCTGCAGCGCCCTTGTCTACATCAAGCTGGGACATTCAGTGCCCAGCCGGGGTGCCTGCCTCTTCCAGAGCCCCTCCCGCCAGCTGCCCGCTGACTCTGCCAGGGCACAAGCTCTTCCTTCAGGGCAGCCCGGAGCCGGGCGGGGCGACCTGCGCCTAACTCAGCTGCAGCCAAGCCAAGCCCCGGGGCAGGCCAAAGCTGGCTCAACAGGCACCAGGACCACCCTCCGAGCAGGCCCAAGCCACGCGCTGAGCGGTGGGACCCTGCTCGGTTAAAGCTGGGGGGCCAGAACCGGGCCTGCAGGTCTCACGTGCAGCGGGGACTGGTCCTGATTTCAGCCTTGCCCGGACACACGCCTACAGCCCCCATGCAGATGCGGAGCGAGCTGCACCGAGCCTTCATCTTGGAGGCGCCAGTCACCCCCGTTTCTAGCGGGGGCAGGCGCCTCAGGCTGTGCTGGTGCCGCTGGCCCCCCCGCGGGGACCGGGCCGCAGAGCACGCGCACGCAGCCCTCAAGCGCACCCCTCGCTTTACACCGAGAGAGCAGCGCTGAGTCTGCCCCCAGGTGCCTTCCTCTCCCAGGGAGGAGCTCAACGGCCCACGGGGCTGTTGGGCCCCAACTCCCCTAGGAAGCTGGGCTGCTCTCCCGCCACAGGGGCCCTGGGAAACTCCTCTCTGGTTACCCCACCCAGGCACCGGGAGACAGGCAGGACGGGAGGTGTGCAATGCAGCCCCCCACAGCAACTTCTGATGCAGCCTGCAGCAGCCGGCGAGAATCCATTAGCAGTCCCCCAGCAAGTGCTAATTAACGAGAGGAAGAGGCAGAGAAGGGGGAGGATTCCACTTCCCTTCGCTGAGGCTGGCCCCCGACCAAAGCAACAGCCAGGCTGCGGGACGCTCTTTAGGAACAGCTGGGCACAGCCCCCGACGCAGCATCAGCGGGCATGAGAGGTGACTGGGAGCCCCCGGGACAGCGCCACAGCGCAGCTGGCCGTGCTGTCTTCATCCTGCCCCCCGCTCTGCCCTGGTCACAGCCCGGCCCCTCCACAGGAGCGTGGCTGCGTGCTGGGGCTTGGCACAGCCTGCACTGGGCCTGCTGCTGCGGGTTCGGACCCCTTGCCCCTCTATCTCGGGGGGGGAGGGAGAATGTGGCCCTCCCCCGCAGGACGCTGGGTGGCCTGCCCAGGCAGGAGTGCAGCACAGGCAACTTGATCACCAGGTGCCAGCGGCCCACATGGCCAGCGAGGTCCTGCCCCGCCCCAGGGGCGGGTGGCTGCCAGCCCTCGCTGGAGCTAGCCCGCCTAATCCTTTCCACTACAAGACCAGCGTGCTCCTCTCCGCAGGGCGGGAGTTTGATGTAGTGCTGGTACCTTGCTGGTTGCTGTGCTGGGCGGTGGGCTGTGGGTGAACCCCGCTAGCGGCTGTTTGTAGCACGGCCCAGCAGGTCAGGGGATGAGTCATTATGCAAGGGTCTCACAACCTGTCTGACCAGTTGGCTCCCAGTGACAGAGACAAAAGAAGGAGGGTGACGCCAGCCCCTGGCTGGGGGGCAGGGCTGGAAGAGAAGTTTAGTTGTCTGTCGGGTATCATGGAGGAAGCAGCCTAAGCACCGGGCTGGGATTTAGGGGCCCAGTCTCCCCTCTCAAGGGGGCTGAGGCATCGTAGGCCTGCCCTGGAACCAGATTACATCTATGTTGTGCTGTATCCTGGAGAAGCAATAAACTCCCTCTATTCTACTGGCTGGTGGAGTCTGTTCGTGCCACCACGGGGGTGCAGGAGGCGGGGCAACCCTGACGCGCCGCCATACGGAACATCTCCCGTGCTTGCAGCAGGGAAGGCACAGAGCCGTGCCCCCGGTGCCCAGCCTCGCGCCAGCGTCACGAAATCCCACCCAGCGGGGCAGAGAGAGAAGCCGTGTAACACGGCACCCCTGCCCTTCTCACGCGGCTTCCTCCGGCCAGCCAGAGTAACCCTGGCCACCAACCCGCCACAGAGCCAGGCGCACTTGGAACCTGGGGTGAAGGGCAGTTTGGACACTTCCTGGCCGCACTCTGCCTCAGTTTCCCTAGCTGTGAATGGGGTCTCGGGGGTCCTGCCGCTTCTGTGGCTCGTGTGGGTCCAGCGCGGGGAGATGGTTGTGTTGTGCCAAGTGCTGCAGCTGGGTCCGGAGAGGCCGCCCACAACACGCAGCTAGCTTGGCCACGGCCCGCTCCGGGAGGTGGGCTGCTCTGCACCACCATGCTACGTGGCAGGGCCCGGCTCCCCCCTCCCCCCGCTGCTGCCTCTGGGTTAGCTGGCAGCCCCTTCTGCTCAAGAGCCCAGTACTCATCAGGAGAGGGAGGTAACTGGCTCATTAGCATTCTCAGCCTGCAAGCCCCCAGCAGGACCCAGAACCCGCAGCCAGCAGGAGAGGAGAGTCTCTCTGCTTCTGCTCTTGGGACTCAGCGCCAGCTGCTGCCTGCGGTGGGGGCCGGGGGCAGGCGGCACCCGCCGTGGCCTCAGTCAGACCAGGTGCCGCGCTGAGTGGCTGGCCGGGACTCCCTGTCCCCGGCCATGCAGGAGAGGCAGCGCCAATGCAGCGTCTTCCACAGCCCTGGCTGGAAGCAGGAAAAGAAACAGGCCCCTGCCCTGCAGACCCGACAGACAGGACTGGGCTGTATCCCGGCCCACAGCCAACCTGCACCCGGGCCCTGGAGCGGGCTTGGCTGGGACGTCCCCCCCACTTGCCCCAGGCAGAAGAGTGCAGCCCCGCTGGGCCAGCCAGGCCAACGCTGCGGGGCACCGGTGGGAGCCGATCTCAGCCGCCTAGGCAGGGCCTGCTGAGGGCTGAAGGAAAGTGTCCAACAGCAGCGAGCAAGAGAGCAGCACTCCCCTCTCGCTGCCCCACGGGCCTGCCCGGGCCATGCTGCCAGCACGAGGGGGACGCCGGCCCCTCAGAGGCTGCCGGGGGCTTACATCAGCTGTGCGGGCCCCACGGGGCTGGGCCTCGCACTGTTACTGTCACTTAGGCCCAGCTTGCCTACAGCCGCTCCCGAGAGGCACGGCCAGGTTCCCTGGTGTGCTGGGGGTATGGGCCAGGGGGCTCCATGGGCTCTGAGCCCAGGGCAAGCCCCATGCAGCCCCCGGGCGGTGCCACCTGCAGCAGCACAAAACACCCCCTCTGCGGTGCCACCTGCCCTCGGGAGAGACTGGCTGGGGGTCCGGCCTCGCTCAGCCTTGGCCTTCCCCTGGGGCCGGGCGCGGTGCTGGCGGGAGCCGCGTGCCCTCAGTTTGTTGGCTCTGCAGGAGCGGGGCAGCTGCCTCGGACAGGTGGCTCGGCCTGCAGGAGGGCTCCAGGGAGGGGCGCGCGGCCTGGAGACTGACCAGCTGTGACGGCGTGTCGGGGAGCCCCCCAACCCTGCACCCCCATCCGCAGCAAGATGTGACTCCGCCAGCCAGTAGCATATGGAAGGTTCATTGCTTCTCCGAGATTCTGTATGGCACAGGCGCGATGTGGACATAGGAGTCAGGGGCTGACAGCCCTAGACCCCTTGGGGCAGGGGTACAAAGGCCCCTGAACCCCCAGCACTCCACTTAGTCTGTTCTCTTCATGTTTGCCCAGCTCCCAGCCCTGCCCCCAGCCAGGTGGCCGTCTCCACCTCCCTTCCTTTGTCTCTCCCCTGGGAAGAGCCTTGTGATCTGCTCAGGCTGGGCCGAGGTGTCTGGGCCAGTCCACATGTGGGTGAGTCAGTGGGTATCACACCTCACAGCACAGCCAGGTGGGGGCACCGGGTTACAGAGCAGACAGCCCCCCCCCACGTCACACCAGCGTGCTCATCCTGGTGCGTGCGCCTCGCCCTACCGCTGCCTCGAGGGACACACGTGCCGGCCCTGAGCCCCTGCAGGCAGAGGGAGGGCTTGGGGCCGCGGGAACTTCCTCCTGGGGCATTTCCTCCCTCCCACCCCATCTCCTGGAGCTGGGGAGGCTGCCAGGCCACGGCACACAGCCCCCCAGACTGTCCTAGAGGTGGGAAGGCTGCCAGGCTGCAATTGGCAGCCCCCCGCCACGTCATGGGATAGGTGGGGGCCACCAGGCCTTGCTTTGCAGCCCCCCTAGCATGTCCTGGGGGGCAGGGGTTCGTGGCCACCCCCCTGCCATGTGGTGGGGAAGGGCCGACGCTGGGGTCAGGGCCAGGTGGTGGCTGTGTGCAGACAGAGCTGAAGCCAGCCTGTGGTGCGGTGGCTGCGGGCACTGGAGCCAGAGCACACCCTGGCCCCGGCCCCCGCCCCCAGAGCAGCTGTACCACAGTCCGGCTTCAGGTGCGGCAGCTGCCCAAAGAGCCATAGTTGGCTCTCTCACGAGCCAGAAGTTGCCGACCCCCGGTGGAGTCTGAGCTCCGGCATAAGCCACGCACCGCCATGGGCTAGCGGAGGATCCTCCCACCCTGCCTGGGGCGCCAGCTCACCCTCCAGCCCCGCCCCACCTCAGCCCCAGGCCCCCACCCTGCAGCAGCCAAGGGGGGTAGTTTTCCCCGGGGAGAGGGAAAGGGCCGTGCTGACACCTGCAGGAGGGTGGGCTGGGCGGGGGGAGCGGCTGCTTTCTAAGAGGGGGCAGCGGCGCACACCAGTTACCACCAGTCACACCCTGCCAGCCCAGTCCGCTGGCTCTATCCCCACAGCGCCACCGGGGCAGAAGGGGGGAGCCCTGTGGGAGGAGACGGCTGGGGAGAGCGAGGGCGGCTGGGGTCGGGCTCTGGGGCACTTCCCACCCGTGTTCAGACGGAGGCGGGGGGCGTGGGCTGGGCCGGCAGGTTTCCCTTTTCACTAGTGAGTGAAGCCCCACGAGCGGGGGGAGCATTATGGGCCCCCCCCGCACCACACGGGTGCTGCAGGCTGGCTAGAAAGTCCCAAGCCGAGCGTGCGGGGGCCCCGGCCCGGGCTGGCGGAAGAGCTGCTGGGGGAGGCAGCCAAGCGGCCTCAAACAGAGCGCAAAGCAGCAGCCCTTGGATTAAGCAGCCACTGGCAGCTCGGGGAGGAGCAGCCCGCCTGGGACCGCATGTGCCGCCGGCATTTGCCTTAATCTCCTTAAGCCGGGGGCAGGACCACCTGCTGAGGCCATGTCCTGCGTACCCTGGCAGCGCCGAGGCCGGGCCCGGAGCCCAGCACACCCCCGCGGGGCTGGCAGGTACGAAGCTGGGGGGCAGCTGAAGGCTCGGCAGGAGGAGGAAGGTGCAGCCCAGAGCTGGGGAGCGCAAGGCAGATGGGAACAGCCTACCGAGCCAGGCCTGGGGGGTGGGAGGGACACAGCAAACCAACGCCCATGGCAACGTCCCCTCCCAGAGCACCTCCACTGGCCAGGGATCGGGGCCCTTTGGCAGGGCTGGGGCAGCAGGAGCCCAGCTGTGTACAGCTCAGGGCTGGGCTCTTGGGACCACCCAGCCCTGCCGGTGCACAGGACCTGGGCCTCCTCAGGCACCCCTGGGCAGCAGGGGCAGAGCTGCAAGTGGTTGCAAGGGAGCAGGGCTGTGTCCAGCTCCCAGATGGCAACTGAAGGGGGGGAAGGGGGGCTGTGACGGCAAGTCAGGGTTCTCCCCAATCCTGCAGCCCCGTAGCAGCCAGAACAGACTCCGCCAGCCAGTAGAACCGAGGGTTTATGGCTTCTCCAGGATACAGCCCTGCACAGACGTGATGTGGCTACAGGAGTCAGGGCCCAGATGCCTCCGACCCCTTGGGTTAGGGGGGTCCATCACCCCCCCACCCTCAGTTTAGTCTGTCCCCTTCGTGTTTTCTAGACAGAAATTGCCCCAAGCCCAGGCCCTGCCCCCAGCCAGGTGGCCGTCTCCACCTCCCTTCCTTTGTCTCTCCCCCTGGAAAGAGCCTTGTTATCTGCTCAGGCAGGGCCTAGGTGGCTGGGCCAACGCCCATGTGGGTGAGTCAGTGGGAATCCCACCACACAGCACAGGGGAGCCCCAGGCTACAGAGCAGACAGGCCCCCCCCCCACACATCACAGGGGCTCTCTCCCTGAGGGCAGCTCTGGGAACAGGATTCTTGCCGCCACGGAGCCCCCAAGGCCCTCGCAGGGCTGGGCTCTGAGCCATGCTCTGGCAGAAGGAGCCAACGGCACCTGCTGGAGCTGCCCCACACTAGGGGGCCGCTCAGTGGAGGAGAACAGCCGCTGGGCAGGGGGACCCAGGCCCTGCCCCTGTGCGTCACGAGAGCCAGAGCCTGGGGCAGTGAAACCAGAACCACAGCAGCTGCCTTTCATCCTGCTGCTCTTGCCGGCTGAGCCGCTATGTGCTCCAGCGGGAAAGGGCTTGGCCGGGGCCTCCCGCACCAGGGCCCACGGTGCAGCCGGCTGCAGAGCTGGAGACCCCGGGGCGGGCGCAAGGGCAGCGGGAATGGAGCAGGGAGACGCACGGGGCCAGGGCTGGGGCCAGGGCTAGGGCCAGTGGCAGGAGCAGGTTCCCGGGGCAGCACCCAGCGCTCGCCCGCAGCCCAGGTAAGAGTCCCACCCCAGCCGAGTGGGGCCAGGGTCTCCTGGGAGCGCATCAGGCTGCAGCCCGGAGCAGGGCCTCAGCGGGGAGCTCAGCCCCCCCAGGAAGCAGTGCCAGGCAGCGCCCGGGGCAGGTCCCGGCCCAGGAAGAGGACCCCAGACAAGGGCCGCCTGCAGCGGAGCATCTGTGGGGCCACTTTCCCCCGCTGGCCGCGGCAAGCAGGACCCAGGGGTCCACAGGCCCCTGCTCTAATGCTGCCAGCGGGACCGTCAGGCCCCCTTCGCCCTTGCCCCAGGGAGACACCTGGAGCCATTGAGCCCACGGCTCAGCTGGGGCAGGCTCCAGCACGGCCCAGGCAGCTCAGCCGGGGCCGCTAGAGGCACAGCCCAGAACTCTCCTTCCCCCCAGTGCAGCGGGTGCTCCCGCTCCCCCGGGCCACCCGCAAGCCCAGCCAAGGGCACAGCACAGGCCCCGCCAAGCCCTCTATCCGGGAAGGAGCGTGGCAGCTCCCCCGGCGGAGCCAGCTGGATACGCCCTGGTGTGGAGCTGCAGCTTCTCGTCTTCAAGGCGCTGCAAGACGATTCCTGCGCCCCAGCCCGGGGGGCGGCCAGGAGGGTCACCCCCACCTCCCAGCCAGCACCAGGGGCCCAGAGCCAAGCAACAGGAATCAGCCCCACCCCCACAGGGGGCTCTGCCCCAGTCAGGGGACAAATGCTGAGCTCTAGGCATGAGCTGGAAGGCCCTTGTGCCAAGTGCTGTGAAGACATCCCCTTAGAACTTGGGGGGGCTGGGCTCCTAGAGCCTGGCTTCACCCACCAGCCCCCCTGCCTTCTCCACAGCCCCCAGCCCTGCAGCTCCCCCCCAGCCAGGTGTCCAGCCGCGCTGCCACTGACCAGCGCCCTGCCGAGCACGTTTCCCGCGGCGGCTTGGCACCCGGCCAGGGCCCCTGCACTGGGGGCCCCAACCCAAGGTAGAGGGGCTGGGCTGAGCCCTGAGAGCAGCTGGGGGAGGAGGTAACCCCAGGGAAGGGGGCCAGGCGGGGTGCTGGGCCCAGAGGGATAGGACTCAATCGAAGCCAGTTGGGTAACACAACGCACAGGCAGTGGGAGGCCAGCGGGGCGGGTCCATCCAGCTCATCGCCGTGTTAGTGCTCAGGGAAGCCGGAGGGAGGGAGGCCATGGGGGTGGGGGGTTGGGAGGCTGCGCTAATGCCTCCGCCGGCGCTGGGGAGAGATTGCGTCCTGGCAGCGGCCAATCTCACACCCTTGGCAGGGACATTTGGCACCTGCTCGTACGTGCTCTCGGCTGGCGGATGGGAAACTGCCAGCTGGGGAAGCTCAGAGATTGGCAGGGGCACAGAGCACTCAGCTTGGCGTCCCGCGCCGCCCGGCCCAGAGAGAGCCCAGTGGGGAGACGCTCGAAGCCAGCCACATGCCATTCCAAAGCGGCCAGGGCAGGAGACTCCAGCCGGCCCCGGGCAGCTGTCCCAATGGGCCGTCCCCTCCCCGTTCAACATTTACGCCTTACTTCCTAGCGGGCTGCGTCCCGCTTAGCGCCCCCCCACTGTGCGGGTTGGACCTTCCTCTGCCTGTGCCCCAAGAAAATCCTTGTTCTCAGACTCATCTAGTCTCCCCGAACCCACATTCAGAGGGGGGGGGGGGGGGGCGGCAATAAGAATCCACCACTAGACCGACCGGCCAAACCACGGGCCTCCCCGCGTCGGCTGGGCCCGTAAGGACCCAGCAGGCGAGCATGCCCAAGGACGTGGGCCGTCGGTGCCAGGGGATGCTCCTGGCACATGGACCTTACTGCCCACAGGGATCTGGGCTGGCTTCCCCGAGGAGTGCTGCAGCCAGGGTTTGCAGTGACGGAGCTGCGAGCCGTTCAGCTCCATGCCCCAATGGAGGGGAGGGGTGTTAGGCTGCCCAGCTCTGAGGCGCGGTAGCAAGGCTAGAGAAGGTCCACCAGCACCGAATCCTGCCCCAGAACCTCGACAGAGGGTGACAAGCCAGCAATTTGATGGCAAGTAGAGTGGGGGAGAAACGGCGCTGTCCTTCAAGCCCCGTACCCACGTGCTAGGCACGAGGGACCCTCTGGAGCAGGAAAGTCTGCCTGTTGGCAGAGTATTTTATTAACAAGGCCAGGCTTGGATTTCCTCGAGGTGCTCTTCACGGAAAGGCCATTCCCCCAGCCTGGCTCTGCTGCTCCTACAGGCCGTTCTGCTCCCTCCTGGTGGAGGCCCCTTTCCCCTCAGCATCTCCACTCCATGCGGAGGACCCATGCTGGATCTGGCTTCCTGGTGTCCCCTCGGAGCGCCCCGCAAAGCCCACGGCACTGCAGAAGGAACTTGGCTCGGTCTTGCGAGGGCTGCTCTGAGTTTGTGGCCAGGGCCCAGCCCCATGGAAAGTCACCAAGTCTTTGCGGGTCAAACAGCATCTCCAGGCAGCATTTCCATATGGGCCAGAGGTCGGCGCATGGCTGGGAGGCCACGGAGAATCCAAGGCAGATCAGATCTGTGGCCAGCACCCGGGGGGACTGCATGAGCCCATCGCCAGAGAACCCAGGCGGTCCGAGGGGAGGCATGCACTGACCAAGCTGCCGCGGGGGATAGCTCCGCAAAGGCCAGCGCTCGCCCAGCTGTTTGCTTTGCCACGTGCAGCGAGAGGAAAGGGCAGCAGCTGCTTGCTGGCTGGTCCTGCTGGGGATCAGAAACCTGCGGGTTGCCCAGCTGCCTCCGACTGCCAGAGCCTCAGGGCCACAGGAGATGTTCATGCCAGCAGGACCTGTGGCTTTGTGGGAGCGCACGAGGACCAAGCGCCTTATCCAGCCGCCACGGCGCAGAGAACCAAGGGCAGCTTGTGCCCTGCAGACAGGCACCACAGCTGTCCCTGCTTTCCGGGGGTTTGGGGGCAGGGGGGGGGCAATGCCCCCAGGGCCAGTTATAACACTGGACCTGCCAGCTGCCCGCCCAGGAGCGTGGAACAGTGTGGCTGTCCCAACAGCCAGGCTCTCTGCCCAGGCTCTGCTCAAAGGCCAGAGGTGGTGATGAAGTCACCCCGCTAGCAGGAGCGCCTGGCCGGCAGGGAGACCGGCTCAGCGGGAAGCCAGGAATCAGGCATGTGGGTGGAACTCCCGCCCCCAGCTCTGCCCTGCATGGGGCTCCCGCCCTGCAGCAGCACACTAATGCCCCGAGCCTGGAGGCGGGCCCAGGCTCCCGAAGCTGGACAGCTCCCAGCCCAAGCAAGGTAAGAGGCAGGAGAAGCGTCTCTCCAAGGAAGGACCAGTAAACCAGAGGGATGGTGGTTTCCAGCCCCTGGGCTAGCAAAGCAATTCTGCTTTTCCACACGCCATTCCCCGCTGTGGCGGTCACACGGCAAGCCGATGGCCAGGCCCACCAGGCTGTCAGCCAGAGGAGGCCAGCGATGCGGCCTCGCCAGGGCAGGCACAGACAGGGCCGCCCTTGGAGGCTGGGACCACGTCCCCTGCTGCTCCTGAGCAGGGATCAGGCCGCTCTTGGGCACGGACTGCGCAGTGTTTGGAAGCGGGGCCAGGCGTGGAACCTGGGCAGCTCACGCACTGGGAGGCGCATCCCACTGGCCTCGGAGGCTGGTTGTTTTCAGGCTGCTGACCCGGGAGAGCCAGGATTTGGCCATGCCCCACCTGGCAACGGTTCTCTCACCTCAGACGTCTCAGCACCAAGTCAGCGCTGCATCCAGAGGCCAGGGGAAGTGACGTTCCCAGAGCCACGCAGGAGCCTGCCCCGGCCCAGTGCACCTGGCAGGGCTGTGGAGGGAGAGCGTGTGCGGGGCCGCTTAGCAAGCGATTTGAGCTTTCCGTGGCTGCCAGAGGCAGTAAGAGCTCTGCCCTTCTCCCTTCAGCTCCTTGCCCAGCCAGGGGCTCCTGAGAGCAGGTGGCAAACGTGGCACCTTCACAAGTCACCCGTGGGCTGCCTCACGCTGGGAGTGGCTCAGGGCAGAAATCTCTGGGACCCTGAGGCAGGGAACCCTCCACTCCCCCAAGGGAAAACTGAGAAGAGACGTAAAACCGAGCAAGGGAAATTCAGGTTGTTATACAGCATGCAATTACTCAGCGGAACTCCCTGCCACAGGACCCTGGAGGCCCAAAGCTTCGCTGGATTCCAAGGAGGCATGGATGTTGCTCTAGGTACCGGGAGCGTCGAGAGGGGCAACAGTCAGCGGTGCAGACACATTGGAGAAGGGCTCTAAGGCCACAACCAAACCCTCACCCAAGAACATCCCATCTCTGGCACGGCACCTTCCTATGAGGCACTGGCCATCAGAAGAACATAAGAGCGGCCAGACAGGGTCAGACTAAAGGTCCATCCAGCCCAGTGTCCTGTCTGCCCACAGTGGCCAGTGCCAGGTGCCCCAGAGGGATGGGACACAACAGGGAATCCTCACATGATCCCTCCCGTCACCCATTCCCAGCCTCTGACAATCAGAGGCGATGGACACCCTCCTGCCCAGCCTGGCTAATAGACTGATGGAGGTTAGGTCCATCAATGGCTATCTAGCTCTTTTCTGAACCCTGTTCAAGTCCAAGTCTTCACCACATCCTCTGGCGAGGAGTTCCACAGGTTGACTGTGCGCGGCACAAAGAAAAACTTCCTTTGGTTTATTTTAAACCTGCTGCCTGTTCATTTCATTTGCTGACCCTGAGTTCTTTTATTGTGGGACTATGTAAATAACTTCCTTATTCACTTTTTCCACACCAGTCACGATTGTATAGACCTCGATCATCCCCCCCCTTTGCCTCCTCCTTTTTCCTGCCAGGCTAGACAGGAGACAAGTGCCCTCCCCTGCACCCCTGCCCCCCCCCCCCAGTTCCCGGTAGCCTTGCTCGGGGAGGAGCACGGGACAGACACAAAGGCAGCCAAGCCCTCTTACCTAGCTTAGGGCCCAGTTAGAACGGAGAACCTGCCTCCCCCTCCCGAGGGTCTGGGCCCCCAGCCCTGTGTTCCTCCCGGCCTTGTAGGGGCTTTCCAGGGCCTCTCCCTTGCACACAGCAGCAGCAGGAGGGGCCACCAAACTGGAGCAGAGGCCTGGGCTGGCACTGCTTGTGTAATGCCCAGGTGGGCTGCCGGTGTCCTCGGGAACGAGCCAGCGTGGTCTCATGCCTGCAGCTGGCTCACTTTGAGACCCTTGCCCTTCCCAGCTTGGCACTGAGCAGCCGCAGGAAGGGGTCTGCACTGCCCCCTCGCACGAGCCTCGTGCGACCATCCCTGTGCCTCCTCGTGCGACCATCCAGTGTGTCCAGCGCTGACGCTGCAGCTCCCCCAAGGGAGCTGGCGCAGGGTTACAGCCACTTCATCCCACCACAGACAGACCTGGCCAGAAAGGTGCCAGGTGTTCCCAGATCCCTCCCCACCAGGGGCACCTACCTGCACTTCCCGCGTGTGGTAGGCGATGATCAAGCCCAGCAGGATGACGGTGGACAGGCTGATAAGGCATTTCAGGGCCAGAGAAAACATGGACTCCTGTAGGAGGAGGAAGGAGAAAGCATTAGGGCAGCGAGGGCCCGGGGGGAGAGGGAGGGTTATCCCAGGGACACAGTGGGAAGGGGGGTTCCCTGGCCAGGGCAGACGGGCGTGCACAGGCCTCGGAGCACACAGAACGTCCCCGCCCTGCAGGGGCGCTGCCATGCATGGCTCACCTTCCTGAGCCCAGAAGGCATGTGCTCTGCCCCCCTCCCCCAACCGGCAGCGTCCCCGGGACAGGCCTGTGCCCCCTTCTCCTCGGCCGGCTCCCGCCCCCTCCCCACAGGGCACAGCGAGGGGTGAGCGGCTCACCCCGGAGTCCTGATCCCCAGGGCCTTGCTCTAGCCACTAGCTAACACTGCCTCCAGGCAGCAATGAGACCCTATGGCTGAGGCACCCTGCGCTGACCACTGAGCAGGCAGCCCCAGCGCCCAGGGAACAGCCAGCCCTGTTTGCAGGCCAGTGTGGGGTGTGGCCCCACGCCACTGCGCCCAGCCACGCATCTGACAACAGGAAGCCAAGGGCCGTGCTGACACCCCGTCATGTGGGGGATGTGGCAAACCACTGCCGCTTGGCTTGCTGTTACTGCTGCAAGGAGAGGGGAAAAATCCAGCACCCAGGCCCCCAAGTGTGCCCGGGAGCATCCCTGCACAAGCCCACAGCCCCCTCCAGCAGGGCCACTGCAGGCAGGGCTGGTGCACGGGGCACAAAGGGGAGTGCGACGCCGGCTGGGGGTCTGGTGTGTGCCCTGCCCAGAGGCCCTGGGCCTATAACTCTGTTCCCAGTCTGGGAAATGGGGCCATCCCCTCCCTCCTGCCCAGGGCTGCGAGGCTGACGGTGCTCGCAAGGCAGCGCTGGAGGCTGTACCGGCCGCCAATGCCTGAGCGCGGAGGGAGTGGGGGGGAGGGCTGCTTGCACACCCCCCCCAGCTGGAGGGCCCCAGGACCAGGCCATGCGAGCAGCCACTGGACCAAGGGCTGGCAGCTGGGAGTGTGATGTTCTGGGCATCGATTTGCCGGCTGGAGAAGCAGCCTTGTGCGCAATAAGGTTTTTAATCTAATGCTGCCGGATGTAATTATGGCTCCCTCGGCCAGCCAGGGGATCCCAGCCAGCTGCCAAGGCAGCATCAGGCCAGCCCTCAGGATGCCCCATTCCGGGGCTAACGAGAGCCTCCTTCAATCAGCCCCAGGAAAATTCAGCCCCCCAGGAGCAGGGCTGCTTGCAGGCCCCAAGTCTCTGCCCCCAGCACTGCCCTCCTGCTCCTCCCTTTGCTCTCCAGCAGGCCAAGAGCCGCCCCCCGGCTCCTTCCCCGCCCAGCCCAAGATGGCTGCCCCAGGCTCCCCACACTGGTGCCATTGCCAGGCCCGCTCCAGCCAACGGAGCGCTGGGGCCTCCCAGGGGACAGAGGCCAGCAGGGAGCATCCTCATTCCTGCAGCCAGCCAGGGCACCCACGGGAGCCCAAGCAGCTTGCCCCTTCCCTGCCCCCACCACCGAGGGGCGCTGGAGTCTGGCTTCTCCCTGACCTCCGCACCGATGCCGTGAACACCTGGGGCCCTTCTCCCTGGCAAGCGGCCTGCTGGCCGAGGGCCCCGCCATGGCCTCCCCATGCTTATGGCTCAGTAGCCCCAGCACCGCACTCCTGCCGGCAGAGCAGCCTGGCCTGAACACTGGGCGATGCGCCTGCCATGCATAGTCCCTCCCAACCCACCTCTGCCAGCACAGGGCAGTATGGGACTCCCCCCGCCCCGCCCGCTCACCAGACACCCCCAGCCGGCAGAGCCAGAAGGAACCGAGCCAGAGCTGGGCCCCTCTTTACTACCTGCACCAGGGCAGCCCCTGGCCCTGCAACCGAGACCAGGCCTGCTGCAGACTAAGCCAGCCCCGGCCCAGACTCCCCCAGCGAGCTCCGAGCTCCCTGCCTGCGGGGGCCAAGCCCTGCCAGCTGGCCCAGGACACCCATCCAGCAAACCAGACCCAGCTCTCCCGCGTGGCCAGGCAGTGGTCCCAGACCCCTCCCTCCAGCATTGCCCAGGGGGTGGAGCAGGGGTAAGCTGGGCAGAATCCACCAGGGAAAGGGGGTGGGGGCATCAGCAGAGCCCCGGGGGGGGCAGAGCCATTGTGCAGTCTGTCCCTTTGCCTTCCCACCAGGCACAGCTCTGCCCGCGCAGCACCAAAGGCACCAGGGCCTGCTGGGATTGTCTCCATGCCGGGGGGGGGGGCGCCGGGAGACATGGAGCACGACTGCTCTCCAGGGAAGCGCCTGGGTTGGCTCTGTGGAAGGGGAGAGCTCAGGCCGCAAAGCCCTTCTCCGTCAGGCCCTGCTGCCCCCATGGGGCAGGGCTAAGCCAGGAGGGGAACCCCTGTGGGTCACGCACCTTCAGGAGCGCCACTGCATCGGGCAGGGCAGCAGCAGGCTGGCCCGGGGCTGAAGGAGAGTCCTGCCTCAAGCCCCTGCGGCCACGGCCGGGCTGGCCTCTGGCCGTGTTAGAACGCAGGGCAGCCCGCGGAGCAGGGACCAGGCGGGACAGGACGGCCCCCAGCCAAGAAGCCGGCCCGCGCTGCTGCTGGGACGCTCCCAGCTTGTTTCACAGGGGCTAGTGGGAGGCAGTGTTGCCTAGTGGCTAGAGTCCAGTTGCCCTCCCTCCCCCGCCCTGGGAGCCAGCCCTGGGGCCGCCCCTCTCCCCGAGCATTTCTACACAAGAGGAAGTCGGTCCCTAAAAACAGCCCCTTGGCACCAAGGGAGCGGCGTGCCAGGTACAGCGGGCGACGAGGAAGCGAGGCTCTCCCGCAGCCCAGCAGGGCCACCCATTGTCGTGCGCTCTGGAACTTGGCACCTGCCTCCCCATTGTCTGGGCAGAGCAGCACTCGAGCTATTAATAGCCAGGCTCCACCGCACAGCCCGCGCCAAGGCAGGCGCAGCTCCGACTGCCACGGCGCTACCCCTGCAGCATCCAGCCCTCCAGAGGGACCCCCACGGCCACCCCTGCATGGTGGGCACTGCCAGGGCTGGCATCTCTCCTGCAGCTGGACTTCCCAGCTCCCCAGTGCAGGGGCATGGGATGCCCGGGGGGATTAAAGGGCGTGGGTACAGCTGGGGGTCCAGGCAGCAAGGGGCTGCGACTCCACACTGCGCTCACGCCGCTTGGCAAAGCCCAGTAAGCGGAGACTCGCCCCTCGCTCGCTGGCGCCAGATTGGTAGCTCAGCCCGTTCCCTCAAGAGCAGGGACCATCCAGGACCAGTTGGCACGTTGCCATGTAGAAAGTGACCCCGCCTCGGGCTCCCATGAGCCAGCATGGGCAGGGGGCAGGCAGGAACCCCCGCAGCGCCTATGGCAGGACTAAGGCAGCTGGCTCCGCGCTGGAGACAGGAGACCACACCAGATGGGCTTGTGTCTGAGCCAGGGCCCTGAATCGGGGCTCCCATTTCAAGGGAGACATGCAGCCCCTACCACACAGTGCTGGCCTGCTGCTGCTGCTCCAGCCCGGCTCCCTGCAGGCAGGGCCAGAGCCCCAGCTGATGTAAGCCAGCACTGCCCCACCGCAGCCAGGCAGCTGAAGGGGAGGGACTGGCAGGGCAGGGGCTTTGCAGCCAAGGAGGGTCAGCTGGGTAACGGGACCTGGGCCCCACTGTGCTGGGTGCAGCACACACAGGCCAGGCAGGTGCCGTGAAGAGCCCCCAGCAAGCATTGTAGCCCAGGCGGGTCTGCCTCCTGCCTGGGGCCGAGCACTGACCAGGGGGGAGACTGGTGCCCGAGGGCCAGAGGCAGGGCTGCACTGGCTGACACACTGGCACCTCTTTCAAGGACCTGTTGGACCTGGAGTGAAACTCGTGCAGCTTTGCCTGGACACGGGCAGGCAGCCCTACAAAATGCGTCCGCACAGGCGCTGTCCGAGCGGCCACCCCCATCCAAGCTGGGCGCCAGCAGCCCTGCGCTTAACCCTGGGAATGGGGTGGGCGGGGAAGTGTGATGGCACATCAGGGAGCCCCCCGACCCTGCACCCCCGTCCGCAGCAAGATGTGACTCTCCACCAGCCAGTCGAGTAAACAGGGGCTTATTGCTTCTCCAAGATACAGCCCAGCATAGGTTTGATGTAGGCCTAGGCTAGGCCAACAGCCCTAGCTCCCGGGGGGGGGGGGGGGGGGGGGGGTTCACAGGCCCCTGAACCCCCTACACTGGTTTTTAGTCTCCTTCCTCCATGCTTCCCCACACTCCCACTGCCCAGCTCCCAGCCCTGCCCCCCAGCCAGGTGGCCGTCTCCGCCTCCCCCCCCTTTGTCTCTCCCCTGGGAAGAGCCTTGTTATCTGCTCAGGCTGGGCCGAGGTGTCTGGGCCAGTCCACATGTGGGCGAGTCAGTGGGAATCCCACCTCACAGCGCAGCCAGATGGGGGCACCGGGTTACAGAGCAGACAGCAGCCGCCCCCCTCCCCCCCAAACCGGGGGTCTGTCTGGAGAGGCCCTGGACACAGAAGGGGCTGGAAGGGTGGGAGGGGCAAGAAGCAAAAAGGGATTTTGCCCCAGAACGGAGCAGGACTCCTGGGTTCTTCCCCCCAGCCCCGCGGGGCCCAGGAAAGGCAACGCCCACAGCAGCCATGGCTCTGCCCACACCGGCACTGCTGCTGCCTGAGAGGGGCTATGGGCTGCCCCCTCTGCGGCCCACTACGGTGTAAGCGGTGGTGAAGTCTGACGGGAGCCCTGTTCCTCACACGGGGCCCTGAGCCGCTCAGAGCGCCCGGGGCTAGCTGCAGTTGGGGGTCACCCCTCCCACGGGTCTGCCAGCCGCTAGGGCCAGCTGCAGCCACTAGACAGCGTTAACCCTTCCCGGCCGGGCAGCGCAGGGACCGCTGTGGGCCAAGGACCATTCCTGAGGCAGAGAAACACCCAGGATGTTCGGGCACGGAGCCGCCTGGGGCCTCGCAGGAGGCTGGCGACCCTGACCTGTCCCACCCATCCTGGAAGGGGGGACGGTTCCTGGCGACTCACCGGGCAGGTGGCTTGGTACCGCATGCGGTGCCACCCTGTGGTGAGCGGGATGGAGAGTGTGGGTTGAGCCACCCTGCGGGAGGATCCCTGGGGCTGCCACGGCGGGGAAAGACACTGAGCCGAGTCTGGCAGCACAATGGCAAACTCCTGTCGGCCGAGACCCAGGGCTCTGGCAGGGCAGACGTGGCTGCAGCCTGTTAGCCTGCTGAAGGGCTCACTGCAGAGTCCATAACACCCCCGCCACGCCCCATCCCACACCAGGAGCAAAGCCAGGGGGAGGGGGGGGCGCAACAGCCACGGGGGGGCACGCTATGGGCAACCAGTGAACTTCTGGGGTCTGTGCCCCCTTGCAGGCCTGCACCCTCCCATCGCCCTGCCCTTGGGGCGCAGGCAGCCACCAGGAGCACAGCGGAGGCTGGCCTGATCCAGCCAGGGGCCGTTACCAGTCTCAACCCCATAGGGCTCGGGCCGAAGAAACACCCAGCCGGCAAGCACGCACAATCCGGGGCATGTTAGCATTTCCTCCCTCAGTGGGAGTCCCACAGATCCCACCCCTTCCCAGGCACCCCCCCACCTCAACCCCCCTGCAGCCCTTTTCCCCAGGCACTCCCCCCTTCCCCAGGCATGCCCCCACCCCCACATCCTCTGGCTTTCCAGCTCTAATGAAAAGCCCGGCAAGCCAAGCCAGGCCAAGCTGGAACAGCCCAGGAAACTGAGCCAGAGCAACAATCCCCTTGGCCCCCCAGCAGGGCGGAACGGTCCAAGCCGAATGACGCTTGGGGAAACCTGCCACACGGCCCCGGTCTTTATGTGCAGCCTGGCCAGAGCTGGCTCCAGAGGGGCTGACAGGAAGGGCGAGCACCGGCTCCCACGCTCGCCCCAGCCCCAAAGCACCAGGAGAACCGAGAGCAACTGGAGTCCCGGGCCAGCAGAGCCTGGCTCCGAGGGGGGCCTGGGGCCCAGGGCAGGCACGTGCACACACGTCAGGGAGGGCCCCACATGTACACCCATGGTGTGCAGCACGGGCAGCCCAAGGCCCAGCCAAAAACGTCCCTCGGGGTGTGGGGGGAGTGCCAGCTCCCAGGGGGAGATCCGGGGGGGGTCCCACTCGGATGCCAGCAGGGGCCCGGTGAGGTCCAGAGGCCCTGCCACACTGCCAGCTGCTGGAGCGACTGGCACGCAGCCAGGTCACCCCAAAACTGCACCTGGAAGCCAGCAGCCCTGGGGCGCCCCACCCAGACACCAAATCCAGCAACATCTCAGGCGCCAGCTCAGTCCCGAGCCTGCAAGCAACCCGGCCCCCGCACGCTCTACTGAGAACCGGGCGGGGCAGCTGGCTCTGGACCCCAGGCAGCAGGGGTCCTGCCAGGGCGAGGCTAGAATGAGCACCTTTATCAGCGTTCCACCCAGCCCCTTGTACACGGGCCCCAGGCATGGCCCGCGAGCTCCGGGCACGAGGCAACGGGGCCGGGAAATATTTACAGACAAAGAGCCGCCCCCTCCCTGGGGCGGGGACATGGGGAGCCACTGGGGGGGTGGGGTGCTGCTCGCCCGGGGTGCCCAGCCCGTTCTCTCTTGCTCAGAAGCAGGTGCAACCCTGTTCCTCGTCCTTGCACCGCCGAGACCAGGCCACAGAGCATCGGGGCAGCTGGAACCAGGCTCAAAGGCCCCTCTCCCGCCAGGCACAGCCCTGGCACACTGCAGCACCGGCCCTGCTGAGCTATGACTGACAAAGAGCATACTGAGACCAGAGCTCAAGCCCCCCGTCCTGCCCAGCTGTGAGGCACTGCAAAGCCCCCTCCTCTCCCCTGACTCCTTGGCCTAGCCCAGCTGACACTGCCAGAGGACATGCCGCCCTGGCTAGCGGGCACAGGGACCAGAGGCTGTGCCGGGGAAGACGGACAGCTGCCAGAGAACAGTGCCCGGATCCATGCCAGCTGCACTGGCCGGCAGCAGAAACCTGAACCCCACCACAGAAGGGGCACCAGGCTCCCCCACACTGCCCACAGGGTTTCAGGTACTTTGCTAGGGAACCCTGATGCTGACAGCTGAAGCCCCTGGCAGGGGGCACAGGGCCTGGACAGCTGGCCATGGGGCTGGGGTGTCGCCACCAAGGAGAGCAGAGCCCAGCCATCCAGTCCCTCATGCAGCAGCCCGCAAAGTCCTGGGCCCAAACAGGACTAAGGTGGATCAGCTCCCGCTACCCCGCCTGGGGCAGGGGCAGTAAGTCTTGTCTCCCCACCCTGCTCCAAATGGCCCTGGAAAATGGATTGGATGGGGGCCCTGCTGTGGAGCACCATGGGGCAGGCAGAATGCCATGCAAAGAAACAGACCCTCCCCCCTCAGGCTCTCTTCCAGCGTGGAGGGAGCACCAGCCGCATCCTGCTGTGCGGGGAGGGGGCAAGCGTGACGCACTACAGCTGCCCTCCCAGAGCAGGACCGGCCACAGCTCTCCTGGCAGCCGTGGCTTGCCCAGGGCCAGCACAGCAGGGCCACGTGGAAACAGCCCCAGAGATCCAGGAGCCAGCTCTGGGGATGAGGTCACAGGGCCACCCAGCCCCTCCACGAGAGAGAAAGGTCCCGCCCCAGCCTGGGAGACCTGGAAGCTCCGTGCAGGAGTTGGGCTCTCCCCCCAAGTCCCCAGAACTAGCCCTGCCCCGTCGCCCAACCCAGCTATGCTCCGCCCCGCAGATCTGCGCCAGTCTCCCAAGCAGGAGCCCTGTGAACCCACCAGGAGGCTCAGGCATTCCTCCTCTCTGCCTCTGGGTTTCAAGGGAGATGGAGGAAGGCAGGAGAGCTTCCTCCTCCCACCCCCCATGTCTCAGATAGCCCCTTCCCACACAAATCTGTGCCCACATGACCAGGGCTCTGCCTGGCACCGTACTCCGCAAGACGCCAGCCCAGCTGCCAGGCTGCAAACCCCCCGTTAGCGAGCGCCAAAGGAACGCGCCACGCTGCACAGATCCGCCTCACCGTGCTGCCCGACCACGCCGCCACCCCCCACCCGCACGGCGCACACCCCCCAGGCGCGGGCGCCTATTCAGCACCCCTCTCCTGATAGGTATAAATAACATGACAGATGTCTACACAAAGAGTTATTCATGTCCCTGCCAGCGCAGAGCCCGAGAAAGGGAACGGGGGAGAGGAGCAGTACACCCCACCTCGCTGGGGGGCCCGTGCCCATCCCTGCCAGGGGGCGACGCTGGGCTGCCCGAAGAGCAGCTTCTCGCTACACCAGGATTGAGGAGCGGGGGCCTTGCCTCCCGCAGCTGGGACTCGAGGGCCCTGCCTGCGGCCCAGGTCGCGTTTGGAAGCACGGCCGGGCCCACAAGCCTGCAAAATAGAAGAACGAGCGACAGGCTGGGAGGGGCACCGCGCCTGGGCCGCTCCCGGAGAAGGGCACAGCCTCCATGGTCTCCAGCACACAGCAAAGGGAGGAAAGGGCAACAGCCCAGGAGGCCAAGCAGCCGGTTTAACAGCACTCCCCTCCAGCCGGGGGGGGGAGGGGGGTGCGCAAGAGGGAGCGTCAGCGACACCCCTTGGCTATTCACCCTCCCCTAGGGGCTGGGCTGCTGCACCCCATTAGCAGGCACTTCCCCCAGCCCTTGCCCTCACCCGGCAGGACCACCCTTCCCCTGCCGCTTAGAGCAGCTCCACGCAGCTGCAGGCTGAGGGACCAGAGCCAGAAATATCAAGCCCCTGGCAATGCCCACAGCATGGGGATCCCCCTCCAGGCTCAGCCCTGCCCCCAACACCAGGCTAGGGGAGCGGTCAGGCAGCTGTGCCCAAGGGCTGGCGGCTGCTCAGGGCCAGAGAGATGGAGCCAGGTGTGCCCCTTCGTGCCAGCACTTTCGACAGCCAGCCCCCCTGTGGCCAGGGAGCCAGGTGGGACCCAGCCCACAGGCAGAGCCCAGAATCCGGGGAGGGGGAAGGGAGTCACAGAGCTCTGCTCCTGGAGGGCTGAAGCCACAAGGGGCGCTCCCACAAGCCAAGGGGAAGGGGAGCCCACCGCAGGGCACATGGCTTTCTAACAGCACTGCACAAGGCTCAGCCAGCGGGGGGGGGGGGGGCGGGGTATGACTCGACCCCACAGGGAAATTTCCTCTAAACACAACATGGCTGGGGGCAGGCCCCCTCTCCCCAAAGGAACAGGGGCAGGCCAGGGGAATCCCCAGCCACACCGAGCCCAGGAGCTTCCTGTACAGCCCCCCCCCCCATAAGGGGTTTTGCGGCTAACCAGGGCTACCCGAAGAGCGGCTCTGGGGAAGCCAGTCCACCCTAGGAGCTTGGCCACCCCAGGGCTCCCCTGCAGCAGAAGGATGGGGGTCAAGCCACGGGGCAGCAAAGCGGGGATCAGAGAGCAGACTTTGGGGAACTGAGAACTCAGGTAGCGGCTGGAAGGGGGGTCCGGACACATGGGCAGTGCCGGCCAGTGGAATGGCTGGGCTCCCCTTGCCAGAGGCATCCCCCAGCCCCTGCTCTGTGGCTGGGTTTCCCTGAATAACGTGCCAGGCTCCCAACAGCTGCGCCCTCTCTGAAATTAGCTCTGCTGAAAATCAACAGCTGAGCGGCACCAAGTGCCCCACCCACTCCACCGGGAAGCAGGGGGGGGAAGGGGGGGCTGACACTTGGCAAATTACACACACATCCCTTGTGAGCTCAGAGGATGCAGCTTGTTCCTCCCTGGCTGCACAGCCCCAGGCTGCAACCAGTGCCAACCCCCAACCCCCCTCCCCACCCGCTGTGTGTGGGGAGGGATCCTTGTGCACCAAGCGCCCTGGGTCCCTCAGCTCCACTGGGTCTGTGCCCCCCCTGCCCATGCACACCCACAGCCATGCTTCAGGTCCAGCACAGGGCACTGCCAACACAGGGAGGGGCTGGAGTCCCCCCCCCCCACCACCACCTAAGGCTACCAGGTTTGGGGGGGAGGACACATCCCTGGAGGGTTGTGCCACAGGACAGAACCTTTCACTGGAGCTCGCTCTGTAACACCTGGGGATGCCAGGGAGGGCTGGAAACCCTACCCCAGCCCCCCACCCCCCAATTCCAGCCTCAGACCTCTGAGCTCTCGGCCCACACCCCGGGAACACGCCCACGGTGGGGTACATGCCCAAGCACAGACTCAAGAGGGGATCCCACTAAACCCCCACCCTGAGAGAGGCAATCCCCCTCACAGCCTCTCTAGGGAAGGGATCCCGGCTTGCAGCCCCCCCCCCCAGCCAACTCCAGCCTCAGACTCCCTGAGCCCAGCCCCCTGCCTGCACCCAGGAACACCCCCACAAACCCCTGCACAGATCCAGGAGGGGGGATTCCACTAACCCCCCTCCCTGAGAAGGGATCGCCCTCGCAGCCCCCCACCCCCGGGAGGGGATTCCCCTTCGCAGCCCCCCTCCCTAGCCGGCCCCAGCCTCCGACCACCCCCCGGACACACGCCTTGCCTAGGGTCCAAGCCCCTCCACAGACTCAAGGGGGGGGACCCCCGCCTTCCCAGAGAGGGGATCCCCCTCGCAGCCCCCCCCCCAGCCCACTGCAGCCTCAGACCCCCTGGAACGCGCCCACAACCCCCGGCACGGACCCAAGAGTGGGGGGTCGCCCCCTCGCAGCCCCCCCCCGCCCGGACCCGGGGGGGGGGGGCCGCACCTTGGAGTAGAGCCCCCAGGAGAGCTCGGTCTCGATCACCATGACGACGATGCCAAACATGCCGAAGATGAGCGCGTAGTCGCTCAGCCGCTTGCGCTTCTCGAAGAGCGCGCGCCGGTGGCCCAGCCGGTAGCCGATGCTGGGCGGCTTGCGCTTGGGCGCGCGGGCGCCGGGCGCGGGCGGCGGGCGGCGCGCGCCGGGCGGGCCGGGGCCCGGGGCGGGCGGGGCGGCGGCGGCGTTGGGGGGCGGCGCGGGGGGGGCGCCCGGGCCGAAGGGCTGCAGCGGCTGCGCCTCGGGCTCGGCCTCCAGCAGGTTGCGGCGCGAGGCGCTCAGGCGGCTGAGGGGCTTCATGCCGCCGCCGCTGTACTTGCAGGAGCTGACGGCGATCTCGGTGAAGGGGTTGCTGTCCCGCCGCGGCGCCAGCGGGCTGGGCTGCCGGTGCCGCGCGGGGGCCGGGCCGGGGCCGCCCGGGGGCTCGCTGGGGCCGGGCGAGGCGAGCAGCAGGGCCCCGGCCCGCGGGGGCTGTTCGGGGGCCCCCGGCGGCGCCTCCATGCTCGGGGGGGGGGGGGGGGCCCGGCTCGGCGCGCGCCCCGCGGCGGCCCGTGCCCGGCGGCCCGTCTCACCGCGGGCGGGGCGGCTGGGCGCCTTCGCCGGGGCTGCGCTGCGGGCGCCTTGTGCTCGCCGGCCCCGCCCCCGAGCCGGGCCCCGCCCCGCCCCGCCCCGCCCCCGTTGGCCGCCCCGCCCGCGGGGAGGGGCGGGGCCGCGCGGGGCACGGCGGGAGTTGTAGTTGGCCGCTTGCCGGGGCGGGGCTGCCCCGAGGGGAGGGGGCTTGGTGGGGCTGAGGGGTTCACAGGTGGGTTGGGTGCAGGGGGGAGGGGGAAATTACCAGGTGGGTTGGGTTCATGGGGAAGGGGGGGGGAGGGTCACAGGTGGGTTGGGTGCATGGGGAGGGGAGGGGAGTGGGAGGGTCACAGGTGGGTTGGGTGCATGGGGAGGGGAGGGGGTGGGAGGGTCACAGGTGGGTTGGGTGCATGGGGAGGGGTGGGGGGTGCATGGGCAGGATGGGGTGGGAGGGTCACAGGTGGGTTGGGTGCATGGGGAGGGGAGGGGGTGGGAGGGTCACAGGTGGGTTGGGTGCATGGGGAGGGGTGGGGGGTGCATGGGCAGGATGGGGTGGGAGGGTCACAGGTGGGTTGAGTGCATGGGGAGGGGTGGGGGGTGCATGGGCAGGATGGGGTGGGAGGGTCACAGGTGGGTTGGGTTCATGGGGAAGGGGGGGTGGGAGGGTCACAGGTGGGTTGGGTGCATGGGGAGGGGAGGGGGGTGGGAGGGTCACAGGTGGGTTGGGTGCATGGGGAGGGGTGGGGGGTGCATGGGCAGGATGGGGTGGGAGGGTCACAGGTGGGTTGGGTGCATGGGGAGGGGTGGGGGGTGCATGGGCAGGATGGGGTGGGAGGGCCACAGGTGGGTTGGGTGCATGGGGAGGGGTGGGGGGTGCATGGGCAGGATGGGGTGGGAGGTTCACAGGTGGGTTGGGTGCATGGGGAAGGGTGGGGGGTGCATGGGCAGGATGGGGTGGGAGGTTCACAGGTGGGTTGGGTTCATGGGGAAGGGGGGGGAGGGTCACAGGTGGGTTGGGTGCATGGGGAGGGGAGGGGGGTGCATGGGCAGGATGGGGTGGGAGGTTCACAGGTGGGTTGGGTGCATGGGGAGGGGTGGAGGGTGCATGGGCAGGATGGGGTGGGAGGTTCACAGGTGGGTTGGGTGCATGGGTGGGAGGGTGCCTAGTGGGGACAGGGTGTTCACACGGGTGTTGGATGCATGGTGCGAGGTGGGAGGGTTGGGGGGGTGCTTGGGTGGAAGTTGAGGTGGGGACAGGAGGTGCATGGGTGCTGCAGTGTAGTGGGTCCTGAATTCCTTTCCCGAGTGCACCAGAAACAGGAATTACCTACATCACAGAGATTTTGGGGTGGTTTGTGAACAGACCCCTCGTTTTTTCTTCTGCCCTTCTCCTCCCAGAGAGCTGGACCCACTGGGGGAGCTGTCTGGGAACGGCTCACCAGCCTCCCTCCCCGTTCCACACAGCCCCCTGCTCCAGCTGTGGCTGCCCCAGGGTGAAGGAGAGGCGCTGAGTGTAAAGTGGCCTGGATTTGTGACCCGTGTTCTGTACTCATACCAAAAATGCATTCGTCTGAGGTGAGCAGCTGTTTGGTTTGTGAGAAGCCTGGGAATGGCCCCAAATCCATCTGTCTCGGGTCTGCTCTGTCCTGGCAGAGGACAGCCTTTCCCACGCTTGCCTTGTAGCCACTTCTGGAGAGGGGCGTGGCTGCAGTTTAACAGCCCACAGCAGTGTCAGGACACCAGCTGAAACTGCTTTGGGGGGGAAGATGTTGCTTGACACTGTGGGATTTGCAGGGTTAGCACTTGGCCCAGACAAGAGACTTCACAACCTGTCTTCTAGGGGAGAGTCCCTGAGGATCGCCGATGGCAGCAGCCACCCCATGTGGGCACTGCTTCAGGAGGCAAGAGCACCCCCTGCTGAAGCCTCAGCAGGGTGTTCTCCAGCGCTGCAGGCAGGCATGGTCCTTCCAGGGGTCTTGCTCAACTTAGAGAGTGGGGGCGGGGGGAGCACAGTCTGGGCTGGAATGGCCCTGGGCTTCAGATACAAACTTGCTCTGGCTTCATGCTGTTGGGAGCAGGACAGGTGCCCCCAGCCTGTCTCCCTCACCTGGAGCCAGCCAGGTGCAGGTAAATGAGGCCGCATAGTCACTCCAGCCAGCAGGAGCGTTCTGGTTTGGCGTCTGCTCAGCCTGCAGGGCAAGAGGAGGGCGCAGTGGGCTGGGAAGAGAGCCCCATTAGCAGGGGGCATTGCTAGCTCTCCAGGGAAAGGGGAGACAGCTGCCATCCCTTTCCGCCTGTGTGCTGCTGGCTGGCCTTTGCCGCGCTCAGATGCGGGCTGCTGGCATCTCACTGGCTCCTGTCGCTTTCCCAGTGGCCCCACTGGACCACTGGGCTGTTTTCTCCCTGCATCTCACCGTCAGCATCGGGCACGTTCAGGTTGATCCAGCCACATGCGTCAGCTCAGGTACAATGGGGCATGTTTCCCAGCCCGGGTTCCCCAGCCTGCGGATGCCCATACCAGGTGCAGCGGAGAGGCAAAGGGCTGCGTTAATTAAACGGAGCAGTTAACAGCCTCAGAGGGAGGCCTCCGTCCCCTGCTAGTGGTTTGGCTTCAGATGCCAACAGACTGTAATTGCTGTTTCCTGCAGCATTAAATATGAATGGCTCGAGTTCTGCTGTTCCCATGCCAGGACTGCGTGTGCCAAGTGGCCGTCTCCAGCCACTGGGATCCTGGTTGTCTTCTTGCAGGGATTTAATCAAGAAATGGCTTTTAATTGCCCCAGCTATTAGTCACTGGCGCCCATCTCCCAGCTGGCAAGGTCCCTGCTTTCAGTCTGAGATGGCAAACTCATTCCTGAGTGAGCCTGGGCTAGTTTGGGGTGGGGGCAGCTGGCTACTGTGGGCAGCCCCCCCAACACAGCTCCCCTCCAGGGTAACCCACGACATTCCAGCCAGCTAGAACAAGCTCAGATGGGCCCATTCCGGCCCGGTAGCAAAGTTCCCAGGTTCTGCAGAGGATGAGGAAGAGGAGGGGTAGTAACATCAGAGCCCACCTTCCCCTTGGGCCCTGATCCTGGGGCGATCCCTGTGCAGCTCCTCGCTGGACGGGGTCTTCCTTTCCTGGAGGTTAGGAACAACTCAAAGGAACTGATGACTCACGTAGTCACCACTGCCCGGCGGCGTGTGTGTGTACTTGTACGAGCCCTGCCCTTTGCTGAGTAACTGTGTATCATAGGCACGCTACTGTCTCCAGCGGAAGAAGACTCTCCATTGGGCCAGGCAGCAGCGAGCGGAACTCTAGAGCGTGAGAATCCAGGTTTTAACCCTGGTAGCTGCAGCTGATGGCCCAGAGAGCTGTGCTTTGGCTGAGGTCACACGCAGGCATCTGTTGCATTCAACCCTCTCTCAATTGCCTGAGTGCTGTTTGCTTCTGGTGCTGCGAGACGGGACCCGCTGGCCCATCTTACCCCCCCCCCTTCCAGCCCACCTGTGCTGCCAGCGGGGCAGGGGAGCATCCCCCCCCTCCCCCCAGAGCGCCTCCCACGGGTGTTCACGGAATCCCACAGCGGGCGCCTCATGGAAAACTGTCTCTTCGTGGCCTGGGGCGACCCTGGGGCCGAGGTAGGGGGGGGACCAAGGCGGCATGGTGAGCGGAGCAGCGGGCCCTGCCAGCAATGGCTCTGCCGTGGCCTGCGAGGCCCAGGACTCCGCCTCGAGAGATGCCCTTTGCCACAGGGAAGCAAAGAACCCGCTGCAGGAGAAAAGAGGCAGCCGGCCAAGGGCTGAACTCCATGTCCCTCCATCTGCTGGCTGCATGTGGGCCAGACCGGGCCAGCTAGATCCAAGTGGCTGCCTTGAAACTCCAGCTTTGTCGCGGACGCTGCCCCTTATGGAGGGGCTGGGCTGGGTCCCCTGCAGGGCAGCTCGCTCCCAATCTGCCTGGCAACTCCCCAGAGCAACTGGTGCCAGCTGCCCTCCGACACCAGGCCAGAGGCACCATGGGGCTGTCTGGCTGCAGCAGCTCCCCAGCTGGTCGGTACCTGCCTGCCTCTGCCCCACACCCTGCTGGTGTGCGGCCAGGTCCCTGGGCTACTGCTTAATGAGGTGTGTGGTGACCCCTGCTGGTCCATCTCTGCCTAGCGACGCTCCCTTTAACAACCGGCGGGGGCAGCCCTGCCCGCCGCCTCCCTTTCCCCAACTGTACCCCCCTGGCCAGGCCAGGCACCTGGCAGCGGGCCGTGGCTCCCCCTTTGCTCCACCTGTCTAGGGGCAGGGTGTTCCCGGGGCTGCTGCGGGGGTGGGGCTGCCCCCCATTTCCTGCTGCAGGCTTTTGCTGCTCTCTGCAGAGCAGCACCCACACACCCTGCCACCAATGGCTGGTAGCAGCAAGCACCCGCCCAACCCGTCAGGGCTGGTCCCCGTTGGGGGCCGAGGGCCGCCTCCCCCGGCGCGCTGTACGGCCTCTGGCTGCGGCAGCGAGGAGCCCCCCAAGCCCCCAGCTGCCGCTGCGGTAAAGGTTGCCATGGACACAGCTTCCTGCTGCCAGCACTCGGCTGTGGGGAGCAGGGATGTGTGCCAGGCGGAGGCCTGCCCGCAGGGCTGGGCCAGGGCAGCAGATGCCAACGCTGCTCGGTAACAAGCCACAACCACGCTTCCCCCAGCCGGCAGCAGGTCCCTGGGTGGGCAGGGAGGGCTTCTGAGCCTGGCATATGCTGCGCCCGGCCCACCGTGTCCCAGCCCGGGGGGACCTCAGCCCCGGGAGAGAAACACCACAGCGGGGGGCAGCTGCAGGACAGCCTGCGGCCAGTCCTGGTCAGGGTCCTGGAGGTAGGGGTGTGTGCCCAGCTCTGGCACAGTGGGCAGGGCAAGGGGGGAGGGTTACCCCTCCCAGAGCTGGAGCCCAGGCCTCCCCACAGAGGATGTGCTTTGGGGCATGACCCACGAATCACCTGCCCCCCAGTTCAGTTCAAGGTGATGTTGCCCTTTTAAAGCGTCTCCCCCGACTGCTGCGATTATATAATGTCTCCTAATCGCCTTAAATGTGATTTTTGACGAGGCTGAGGGTAACAGAGGGTGAGGATTACGGCTGGCAGCTGGAGGCAGGAGTTAACAGAGGCCAGCTGGGAGCAGGGTGCCTGCATGCCCTGCCACCAGGCCCACAACTCCACGCCAAGCAGAGCAGCATGGCCCAGCCGCCCCGGAGCACAGCCCATCTCTGTCAGCCCCTGGGCTGGGCAGTGCTTACGTTCCCTGCAAGCAGATTAAACCGTCTGAGGCCAGCGGCCGGGTCACGCCGCTGGATTTCTTCGCTCCCAAGAGTTCCACCCAAGCAGAGAGAGAGAGAGAGAAGTAGGCTGCTCCCAGGGCAGCCGGACCGGACCACTGGCCCACCCTGGCTGGCCGCTGGGCTCCCTGCGCACACAGGCTGGGATCCCGGAAATGGAAAGCGACTGCCCACGCTGTCCGTGAGCACAGGAGCCTGACCACGTGCCGGGCTACCCCCCAGTCCCGATTGCTGGCTGCTGTGGTCGGCCCACAATTCACCACTGGGAGAGGGACCAAGTCGCTGTTCCCTTCCCCTCCTGGACCCCCAGGCTGCCTCGGGGGGGGGCACTGCCTCTCCCCAGCGCCTGCAGCTGCACAGCTGGCCCAGCCCAGAGGATGCCTCCAGGAAGCTCCCCCTGCCAGCAGTGGAGGGACCTCAACCGACCCCACCACCCTCTGTCAGCCTGGCTGAGCTGAACACACCCGCACCCAGCGGCATGGCTTGGGGGCTTCCCCCTGGCTAGCAAAGGGCACAGCTGGCCACGGGGGGCGTGCAGGACCCAGAGTTCAGCTCAGCAGTAACCGCGGGCCATGCCGGGAGAGGCCCCCGCAATGCAGCGGGGCGGGGACGCTGGGGCAGGGAGCGACAGCACTACAGCTCCCGCAGAGAGAGGGGCCGCGGGCCCCCTGCTCGTCCTGCCGCACTGGGCCCTGCAGCCCTGGCCCCCTCGAAGGCTCCCCCACAGCTCCTGCCAACCCGGGTGAAACACCTGGGCCGTGGGGAGAGGCCTGAGCCCCCACTCACTAGGCGGCTGCTGGGGGCCAGCAGAGGCCCCAGGCCCCATCCCCAGTGCAGCCTGCGAGGCAGTGCCTGCTGGCCCAGTCCCCCACCCTGCCCCTGCCATCTGCTCCACAGGGAAACCGGGTTGCAGCGGTTAGTTCGTCGACCGGCGCCTGCTGCGTAGGACATGGCTAATCCACAGGGAATTGGCTGCAGCAAGCCCCTTACCCACAGCACACGGCCCCCTGCTGCTGCGCCCCCGCCACACCGGCCCCCGGAGCTAACCCGCTCGCCTGGCTCTCGGAGGGACGTGCACTCAGCCGGGGGGAGGGAAGGTGGTGGTGTAAGGGCTGAGACTCAGGCCTGTAATTTTCCTCCCTGCAGATCCACACAAAGCTGCCCCTGAAACCCAACCAGGAACCGCAAACCTGCAGCAACTTTTGCTGTCTGGGCTGGTGGGTCTTGACAGCCCAACAGCCCCCACTCTCTGCCCCTGCTATCCCAGCCCCGAGCCCCCCTCTGCTGGTGCCCCGCAGCCCCCCCTTCCCACCCTCACGATCCTGGCTCAGACTTTTCCTTGGGCCAAGTGGGTCAGATGTGGCCAAATATTCACCGTGGGTGAGGGACCAGCCTTGGGCTCTGGCCTGAGCTCCGCGCCGGAGGCTCACTGGCTGGTGTATGACACACGACATGCTATGACATATGGGGGGGGAGGAGGGGGCTGGGGCCTGGCATGTCCCCCCCCTCCAAGTGGCTACATGAATGCAGGCCCCCCCGCCCCCATCAGCCAGTCCCCTGCCCCAGGGCTGGCTTGGAGCTGGAAAGGCCCCGTGTCCCCTGCCCCAGAGCCAGGCAGTGCAGCCTGGAGCTGCACCCCCAATCACCCAACTGCAAGGCCAGTGCAGTGGCTTCTTGAGAAGGCTGTGGCCCCGTGGCTGCACCGTTGCTACGAGGCCACTAGAGGGAGCCATGCCTGGTCCCAGTGGGCCCTATGTGGGAAGCGGGGCTGCCAGCCAGAGTTCTGGGGGGGGGGGGGGGGGGGACGGGACGACAGGGAGGCTGGGCCCGCGCTGGAGCAATTCATGGGCCAGGGGAACAAGCCATGGTGTCTGCAGCTGGGAGACCCTGGCGCCACCCCGGCTGCCTCCCAGCCACAGGCACCCCCGCTCCGGCCCCAGCACGGGGAGCAGCAGCGCCCCCCACTGGTGAGTGCAACGCGCTAGGCCTGGAAGGGGCCTTGCCATGGGCTAGCCCTGCCTCCCCGGCCCCCCGCTGGACCAAGCACCCTCTAGCCCCCCCGACAGGGTTTGTCCAGCTGCTCTCGCAACCCTCCAGTGGCAGGTCCCAGAGATGCCCCGGGAGCCCAGAAGTGTTTCCGAACGCCCAACCTGACCCGGCCTCGCTGCCATTTGAGCACATTGCTTCCTGTCCTCGGCCGCTCAGGAGAGACCTTCGGGCCTCCGGCGACAGCCAGCAAGCCACCGGCCGTCCTGGGGCAGTGCCCAGGAACAGGCTGCCCCACCCTCACCCCGGAGCTGCCTCTGGGGACGGGAAAGGCGTGACTAGCTGAGTCCCACCCCCCAGGCAGCCCCTCCCTTGCCACCCAGCACCAGGAGGTCCACGTGGCAAATAACAGGCGCACACGCAGCGGCGTTTCTCACCTGTCGGCTTTATTCCAAGTGCAACGATACCGCGCTGCGGTCGCTCCCCGCAGCACTACGGCGAGGCAGACGCACGGACGCCAGCCTGGCACCAATGCTGCGTAACCCGGCTTGGCCCAGGCAAAGCAAGTCGGCAAAGTGCCTGCCAAACCTCCCATGGCAGCTCTCACCCGCAGGGCCCAGCCCCACCAGCGGCCGGAGGAAGTGACGTGGCCCTTCCCTGGCAGGGCTGCAAGGTAGTCTCCACCTGAGCTCTGCCTCCCCTCTTATCACCCGCCGTCCCCGGGGCTGGGGACACAGCTCAACCCACCCAGCCAACAGCGAGCTCACAGCAGGCGGGGGATGGGCACGGGCTGTGCCGGGACCCGGAGAGCAGAGCAGGGTGCAGCAGGCTGGTGCGTGGGCGCCAGCAGCGAGGCACAGAACACTGCCCCCTCGTGGGGCCCAGCTCTGCAGGGAGGCGGGAGACTGAGCGGGGGTAGCGCTGCTGAACATTCACAGTGCGGGCGACGGCAGCCCCAGGCTACGTTGCCAACAAGAGGAAAGGCACCCGGTAAGCCAGGACAGCGAGCAGGCCAGGCCAGGCCCGCTCTGTCCCTAAGCCAGGGGTTCCGAACCCGGGGCGCCAGGCGTCAGCTCTGCCCGTGGGGCCGCCAGGCCAGTGTCTGAGACCCCCTGGCCTGAGCAGGGGGCACTGCGCCCTCGGGGGCGGACGAGGCCACTGCAGCCCCACCGGGCAAGGTGTCATTCCCGACACAGCACGGACCTGTCGTCTGCCCCCGGGGTGCAGAGCCCCCATTTCAGGTCCCACCCAGGGGAGCAGGGATCGCCCCGGAGGCGGAGGGCAGGGCCAGCAGCCCTGCTCGGGGGCACTGAGGGTCTCTGGTCCCAGTGTGGGGTTAGATGGCCCCATAGGGCAAGAGCTGGGCAGTGCCAGCAGCAAGGCACCGTGCAAACCCCTGGAACGGGCTCTGAAAGCCTCTCAAACCAGACGTTTGTCCCAGGGATTGGACTCTGGGTGCAGCCCCACTCAGCGCGCCCCCCCCCCACCTATCGCAGCCGGGCCTGCAGCGCCTCCCACAGCAGTGCCCAACCCGGACCCCTCCCCCTATTCTCTTTGGTCCCAGCCCCCGCGCTCCTACAGCTTGCTGCAGACGAAGCCCAGCAGCTCCTCCAGCTGGCTGTCCAGGGACAGCTCGTCCCCGTCGTTGGTGATGACCCAGTCGAAGGTCACGCCCTGGTCCAGGCCGCACTCGGACTCCGCGTCGTCCACCCCTGGGGAGGAGCAAGCCCAGAGGCGGGAGCCCTGTGTAAGCCGACCAGGACGACCGCAGCCTCCCCCCCACCAACCTGGCGCTGGCCCAAGGGGTGCCATGTGCATGCTCCAGCCACAAGAGTGAGGGTCCCAGACAGTGAAGGGGAGCTACCTGAGAATCACTACACAGCACGGCCGGGCAAACGCTGCTGCCCGAGCCAGCCTCCCCCGAGCACCCCCCTCAGCTCAGCTGCGAGGAGCAACTTGGGGGCAGCATGGCCAGCCCCGGGTTCGTCCAGGCCCAGCAGTCAAAGAAGCTCCCTGGAGAGCGGAGAGGGCCTGCAGGGAAACGTGACCCGAGCGTGTCTGACAGGCCACAAGGCACAGACCCCTAGTTCGCCACATGCCGGTGCCTGGCAGACCCTGGCAGTTCTCAGCTGGTGCCATCCCCCGGCTGGGGCCACTCACCCACTACGAACACCCAGTTCCTCTTCTTCCGCGTCTCCTCCGCCGCCACCACCCGCACCACCTGCACCGCTGCACCGTACACGGCCTGGAACCACTCCACGTCCGAGAGGCGCCGGGTGTCACTCACCACCTGCGGGGGCAAGGAGCCGTCATGGGGCTGCCGGGCAGGGGAAGCAGCTCCTGCCTGGCCCCTACTTACCCAGACGGGCTGCGTTACGCCCGCCACCACGATCCTGCAGAAGAAGCCAGGGTCCGTGTTGCGCTTCTCCTCCCCCCAGCGGATCATGTCCTGCCGGTAGGTCTCTTTGTAGTCGCTAGCATCCAGTAGCCGCTGGAAATCCAGCCCATGCTCCTGCGGAGAGAGAAGAGGTGGCCCTGAGCACGGGCCCAGCCGCTCCCAAGGCCGGCTGGGCTGCGGGAGGGTGGGGTCAGTACCTTGGCATACTGCTCCTTGAGGGGCGCCGAGAGCTGGAGGATGGCGCAGACATCCGGCCCCAACCTGCCACAGGGAGGCACAAGCGGTTGGCGGGGGAAGGGCTGTGGCCTCCACTCCTGCCCAGCCCCTGGGAAGAGCCAAGTAGCCACCCCGAGCCGCACCCTGGGGTGGGCAACCGGGGCTGCTGCCAAGTCTGAGCCCAACTCCGATCGGGGAGCTGCCCCAACCCCGGGGGGGATGCCCATGGGGAGGGCCAGGCTGCGGCCAGTCAAATTCCCATGCCACCCCCTGGGCCTCAGACTGCTCCCCCCACGGAGGTACCTTACAAGGATTGCCCCCATGGGCTCCTTGCCTTAGGTGTTGCCCCCACCCCACTGCTGCCCCCTCACCCCCATGTCACCCCCGTTTCCCCTTCACCTTCACCCCATGTCACCCCCCTGCTGCCCCCTCACCCCCATGTCACCCCCTGCTGCCCCCGACCCCCATGTCGCCCCACCCCCACCCCACTGCTGCCCCCTCACTCCCATGTCACCCCCTGCTGCCCCCTGACCCCCATGACACCTCACCCCACCCCCTGCTGCCCCCTCACCCCCATGTCACCCCACCCCCACCCCACTGCTGCCCCCTCACCCCCATGTCACCCCCCTGCTTCCCCTTCACCCCATGTCACCCCCCTGCTGCTCCCTGACCCCCATGTCACGCCCTGCTGCCCCCTCACCCCCATGTCACCCCACCCCCACCCCCCTGCTGCCCCCTCACCCCCATGTCACCCCCCTGCTTCCCCTTCACCCCATGTCACCCCCCTGCTGCTCCCTGACCCCCATGTCACGCCCTGCTGCCCCCTCACCCCCATGTCACCCCACCCCCACCCCCCTGCTGCCCCCTCACCCCCATGTCACCCCACCCCCACCCCCCTGCTGCCCCCTCACCCCCATGTCACCCCCCTGCTGCCCCCTCACCCCCATGTCACCTCACCCCCACCCCTCCTGGCCCCCCACCATGTCGCCCCCACCCCCCTTTGCCCCGCCCCGGGCCCCTCCCTCCCGCCGGTGAACTGCGTCACTACCAAGGCCTCCCCCTGCCTGCACCGCCCGGAACAGGGCCCGGCCCGGTTCTTGTCCCCGCCCCCGCAGGCCCGGCCCGGTACCGGTTCTGAATTTCCTCCGCCACGAAGTCCTTGCCCGACTTCCTCTTGCCGCTCAGCAGCAGCACCAGGCGCGGCAGCCGGGCCATGGGGCCACTGACACCCCCGCCCGCCCGGCACACGTGGGCCCGCCCAGCTCGCACCATCCGCGCGGGGGGGCCGAAGACCTCACACCCCTGTCGGCCTCTGGCGGCCTAAAGGCCCTCCCCCTCGGGTCCGACGTGGTGCACCCCGAATCCCATGTGGTACGGCCCATCCCTCCTTTGCTTGACATGGGCCGGCCCATGCTAGGCGCCGCTGCGCACGGGGGAGCGATACCACTGCACTCAAGGGGGGGAGACGGAGAGTGGTGCCTCCCGGAAAGGGAGGAGTCAAGCTTGCCGGGGGAGGAGACTCCATAGCACCACCTGTGTTCCCACCCCCCTCAGAGCGCCCCATACTGAGTCTCCTCCTCCTGCAGCACAGCGCCCCCTGCTGCCCCCCCAGCACAGCGCCCCCTGCAGTGGCCCCACACCCTGCTGAGTCTCATCCCCTGCAGCACAGCGCCCCCTGCTGCCCCCCCAGCACAGCGCCCCCTGCAGTGGCCCCACACCCTGCTGAGTCTCATCCCCTGCAGCACAGCGCCCCCTGCTGCCCCCCCAGCACAGCGCCCCCTGCAGTGGCCCCACACCCTGCTGAGTCTCATCCCCTGCAGCACAGCGCCCCCTGCTGGGCCCCACCCCCTGCAGTACTACACCCCCTGCTGGGGCCCCCCCTTCCCGCAGCACAGCGCCCCCTGCTACCCCCCCAGCACAGCACCCCCTGCTGTGGCCCCACACCCTGCTGAGTCTCATCCCTGCAGCACAGCGCCCCCTGCTGGGCCCCCCCCCCTGCAGTACTACACCCCCTGCTGGGGCCCCCCCTTCCCGCAGCACAGCGCCCCCTGCTACCCCCCCAGCACAGCACCCCCTGCTGTGGCCCCACCCCCTGCTGAGTCTCATCCCCTGCAGCACAGCGCCCCCTGCTGGGCCCTGCCCCCCCCCCCCGCAGCACAGTGCCCCCTGCTGGGCCCCCCACAGCACAGCACCCCCTGCTGGGCCCCACCCCCTGCAGTACTACACCCCCTGCTGGCCCCCCCCCCGCAGCACAGCACCCCCTGCTGCCCCCTCCCCCCCCCGCAGCACAGCACCCGCTGCTGGGGCCCCACTCCCTGCAGCACAGCGCCCCCAGCATCCTTGGGGCATGAGGCCAACACTGATTGCCAAGGGCCAGCGCCCACGTGAACCCCCAGCACCCTGTGCCTCTCACAAGGGTTCCCGGCTCAGGCAGCTGTTACCTCCCCGGGCGGAGCCTGGTCTCCCTAGGCAGCACAGGCAGACCCACAAGGGGGCTTGTGCTAAGTCTCAGCACTTGCTCCAAGGCGCGGGGAGGGCGGGGGAGCTGAACTCTGCATTTTCTTTGCTCCCTCTGCTAAGCGGCAGGGCTCGGCTCAGCGTTTCCGGCAGCCAGAGCCGAGGCTTGAAGATGACAGGAAACCACACGGCAGGCAGGGCGCTGGCAGCCTGGGTGGGGGGCTCAGGGTGGGCAGGAAACGGCTCCGCTGCGTCCGCCAGGCAGGCCCCTGCTCCCCGCCCGGCATCCTGCCAGCCCCGTGTTCACAAACCCGCAGCCAGGCGCCCGGGAGCAGTTCGAAAGCAGGAGCGGGGAGGTGGAGGGGAAGAGCTCTGCAGGCCTGTGCCTGGCACATCCAGCTGCAGCCCCCCGGCCTGGCCAGGCCCCAAGGACAGTCGCTGCAGGAGCTGGCATGGTGCCAGGGGCCCAGGGCAGGCCTGAGAGAGCAGGGGTGGGCACCGGGGCCACAGGCTGGCAGCCACCTAGACCTGGGGAGTGTCTGGGGACCCCCACCCCAGGGAGCCGCAGAGAAGGGGCAGGAGGCTGGGAGGAGCCCGTGTCCACGTGCCCCACAGCAGAGAGGAGTGGAGGCAAAGGGCCCCGCTTACAGGGAGCAGCAGCTCAGGCCCGGGCCCGAGGGTCACATGGGGGCCCCAGTGCACCAGCCTGGAAGCTGGAATGCAGGAGGGGGGGGTGTCTAGCCGGGGCTGCGCTGGGGGCGGGGAGGGGGGGGGCAGGGTGGACTGCAATGGGCCTCCACAGGCAGGAGGGGGTGGGAGCGGCCTAGGCGGTTGTGGCTGGGCTCTGTCCCCACCCCCACAAGGAAATAGGCACCACGGCAGCGCTGCCCAGGGAGCCAGGCAGGCTGGGGCACAGTGCTGCCTGCGCTAGGGTGCTACCCCGCCCCATGACGCTCCCCCCTCGCCCCGCCCACCTCCAACAGCAGCCAGGCCCAGCAGCTTCCCAAAGGTGAGTTTATTTGTTTCTAGCAAAGTGCAACATCACACGCGGGCAGTTAGCGCCGGGGGCACCTGGGAGCAGAGCCCCGCACAGCCCTCCAGGGGGTGCGAGGGGAGACGCCCCCCTGGCTCGGTGCCAGGGCTCCATTGGGCACCCACTCACACCGCAGCTGGGAGACACTTACCACCAGCAGGCAGGTGCCACGGGAGTGGGTGCCCCCCCAACCCAGCCCTGGGCCAGGGGAACCAGGGGCCCCTTGGCACCTGGGAGGGCAGAGCAGGTGGCAGAGTGGAAGGTGCCCTGGGGAGCCCCATGGCACAGCACCAAGGGACACTGCAGGCTGGGGGCAAAGGAGTCAGGCCTCTGCCGTCCTGAGGAAACTCCCAATGGGCCCCCATCCTGTGTCAGGGCTTAGCCATGGGAAAGGGCCTCTGCCGGAGGGCAGGGCAGGGCAGGGCAGCGCTGGCATACGCCCCGGGGCAGCCCTGTTTGTAGAGCTGGAGGCTGGGCAGGCGCCCACGCTGGCATCACCTCCCCCAGGGCCATGCCCTTGCGGCCTGGGCCAGGGCACCTCAGCACACACATCAGGGCCCTACAAGCTACGGGGCCGGGGGCCAGGCCTGAGCTGGCAGCCTCTTGTGGGCTCTAGCCTCCGTCGGGCGGGCTGTCCTCCTTCCCGCGGCGGCTGTCCCGCGGGGGGCCATGCCCAGCGAGCGCCCGGCTCTGCTGCTTGGCTCTGCGCCGCTCCCTTTGCTTCTGGGCATAGCTGCAAGTGCAAACCCCACGGTGGGTTAGTCGGCAACACCCCAGGTCCACCCCCACCGCACAGGCTGAGCGGCCCAGCTCCCTCCCTGCCCTGTGGCTTGGGCTGACGCGGGGTCTCCCGTGCCCACCGAGCGCCCCAGCCCACGGACACAGTCCTCGCGGGGCCGGATACACAGGGGCCCCACGCCTGGGGAGAGAGGGGCAGGCTCACCTGTCCAGCCACAGGGCCCCGGGGAGGAAGGGAACAGCACCCTAGGGCCCCTGGGTGGGGGGAGGATGCCCCACGCTGGGGGAGGGGTAGCTCACCCGTCCACTCACAGGGCCCCAGGGCACGGGGAAGGGTGCCCCAGGGAAGGGGGAGGGGCAGGCTCACCCATCCCGCTGAGGGGCCCTGGGTGGGGGGGGAGGGCATCCCAGGGCGGGGGGAGGGGGCTCACCCCTCCCCGCCGTAGTGCCGCAGCACATGCTCCTCGAAGTCGTCGGCCGTGTCCTCGTGGGCCTGCTCCCGCTCCGCCAGCTCCTCCAGCAGCTCTTCTACGTCCTCCACGAAGTGGCGGAAGCGCAGGCGGTCGTGGGCGAAGGTGCCGTCGGGGGCGAAGGCGCCGTCCAGCTGGGCCGCCAGCCCCGCGTAGTGTTGCTCCCAGCCCAGCCTGGCCATGTAGCCCTGCAGCAGCTGCAGGAACGGCTCCTTCTGCACGGGCGCCAGCTCAGCCCCAAACAGCGCCAGCCCCTCCTGGCGGGCGCAGTCGGCCACGCCCGTGCAGCCCTGCGGTGCCCGGTACCGCTGCAGCCGGGGCGGCTCCCAGAAGGCGTTGTGTTCGTGGGGCCCCCGGCGCTGCCCATTCTGCGCCTTGGCCGGCTTGGGGGCCCGCGGCCCCGGGGGCTTGGGGGCCTCCGGTCGCTCCTGTCGCTTCGGGTGCTTGGCGCCAGCCTGTTCCCTCTTCTCCCTGCCCCCGGGGTCCCCGTGCCGGCGCCTCCTCTCCTCTCCGGCCTCCTGCTTCTTGTGCCACCCGCCCGCCTGCCTGTCAGCTCTGGGGGTCTCCTGCCGGGGGGGGCGGAGCGGCTCCGTGGCCCCTTGGCCTTCCTCCCCGTGCTCTTGGCCGTGGCTCCGCTCCCAGCTCTCTGCCCGCTGCAGCTCCTGTGCCAGCCGCTGCGCCAGGCCGGCCAGCTCCTCCTGCAGCGGCTCCGTCCCGCCGGAGCCCTGGGCACGCTGCAGGGCCCCCTCCAGCTCCCGCCACACAGAGCCCAGCAGCCCCCGCTGCTCAGCCAGCTCCTGGCGCAGCAGCTGTGCCTCCTCGGGGGGCTGCTCCGGCGCCAGCCCCGCCCTGGGCATCTCGGTCCCCCGCTCCGGCACCAGGCCCTGCAGCTGCTCCCGTAGCTCCCGCAGCTCGGCCTGGGCGGAGCAGTGAGCCGCGGTCTCCTGCTGCAGCGCTTGCCGGAGCTGCTCCATCTCCCCGGCCGCCGCCTTCTCAGCCTCGCTCTTCTGCAGCAGGGCCTGGAGCTCCTCCTTCTGCGCCTGCAGAGACGGCGGTCAGGAGACGGGGCCAGGCCCAGGCAAGGCAAACGCAGCCACCCCGGCTGAGCCCCGCTGGGACAGGCCAAGTTTCTGCTGGGCTGGGCCCCTTCTCCCCCACAGTGCACCGCCCCCCCATTTCTGCACTGCCCGTCCGAGAGGCTCCGCCCCAGACACAGCCGCACGTCCCCCCAGCGCAGGCTGCGACTGCCCGGGGAGCTCCCAGCACACAGAGCGGGGAGCCCAGCAAGGGGCGATTCGCTACTCCCATGCCAGCTCCCGGACACCTGCTGGCCTGGCCCCATGGCAGCTCAGTGCGGGGGAGATGGCTCTGCCTGCGGCCGAGCGCAGCCGGGTCGTGACGCCGCCAGTGGCCTGCCCCCAGCTCCCCCAGGCACCCACCTGCAGCTCGGCCTGCATGCGCCGGATGTCCTGGTTCTCCTTGGCCAGCTTGTCCAAGGCCAGGCTCATGGAGGGCAGGCTTGGGGGGTCCCCGGGCGAGTCCAGCGGGGGCTGCTGCAGCCAATCCTGCGAGCGAGCGAGCGAGGGTAAAAACTCGGCTCCGGGACCGGACGGGGCATGCGAGAGCCAGGACACCAGGCTCCCTCCTGGCTCTACCCAGCCCAGCCCCCCCGGCACATGTTTCCCCCACAGGGAGGGGTGCGTGGGGGGGCTGTTCCCTGGGGCGGGGGGGATTTCGCGGGGTATCACACAGGCCTGGGAAGCCAAGCCTGGGCCCATCCCTCCAGCCAGCTGCATTTTCAGGGTCCCTGCTCCCACAAAGCCAATGCTGAGGACACCCCTTTACTCAGGAGTGGGGCACCACACTGGAGACGCCCCCCCCCACGTACCTTCACACCAGCAGCCAGCAGCTGCTGCTCCCCCTCGGGGCTGTCCCCAGGCTCCACGCTCTCCATGGGGCCTGGCAGGGTGGAAGGAGAGATCTGAGTGGCCAGCTGGTCTGCACCTCAGCTCCACATGGGGGCTGGAGGGTGTCAGAAACCCTGCCCCCCACGCAGGGAGGCCAGGGCCCGACATGGGGGGGGTGGCAGTGTGGCTGTTATGGACGGAGGGGAGGCCCCCCCCAACTTACCATCCCTGGGGTCGTACATGGCACCTGGGGAGAGAGAGAGGTGGTCAAGCAAACAGCAGTGTCAGCCACAGCTGCCCCCCTGCAGCCATGGGGCCTCACTCACCAGAGAAGGCCAGCAGCCCGATGCCCAGCAGCGCCAGCACGCCCAGCAGGCACGGGTTCATGCTGAGCCCGCTCTCCTCGGCCCCGGCTGCTTCCGCCCCATGGCGCTCGGCAGGGCCCCCCAGGCCAGGGCGTGGGTCCCGCAGCTGCCGCCGGCGCAGCCCCTCAACATCGTCCTCGCTGCTGCTCACCTCCTCCGGCAGCTCCCCTGCAGAGTGAGGGGTGGGCTTGAGATGTCTCACAGAGCCAGGCCCCGCCCCTGCTGAGCTAGGCCCCACCCCCCACTGAGCTGGGCCCAGCCCCCCACTGAGCCAGGCCCCGCCCCCACTGAGCTGGACCCTGCCACTGCCAGCCAGCTCCACTCCCACTGAGCTGGGCCCCGCCCCTGCCAGCCAGCTCCACCCCTACTGAGCTGGGCCCCGCCCCTGCCAGCCAGCTCCACCCCTACTGAGCTGGGCCCCGCCCTTGCCAGCCAGCTCCACCCCTACTGAGCTGGGCCCCGCCCCTGCCAGCCAGCTCCACCCCTACTGAGCTGGGCCCCGCCCCTGCTAGCCAGCTCCACCCCTACTGAGCTGGGCCCCGCCCCTGCTAGCCAGCTCCACCCCTACTGAGCTGGGCCCCGCCCCTGCCAGCCAGCTCCACCCCTACTGAGCTGGGCCCCGCCCCTGCCAGCCAGCTCCACCCCTACTGAGCTGGGCCCCACCCAGACACTCAGCCCCACCCCCACTGAGGCAGAACCCGCCCTTGGCACTCAGACTAGCACTATAGAGCTAGTCTGTCCCTGAGCCCCCACCCATCAGGGCAGCCCCCACCACGGAGCCATGGTTCACTCCTGCCCTCCCCAACAAGCACCCAGTGAGCTGGGCAGCCCCACTGCTCTCTACAGAGGGGCAGGGCTGTGCCCTGTCTCTGGGGGCATCTGGCAAGAGCGCCATTTCGGGAGGGCGGGGGGGCAGCAGCTGTGCACACCAGACCCGGCTTGGGCTTGCTTTTCTCCCCACCACCCGCCTGTCAGGGAGCGAGGGGAAGTTCAGACTCACTTCTCTGCTCCTCCCTTCACCTGCCAGGAGGGAGACGACTTTCCTCTCGCTCCCTGACAGCCAGGCTGCTCCCCCCACCCTCGGCCTCTGCCACAGCACCCCCTGTAGCACAGCCCTAGGAGGTAAAGCTCCCCCCCCCCCCAGCGCCACTCTGTGTCCAGCATCCCGGGAGCCCCCAGTGACGAGGGACCCACCTGCTCTGCCAGGAGGCGCCGAGACTGGCGTGTGGGTGCCCGAGCCCAGCTCAGGGTCCTCGGAGCCCAGCTCTTCCTGTGCCGGGATCTCTGCCTCCTCGCTGCCCAGTGCGCCAGGCCCGGGGGGAGCATCTGGGCTTGGGGTCCCCTGGGGATACTCCTTCGAGTCCTGGGGGCAGAACAATGCTGTCAGGACCCCTGCTCCGCCCACCCCCCCATGTCCCCCTGCGGGGGTGCAGGCAGGGCTCTGCGGAGACCCAGGGTCTCATGGGGAGGGTGGGGCTGTTCCCCCCTCAATCGAGCCGCTTGGGAGCCCAGCACCCACCCACTCATTACCCAGATTGGCCTTGCTTCCGACAGCACTCGACTTCCACCCTTCTCAGGGGAGCCAGCCCGGATCCCCGCAGGCAATGAGGTCCATGCGCCAGGCACACCCCCTAACACCAGCAGCCCACATCCTTGGCACGCTCTCCAGCCGCCTGCTGGGTCCTTACGGGCCCAGCCGACGCAGGGAGGCCCGTGGTTTGGCCGGTCGGTCTAGTGGCGGACTCGTATTGCTCCGCCCCTGAGGCTGAACGCGGGTTCAGGGAGACTCAGTGAGGCTGAGACCAAGGATTGCCTGGGGGTGCCGCAGACCAGCAGGGGAAGGGCCGACCTGCCCAGGGGCAGGGCGCTAAGCGAGACGCAGCCTGACGGGAAATAAGGTGTAAGTGTCGAACCGGGAGGGGCCAGGGCGTCGGGACAGCTGCCTGGGGCCGGCTGGAGTCGTGTCTCCAGGGGTTTTCTAACAGCTCGGCCCAGCGATCGCTCAGCGACAGGCCTCTGGCCTGGGAACTGTGCCCCCCGCCCCGCAAGTGTACCTTGAACTCGGCCTCCTTGGGGCCGTGGGACGCGCTCGGCTCAGAGTCTTGGCTCTTCCTGCCTGGGCAGGTGGCGGCTGGGGAGAGAAGGCCTCATTAGCAGCCACAGGGCCGGCACGGGGACAGAAGCCAGGGCCCCCGATGGACTCCTGAGAAAGCCCCCCCCCCACGTCCCCCGCCAGAGGGGACCCAGGGATCCCCCGCTTGGCCCAAAGGGGAAGAGAGAGCTGGGAACCCAGGCAGGAGGCCAGAGCAACCCATGGGGGCAGGGATGCGCCTGCGTCCAGCAGTGAGCATGGCAGGGTGGCGGGAGGGCAGGGAGATGGGGGCAGACAGTGAGAGGCTGGCGGGGGCTTGGGGCAGACAGAGACGGGCAGGGCAGGGGGGAGGCTGGGGGCAGATAGCGAGGGGCTGGGCAGAGGGGGCCGGGCAGGGCAGGAAGCCAGGGGCAGGCAGAGACGGGCAGGGCAGGGGGGAGGCTGGGGGCAGGCAGGTCGGGGGCTGGGCAGAGGGGGCAGGGCAGGGCAGGGGGGAGGCTGGGGGCAGGCAGGTCGGGGGCTGCACTCATGGGACTCATCCCAGCTCTGTGGCATTCACGTGCCCGCATCCTTGGTGCCATCCCCCTGGGGGGGGCTGTGTCCTGCCGCCTCGTCTGCTGGTGCCAGGGTGGCCGCCCCCAGCTCTGGGCCCACAGTTTCCACAGGCAAACCCTGGAGACACAGAGGGCAGGTTACATCACTCACTACCCCCCCACACCAGGCACTAGGGCAGCAGAAGCCGAAACTAAAGCTCCTGCATTTCAGATTCCGCCCCCCCCCCCGGCCGCGTCTGGGGCCTGCGCTTCAGCCCTGAGCTACAAGCCACCAGCCAAGCTGGAGGGGGAAGGGAGATGCGACCCACTGGCCCTGAGCAGGAGGCAGGAGCAGCGCGGCTCCCTCCCACCCCCAGAAGGGCAGCGCCATCGGGAGCGCCGGCAAAGGGGGCAGCAGCGCAGACAGCCACAGCGGGGAAGGTGGATCCCCAGCCCCAAGGATCAACGTGCCCGGGTCGGAGGGAGGAGCAAGAACCGAAGAGAGCAGCTTGGCAGGGGGGTGAAGGGGGGGGGGGTTGGTCCTGCACCTCTGTGCCTGCGATCACCCAGCTGTTGTCCGAGTCCCGCAAGTCCGAGTTCTCAGCCATTCCCGCTCCTGTCCCGGGAAGTCCGGACCCCACCTGCAGGGCACAGAGGGGTCAGCGCTGGGGCCGCCGGCAGGGACCCAGGAGATGTGTCCAGGAGAGACACTGCCCAGAGCACTAGACTCGCGGACGCCCCCGGACAGGGACTGCGCACGGCCCCGTGGGCCCAGGCTGCTGGCTCAGCCCTGGCCGCTGGGACCGATTTGACTTGCAAAGGGAAATTTGCAAATGGAAACAAAGAGACCCACTGGCCCGGCTCGGCCTCACAATGGGCACGGGAACACGGTGTTCCCGCCGCGCTTGGCACAGCTCCAGGCCAGACGGGAGCCAGGGGCACGCCCCACCCCCGCTCTAACCACTGGGCATGATTCCCCAGCTGGGAGTGGAGCCAGAGGGCTGAGCTGCCAGGCCCACCTGCTCTCGCTCCTGAGTCTCCTCCCTTGAGGGGCCGTGGGGTCCGGAGTGAGCACCCCCGCAGGGGCTTGGCACCATCGGTCGCAGCAATCGCGGGTCCCCCTGCCTGGTGTGGGATGGGGAGGGCAGCCCCAGTCCCCAGGCAGGTTCTGAGGGCTGGAGATGGGGGGCAGGGTGGAGCGCATTCAGACAAGTCCAGCAGAGCCGGGGGGAGGGAGGGGGTGTCCCAGCTGGCACAGGGCCCGAATGGCCACTGCCAGCCCAGAGAAGGGGGGTTTCCAGGGGCCAGGCTCCTCACTCAGCCTGGGATGGGAGCTTCAACTACTTGCAGAAACAGGGGTCGCTCCCCCTCGCCCTGGCCAGGGGCTGAGCCACCCAGGAGCTCCCTACCCACTCGGCCCAGCCCTCACCCCAGCTGCCCCCCCCCCCCGCAAGGTCCCCAAACCAGCCCCAAGGCCTCACAAGGTTGCCATGGCAGCCAGCGGCTGTAGTGTGGTTCTGTTCACACACATGGAAGAGTCAGGCTGGGAGGGCGTGGGAGTAAATGGGGGAGGTCAGGACTCCTGGGTTCTATTCCCGGCTTGGCTGCCACACACTCACTGCATGACCCTGGGGCAGCCCGGTCACCACGTGCCTCAGTTTCCCCATTAGCACAAAGGGGATGAAGATCCCACCCCTGTCCCGGGTCTGCCTCTCTCCCACTTTGGCACCGGCCCAGGGCGCGCAGGAGATGCCCGGCTGCAGCCCCTGCCACCTCCTGCCCTGGCTCCCAGAAGCAGGAAGTGGGCTGAGGTGGGGAAAGGCAGGAAATGGTGCAGCCAGGTGAGATGCAGCCGGGCCCCAGAATGGGGCTGCCACCGTTGGTGGCCCCGGCCCAGCCCCGGGGATGACTCGGAAGAGGCTGGACAGACTCATCATGCCCGAGGCCCCCTGTCTTCCCCCCCCACCAAGCTCCCAGCCTGTTCCCCAGACAGCCCGCTCTGTGCATTCCCCACGGCCCAGACCCTGCCTCCCCTCCCCCACCGAGCCCCCTGCCAATGACGCCAGCTGCAGCATGGCAAAGTGACAGGGGAGCTATTTTTAGCTGCTTTTAATGCAGTTTAGCAGGTGGAGGCAGAGGCGCTCCCCTGCCCAGCAGCTAGCTATGGCCAGCGCAGCTCCAGCTCAGCTCGCCGGGCCCCTGGGCGCTGCTGGGGGTGCCATTCCACCCCCCCACCCCTCACCAGGCCCTGCCCAGCAGCCTGCTCAGCTGCGGGCACCTCACAGGAAGGAAGTGACAGAAACCAGCTTATCTGAGCTGTGCGGGTGAGGCTGCTTCCCACCAACGGGAGCTGGTGGCCCGGGACACGCGATGCAGGGCAGTGGGCACAGCCCCAGGCCTTGGCCCCACGGCTGGGCACGGGCAGTGCAGGGAGCAGTGTAAGAGCCTGGTCCTGAGGCGACAGAAGCCCTGCTGCTGTGCCAAAGCCTGGCCCGGAGAGGGGAGCCCACAGCTGCGCCTGCGGCAGCCAAGGGCACCCTCGGGCACCTCACTCGTCCCCTGTAGCCGGGCACTTCCAGGGGCCTCTGAGAGCAGAGACCGGAGGAGTCCCCCGGCTAAAGTCCCCCTGCACACACTCTTCTGGGCCTAGCCCAGGCCAGGGCCCCTTGACATCAGTCCGGGTTCCCCAGGGCTGCAGGGTCAAGTCCCATGTTCTCCTGACTGGGCCCCTGCCCGGTGTCTCCGGGGCACTGAGGATCCACGAGCGGTGCCCACCCAGCCCCCCAATCCCTGGGTCCCCAGGAAGCTCTTCACGTGCCGGCCCCTCCTGGGGCGGGGGCTCGCCTGGCCCGGGCAGAGGGGGCTGCCCTGCGAACAGGGAGATGGCACCAGGTGGGACCTGCGCCGCCGGCCCGGCGCCAGGGATGGGGACGCGAGCCGAGCCGAGCCGAGCCGAGCCAGAGCCTCCCGCCCCCCAGGGGTCACTGACCTGCTCCGGGGGCTCCGGCTCCGGCGGGTCCCAGCAACTTTGTATCAAACTCCGCCAGCTGCCGGCCACATTCCGGGCGGGCGCGCACGTGACCCGCAGAGCGAATCACACAGCCCAGGCGGCGCGCCGGGCCAATCGCAGGCGACCTCCGCTCGCAGCTGGGAACCCCCCCACCCCGGGCCCGCCCCCCCGCGGCACAAAGCAGCCCCCCCTCCCCTCGGCTCCGCCCAACCTGGCCCAGCCTCCCGGGTCGCTTCGCCCCCGCCGGCTGAGGGCCGGCCCCCCGCTCTGCCCCACGTGCCTTCTAGTCACTTCTAGCCTGGGGCGGACTTTTTGCCTCCAGGCGCAGAATAAATTTTGTTCCACGCACTGAGGCCCGTGTGATTGTGCACCACCCGCGGAAACACAAACCCAGCCCCGGGGGGCACTGGACTCTCTGGCATGCCCAGCGCCCAGCGAACCCTGCTTCTGCCCTTCCTGCTTCTTTGCATGAAGCAGCCAAGCCCAGACCTTGGCCTCAGGCAGGATAAAGAGAGCCAGGGGCAGGGCCTGGCTGGCCCACTTCCCCCAAAGGTTAACAGCCGAACATGTCACTTGTGGGAGGCGGAGTTTGGTGACACCCACCCAATGCAATGCTGGGTCACAGATGGACACACAGGAGTCTGATTTCAAAGAGCTTTATAGCTGGACAATACAAAAAGTTTTCCTTTAATGCTCAGACTGTTCCCTCAGAGGCAGACAGCACCGCTGGCCCTGCGGAAAGCTTTGGGGAGGTCAAACCCACACAACCCACACCAGCAACCACTGAACAGGGGACAAGTCACCAAAACAGCAAGAAATTAAAACCAGGAGATGCCCCCAACAGCAACCCCTGCCTGAGAGCAGGAGGGCACAGCCAGTGGCAAGCCTGCACCAGGAAGGCTGGGATAGCCTGTGACTGCTACACACCAGCAGCTGTTAGCCAGCAATGCCTGTGGGTAGCAGGGAAGGGCATGGCTACCCTGGGGCATGTGCCAAGCTGCTCCCAGCTCAGAATAGCCACCCTGCCCATTCCCCCCCACAGCTCATGACAGGCCCTACGGCAGCAAGAGGAAAAAACCCAGCCCACCTACCACGTACCTTTGGGCTCACCTTCCCCCACCCTCAGGGGGGTGTCTACTGGAACTGGCTCCAGTTTCCCCCGCGCTCAGCCTATGGCTCGGGTGAAAAGCAAGCAGGCACTGGCTGAGGGTGTTCCCAGCCCCAGGGGCTCTGTGGAGCTCTAGCTCACACCAGTGATAGGCAGGGCCCTGCAGCTCCGGAACTCCAGCCCAGAATCCCCGCTTTCACACCTGTGCAGCCTGTCCGAGCCCCACAGGGCCTGAAGCAACAGGACCACACGGTGTGAATGAGCTGCCGGGCAGGCTGGGGAGCCTGGGAGACAACCCTGCAGCAGGCCAGGTCCCTGGAAGGGAGGCAGTCCTGTGCCAGGCCATGCCAACTGTGAACCCTAGGCCTGTGCAAGGAAGGGGGGCAGGAGATGCCCCCAGACAAGGTGAGCTGACATCATGCTGGTCAGAAGCTACCTCCACCAGCCTGGGGCCCACGTTGCCAGAACACGTGGCCGGGTCACGCTGTGCGCATTTCCAAACCATGCCTGCCACAGCAGGCCCCGCCGCACCTCCCTGCAGCCTGGGATGGAACTCATGTCAGACAGGGGCAGACGCCGCCTCTGCAGAACCACCCACTGGCCGTCACGGGTACCCCAGCTCCAGGCTGTGCTGGCAGTTCACCAGGCCCAGCCAGCAAAGGGCAACGAGCAGCCGTGCTCCCGTGCGCAGAGGAAAGCCCAGCGTGGCACAACGGGCCTTGGGGGCTCCCTGGGCCCTCCCTTCAAAAATCCTGAGTCAGGCCACAAAGCGCAAGGCCCATGCGACCTCGCTGCTCTCAGCAACCCCAGGGCTGGACAGTGGCTCCTACCAAAAGCCTGGTCTCACCCGATCTGGGTCCACAGCAGGAGTTGTCCCCGTGCACAGCACGAGCGGGCAGAGCAGCTCCTCCCGGGGTGGCCGGGTGCAGAGCACACGAGGAGGCCTCGCTGCAGCCACTATTTGTAGGCGATCAGTGGCAGGAGAACCTGCCTGGCCCCAGCAGTGGGCATAACATGCAGTAGGCCCGGAGCAGGCTGGGCTGCGCTCTGAGGGGCTCTGCACTAGAGACACTCAGCTGGGAATTCACAGGTGTCCCGAGCGCAAGCCCACATGCAGTGCACCGGATGTGGAGGGGGGCGTGTGTGGGCAGGGAGAGAGCAAGGACCGCTCCCCTGCTGCTCAGGTGCACACTGGGGGACATGCCCCTTTGCTGCAGGCCCACTGCCCCCCCCCCCCCCCCAGCAAAGGGCTCAGCGTGCAATAGGACTCTGCCAGAAGACGGAGCCACGGCTGGTCTCACTCCTTGGCAGCAGGCTGCAGCCCTCAACACTGGGGGGGCGGGGGGGAGGAGGGGGGAAAGGCAGTGTCTGTGAGGCTGGGCTAAGCTCCTGGCAGCTCCCAGCCCTGGTGGTCACATCACCCCCTCCCCCCCAGTGGGACACGACCCTGCCAGTTCCCCCCTCCCACCCCGAGTTCCGAGCATCAGCATTGGGGGCTGCCTCCTGCCCCAGGGTGCGGGCCAGTCCCTTCCTCCGGCCCTGGACAGAGACTGGGGCCCAGGGGCTGCAGAGCATGGCCAGTCAGAGCGCTCAGAGCCCTGACCCAGACAGCGCTCTGGGCTGGCCGGCCCAGGCGGGACCGAGGGCAGGCGCTGCTCTTCTCCCCCTGCAGCGGACAGGCCGACTAGTTTGAAAGGGCACCAGGCCCAGCCACGCAGGGACAGAGAGGGAACATCACCAAAGCCAGATGCCAGCACTTGATACTGTCTCTTGCTTGCGGGGAGAGAGGGGGCTACAAAAAGACGGGGGGAGGGAAGGGTTTGGTCCAAACACCAGGCAGGGGTCTGCGTGCGGCGAGGGCCCAGTGCCCGTTCAGCCGTCATTGGCCGCCACCAGCTGGCCCAGGCCCTCCCGGATGTACACTGACTGGATCTCCTTGGTCTTGAGGCAGAAGTCGCAGGCCCAGACGGCTGAGGCCTCGGTGGTGAGCAGCCCATAGGCGTTCTCCGTCATGCCCGTGCACTCCCGGTGGAACCACTTCTGGCAGGAGGCCTCGCACAGGATGGCGTCCTGGTCATCGTTCACCTCGCTGCGGCAGGCCCCACAGGGGTACACCAGCCCCGGCGGCGGCTGGTGCCCCGAGTTGCCAGCCACCTTGCTGGAGGGTGGGAGGCTGTTGGCTTCAGGGGTGCTGCTGCTCCGGCCGGCGCTGCTGGGGGCGAAGCTTGGCTGGGCCCCGTTCACCGCGGCTGGTGAGCCCGAGTGTGGCTCCTGGCTGAAGGTGCTGGGCGGGGGGTTGAGGTTCTTCCCTCCATCGTCCCCCCCAGCTGGGAAGCCAGGGTCAGCCCCAGGGAAGGGGCTGGTGTTCGGGGGCAGGTTCTGGCTGGGCCGCTGCATGGGAGACTGTCCAAAGAGGTTGGCGGGCTGGCTGAATCTCTGGGCCATGGGGGGGCCAGCAGGGGGATTCAGGGCTGGCCCTGGTGCCATGTCTCCCCGGGGAGGCTGTCCCATGGTGGGGGAGATCATGGGCCCAAAGCCCCCAACTGGCCCCTGCATGAGCTGCCCCGCAGGGGGGCTGAAGTTCTGTCCGAGAGGCTGATTGAAGGGCTGGCTGGGGAAGCTCATACCCCCAGGCTGCACGTAGTTGGGATTCTGGGGGGCCATGCTGAAGCCTGGGCCCATCTGGCTCGGGGCGAAGGGAGGGGGCTGTCTCCGCATAGCCTGGGGCCCCCCTCCGTAGCCTGGAGGCACCTGGGACGCCATGCCCCCCTGCATGCGAAAGTTCCCAAAGGGCACAGGGTTGCCAAGAAACGGGGCTGACGAGGCCCCCACTTTAGGTGCCCCAAAGTCATCTTCAAAGGGGTTGGAGGCTACCAAGTGGTCGACCATTGGAGTTGGGGGCGGGGCGAACTCCGAGAGATGGGAATAGCCAGGGCCCTGCAGGGAAACAGCACACAAGTTAGTCTGGGGCTCGCCCACGCAACAAGCAGACATGCAGGGCCTGAGCCTGCCAGGAGCACTGGGCCCTCAGTTCCTACTGGTGCCAGGCAGGGCCTAGGGCAGACACGCACCGGCAGGGCTGAGCCCACTAATTCCTCTGCACAGCCTGGCCACGGGGAGCTGCCGTGGTGGAGACTCATGCTACCAGAAGGGGGGTAGGTGAGCCCTGGCTGGGGAGGAAAACCTGGGCACCTAGCACCAACCATATCAAAGGCCTCTGAGCCACTGGGGTAGTCCTCAGCCCATGGGAACAGGCACCACCGCCCAGGCAGCCCCTGCCAGCTGTGTGCTGCTCTACAGGGGCATGCGTGTGTCCCAGGGCCTCCCCACGCTGCAGGACTCTCTGAGCAGCCCCGGGGTCTGGCTCCAACCCGCTGTGGGCAAGAGCCCGGCAGGCTGCCTGTGCCACCAGAACCTTCTGGCGTACCTGACCCCCGGGCCTTGCTCTTGTGTCATGGTGCTGGGCTGACGGCCTGGCCCCTGCCCTTCTGTGGCAGGGTCTGAATGTGCAGGGTCACCGCCATGCACCTACCTGAGTGTTGGATTTACGCCGTTTCTTCTCAGGGCTCTTCATTTGCAGACCTGTGCGGGGAAGCATTGAAGAGCTCAGTGAGTGCAGCGTGGCATGGCCTTAGACGGGCCCTGTCCCTCCCCAGGCCCGTGCCCAGTGGGAAAAGACAGACAAGCATCTCCTCTCACCCAGCACTGTAGTGTGCCCCCTCGCAAGCTGGCCCCATGAAGAACAGCCGCCCCCAAAGTCTCTTCTCCCACGGTCTCACTGCTCCCACTCCCCAGGGCAGGCTGCAAGACCCAGGCAGCGGCTCCTGCCCATTAATTATGAGACCAAAGAGATTTACGGCCTGATGAAGTCACTGATAACTCATCCCTGGAGAGCAGGAGCAGCCAGCAGCCCCAGGACCGAGCCGGACCATGGCCCCGCAGGCCACCTCCCGGTCCTAGAGTGCAGAGCAGCAGCGCAGCCGGTACAGCGAGGCCGCCAGCCCCCCCCTTCCCTGAGCTCTGGCTCTCAGCTGCACGCAGGGCGGCCGGTGTCCTGTCAAGAGCTCCCTTCCCCCGCAAAGGGCCAAGGGGGGGGGCGGCCGCTGCACGCAGCCTCACCTCGGGCTCCGCGCGCCTGCCCTGCCGGGGGGGGGGGGGTACAACTCGGGGAGCCCCAATTCAACCCCTGCCCGACACCGGCCGCAGCCAGGCCCAGGGGACGGGCCCTGCAGGGACCCGCGCCCAGGCTGTCGCTGCGGTAACTACCCCCCGGGGGCCCTGCCCTCTGCCAGCCGGGCGGGGGGACCAGGGAACGGGCCAGGCCCCCCAGGCCCCGCCCACGCGCCGGCAGCCCGTGACCCCGCCCCCCGCGCTCACCGGCCTTGCCCTGCTTCCTGCCGGGCCCGCCGGGGGGGCCGCTGACCGGCGGGTTGGGCGGCCCCGGGGGGGGCGGCGGGCCCGGGACTCCGCCCTCCAGCTTCTCGGGGTGCGGAGCCGCCATGGGGCCCGGGGCTCAGAGCCGGGGGGGGCGGGGCTGCGCCATGGCCCCGCGCGGGGTGGGGGTCCGCGCTGCGGCTCCGCCGCACTCAGGGGCCGCCCCGCCGGAACCGGAAACTGGCCGGCCCCTACCACCGCGGCAGGGGTCTGGCGGAACAAACCATTCCTCACGGGGGGCGGGTCCCAGCGCTGCCTGTGCGGGTGGGGGAAGCGGGCGGGACAAACCATTCCAAATGGGAAAGGGCGCTACCATCTTCGGCACGAGGGGGGAAGCTGGAACAGACCACTGCAGCAAGGTATCCGGGGGGGGACGGGACAGACCACTGCAGCAGAGTATCCACGGGGGGGGGGGGGGAAGAGCTGGAACAGACCACTGCAGCAAGGTATCCGGGGGGGACAGACCACTGCAGCAGAGTATCCACGGGGAGGGGGGGGGGAGAAAGAGCTGGAACAGACCACTGCAGCAAGGTATCGGGGGGGGGGGGGACAGACCACTGCAGCAGAGTATCCACGGGGGGAGGGGGGGGAGAGCTGGAACAGACCACTGCAGAAGAGTAGCCACGGGGGGGGGGGGGAGAGAGAGCTGGAACAGACCACTGCAGCAAGGTATCCACGGGGGGGAGGGGGGGGAACAGACCACTGCAGCAGAATATCCACGGGAGGGGGGGAGTGGGGGGGAAGAGAGCTGGAACAGACCACTGCAGAAGAGTAGCCACGGGGGGGGGAGGGGGGAGAGCTGGAACAGACCACTGCAGCAAGGTATCCACGGGGGAGGGGGGGGGAACAGACCACTGCAGCAGAATATCCACGGGGGGCGGAGTGGGGGGGGAAGAGCTGGAACAGACCACTGCAGAAGAGTAGCCACGCTGGGCGGGGGCGGGTATTAACAGACTATTGCAAGCTCAGGGGAGCTGAGCTCCTGGGTTCTACTCCCATCAGCTGGGCCCTTGCCAATGGGACCCCAGGGCTGATACCAGGCACCTGAACTCCCCACCCTGGGAGCCCCCCTTGCTGGGCCCTTGGCCATGGGGCACCCCCAAGCCAGGCCCCCATCCAGGGAGTGCAGGGGCCACAAAGAGCCCAGCTCCAGGCTCCCCCTCCTGCCCTCCCTCCCCAGGGCAGGGCCAGGTCCTCGTGCTCTGGGCTTGCCAGCCTGTTTTGGGGGCAGCTGTAAGCAGGGCTAGGAAGACACTGTTGCCGGGACACTACCTGGTAGCGGCCACCCACCACCATGGGAGACAAGGGAGGGAGAGGAAATGGGGGACTAGCAGCCTGGGCGAGGGGCTGCTGGTGCACAGAGGGCACTGTAGCAGGCTGTTAGCTATGGCCCCCCTCAGCCAAGCACAGAGCCCCACAGACTCAGGTAAGGAGCAGCTGTGGCCAGGGGCCGTGAATGCAGCATGTACCTCTCCCCCCCGCCCCATCAGATGAGGAGCCACTCTCAGCCATATGCTAAAGAAATACTAACTTTAATAATAACCATCCGATTCCTTTGGTATAATCAAGACCTGGTAACAAATCAAACCCATATAAAGAAGAGTGAAGGGGGAGGGGAGAAAGCAAACCCCTCCCCCTCTCAGCCCAGGCTGACCTCTCTGGGAGGAGCAGAAGCCCAGGCTGGGAAGAGACTGACAAGAGAGTTACACTTTGGCTTCAGAGTATAACAATGTGCATGCAACACTGGGACCCCGACCAGCCCGGAGGCAGGGGGGGAGGTGGCTCCATTCCCTGCAGAGAGGGTTCACCCGCCATGGCAGCAACGTGGCCAGCTGGGAAGTCCAGGAGGCAGCACAGCACAGCACAGCCCAGCCCAGCAGTCCATAGCTCTGGGACCTCAGCACCAGAAGTGGCCCCTGGCCCCTTGCAGCCTGCCATGGGGCGCTCCGGTTCCCCCTTCCTGCTCCCATCTTGTTTCCTTTGGCTGGGCAGCCAGCCTTGGCGCTGGGTGAGCTGTGTCCAGGGACCCCGCTGTCTCTCACTGGGCATTAGTGTACTGCAGTGACTGCCCCCAGGCAGGGGGGAGCCAAGGGGCTCTTGCCCTCCCATGGAAAGCCCCATTTCCCCCACCTCATTTCCATCCAAGGCCCTCCCTGGATACAGGCTGGGAGCTGCTTCCAGGATGAGGAGCAGGACTGAGCAGCCTGCTGCAGAAGGGATGCACAGGAGTCACAGCAGCCACAGGGGACAAGGCCAGCTGAGCCCTGCTTCCTGCCAGCAGGACGCTGGGACAGGAACAGGCCTGGCTGCGACCTCTAGGAGCCAGGGAGACTAGCATGAGGCCTGGGGCTGGGCTCCCCGCACTGCCCCAGCAGCTGGGACGGCCTGACGGCCTGCCCCCGGGCCAGCTGCTTTGCATAAGGATCTGGGACCTGCGGAGGGTCAAGGCACAGAGTTAATACGTAAAGTGACTGGGTACATTCGGTGTGTGGCCAGCCCAGCCTTGTGCTTCAGGGAGCAGAGTATCAGGCTTCTGCGGCCAGGGTGCTGCCCTGGAGGGGAGGGGGCTCTCTCAAAGGGCTCACACAGGCGGTGCCCCCCATGAGGGCAGGCCCCGAGGGACTGCAGGGGAACAGGGCACATGAGACTCCAGCCCCTCCCTGCAGGGTGGGGGAGCTGCTTCTTGGGGGTAGGCAGCACCCTGCAACCTGCAGACAGGCAGGCCTCTGAGGCAATAGGCTTGAACCCCCACCTTCCCAGAGGCTCAGCGGGTGCTCAGCAGGGGGGCAGGCTCCCCACTCACCCAGCCCGCGGGGGAGGGATGAACGTGGGGGAGGGGTCCCCCTGGCCTTGCGAGGGCACCGGTGTGTGGTTGCAATCAGCCTGTGGAGTGGAGCCTGCAGCTGCCCACGGGACTGGGGTTTGGTGCTCGCAGAGCCGTGGCTGGTGCAGCTCCCGGGAGGTAGCAGCTGGCTCCTCCTCCCTCCCTTCCAGTAGCGCTGCTCTCCCCAGCATCCAGCCCCGGCTCCCCCGGCCGCCTCCGCACCGACGCTGGAGGGCTGCGCTCCTGGCGGTGAGTCGGGGAGAGTCCCAGAGCCCTTGGCAGAGAGGGGACAAGGCGGCCAGGCTGGGCAGGGCCCGGGGGCGCCTCCAAGGCCCCCGTGCACCTCACAGTCTCCTCTCCACGGGCTGCTGCAGGCACAGCTCACTGCCCGCCGAGATGATGGGCAGGTGATTGTCCATGTGATAGCTGATCAGATGACTGACACTCTCGAAGCGATGATCCTTTGTCCGCACCTGCAGGGGCCAGAAATGGGGCTCAGGGTTGGCTGGGAAGTGGGTGGAGCCAAGATGTATAACCCCACCCCCAGCTGGCAGCATTCCCAGGGCTGCACTCAGCTGTCTGAGCAGGGACCAAAGGACACGTGGCAGCACAGACATGGCCGCGAGGGAGAGGTGGCCGCACCCAGCTCTGGGGCGGGGTGGCTAAGGGCCCTTGGGGCTGAGCTGGAGCTAAGGCCAGATAGGGGCAGGGCTCTGGGCTGTTGTATTCACAAAGGACCCAGGAGCCCAAGCGGGGCAGCCATCTGGGTGCCGGCCAGTGCCCCTTAACCACAGCGTGCTCATGTGGCCACTCAGCAGACAGCTGAGCACCCACAGCTAGATTTGTCCCTACTGGTGGTGCACATACAACAGTGCGCAAAACAAAATTTATTCCACACGTGGATGGAAAAGATTAGATGGCTCATTGGTGCTGGCTCCATACCCAGCCAGCCCCCAGACCTGCAGGGTAACTGGGGTGTGGCTTTGCTTTGCTCTGGGCTCCCAGCTCTGGAGGACTGGGGAGGGGACCCCTTGGCTGACTCACCACTCCCTCCGGGTCGACCAGCAGCAGGTGCTTGGGCTGCCCGCCCTGCAGCCCGGTCAGCACGTACTGGCCCGGCGTGGTGGTGCTCTCCCGCACCAGGAAGTCCCCGTTCACTTTCAGCAGCTTCTCTGCCTCCTTGCGGCTCATCTTCCCATGGTACCAGGGCTCCCGCCGCAGCTGCTCCTCCATGCAGGCCCGAAGCTGGGCCGGCGGGAGCCCCACCGGCCCCGGGGGCGGGCCGCGCAGGGCGTCCTCAAAGGGCTCTGCAGGGGGAGAGATGCCGGGCTGAGTCTGGGGAGGAGGAGATGGCCATGGAGCCCACCCCCAGGTCCTGCCCTGGGACACAGCAGGCCCTCAGCCAGCAGGACCGGCAGCCCCCACTCACTCATGTCGAAGAGGTCTCGCTGGGCACTGCCATTGGCCGTGGCTGGGACGCTGGCGGCAGAGGCTTGGCGTGGCCTGTCCAGGTTCTGCACGTTGACGTAGGACGGGTCATCAAACAGGTCAGGGCGGGGGGCTGGGCCAGCTCCGGGGGCATATTTATCCCTCCCTGCGGGGAGGAGAGCTACAGTTAGCAGGGCTTGCCTGCCCGAGAGCCAGCCCTTCCCATCCCCGCTCCAGGGTCCAACCAGCAGGGACCCCAGCCAGGGAGCAAGCAGGGGGCCAGCCCCCCCACTCCGCTGGGACCCCTTGATTTGCTCCCTGGGACCCAGGCAAACCCCCAGGGGATGCTCAGACCCTCGAGGACCGTGCCCCCCGGGGCCAGGCTGGCCTATTACGGAGGGCGGTGATGCAGGAGGCAGGGAGGCCCTGCTGTAATGGCCGAGCCAGGCCACGCGGTCCCCAGCAGGCCAGGGAGGGAGTCCGTGGCACGACTGCCTGTGATCGGTACCTTGGGCAGGAGGATGCTGCTTCCGGGGGTCGTGCTCCCCACTGGACATCTGGCCCACAGGCTGCGGAGGAAGAGACAGGTGAGGAGTGGCCAAGGCTCCGACTGCCCCTCCCGGTGCCCACAGCCTGACCAGCTACCATCCTCTCCCACTGGCACCCGGGAGCCCTCGGGGGGGGCCTGCAGATACCCTCGGGGCACAGATGTACCCGTCAGCTTTCAGCCAGGGGCTGATCAGGCAAGGGGGCCCATCAGCCAGGAGGCCCCAGGCCCACAGCCCAGTCTGGACTCACTTCCCCTCTGTCCTGGCGCGAATGGACCCACGCGCTGGCGCTGGGAGGGGGCAGTGGGCGTGGGGCTTACCAGCGTGGCCCCCAGGTGATTGGGGGTGGGCGCTGCGCTGGCGCCATCCCGCAGCCGCATGTCCACCACGCCCCCGAGGGGCGGCTCCTTGCCAGGGAAGTCGTTGTAGTACTGGTGGTCCGACGGCTCCTCTTCCTCCTCGTCCCAGGCTGAGCCGTCAAACCCAGCCATCCTGAGGGGCGGCAGTGCTGGGTGAGCGGCCCTGGGGCCACTGGCAACACAGCCCAGCTCTCCCCCAGGCACCGCTACACCCCACTGAGGACCCTGGACACAACCCAGGGCCCAGACGGGCAGCTCCAGGCGCTCCCCCACCCTGCAGCTCGGAGGGACCGGTGCCCCCCTGATGCCACTGGAGTTTTGATGTGAACACACAGAACGCTGCTGCACCCACTGGCCTGCGGCTGCACCACGCCCCATGCAAAGGGGCCCCCAAGAGGTGTCTGCAGGAGGCTGATGCTTTGCTGGTTCTGTTTGTGCTGAGCGGGTGCCTGTGCAGAGGGAACGCTGGGGTGTCTGAGGGGAGGTGGGGGGATGAGTTATAACCTCTCCCCTGTGTAAGGTGGGGATGGGGGGGGGGGGGGCCACAGCGAGCGCAGGGGTATCCGAGGAGCTGATGCAGGTTCTTGCTGGCTGGGGGGCAGCCGACGTGCTCAGTGTGCCTGGTTTGGTGCCGTACAGAGGAGGACCTAGTCTTGGGCTGTGAGTAGCCCTGGCTCTGAGCACTTCGCCCTGCCCTGGCGGCTCAGCGGTGCCCCTCCCCGTACCTGTCATGGGGTGTGACGAGCTTGGGCGGGTTTTTCAAGTACTGCTTGAAGCGCAGCTCGAAGGCCTGCCCGATGGTGCTGATCACGTCCTGCGCCAGGCCCTCGGGGCACTCCAGGATATGGCAGGCTGAGAGGAAACAGAAGCCGGGCTCAGAGGGAGGAGGATCCCTGCACAGCTGCCCCCCCCCCCCCCGGCACTGCCAGGCCCTGGGGACACTCAGCCTGGCAGGAGGGCCCCAGCACAGAAGCTCCGCTGCTGCTGTGACGACGTGTCGGGGTTCCCCCGTTCCTGCACCCCTGTAGCGGCACAAACAGACTCCGCCAGCCAGTAGAATAGAGGGAGTTTATTGCTTCTCCAAGATACAGCCCAGCACAGATGTCATCTGGTTACAGGAACTGGGGCCAGGAGGCCTCAGGGCCCCCCCTTTGAGATGGGGGTGGCTGGGCCCTGCAATCCCAGCCCCTCCCTAGCCCCTTCTCCCCTGCTTCTCAGACCAAAACTGAACTCTCTTCCAGCCCTGCCCCCGCCAGGGGTTGGACCCACCTTCCTCCCTTTGTCTCTCTCCCTGGGAGGCGCGACGGACGGACCGGTGGGACAGGTTGGGAGCCCCTTGCCTAGTGACTCATCAGCTGTCCTGCTGGGCGGTGCTACAAACAGCCGCCAGTGGAGTCACCCACAGCCCACCGCCCAAACCCAGCAAGGCACCAGCACACCCTGCTGGGTTACAGAGCAGACAGCCCCCCCACTGCGTCACACCGGCCCAGCCCTGGAGCCTGTGGGCGGGGGGGGGGGGGCAGCCAATGCACCTCCCAGGGCCCCGGGGGAGGCAGGTGCCCAGCAGCAGCGGGGTTACAGGCTGTGCCAGCCGCCCGGGGGGAGCCAAGGAGTCACTCACCTCTCTGATTGACGGGGTCTTTGGCAACGTAGGCGACGTACTCAGCAGTGTCCTGCGGGCGAGACGCAGCGGGTGAGGGGCAGCGGCGCCCGGAGCTGGGGGTGCCACCCTCTCCCCGCCCCCAGCCTAGCCGTGGCAGGCCCAGGATGAGGGGCTGGCGGATGTCCCAGGATGCTAACCCCTCCCTCTTTTCTGCCAGGGAGGAGGGGCCAGCGGCAGGGAAAGGGGGCCAGCGGGCAGGGTACGGGCCCAGCCGGTCACTCACCGGGTCGCCCCCAGAGGCAAAGGAGATGGACTGCATGTGATGGTTGGCGATGATCTGCGGGAGGAAGAGCAGCTGGTTAGACACGGACCCGGCTGCCCTGCCCTGCCCTGCGCCCAGCCCAGCCAGGGACGCCTGCGCGGGGAAGGGGGGGGTGACGACGCGTCAGGGAGCCCCCAACCCTGCACCCCAGTCTGCAGCCAGACTCTCAGTCAGCCAGTCGAATGGAAGGTTTATTGGTTCTCAGAGATACGGCGCAGCACAGGCTTGATGCGGACACAGGAGCCAGGGCAGAGCCTTAGTCCTCTTGGGGGGAGGGGTTCACAGGCCCCTGAACACCCTCCCCCCCCCGCACTGGACTCAGTCTGCTCTCTTCATGCTTGCCCCAGCCAAGCCTGCCCAGCTCCCAGCCCTGCCCCCCAGCCAGGTGGCCCTCTCCCCCCCGGGAAGAGCCTTGTTATCTGCTCAGGCTGCGACTAGGTGTCTGGGCCAACGCACATGTAGGTGTGTCAGTGGGAATCTCACCTCACAGCGCAGCCAGGTGGGGACACCGGGTTACAGAGCAGACAGCCCCCCCCCCCACTACTTCACAAACCCCAGGAATGTGGGTCCCACCTGGCCTGCCCTGTGATCAAACCGGTGACCTTCCGTGGGGCCCGGCCCCCTGGCAGACAGGGAGGGGAGCTGCGAGGGTGGGGGCTGGGCAGGCCGGCCCGGATCTCACCTGCTTGCAGTCGGACGCCAGGAGGTTGAGGCTGCTGGTGGAGACGGTGAGGGTGATGGGCAGGCCGGCAAACTTGAGGTTGCTCTTGCCCAGGATGGAGTTGAGGGAGCGGCCGCAGGGCTGCGGGAGCAAAGGCACCGTCTGCGAGCGCCGGGGCTCAGCGCCGTGCCAGCCAGTGCGGGGCAGCTGCCCTCCCGCCCAGGCCCGGAGCCACACAGCAGAGCGCCCCGGGGCCGGACGGGAGCAGAGCTAGCCCCTAACCCTCCCCCTCGCCTACCAAGGAAGGCAGCAGCCCAGCCCCCTGCCTGCATCAGGCCCAGCACTCGACCCCCGGCCCCTCGTACTGGGCTGCCCCCAGCCCAGCCATGGCTGGGTGCCTGCTGCAAGGGGCAGCCCCAGGGGGCGGCAGCTCCTGCTCCAATAGATGGGGGGAGCAGGGGACATGGGGGGACCCTCCAGAGATCCACGGGGGGGGGGTGCCTCCTGACCCCCCTCTGAAAGCACCAGGAATTCCCAGCCCCCCGGAGCCTCCAGCCAGACACCAGCCTCGAACGCCAGCTGGGCCTGGGGGCCTTTCCCCTACAGAGCGGGGCCTGGCCCGGCCCTTCCTACCTCCCTGGGCAAGCGGGTGAGACCATGAGTGCGGGGCCCGCAGTGGGGGACAGAGTCCCTGCACCCCTGCCGTGTCCAGACTGCGGGCTCCTGCTCCAGCCACTGGGGAGCACTGCCTATACCCGCTCCCTCCAACCTGGCCATCCCCAGGCCTGGCCTTACCTTCCTCCTCCGCACGGCCCCTTTGGCACCAGGCACTGCCTCGCACACCAGGCTGATGGCCTCCCTGCAGGGACCACAGGACAGTCAGGGCGGCCCAGGGAGAGGCCGGGCCCTCGCCTTGCCCCCCCCGCAGGATCCTTTCCCCAGGGCCCGGCGACACCCCCGCTGAGGGCTGGGAAGGCGGGCACAGGTCTTAGCCCTGTGGGGCCAGCCCAGGGCCCGGGAGCAGCTCTGCAGCGGGGAGCAGCCCTGCCCCACAAGCAGCCTGAAGTTGTTCATGCACAAGCCCTGCCGAAAGGGGCCAAGGGTGGGAGGGGCAGACCCACCCTGCAGGCCACGGGGGACAGGGCAGGGCGGCGCGTGGGTGCGGGGCAGCGCGGGACTCACCTGGTGACCTGAGTGCGGGTGTTGAAATCCAGCATCCGCATGGACTGCAGCACTTCCACGCAACCCATGTACTGGGGAGAGAGCGAGGCGGGTCAGACGGAGGGGGTGGCACCCCAGGGCTGCGATGCCAGCAGGCTGCTCCCCAGCGCCGGCCCTGCCCCCAGCCTCCTCCCGGGGGATTCCACTGCACACCCCATGCCGGCTCCAGCTCGGCCCCCACACGCGCCCTGCCCCCCGGGCACTGCTCAGACCCCGCCCCGGCTCTGGCTCGGGCACCCCACGCACCCTGCCCCCCTGGGCACCGCACAGACCCTGCCCCGGCTCGGCCACCCCACGTGCCCTGCCCCCCTGGCACTGCTCAGACCCCGCCCCGGCTCTGGCTCGGGCACCGCACAGACACTGCCCCAGCTCGGCCACCCCACGCGCCCTGCCCCCCTGGCATTGCTCAGACCCCGCCCCGGCTCGGCCACCCCACACGCCCTGCCCCCTGGGCACTGCTCAGACCCCGCCCCGGCTCGGCCACCCCACACGCCCTGCCCCCTGGGCACTGCTCAGACCCCGCCCCGGCTCTGGCTCGGCCACCCCACGCACCCTGCCCCCCTGGGCACCACACAGACCCTGCCCCGGCTCGGCCACCCCACGTGCCCTGCCCCCCTGGGCACCACTCTGACCCCGCCCCGGCTCTGGCTCCGCACAGACCCCGCCCCAGCTCGGCCACCCCACATGCCCTGCCCCCCTGGCACTGCTCAGACCCCGCCCCGGCTCTGGCACCGCACAGACACCGCCCCAGCTCAGCCACCCCACGCGTCCTGCCCCCCGGGCACTGCTCAGACCCCGCCCCGGCTCTGGCTCAGCTACCGCATGCACCTGCCCCCCGGGTACCGCTCTGACCCCACCCCGCCCCGGCTCGGCCACCCCACGTGCCCTGCCCCCCGGGCACTGCTCAGACCCCGCCCCGGCTCTGGCTCAGCTACCGCATGCACCTGCCCCCCGGGTACCGCTCTGACCCCACCCTGCCCCGGCTCGGCCACCCCACGTGCCCTGCCCCCCGGGCACTGCTCAGACCCCGTCCCGGCTCTGGCTCGGCAGCCGCACGTGCCCCGCCCCCCCGGGCACTGCACAGACCCCCACCAAACCCTGGGGCCAACCCCAGCCCGGTCCAGCTCGGACCACCCCCTCCGCCAGGCCACCACATGCCCCCCCCTCAGAACACTTCACCCCCCACCTGCTGCCCCACCTCCACACAGGCCCTGGACAGGCCCCAGCCTGGGCACTGCAGGGAGTTAGCAGGAGGGCCGTTGGATGGCTGGGCACTGCCGCACACACTAACTCTCTCCTGCTTACCAGGAACAAAGCTTCTCCATCCCCACCCCCTCCATCCGCAGCCTCAGTGCGGGGGGCGTCTGAGCAGAGCCCCACAGGCCGTGCCATCCTGGCTCCGCTCACCAGTGGCTGGTCTCAGCCTGCCCCCCACGCACAGGGCAGGAGGGGCACAGGCAGAGCTGGTGCCCTGTCCCGCACCCTTCCCCAGCCCCACCTGGGCATCCCCAAGGGACTCTCCCGTCAAGGAAACCCACCCGAGCAGTGACCGGAGCAGCCAGCCCAGCTGCCAGGCAGGAGGCGGACAGGAGAAGGTGCCCCAGCTGGTACACAGAGGGGAGGGCACTGCCCTGCCGTGCCTCTGCGGACAGGCCCAGCCACAACCCCATGGGGGAGCCAGCCAGGAGCAGCCCAGCCCCAAGGCCAGGATGTCTCGTGGACCAGAGCGCTGGGTACCAAGTACCTTCTGCCGGGCAGCACCCCTGGGCCAGCATGGGGACTGGCCAGTAGTCTGAGGGTCAGGTCCCAGGGGCCCTGCAGGGCCATGGCTGGTTCCACGTACGGCTGGGCATGCCCAGGGCCACCTGTGCCTAGCTCCAAGGGGCCAAGGGCACCCAGCCCACGACACTGCCTCAGAGACCTGTCCCAGCATGCAGCGCGGCACCGCCACGCGTGGCCAGGCAGCAGAACATGCTGGGAGCCGGCCTGCACTAAGACCGGTCGCTGGCGGTTGGGAGGCCAATCGTGCCGTTGATTCGACAGGCCCGCTCTGCCCGGGACTGCTTGCTCCTGGCACACGCTGAGTCCAGCGGCCCCCGCACGGCCAGCCCGAACCCCTGCCCACAGGGCTGCTTGGCAGGGGGGCAGCTCCCCCCAGCACCGGCTCTGTCCCCCCGCTTGCGGCCTCCCTGAGGGAGCGAATGGTCGATGCTCCGGTCGACTGCTCACCAACACCCCCAGCCTCCACAGGCTGGCGAGAGAAGGGCAGCTCTGCCGAATGCCCGCCGGGCGGAGGGCCGCAGGGATGGAGAGGCTGCCTCAGGGACACAGGCACCAGGGCTGCCTGCCACACCGCTGCCTTTGTAGGGGCAGGGCAGCAGCCGCCCATGTGCCCGCACGGTGCCAGCTGCGGCCCTGGGGGAGGAGCCCCAAACGGCAGGGAAAGGGGAAGACCACCCCGGCGGGCACAGAAAGGAAGCAGCTGGTTCCGGGGCAGTTCCCCTCCTGCCCTGCCCGGCCGGGCTTTGGAGAACTCGGGGGAGGGTTGAGCGGCAGTCCTGCCTGGCCCTCCCGCTGGCCAGCTTCCCCCCACCCACCCCCAGCAGGGAACCGCCCACTGGCCCCCCCAGGCCTGACCCCAGTGGCGTGGGAGCAGGGCACAGTGGGTGAGGGCATTTGCCCCCCGGGCGCTCTGTGCCGGATGGGCTGGGACAGCCGGCCAGGCAGCTTGTGGGGGCCCCCAGCCTCCCCCCCGCGCCGCGCCCGCCGCACTCACCCTCACGAGGTAGGAGACGCCGGGGCCCATGACCTTGTCGTCGGGGTGCAGCCAGCCACGGGTGGGCTTATTGACGAAGCTGCCGTGGCGGGTCCATTCGTCGCCCCCCAGCTGGCCGCCTTCCACCCGCGTCTTCTTCCCGCAGCTCAGCTTGTTCATGTCCTGGGGGCAGACAGCGAGAGGCCCCGCTGAGTCGGGGGCCAGTGCCGCACCCGGCGCCCCGAGGCCCCCCGCCTCCTTGAGGCTGCTGGCCGAGAAGCCCCGCAGGCCGAGCAGGGTGGCGGGGTAGGAGAGCTTCAGGCTGGCCATTTTGGGGAAGAAGGAGCAGAGGGTGGTGGGGCTGTCCTCGGACTCCGACGAGAGCTCCCCAAGGGGCAGCATGGGGCTGAGGGAGGAGGACGAGAGGGAGTCGGGCAGGGATGGCGCGGCGCCGAAGGACCCCGGCGGGGAGCCCGGGGCCCCCGCTGCCTCCTCCAGGGAGGAGACCGACTCGTTGCGGAGGTGGCTGTATTTACTCTTCGGCAGTAGATCCATGCTGGAGGGGCTCGGGTGGGCCCCCGTGGCCGGGGGGCGAGGCAGCTGGCCCGGCCCTTACGGCAGCCCCATGGGCTGGGCGAGGAGTCTAGAGCAGCCAGACCCCGGCAGAGCAGGGACTCCAGAAAGATGCAGCCAGGCGGGCCCCCGGGCCAGCCCCCCACCAGTGCAGCATGGCCGCTGGGAGAGGCCGCCCCAGAGATCCAGGCAGGGGGGCGCCGGGGAGCCTCACGGGCAGCAGGCAAGAGGAAGCAGCCACCTGCGTCCGCAGTCCAAGCTCATCTCTCCCGCACTCCCCACGTCGGTCCAGCCAGTCGCTCACGAGGGTGCAGGGAGGCCCGCAACCCCTGCCTGAGGGTCCCGCCTGGGGCGGAGAGGAAGCAGGCGAGGCTGTGGGCTCGGCCCACCTGTCAGGCTAGCCGCACGCCCTGCAGCTCAGCGAGCATTGTCCTCGGCAGGCGGCTCGGCCAGTGCCCCCCGCCCTGCCACGCTCCAGGGCCTGCCTGCCAGCCCTCCCTGGCCCGCTGCGCCAGCCCCGGCCCCCGCTAGCAGGAAATCACAGGCATGAATATTTAAAGTCCGGAGCCGAGGCAGCCAGGGCGCGTTCCAGCCCAGCCCGGCCGGCCGCACTCTGGCTTCAGCGTGGAGCCGACCAGGGCCCCTCTGTGCAGCGGGGGCCTCGGGCCACGTGCCGGGGGGCAGCGGGCAGCCAGGCGGGCTCGGCAGGGGTCCCACGGGCCAGGAGGGAGGCGGCTGCTCGGCCAGGCAGCGCCCCCGGGCCCCGGATCCGGCCAGGCAGGGCACAGGAAGCCGGTGCCTTCGGCTGAGCCCAGCCAGAGCTGCCGGCTGCGGGATCGGCCTTGGTGCCCGCTGCCGGAGCCAGGGAGGGAGCTGCCGCAGCCACTGCTAATTGCTGCTGCTTCCTGTGTGGCTGGAGCCGGCTCTAAGTGACTGCGGCTCCCCGGAGAGGGGGGGCTGCTGCCAATGGAAGGGCAGTGCTGACTCACAGCCTGTCAGGAGGGGCCCTCGCTCCCTCGCCAAAGGGGTGGGGTCGCCGGGAGTATCTGGAGCAGAAAATCAAGGTCATGGGCTGGGCGGAGCCAGCGTGCTGGGGGCTCTGCCCGCTGGGCTGGGTACAGGGGAGCACAGGCCGGCGGGGGAGGCCGAGAGGCTCACCCCTCACTCTGCAGGGACTGAGAGCCAGGTGTGGGGGCCACGGCACCCCCCTCATCAGCCCTTTCCTGCCACCGGCCCCACACCCCAGGCACTGGCTCTTCAGCACGGGCAGGAGGGGTAAGTCAGGGCAGGTGCCACACCCACCAGGCACCCGCCTGGGCTTCCCGCTGCCCCACTCCCCAGGCTCTCCGCCCCTCCCCACTGTGGGGGGGGCCTTCTCTGCAGCACCAGTTCCCCGTCAAAGGTGCCCCTGCCCTTCCCAAACCTGCCAGTCACCCCCCCCCCCCCCAGCACCGGGGGCAACAGGACGGGGCACGCTAGTCCCCGAACCTCCCTGCCAGCAAGGTCCGAGCCACAGGGAGCAGCAGCCTCGGACAGGGCAGCACCGTGCTGAGGTGAGAGGCCGCTGGGGCTGAGTTTGTACGAAGGGAAGAGCGAGGGAGGGACGCAGCCAGCACCAACCACCAAAGCGACTTGCCAATCGCCAGCCCCCCACGGGCCGCACAACCAGCCCACGGATGCGTGTTCGGGTGGGCGGGCCTCACTAGGGTTCAGAGTGAACGCCCGGTTTAGGCCACGCCCCTCAGAGCTCTCTGCAAAGTCCAGACAGCAGCTCGGTCTTGGCTCCACACAAATCCCTTTGGTTTGTCTACAGGGAGGGCTGGAGGGGCAGATTCCAGCGCAGACCCACGGCCCTGAACCCACCACCAGGAGAGGGCAGCGGCAGGGCCCCTTTACAGCTGCTCTGGCTCCGAACGGAGGCCAAGAGGCAGGCACGGAGCCCCACAGGACCAGACGGGCTCTCCTGGCTCCGAGCCCCAGAGCAGCCCCTGCCTGCCAGGCCCCCCCCCGCGAGGTGTCGGCGCTTCCCAGGCGCTGTGCAAGGCCTGGCAGGCGGCCATGGGCAGCGAGGGAAAGGAAAGTCTGGCCAAGGCTGGAAATAGCCTCCCAGGCGGCGGCTGCTAACTATAGCAGGGAGCCCGGAGCCCTGCCTGCTTGGCAGGAAAGCCCCACAGGCACCCGCCCCCAGGGTGACCCCCTGCGCTCAGCACAGCTTCCCCCCCCCCACCCCCCGGTCACACTGCCAGGGGCCCTGTCTTGGCCTGGGACCATCCCAGGGGTCCCAGCGCATCCATGGGAGAGTGGAGCTTGCCCAGTTCTGTGCCCTGCTGTGCAGCCACTGGGAGCCAGGGCCAGGCACCAGCGCCCTGCCCGCCCTGGCCCAGCTGTGCCCCGTGAGCGCCTGGCACTGTGCCCCACCCCCATCATGCCTGGGGGGGCCGAGCCGAGCCCTGCCAGCCACATCGGGTGCCCGGCGCAGACGGAGGGCAGAGCAGCCCCCACCTGAACCCCCAGCCTGCGCCTTTTCCACTCCCCTTGGAGCCAAGGGTCTGCTGGCTGCCCCCACCTCCCAGCCCGCAGCGGCCAGGCACACACAGGAAGCAGCTGCCCAAGGGAACCGGCTCAGGGCTTTGCCTTAACTCCTTCACTCCCAGAACAGCACAGCACAGCCCTGGAGCGCGGGGGCGGGCAGAGCTCGGCGGGGGCTCTAGCAACTGACCCCAATGAGACCCGAGCTCCGATAACTCTCCCCTCACGTGCAGGCTGCCCTGCCAGCCCAGCCCGGCCACCCAGCCCTGCCGGTGCCCCTCACTCCCGCCCCACAGCCCCTTCCAGCCCTGCCCTGGGCTCCCCCAGCCCTGCCACCCCGCAGCCCCTGCCAGCCCAGCCCCCCAGCGCCCCTCACTCCCGCCCCACAGCCCCTTCCAGCCCTGCCCTGGGCTCCCCCAGCCCTGCCACCCCGCAGCCCCTGCCAGCCCAGCCCCCCAGCGCCCCTCACTCCCGCCCCACAGCCCCTTCCAGCCCTGCCCTGGGCTCCCCCAGCCCTGCCACCCCGCAGCCCCTGCCAGCCCAGCCCCCCAGCGCCCCTCACTCCCGCCCCACAGCCCCTTCCAGCCCTGCCCTGGGCTCTCCCAGCCCTGCCACCCCGCAGCCCCTGCCAGCCCAGCCCCCCAGCGCCCCTCACTCCCGCCCCACAGCCCCTTCCAGCCCTGCCCTGGGCTCCCCCAGCCCTGCCACCCCGCAGCCCCTGCCAGCCCAGCCCCCCAGCGCCCCTCACTCCCACCCCACAGCCCCTTCCAGCCCTGCCCTAGGCTCCCCCAGCCCTGCCGGTGCCCCTCACTCCCGACCCCCAGCCGCTGCCAGCCACCCCACCCCACTCCGGCAATATGCAGCCCTCGGTGGCATGGAAATGGCTATGTCCGGACCCTGCCCCAGCCCCGTGGTGCCAGAGCCAGACCAGCCTCCCCCATCTCTGCTGGGAGCTCGAACTCCCTAGGACCAGGTCACATAATGGCTGGCAGCATCCACCTTCCAGGGCCAGATGGCGCCCCCCCCCCCCCCAACGTGGCACCCGGGGATGGCGAGCACTCCGCTGGCTTCGCCTACAGCACTGCTGGGCCCCCCGCCCACTATGGCAGGCCCCGCTGCAGGCTGGTGTGGGCGGCAGGCTGGGCTAGCCCATGCTGGAGGGAGGGCGGGCACCGGCAGCCGTTGGCGAGGGTTAATTGTGGCACCCCGGCAGCAGGGGAGGGCAAGGCAGGAGTAACTCAGAGGGCCGCAGGGAGGCGCAGGAGGCAGAGCTGGGGGAGCGGCTCCCAGCCCTGGGATGACGCAGGGACAAGGCCTGACAGCGGGGAGCCCTTGGAAAGCCAGTCCCTTGAGGTGGGCTGAGAGCCTGGGCCACAGGGACACGTGGCCTGCCCCAGCCAACCCCCCTCCTGCCACAAAGCGAGCCCCCCACAGCCTCCCCAGAGCTGCCAGGAGGGGAGAAGCCAGCCCCAGGGCTCTGAGAGCTCACGGCAAGCCCAGCCTGCCCTGGCTGAGGTGGGGAAGCTGGGCTCACGCACCACTGCTCCGGGCAGGCCAGGCCCCAGGCGGGGGACAGCCGAGCCGCTGGGCCCGCTACCTGCTCTCAGGCTGCTGGGTGCCACAGGCCCCAGCCCTTTGCAAAGGAGCCGCTCCGCCCGGGGCTGGGGGCACCGGCTCTGGCCCCCGGGGCCCCTTCCAGAGTGCCGGTGGGAAAAGAGCCTGCCCCATCCTGCCAGGTGGGCGGCACACAGCAAGCGAGCAGCCCTCCTCCCGCCCTGCCGACGCTCAGGGGAGCAGAGCAGTGCCGGGCAGTTCCCCTTCCCTGGGCCACCTGCCCAGGAAACAGGACCCGAGCGGCTTAGTCCGAGTCGCAGAGCAGGCGAGCGGCTTGGGAGATGCAGCGGGAGGAGAGGCTGCCGGGGCCATGCGCGGGGCCGGACAGTCCACCTGGGCGAGATCGGGAGACGCCGCGTGGCGCCTGCTGGGCCCCACCAGGGCCCCTGCCACACTCTGCAGCCACTAGACTCAGCAGCTTGCGCTGCCCAGAACTAACAAGGGCTCTTGGCCAGGTCAGGACCCTGCCATGGCCCCGCAGGGCCACGGGAGTGTGACCCGATGTGCCGGGGGCGTCGCCCCACATGCTGGGGAACGGTGCTCACACACCCCTCCCAAAGGGCCCCATGAGGTGCTCTGAAAACCCCCAGCCACCCGCGACCCCGCTGTCCAGCAGCCACACGACAGCGACGGACGTGCTCCCTGGAGGCAGGCCGCGCCCCACAGTGCAGGGGGCTCAGGACACGCACCAGGGAAGGGAGATAGCAGAAGGGCGCAGGTCAGAGACTGGCCAAGGTCCAGCCAGGGTGAACCTGCTACCAGAGCCCACGTGGGGCAAACACCTGTCCTCGCACACGCAGGCTCCCTGAAACTCTCTGCAACTTCAGGCAGGAGCCGTGCGGCCGTGGGCAGGAAAGTGGGGGACCCCAGGAGTCACGTCGCAGCCCTGCGGCTGGGCACAGCGGGAAACACACCACAGAGCCCACAGAGGTAAGGCGCAGGAGAGGCCGGCAGGTCGGAGCAAGAGAAGGAAAGTCTGGTCCGTCACCAAAGCCGCCTGCCCGCCACCACAGGCCCCGAGCACCGCCAGCCTTACCACGTACTCCATCCCGGCCAGAGGAAGGGCTGCACACGGGGAGCAGAGCCGCAAAGCCCCTCTGCATGGAGTCCAACCTGCGGTTCAGCGACAAATAGGGAGTTAGCCGCCCCGGCAGGCAGCTGCCCACTCAGCACCGAGGGGGATGAAGCGAACCGCACAGTGCGTCTCCTGGGGACGCCCCCGGGAGCAGACACCTCCCCACACACCCCAGCCAGGCCTGCCCCGGCTCCAACAGCCCCTCCATGAGTTTACTGGTTACCGGTAAGCAAAGGGCGATGCTTCCCGTGTAACCGGTTAGCCCGCTACATCCCTACTGCGGACAGTGGTCAGAGGGAATGAACAGACCAGGGAATCATCAAGAGAGCCATTCCCTATTGTCCATCCTTGCTTCTGGCAAACAGAGGCCAGGGACACCAGCCCTGCCCATCCTGGCTCATCGCCATTGATGGACCTATCCTCCACGTGTGTATGTAGTTCTTTGTTGAACCGTGCTATAGTCTTGGACTTCACAATATCCTCCGGCAAGGAGTTCCACAGGTTGACTGTGTGTTGTATGAAGAAACATTTCCTTTCATTTGTTTTAAACCCGCTGCCAATTCCATTTGGTGCCTTCTAATCCTCATGTTATGAGAAGTAAGTAACACTTCCTTATTTACTTTCTCTATGCCAGTCACAATTTTATAGACCTCAATCAGGCCTCCTTTCCAAGCTGAAAAGTCAGTGTCATTAATCTCTCCTCATCCAGAAGCCATTCCATACCCCTCCTCATTTTGGCTGCCCTTTTCTGAACCTTTTCCATTGCCAAGATAGCTTTTTAGAGATGGGGGAACACCACCTGCGCGCAGTATTCAGGATGCGAGTGTGCCGTGGTTTTATGTATGTTTTCTGACAATCTCTCTCCCTTTCTTAATGATTCCCAACGTGCTGTTTGCTTGTGTGACGGCTGCTGCGCATTGCGTGGACATTTTCAGAGAACTCTTGCTATGACTTTTTCTTGAGTAGTAAGAGCTAATTGACATGCACATGAATAATTTTCAACGTATAGTTTTGATTATGGTTTTCAATGACATTTATCAAGGTCACATTTCATCTGCCATTTTGTTGCCCACTCTGTTTGGAGAGACTGCCCCTCTCCACTCTGAAAACTGACCATTTCTTCCTACCCTTCGCTTCCTGTCTTACCAGTTGCCAACCCAGGAGAGGCTCTTCCCTCCAATCCCATGACAGCTTCCTTTGCTGTAGAGCCTTTGGTGAGGGACCTAGTCAGCGGCTTCCTGGAAATCTAAGTGTACATGCAGGAAGCTTGGGGGTCTCAGCCAAGGCTGTAGCGGCCTCCTGCCGGCATCACCAGAGCTACCAGGCCTCCTCTGCCAAGAGATGCAGGGCCCTGGAGCAACCGGGGTGCAGTGGGAGGGCAAGAGGGACCCTGCATGCCACGCATACATGCAGCCAGCCCCAGGAGTCTCCCTTAAAGAAGAAGCAAAGCCAGGGAGCCCGTGGGACTCTGCTGGGAGCCCATAGCTGGCAGGCCAGGCCCACACGCTCTGCAGAGCGCCAAGGGGAGGTGGGCCTGACAAGGCCCACCCCTCCCTGTCTCCGGTTAACCGAGTCACCAGGATTTTCCATCCCTACCCTGGCGGGAAGGCCTCTCCTGCTACCGGCCTGGAGCAAGGGCTGAGAGGTGCGGAGACAGGCCCGGACACACACAGGCAGGCAGGGGCCGTGCTGAGATCTGAACCCAGATCTCCTGTGCCCTGGGCCTGACCACAAGCCAGGCTGGCCCATCGCGCTCCGGGCAGGGGCCAGCATACCCAACCTGTCCTGTAGCCTGGAGACATGTGGCTGCCTGGGCAGCCCTGAGGCTGGCGCCTGGGCCCCACTGAGAGCAGGGGACCCATCCCCTTGGACCCTGGCCAAGCAAGTGACACCCCTCTGGAGCAGCCGGCTCCTCCCCGCAGACCCCGGGTGCCTCCTAGAGCCATGTCCTGGCCAGCCGGGAGTCGCTGTCACTTGCCCTTTGACCCCGTGTCTGAGGGTAACGGGAGGCAGTGAAGTTCTTGGCTGCCTGAGCTTTCGTTGGGATTGGGGGCGCCCAGCTCCAGGGCATGCCAGGGCCCCGGGAAAGGGCTGGGACTCCATTCTAAGATGGGCCAAGCACCCAGAGGGAGGGAAGATGGCGACACAGGCCAGCGAGCGCTGCCAGGATTGGCAGCGGCTGGCACAGGTGGGAAAGCTCGGGAGCCCCGCAACACCCCAGAGGTGCTGGAATGAGGCGATGGCTAGGTAGCCCGCAGAGGCTCTGACCAGCCCAGCCAAAGCTTCCCTTCACACAGGAACCGGCCCCCCCTCACACACACACTCCCCTCCTTCCCCAGGGCTCCCCTAGCTAGCGGCAGCTGAGGGCAAACCCCAATCAATTTGCACTGGCCCCCCCCAGCTGGGCCGAGCGCAGGGCAGCGTAGCCAGAGGCTGGTGTGTTCACTCCCTCAGCCTTCTCCAGGGGAAGCTCTCCGGGCCGCAGTCCCCAGCGCACACAGTGCCGGGCCATTTCGAGCACTCCTAGAGACGGGACAAACCGGCTGCCACGGCTGTGGCCTTGAGGTTATTTAGAATCCTCGAGCACTAGGATTGGAAGGGACCTCAAGAGGTTGAGTCCAGTCCCCTGCCCTCATTTCAGGCCCTTTCTCCTGCTCACAAGGCCTCAGGCAGCCAAGGGGCCGGATCCCAGTTCTGGCTGGCCTGCGTGAACCAAAGCCCAGCTCTTTGCGAGGCTGGGATCTCCCTTCCTGCTCGCCCCCGCCCTGTGCGCCAGAGGGTTGGCACGCTGGAAATGGACCAAGGGATGCCTGAGGTTCACAGCTCTTCTCCCGGCTCGGAGCCCCAGCCGTGGTGCTCAGCCTGGAGAGGCCAGCGCAGGCGGCTTCTCCGCAGCCTAAATCTCATTTCCTATCAGCTGGTTCCTGACTCAGCATCGCTGCCTGCAACACTTGGCAGCCAAGCACGGGCGCCGGGGCTGAGCAGAGTAGCACCTGGCACGCAGGCGGGCTGGGCAGCTGCCATGCAGCACGGCCAGGGCAGGGGGAGCCGTGCCAGCCGCTGTCTCTCAGGAGCCTCACTCGGGTAGGCCCCTGCAATGAGCGTTGCCCCAATTATTCGCCTCGCCCGCAGGGGAACAGATCAGACGTAAATGAATCAGCAGCCACGAGGGCCTGGGCAGCCAGCAATACATCATATGGCAGAGCCGCCGGGCACAAGGCGGGCAACGCAGCAAAACCTCTGCAGCCCTCTGCCAGCTGAGCCCGGGGCCACTGCAGTGATACCCAGACAGCAGCAGCCAGTGAGGTACCAAGCCAGGGCTGAGCATCGCACAGAACCTGCCAGCCCGGCTCAGGCTGGGGGGGAGCAGAGATGGGCGGGGGCAGCAGGCAGGAGCTTGGGGCTTTTGCAGTATTCCTGCTCCCTGCAGCCTCTCATGCCACTGCCTCAGGGAGGTTTTGAAATACATCTGGAGGAAGGCTCCCTGTGGCCGGCAGGCAAATGCAGCAAACAGAGTGTTAATCCACCACCCTGGTGACAGAAGCAGGCAGGCAGTGACTAACCCTCCCAGCCCCACCACGCATTTCCAGCCAGGCAGCGTCATTCACCACCCTCAGCTACAAACCCCAGAATCTAAACACCACTCGAAGTCTGACGGCAAACCACAGGAGGCAGGAAATTCACAGGCGGGGGAGAACCGAGGCTGCGTTGCTGCAACTCTGCTGGGCATGGAGGTGAGAGAACACAGCATTTGCGGCCTGAACGGGGCAGTTCTGCTCTTGTCTCAGCAGCGCTGGCTCCTCTCAGGGGAAAGAGTCCAGCACGCAAAAGGCGCCTGCCCCCAGCCCTGCCTGAGCAGTGCCAGGCCCGGGCCCGCCCAGCAGTCTGCACCCTTGTTGACAACAGCCTCTAGCACAGCAGGAGGGGACGGCGCAAGGCCCCGGACACCAGACCATGCCAAAGGCAACGCAGCCTGATCACCGACAGGCCAGACGTGACTATAAAACCACCCGCCCTGTGCAGGAGACAAACATTCCAAGGCTTTGCTGGGCCGGGAGAGCATTCTCCACTGCAGCCCCGCCCGCAGGGCCAGCAGCTGCGAGCTCCCCCTCAGATAGTTAAATCCCCCTGCCCTGGAGTTAGCACACCCAGCCACTGCTTCTGCAAGCCCCTGGAAGCCCCTCTGGGCACACCAAAACACTGGCCAACGTGGCCCAAAGAGCAGGTTCAAGCCAGCGCTGCACAGGGACCGGCACGGCCCGCCTGGCGCAGCTCCCTGCAGCCCTCAGCTCACCCGCACTCCGAGCCACGAACCGCTGCAGAGACCTTCTCCAGCAGCCCCAGCTTCAGTCAAAGCCCCGAGCTAAGCGCAGGCCCTGTGCCCCCCAGCCTGCAAACCACAGCTGCCGGGGCTGCCGGGGCAGTGGTGCGAGGCAGCCTCCAGGCTGGGACTAGGAGAGGCTGCCAGGAATTAACAGGAAATGAAGAAAGACCAGGAATGTTTCCAACCGGGGGAGGAAGGTGAAATCACAGCTGGACAAAGGTTACCAGGGATGTAAGCACCAAGCATGGGCCCCAGCCCGCTCCACTTCCTGCGGGAAGGGGGCTTCTGCCGGCAAGGGGGCAAAGGAAGCCACACTAAGGCTGAGCTGGCAGGGCCCTTCCTTTGGCTCCACTCTACCCAGGCTGGAGTTAAAGAGCAATACTGCTGGCTACTCAACAACAACTCCCCCACGCCACCCCGAGCTTCTGCCAACTGGCACCCAGTTATGACTGACGGGGGCATTGCTCCTCTCCACGGCCGGCGCCTGCACCCCGTGTTCACAGGCTGCCCTGGCAGTCACCCCGCGGGCACGGAGGCGCAAAGCGAGGTGGCCACCGGCGTCATGCTAGGACGCAGCACAAGGGCTCAGCTTCAACATCCAGCTGGCCTGAGGCACAGGGAGCCAGGCCCAGCTTACCCTGTGAGTCGCCCTCCCTTAATCACCATCTGCTGCGTGACACACAGGGGAGATACAAACACCCAGAGGCTCCCTGCCCCTGGCGGGCAGTCACCCAGCCCAGGGTGCCCCACGGGGATGTCTCTTGGGCCCCCTAGACTGGGATTGTCCCGCAAGGACGGAAAGGCACCGGGGACCTGCACAGCGACAGTCACTGGCCCCACGAATACACCTGGCTCAGAGAGGGGCACTGGGGGGGAAGAAACAGCAAGTGGGGCGAGGGAGCGGGGGGGGGGGGGGGGACAGGAGCCCGGTCGCTCGGAGCTCTGGGGGGAGGGGGGCATGGGCCGGGGAGACGCAGGGGGGAGTCTGGGGGCGCCCCAGGGACTGGGGGGCACAGGGGGGGCAGGGGGCACCACAGGAAGCGGGGCAGGGCGGGTGGACCCAGGGGCAGACCCGTGGGAAAGGGGACCCCGGGCGGCCGCAAAGGGGTAGGGGGCGGGGCAGGAGACCGGGGGGGGGGGGGCTGGGATCGGGGCTGAGCGGGGGGCGGCTCGGGGGGATGGTACGGGAGAGGAGGGGCTGAGCGCGGGGGGGGGGGGGTAGTTCGGGAGGGGAGGGGCTCGGAGTGAAGGGGCGGGGCCGCGAGCGGGGCTCACCGGGGCACCATGGATCCGCCGGGCTCGCGCTGCTGCGGGCGGCCGCGACTCCAGCACAAACTTCTGCCCGGACCCTCCCCCCGCCCCGGAGCCACTCACTTCCGGTCCCTCCGCCCCCAGCACGGCCTCATTTGGCCCCCATCACGTGACGGGGGAGCGGGGCCGTTCGCACAAACTCTGGCAGCCTGACACGAGCCAATGGGAACGCGCGCCGCTCCCATCCCGACCAATCGAGGCCTGGGTAGAGAGCACCGCCCCGTCTCTCGGCTTGACCAATCAGAGCTCTAAGAAAGCCGAGCAAGGACACGCCCCCGGTGGGCCTTAGCCAATCGCGTCCCGAGAGATCACGTGCGGCGAGGTCTCCCCGCCCTCTCCGGGTGGGCCAATGGGCGCGCGGAGCGGCGGCGTTTGAAAGCGGCGGTTAAGCGGCCGGCGGTTGGCTGTTGGAGGGCAGCGCGAGAGCCACCCAGGCGGCGGCCCGGGAGCGCGCAGGGGCTGCCGGGAAGGGGGCGGACCGCGGGAGCATGGCGCACAAGCAGATCTACTACTCGGACAAGTACGACGACGAGGAGTTCGAGTATCGGTGAGAGGGGGCGGGGCGGGGCGCCTAGGGGCGGGGCGATCGCCGGGGCTGGGGGCGCATCTGCGGCCACCTGGGCTACGGGCGGGGCGGAGGGGGTGGCGGGGGGCTGTGCCATGGGGGGGGCACCGGGCGGGGGGCTGTGCTATGGGGTGGCTGTTCCATGAGGGGGCGGGGGGGCTGTGCCATGGGGGGGGGCACCGGGCGGGGGGCTGTGCTATGGGGTGGCTGTTCCATGCGGGGGCGGGGGGGCTGTGCCATGGGGGGGGGGCACCGGGCGGGGGGCTGTGCTATGGGGTGGCTGTTCCATGCGGGGGCGGGGGGGGGCGGCTGTGCCATGGGGGGGCACCGGGCGGGGGGCTGTGCCATGGGGGGGCACCGGGCGGGGGCAGGAGGGGCTGTTCCATGGGGGGCACTTGGGTCCGTGGGGTGGGTACCTGGCAGTCCCCGGCTCCAGGGGCCCGTGTGTGGTGGATCGGTGGGGGGCCCGGCAGGAGGTGCCGGGTGTAGCCGAGCTCGGTGCCCGGCGGGGGCCGCATACTGAAGCAAGACCCGTGGGTGCCCGTGTCCAGCCCTCCGGTAACTTGGCCCAGTGCCCGGGAGTCTCTGTGGCTGCCCCTTGTTCCATGCAGTTGGGGGCGGTTTCCAGCCAGCATTAGCCAGCTGCTCAGAGCACAATGGTCTCTCCTGGCCTGGGGCCTGTGAACCCAGGGGTGGCTCACGGGAGCGCAAGTGGTTGAAGTGCTGCAGGTTAAACTGTGTCAGTGTCCCCAGACGTAAGTCCCCTTCTGTTTGCCCTCTTGTTGCAGCCATGTGATGTTACCAAAGGATATAGCCAAGCTGGTCCCTAAAACACACCTAATGTCTGAATCGGAGTGGAGGAACTTAGGAGTTCAACAGAGCCAAGGCTGGGTCCATTATATGATCCATGAACCAGGTTGGTTGTCCATGATTCATGTCAGTAGGCCTCTGGGCTTCTTTGCCGGGCTGGGATAGTGATTAAAATTAAGTCCATTCTAGTTAGCGCTTGCACTGAGTCTGGAAGATGCTAGACTTGCTGGGTCTGGGTATACTGGGTGACAGCTGGAAGCCAAAATCCTGTTGGGTACTGGATATGGGGCAGGTTTTGTGCTGCCTTGGCCTTTGTAATCGTAATAACTTCAGTGGGAGTTCAGCATAAGTAAGGAGAGTGGAATTTGGCCCCCAGCTGCCTTACTGACTGAACAGAAGGAGCATCCCAACTTCCTGCAATGCAAAGTCTGTGGCAGACTGAGCCTTCTGCTATTACAAATCAGAATTTAGACTCCTGCTCTTCCCGCTCCTTCCTAGGAGAGTACCTGCCCCCCTTTAATTGGATGTAAACACGGCAGCATGCTGTTTACAGTAGAACTGGTACCCAGCAGACATGGGGAAAGAACCAATGCTGCGTGTTCAGTACACCAGATGAAGCACTGAAGTACAGGGTCTTTCAGAACTGATCTTTGTGGCAGTACAGTGCTTGAGAGAGAACTGATGTTGTCCTTGACCAGTTGGGATTCCTCTTCGAGGGACCTTTGGGGGTGTTGGCTGGCTCATGGGGGAGACACAATCTATAACCTGAATACAGCTGCTCCCCGAGTTATGACCACCTCCACTTACGGCCATCCGCACTTACGACCAAAGCGGTTGTAAATGCGGATCCGAGTTACGAACGGCGATCCGCGCTTACGAACAGTGCGGTCGCCATGTAACTCTATGGGATCTGAGTTACAAACACTTCGCGTTACAGACCAAGTGTTGATCCGTAACTTGTTCGTAACTCAGGGAGCGGCTGTATACATCTGGCCAAAGGGGGCTTCTGGAAACTAGACCAAGCTGTCAGTATTGATTTACTGCGCTCTCTTCCTGTGGCTTTGCAAATAGTGTTTCCTACCCAAACATCCTAGACTAGGACAGGTTAAAATGCATCTGATCACTTTTTTCCTAACGTTCTGTTCCATCTCCTCTCAGAGCCTCACATACTGCTGTTCCGACGGCCGCTGCCAAAGAAGCCAGAAAAATGAACCTGTTGCGTCTGACCTGTGTATAGAATCTCCTCCCTCTTTGCCGTCTTTTAAATACATGCACCTTTGGGGGGAGGGGTTGTCTCCTGTTTTAAAATATTTGGCACATGTTTCCAATACATTAAAACTTCTGGTGATTAACTTCAAGAAAATCCAATCATCATGACAGTAGTGGCTGGTAGACAATGACTTGACTAAAAACTAGAGTCTGGCCTTTGCATAAGAAATGTACAGACCCCCGTGATTCTTACCTATTGAATGTCTGTGTCCTGAGTTCTACTTGAGCTGAAAAATCTAGACTTGCATAGTTGAAGCATGAATATTTTAACATGGTTTGACATGTGATAGTTGCTGCTTGTACCTTTTACTCCAGGAGATATGTTGAATTTTACTGCAGGTGGACACTGTAGCCAGTTGCTTGGCATCCGCTTTTGCTGTTTGATACGTACTTTTGAGTCTGCATTTTAGAATAATGTTTAAAGTTCTAGAAAGTCTGTTTGAAATCCATGGTTTAAGTCCTTCAATAAAGAGGAAGGTTTTTTTAAGTACATGGTTTTCCCCTCATTCATCTGAAACAATCCTCTGTGCCATGCTTTGTTGTGTAAACACTGGATTTCCCTCCTTTTGGCCCCGTGGGTGTTGCTGACACATGCCTTTGTTTTTGTTTTGCTTCACTAGTTTCAAGTGTTAATCCTCCACAGATGTGTAGAGAGAAATATCTTTGTAGGATTCTGGTAATGTGCCTTAATCTCATTTGCTCTCAGAAAATCTTTCCTAAATAGTCATGAGGTAATAAGCCTTTTAAAGAGTTAAAGATGAGACTAATTACTCAATGTTTCTCCCACCTGGTGGCTACAAAATTAGCCTTGATGTGCCCTAAGATGAACTTTCTGTCCCTCCCCTCCAAAAGAGCTTATATACTGCTACAACTGTAGCAGAAGACATCTCACTGTCTAAGGGGCTTCAGGTGGGTTTTCCGAACAGGGAGACTACTTGTGTCCATGTTGGAGTCAGTAGGGGCTATTCCAGTACAGCTCCTCTGCTTCTCTTCTAGAGAAACAGGTCAAGCACCTTTACTGTAGGTAGCTGCAGGCTTCTGACTTCCTGGGTTCTTGTCAGCCAAGTCACTGCTCCCTTCCTGATGGCTTGGGTGGGGGGGGGGGAAATCATGACTGAGCAGTGAAGTAAGGGGCTTGTTCAGTGTAAAAATGTGGGCTGGAACCATGTCCCTAGTAATAGAAGCCAATAGCTACTCGTTCCTCAAGTAGTCTGCCAGAGCTTTCTCCAACTCCTCACTAGTGGCTGTAAGTAGGGCCCCAGGGTGCAAGGAGGGAAGGGCCACAAGCCCATTCCCTGTGCTACACCAGGGCCTGCCAGGGGCAGAGTGTGATGTAAGGGAGGGGGGTGCTGTCTGTCTTGTAACCCCGTGTTCTCTCCTGGCTGTGTGGTTTCATTCCTGATGATTCACTTCATGTGTGTAGTGGCCCGGACACCTCCCAGGCTGAGCAGATAAGAAGGCTATTCCCAGAGAGCGAGGCAAAGGAAGATAGGTGGGAATAGCCACCTGGGTTGGGGGGGGGGGGGAGCTGGGGTGGTCTTGGCTGGGGGGAAGGATGAGGAGATCAGACTAAGTCCAGGACAGCAGGATTCAGGGGCCTGTGAAGCCCCTTCTCCCCCCCGAGCAATAACAGTGTCTGCCCTGTCTCCTGTGATAACAGCGACCATACACTATGCTGTGTTGCTGGGAACCAATAAACCTACTCTACTGGCTAGCTGAGAGTTACAGCTGGCTGTGGATGGGGGTGCAGGGTGGGGTAACCCCACTACCACATCACACAGGGTGCACAGGTTTGGTGGCATGGGGCAGGCAGCAAGTGCAGTAGGCAGGGTGCCAGGTCCCACATAGGGCAGAGTGCAGGGGTAGGGTGGCATGGTGTGGGGCAGGTAGCAGTCAGTCTATGCAGTGGGCTGGACACGGGGAAGGGTGCAAGGGTAGGAGCCTATTGGGGCAAGGAGTGAGCCCAATCCGGGCAGGAGCCAGGCACCAGGGGGCGCCCAGGGGCCGCAGATCTGGACGCTCCTTCCCGTCCGGGAGTAGGGCTGCCCCCTGTGCATCAGCGCCATCTGCCGGCCTCCAGGATGGTGGCTTCCCGGGGGAGCCCCTCCGCCGGCTGCAATGGTTCAGCCCTGCCTGGAGAGCGGCAGGAATCTCCGCCTCAGAACTACGTCACTCCCGCGCCTGTCAAGGCTGGCCAATCAGCGCACTCATAGTGTTCCAGTTTCCTGACTGGCATCGCGACTATCCAATGAAAGGGGAGAGGGCCGAGGCGGCCGGGGGTGTCACGAGCCGTGAGCTGCGCGACACGGGGGACTGAAGGTGGGGGGGGGGCTCGGATTCCTGGGTGCTCTCTGCCGGGGGAGCCCTGACTCCTGGGTTCTCTCTCTGGCTGGGAGGGGAGTGAGGCCCAGTGGTTAGAGCGGGGGGGGGGGGGCAGGAGCCAGGACTCCTGGGTTCTCTCTCTGGCTGGGAGGGGAGTGAGGCCCAGTGGTTAGAGCGGGGGGGGGGCAGGAGCCAGGACTCCTGGGTTCTCTCTCTGGCTGGGAGGGGAGTGAGGCCCAGTGGTTAGAGTGGGGGGGGGGGGCAGGAGCCAGGACTCCTGGGTTCTCTCTCTGGCTGGGAGGGGAGTGGTGCCCAGTGGTTAGAGCGTGGGGGGGGGGCAGGAGCCAGGACACCTGGGTTCTTTCTCTGGCTGGGAGGGGAGTGGGGCCCAGTGGTTAGAGCGTGGGGGGGGGGGCAGGAGCCAGGACTCCTGGGTTCTCTCTCTGCCTAAGGGGGCCCAGTGGGTTGAGCGGGCGCCAGGACTCCTGGGTTCTTTTCACAGCTGTGCCCCCCGCTCCTCGTCTGAGCCTTTGTTTCTGGCTCTCATACCTGGTCTCCCTTCTCTGGGTTATTTCTCCCCGCCCTGACACGCCCCCGGCCCCCTTGTGAGCGTTCTGGTGTTTGGCTGCAGGTGCTGTGGTCGGGGAGATGCCTGGGAGTCGTCTCTAGAGTGGGGAAGGGTCCGGCTGCCAGCGCCCATGCGCTGGGCTCTCAGGATCTGCAAGAGCGTTCTGCAGGCGCCAGGGGCGAGCCAGCCTTCCCGAGCCATGGCTGCGCGGAGCACCGCTCTCCCTGGGCACGATGGCCACGACGCCGTGACAGCCGGGATCATCATCATCGGAGACGAGATCCTGAAGGTGCTGCGCCGCGCCGTCCCCCCCTCGCGCCCCAGGCTCCCTGCAGGCAGAGACCGGGGCAGTGGTTTCTGAGGCTGGCTCTGAACTTTGACTGCCCCCCGCACATGGAGCATGGAGAGGGGCCCCATTTGGCCCTAAGCTGTTGCAACTCACCCTAGTGTCCCAGGCGAGTTTGGTTCAGGGACCTAGCTGGGACATCCTGCTTATGGGGAGGCCGAAGTGAGCGGCCTGGCAGAAATACCCGCTGAGGGTCTGAAAAGTCCCAGGCTCTAGCCCAGAGGTGGGGAACCTAAGGCCCAGGGGCTGGCTGCAGCCCCTGGCTTGCCTGGATCCAGCCCCTGAGTCTTAGGGATCCCCAGTATTGGGGAACCTGCCGTTGTGCTCCACCCTCATGCCACCCCACGGCAGGGCTGGAACACACACAATCTACTAGGCTCTGGTGTGTGAGGGGAATGTCTTTCTCTTCTCAGTCAGCGGCTGCGTTTGTCCGGGGCCACCTCATATCACTTGTGTGTGGCCCCCAACTCATTTTTCCGTGTGTCAGCCGCCCTCGACCCAAAAAAGTTTCCCCATCCCTGCTCTAGCCACTGGTCCCCTCTCCCTCCCCGAGCCCAGCAAACCTGGCTCCCAGCTCCCCTGCTCTAAACACTAGCCCCCACTGGAGGCATCTCCCGGTTTGCAGCAGGTGGGCAGTTGTGGTGCACCGCCCCTTTGCTGGCCGGAGGGATCTCACAGTATTTTTATCTCCAGGGCCTCATCCAGGACACGAACTCCTTCTTCATGTGCCGGAAGCTGCGGTCGCTGGGGGTGAAGGTCGCAAAGATCTCCGTGATCCCCGATGATGTCGACGCCATTGCCGCGGAGATCTCCTCCTTTGCGGCCAGGTTCACCTACGTGCTGACGTCGGGGGGCATCGGCCCCACGCATGACGACGTGACCTTTGAGGCGGTGGCCAAAGCCTTCGGGGAGCAGGTGTGCCCCCACCCAGAGCTGGTCGCCCTGGTGCACCGGTTCTTCGGCAAGACGGACGTGGGTTGCCCCGAGATGAAGCTGGCGCGCGTGCCCGAGTCCTCGCTGCTGAACTACGGCATGGACAAGAGGACGGGCGATGCCCTGAAATACCCTCTTGTCAGCGTGCGCAACGTCTACGTCTTCCCAGGCATCCCGGTGCTGATGGAGCGGGCGCTGGAGGGGCTCGGCCATCTCTTCCGCAACGAGCGGACCCGCTTCCATTCCCGAGAGCTCTACGTCAGCGCCGACGAGACGCTCCTGGCCCCCCTGCTCAACCAGGCCAACGCCTGCTTCGGGAGCCACACGCAGCTGGGCTCCTACCCCGACTGGGTCAACAACTACTACCGTGTGAAGCTGACCCTGGACTCGGAGTCCAAGCAGCACCTGGAGGAAGCCTACAGCTTCCTGCTGCAGAACCTGCCGCCGGCGGTGGTTGTGCCCCTTGTGACAGACCCTGTGACGCGGGCGGCCACGGACGTGTATGCCCTGGCAGAGTCTGGTATGGCCTGGCTGGAGTAGCTACAGGAGACTGGCCCCCGGGCATGTAATACAGGCGCCCAGCTCCTTCTTGGTGCTCCCCACCTGCCGGCCTGAGCCTGGCCCTGCAGGGAGCAGCTTGAAGAGGGAATGGGGGAGGGGGTTGGTGCCCACGCTCCATCAGACCTGGGCCTCTGGGGAGGCTGCCAGCCCTGGAGGGCTTAGATGTGAGCACCAATTGGGCTCCAGGCTGGCGCCCGGCTCCTTTTGCACAGGCCAGTCGCTGCTGGGTGTCGCTAGGCTGGGCTGGAGAGGGAGCTGCCTGACCCTGTGCTCACCGCATTGGCCTGGGATCTGGGTTCAAATCCCTGCTCTGCCACTGGCTCAGTGTGACTTGGGCCTCTCTCTACCCTGGCGAGAAAAGCAGCCCCTCCGCTCAGCCTGGGCGCTCCCTGGACAGGCTGTGTGGCCGGGCAGCACTTGACCCCATGGGTGTGGAGCTAACGATGGGGAAAGGAGTTCTGGAGCCGCCCTGTGTTTGGGCCTCCGGCAGGCCTTGTCGCTGCACTGGGGGTTGCCAGTCTAGTGTGTGCTCCCCCTGCGGTGTTGGCAGAACTCGGCTATGGGTGGCATAGGCTGGGCCAGTTCTGGGCACTGGCTCCGTGCTGCCAGGGTAAATGTGCCAGCGAGGCCTCGTGCCAGCAGGGCTGTGAGAGGTCCCCAGCGCAGTGCGAGCCTTCCGGTCACGCCTCTTCCCCCGGCGCGGCTGGGCCTGGCTCTCAGGACTGGTGTTGCTCACCCCTCTCAGACCCCCCACCGCAAAGCCAGGCAGAGAAGGTCCCTTTTCGCATAGCCCTGGGGGACGGGTGGTGGGTGCCAAGCGGCATGGGGAGCTGAGGGGGCGCTCACAGCCCCCCCCCCCTGCCAGAAATGTAACCAGCAGCCTCCCAGATGGGACTCCAGGCTTGGACCTAGCGTGCCGGCCGAGTCTGCCTCGTCCCCGAGCGACACCCCCTGCAGCAGGCGGAGCCCGGGGGCTCCGAGCTCCACTGGGGGCTCCGAGCTCCACTAGGGATGCTGAGTTGTGTGTAATCAGCTAGTCGAGTTGTCGATGGAATTTCCGTCGGCTACTCGATTAGTCGATAAGGGGGGAACAGCAGAGCTGCAGCGGGCTTAGCTCCGGGCCGCCTGGCTCGGTATCCATCTAAAAGGCAGCGGCATAGCTGGGGGTACTGGGTGCGAGCCGGGAATCAGCTGATTCTCGGCTCACGCCTGGTCCCAGCTACGCTGCTGCCTCCCCTGCCCCCCAGATGATGCTGGGGGGAACCAGCTTTTAAGCCAGCCCCCCCACCGGCTCCTGCTCCCCTGCTTGCTGCCTCTCTCTGATAGAGGCAGCAGTGGGGGGGGGGAGAAGCGACCAGTTGCTCACATCCCTGAGCCCAGTCCCCCCTGGAGACCCTGGGGCAGCACCCGAACTGCTCCAGTCCCCCCCAGTGCCTCTCCTCTGCGGCAGGTTCCGCCCTGGGCCAGAAGGTGGCAGCAGCGCTCCGGACCCTGGAAGAGGCCTTGGATCGGTTCCGCCTGGCCCAGATCTGCGTGGGTTTCAACGGGGGCAAGGACTGCACGGCCCTGCTGCACCTGTTCCACGCCGCTGTGCAGAGGTACCCGGCGCTCGCAGGCCAGCCCCGGCATGGCATGGCAGGAGAACTTGGGGGCGAGAGTAGGGGGTGGGAGGCAGGACTCTTGGGTTCTGTTCCCAGCTCAGGGAGGGGAGAAGGCTCCCAGGGGGACCTTAGAAATGTTGCCAGTCCAGCCCCTTGCAGTGAGGCAGGACCAAGGCAACCTGGACCGTCCCTGCTGGGTTTGTCCAACTTCTGGAAAAATCTGCGGTGGCAGAGTCCACAGCCTCTGGTCTGCGAGTTGCAAATGATTCCCTGGCGGCCCCGTCAGCCCACGGCTGCTTGTCCTGCCTCCAGGGGACATGGCGAGCAGCCGATCTCGAGAGCAGCCTTGCAGGCTGTTGCCGTGTCCCCCTCTGCTGGCGTCTCCCAGGGCTGGACGTGCCCAGTTTTTCCCCTTTCCTCACGGGTCAGGTTTTCTAAACCTTTGCTCAGGTTTGTGGCTGCCCCTCTGGGCCCTCCAGTTTGCCCCACATTCCTGAAAGCGCCGCCCCCCCGATCTGGACAGGGGCCTGAGCAATGCCGGGCAAAGCAGGCCGGTTACCGGCTGTATCGCGCACACCCCGGGCTTGCTTGCCGCAGCCTCCTTTTGGTCCTACTGGGTTTGTGGTCCACGCTCAGGCCCTTTCCAGCCTTGCGGCTGCTTGCACAGTCATTCCCCTGGGCAGCTGGGCGTTTGGGTTTCCCACCCGACTCGCTGATTTCAGCGGAATGCTCCATTTTCGTCAAGGCTGGCTTGGGCTAACGCCCCCTCCGGCTGCTGCCAAGTGCTTGTTACCCCTCCCAGCTTGGGGTCCGGCACGTATTTTCTGAGCACATGCTCCATGCCGTTACCCCAGTCAGCGCACTACCAGGCCCGGCCCCTGTACGGCCACACCAGCTACGCCCTCCTGACCTGCCAGCGAGCCACTGCCAGCTGCTCTTTGAGGCCAGCTTTGCAGCCCGCTGGGCACCCCCCTGGCAGGAATGCCATCTAGCCCCTGGCTTGCTTGTGAGCGCACCAGGGGCCTGCCAGAGGCCTGACTAAAGCCAGATCGCTCGCCTCCCCGGCTCCCAGGGCTGACCTGGAGATGTGTGGGCTCTGGCGGCCCGACGGCAGCCGGGGAGAGGACGGTGATTTTTGGAGCTGGGATTTTGCGATCTGCGGCAGCCCGCTAATGAAACCGTAGCAAAGTGAGGCCTTGTTGACTCACGCCCGACATTCAGAAACCGGATGTGGAATGGCTTCCCTGCCAGTCGAATGGCTCTTTCCCTGGCTGCTCTTAGCTCTGGCGGGGCTTTTCGCGTTTAAATTCCCTAGCTCCTCTGCGGAGGAAGCAGGGCCGCAGGCCAGGGACAGGCAGAGGCGGGTGGGTGGACATTGAGACCCAGCGGTGCCCCACATTTTCGGGTGCCCAACGCAATTGCGTATTCTGCGTATGGGGGAGGACAGCCCTGCCTGCTCCCCCATCTACTGGGCTGGTCACGGCTTGTTTGCAACGAATCCATGGTGGCTGTTCCGGGCCTCACCAACTGATAGTCCAGGCTCTGTGCCGGGATCGGGGCTGGTCCAACAGGTGCAAAGTTCAGGTCCCGGCCCTGCTACATGCTTCGTCTCGGGGCCCCAAATGTCACATCCTCCTGGGCAGGGCTGATTCCACCCCCCAGTGAGCAGTGGGGAGGCGCGGCTGGGCTCGGTGACGGCCGTGTCTCTCTCCAGGCGATTCCCAGAGCGGAAGGAGAAGGTGCCGGTGCTCTATATCCGTATCGTGTGCCCCTTCCCCGAGATGGAGCAGTTCATTCAGGCCACCGTGCAGAGGTAAGGGGGTTCCCCGCTTCCCTGCCCCGGCACAGCCCAGCACAGATTGTGGCGGCGCATCGGGGTTCCCCCCGATCCTGCACCCCCGTAGCAGCCAGAACAGACTCCTCCAGCCAGTAGAACCGAGGGTTTATTGCTTCTCCGGGACACAGCCCAGCACAGACGTGATGTGGCTACAGGAGTCAGGGCCAGGCAGCCTCAGATCCCTTGGGTTAGGGGATCCATCGCCCCCTCAACCCTCAGCTTAGTCTGTTCCCTTCATGTTTCCCAGCCAGAAACTGCCTCGCTCCCAGACCCTGCCCCCAGCCAGGTATTTGTCTCCACCTCCCTCCCTTTGTCTCTCCCCCTGGGAAGAGCTTTGCTAACTGCTCAGGCTGGGCCTAGGTGTCTGGGCCAATCCACATGTGGGTGAGTCAGTGGGAATCCCACCTCACAGCGCAGGGTATCCCCGGGTTACAGAGCAGACCGCCCCCCACTGTGGCACACCCGGTGAGTTGGCCGGAGAGCAGCGTGGCCAGCCTTCGAGCTGACACACAAGGCTGCGGCTTGGGGGGCGCTGGCCTCGCCAAGCGGTCAGAGTGCTTAGTGGGTCAGCAAACCCATGGCCAGGGGTGAGCCGGTCGCCGTGCTTGGGTGCCGTGGAAAGGTCCCTCTCCAAAGGCTGTGAGACAGAAGCAGGCGGTCGGGGGCGAGGAGCGGTCAGGACAGGAGCCAGCTAAAAGCCAGGAACGAGCAGTCAGGTTTTCGCAGTGGGCTGAGGTAAGAGCACGATCCTCCAGGGGCCTGAACTGGGACCAGCGCTGGCCCGTGGATTCACATGGGGTCTGGGAACGGGGCAGCAGCGAGGGGGCCAGGTCTGGTGATGTTACTAAATTCCTGGAGATTGTCAAGTCAAAGGGCTTAGACAGGGACTGGCAAACCTCGTCCCAGCGATGCAAAGAAAATGATGGGTCTCAATTGGCTGCCACCACTCAAGGGAAAGATCGGGGTGCCGTGGGGGGGGGGGGGGGGCGGCTCTGAAAAATCTGCTCCGTGTGCAGTCAAGAGAACAGAACGTTAGGAACCATTGGGAAAGAGGGACTCGGAAAATTTCATAACGTCCCCAGGAATCCGTGGCACCCCCATGCAACGTCCCTTCTAATCTTTTCCATCCATGTGTGGAATAAATGTTATGTGCGCTGAGGCCTCTGCGGATGTGCACCACCCGCAGAAACGCCGGCCCCGCGGTGGGCGCTCTGCTATAGCTGGGCGGCATCCGCATCTCTACTGAGCGGCCGCCGAGCACCCAGCTTCCCGGAAACCCGGCCCCCGCGCCGTGAACACCGCGTGCCGTTCCGCTCACCCCCTCTCGGGAAGGTTGTAATGGGACGGCGAAGGTTCAGAGGGTGGACGGGCCGGGGCGGCTGCTCAGCCTAGAAAGGAGGGGCCTGGAGGGGGACGTGAGGGAGGTCTGTCGGGGGAAGCAACCAGGGAAGTGTCTCTTATCCCTCCCCCTGCCACGAGAACCAGGGTCACCCAGGGAGATGAAGCCCAAGTCAGCCTGCAGGCCTCGTGAAGGCCAGAGGAGACAGCTCAGTCCCTGGAGGCCAGCTCCGTCGGGGGCTGTGAGCCAGGGCGGTCCGGGACGGCCTGCTCGGGGAGTCCTAGCTCTCTGCGACGTCACGGGAGGGATCCCCGGATACTTGCCCCGTGCTGGTCATTCCCCGGGAAGCCTCCGGCACCGGCCGCTGTCAGCAGACCGGTCGCTGGGCTGGCTGGAGCCTTGCCCGGAGCCAGGCTGGCCGCTCTCGTGAACCAGCCAGTTGACTGGGGCAGGGGCCCTGCCAGCCCTATGGGTCCTTCCCCCCCACCCAATGTTGTCTCCCCCCCCCACACACACACTCTTTCTGCATGCCAGGTACGACCTCCGCCTCTACACCGTGCAGGGCCCCTTCCAGCAGGCGCTCGCGGACCTGAAGGCCCAGCACCCGCAGGTGCAGGCTGTGCTGATGGGAACGCGGAGGACCGACCCCTACTCCCACACACTGGCGCCCATGTGTCTGACCGACCCCGGCTGGCCCGAGTACATGCGGGTGAACCCCCTGCTGGTGCGTGGGGCGCGGACTGCAGCCGGCAGGAGAGACACGAGGCAGGGAGCCAGGACTCCTGGGGCCTGTCCCGGTGGGGGTGGGCAGTGGGCTCTAGTGGTTAGAGCAGGAGGGGGCTGGGAGACCTTAGTCGCCCCGTCTCCTTTGGGGCACTTTCTCCTGTCCCCACAGCATCCCGCCGCCTCCCCTGGGAACCCCAACTCTGCTCCCCCATCAGACTCGTTCCCAGGCTGCTTCTCTAGCCCCCCATGTGCCTCCGTCTGGGTTCCGTGGCTCTCTCCCCCCCCCCCCCGTGTGCCTCCGTCTGGGTTCCGTGGCTCTCTCCCCCCCCCCGTGTGCCTCCGTCTGGGTTCCGTGGCTCTCTCCCCCCCCCCTGTGTGCCTCCGTCTGGGTTCCGTGGCTCTCTCCCGCCCCCCGTGTGCCTCCGTCTCGGTTCCGTGGCTCCCCGCCTGCCCACGTGCCCCCGTCTGGGCCCCGTGGCTCCCCATCCCCCGTGTGCTCCCTTGGCTCCCCACCCCCCTGTGTGCCCCCTTGGCTCCCCCCCCTCCGTGTGCTCCCGTCTGGGCCCCGTGGCTCCCCCCCCCCCCGTGTGCTCCCATCTGGGCTCCATGGCTCCCCCCCCCCCATGTGCCTCCGTCTGGGCTCCGTGGCTCCCCGCCCGCCCACGTGCCCCCGTCTGGGCCCCTTGGTTCCCCACCCCCCTGTGTGCCCCCTTGGCTCCCCACCCCTCTGTGTGCTCCCGTCTGGGTTCCGTGGCTCCCCGCCCGCCCACGTGCCCCCGTCTGGGCCCCGTGGCTCCCCATCCCCCTGTGTGCTCCCTTGGCTCCCCACCCCCCTGTGTGCCCCCTTGGCTCCCCCCCCTCCGTGTGCTCCCGTCTGGGCCCCGTGGCTCCCCCCCCCGTGTGCTCCCATCTGGGCTCCATGGCTCCCCCCCCCATGTGCCTCCGTCTGGGCTCCGTGGCTCCCCGCCCGCCCACGTGCCCCCGTCTGGGCCCCTTGGTTCCCCACCCCCCTGTGTGCTCCCTTGGCTCCCCACCCCCCTGTGTGCCCCCTTGGCTCCCCACCCCTCTGTGTGCTCCCGTCTGGGTTCCGTGGCTCCCCGCCCGCCCACGTGCCCCCGTCTGGGCCCCGTGGCTCCCCATCCCCCTGTGTGCTCCCTTGGCTCCCCACCCCCCTGTGTGCCCCCTTGGCTCCCCCCCCCCTCCGTGTGCTCCCGTCTGGGCCCCGTGGCTCCCCCCCCCCGTGTGCCTCCGTCTGGGCTCCGTGGCTCCCCGCCCACCCACGTGCCCCCGTCTGGGCCCCTTGGTTCCCCACCCCCCTGTGTGCTCCCTTGGCTCCCCACCCCTCTGTGTGCTCCCGTCTGGGTTCCGTGGCTCCCCGCCCGCCCACGTGCCCCCATCTGGGCCCCATGGCTCCCCATCCCCCTGTGTGCTCCCTTGGCTCCCCACCCCTCTGTGTGCTGCCGTCTGGGCCCCGTGGCTCCCTGCCCCCCCCCGTGTGCCTCCGTCTGGGCTCCGTGGCTCTCTTCCCCCCCCACCCGGTGTGCCTCCGTCTGGGCCCTGTGGCTCCCCGCCCCCCCCCGTGTGCCCCCTCTGGGCCCCATGGCTCCCCATGTGCTCCTGTCTGGGCCCCGTGGCTCCCCGCCCCCCCCCCCGTGTACCCCCATCTGGGCCCCGTGGCTCCCCGCCCTGCTGTGCAGTGCCCTGTTCCCTTGCTGGGGGGGGATGGATGTGCGAGAGGGAAGGCGCGGGGGGACAGCGCACAGACCCGATGCCTTTGGGTAGGGACGCTCGTGGCTTGGGGCAGAGACTGGCTGACTCCCCCAGCCGGCCTTACGTGGGGGGGCGGGGAGCCACGTGCCATGGGCAGCTGCAGCGCGCTCTCCCTTCCGCCTCCAGGACTGGACATACCGGGACATCTGGCAGTTCCTGCGCACGCTCTTCGTCCCCTACTGCATCCTGTACGATAAGGGGTAAGAGCCCTGCTCGGGCGCCCTGCCAGGGCCCCGGGCCCCGGGAGCGGGCGGCTGGAGCTGGGGGGCAGCGGGTAGCTGCCCAGGGGCTGAGCAGCGTGGGGGAGGAGGCAGGGCCAGACGTACCCCAGCCGGCTCTGGGCAGGGCCTTTCCGCTGGGCACCGCCTGGCACAAGGACCCACTGTGCCCCCTCCCCCCGTTGCAGCTACACCTCACTGGGGAGCATGAGCGACACGCAGAAGAACCCGGCGCTGCGCTCCACCAACGCGCTGGGCCGGGAGTGCTACGGGCCCGCCTACCTGCTGGAGAACGAGGAGGAGGAGCGCACCTCGCGCCAGTGAGGGGCGGCCGGGCGGGCGCCTGCCACAAGACCCCCCGCGGGGCGGGGAGCTGGGCGGAGCATGGCCGCTCCCCTGGCTCCGCCTCTGCCTGGTGCCGCCCGAATAAACCTGCTGCGTTCAGTCTCCTGCCTGTATCTCCTGCCGGTGCCCGGGGGGGGGGGGGTCAGTAAGCATGTGGCAGAGCAGGGGGTCCCGGGGGCAGCCCCCAGCCAGGGCCAATCACAAGTACAGCTCCCGCCCTGGCGCCACGTCTCTGCATTCCTGGGTGAGCGCCTGGCACGGGGCCCAGTGCCCACGGGCACTAGGGGCTGGGGGTGACTCCAGGCGTAGGAGATGTATGGGGGGGCGTATAGTGGGTCATGTGCCCCCATCGATTTTAGTTGCTGAAGCCGGGTGCCCTCACTGCCCCCTCGCCCACAGGCCCAGGTCGCGTCTCACCAGGGGGGCTCCCTCCGCCCGCCCGGGTCCCATGCTGTGTCCGGGGGGCCTTGCTGGAGGCTCCCCAGCCGGCCGAGTTGGGTTGGAGGCCAGGCCCGCGGGGGCAGTGACCGGAGCTGCCCAGCAGCGAAAGGCCCAGGCCTGGTGTGGGCAGCGCCCCTCCTCCACTGGCCTGAGGCTGGATTGACGCAGCCCTTTGAGCAGCAAAGAATCCAGCAGCTTCCAGCGTTTGCACAACGGGCCAGGCTGGGTCACCCGCCCCCGGCCCCAGCTCATCCCTGCACCATGCACCTCCTGGGCAGACGCCTGGCCTGGCCGTCCCAGTTCCCAGCGCCCTTCCCCCTGGCCCAGCTGGCCCCCTACCCCCTGCGACGGGCAGGTCGGGGCATGGGGCTGCTGGGGCCCCTCCCCAAAGACCCCGTGGGGCTGAGGCTCCGCTACTGGCTGCTGGACACCCTGCGGGAGTGCGCGTACCTGCTGCTGTGCTGCTGGTGCATCAAGGAGCTGCTGGACTAGCCCCGTCTGGTCCCTTGTGGGAGTGTGTGGATGCCCGGCTGTGCCTCTGGACGCCCTGCGAGTGCGCGGATGCCTGGCTGTGCCTCTGGACGCCCTGCGAGTGCGCGGATGCCCGGCTGTGCCTCTGGACGCCCTGCGGGAGTGCGTAGATGCCGGCTGCGCTGCTGGACGCCCTGTGGGAGTACACTGATGCTGGCTGTGCTGCTGGACGCTGTGTGGGAGTGTGCCGATGCCTGGCTGCAATGCTGGATGCCCTGCGGGAGTGTGCGGACGCCCAGCTGTGCTGGTGTGTCGGCGATCAGTGCCGTGTGCCATGCGCTTGTCCTTTCTGCCTGCACCCAGTGCTCACCTGGCCCCGAGCAGACAGCACCCCCTCCAGAGGGTCCCTCTGGGACGCCCTGAGACTGTAAGCGGTGAGTACAAACGTCCCCAGGCCCAGGACTGGTTGGAGTGCGGCCAGGCTCCGAGCCCCTTTGCAGGGGCCCACAGCCAGCAGTGCCACCGGCCACGCCAGGATGTCTCTACCCTCCATCACCCATGCCTGTGGCTAGCAGTGGCCAGTAGTGAAGGGGTCAGGCTGGCACAGCCTCCCCAGGGGCACAGTGCAGCACTCCGAGGGCACCTCCCTTCCCAAATGTCCCCAGCCTGCCCTGGCACCACCTGGCCTGGGCGCTCTTTGCCCCATGCTGCAGGGGCTGGCGGCCAGGAGGAGTGGGCTTGGCTCAGCCCCTGGTCTGTGGGGCCCAGTAGGAGGTGCTGTTATGCGGGGGGGGGGGGGGGGGCAGAGGTGTGCCCAAGCTGCATTGATTGGCTTTGTTTTCTTCCCTCTAGCTGGAATCCCGGCTCTCCAGCCCTGACGGGAATGGGACTCCATGAGGGACCTGGCCCCCCTGCCCAGCGCTCCCCAATAAACGGCCAATGTGTGACCCCCCCCAAGTGCTGATTGTGTGGGGAGGGGGAGCGCCAGCCTCTGTCGGGCCTGGGAGCTGGGGAGGGGGAGGGTCCCGACCAAGGCTCTGGGCTGAGTTTCCTGCCCTGCTCCTGTTTATCCAACTTTTCCTTCCTGTGCTGGGGACATTGTCTGTCAGCGACGGCCCAGCCCCCCGCACGGGTGGGCAGGGGTCCCTCATCCAGCACCCGGGGACCCGCTCTGACGGGAACGTGGGCACGGAGGGCCAAAGGCCCAGGGCCTGCCTCACCCCCCAGAGGGAGCCTCTGTCCCCAGCGAGGGGCAGGAGATAGGCCCTGGGGCTGGGCACCAGGCAGCACTGCTCAGTGGTTAGGACTGGAAGTGCCAAAGGGGCTGGGCTCTGGTGTAAGGCTTCCTGGGCGCAGATAGGCTGCGGAGCCTGAGGGCACGTGGGACCCCGGTTTCACGTGTGGACACCTGTGCCTCCCAGGCAGGGCCCTGGCTCTGCCAGCTCTAGCCCCTTGTCCAAGGGCTCCTGGCTCCCACTGTACCCTTGCTCCAACAGGCCTAGCCCCAGACATGGGGATGGAACCCAGGGGTCCTGGCTCCCAGCCCTTCCCCCTCCACCTCCCTCTCCTCTCAGAGCTGGGACAGAGCCCAGGAGTCCTGGGTCTCAGCCACCCTCCCCTCTGCTCTACCCACTAGGCCCCACTCCCCTGCCAGGGACAGAACCCAGGAGTCCTGGCTCCCAGCACCCCCGCTCTAACCACTAGCTCCTGCCGCTAGCCCTGCCCTCTCCGCCTAGCTGGCTGTGACTCAGTTCCTTGTTTGGAGAGCGGTTCGAGGCCTGTCTGTGCTCCAGGCTGTTTCCTGTCTCCTGCCCCCCAAGGATCCCGACGCAGAGGCGGGCCTGTGCCCAGCGGGCCAGACTGGCTGGAGCTTGGGCCGGGGTCACAGCCCGGCCTGGGGCAGGCGGCCCCCGGAGGCCCCGGCTGCCCCTGGCTCTGTCCTGGCCCCGGCAGGGGCTGCGGGAGGCTCCATGGGGCCGGGCCCAGGCAGAGCAGCGTGGCTGGCGCCTCCCTTATCTCGGTGGGAAGTTGGGAGCAGGAAGTGCGGGTGAAGGGCCCGTTGACATCAGCTGCCTTTCCATGGACTTGGGGCCCACCCCCTTAAAGGGGCACCCCCCAGCGCTGGCCTCAGGGAGCCCTCTCCCCACTGCTGGGCCTGGGCGAGGGGCTGGCTAGGCAGGGGGGAGCAGGGCAGGCTGGTGGGGATGCTGGTGGTATGGGGTAACAGTGGGGCTGGCAGGTGTGGGGTTGGCTGCAGGGTAGCAGTGTGGGGCTGGCTGGATGGGGTAGCAGTGTGGGGCTGATGGGTGTGGGGCCAGCGGGCTTGGGGCTGGCTGGATGGGATAGCAGTGTGGGGCCAACGGGCTTGGGGCTGGCTGGATGGGATAGCAGTGTGGGGCCAACGGGCTTGGGGCTGGATGGATGGGATAGCAGTGTGGGGCCAGCGGGCTTGGGGCTGGATGGATGGGATAGCAGTGTGGGGCCAGCGGGCATGGGGCTGGATGGATGGAGTAGCAGTGTGGAGCCGGCAGGCGTGGGGCTAAATGGATGGGGTAGCAGTGTGGGGCCAGTGGGTGTGGGGCTGGATGGATGGGGTAGTACTGTGGGGTTGGCAGGTGTGGGGCTGGCTGGTTGGGGGTATCTGGCTCCCCTGCTCCCCCCCCATCCAACCACTGGGTCATGACAACCTGTGTGGAAGGGGCAGAAAAGCTGCCGGCCTGGGGGCACCAGGACACCTGCCTGCCCCACAAGTCAGAGCCTCCACTCCTCCAGCTCAGGGGAAATGGGAGGGTCTGACCCCCAAGGCAGCCCCCCCACCAGCCCCTCTGGTCAGTGAACTGGGAATCCCATGCCAGTGGGCCCCTGTGAGCCGGGGGGGCTGCCTGCACTCTCACCTCCCTCCCCCCCCCCCGTGGCTGTGTGGGGCAGGGCTGCTCCAGGCCTTGCAGTTGAGAACTGGCCCCGGACAGGGCTGCCCCCGGGCTCACCCCACACTGCCCTTGACCCTCAGTGTCCCCCTCCTCCCACACTACACTGCCCCGCCCCCCATATCCGCTCGCCCTACACTGCCTCCACCCTCAGTGTCCTCCTCGCCCTACACTACCCCTGCCCCCACTGTCCTCCTTGCCCCACACTGCCCCTGCCCCCCATATCTGCCTCACCCCACACTGCTTCCACCCCTCACTGTCCCCCTCGCCCCACACTGCCCCTGCCCCCCAATGTCCTTGCCCCACACTGCCCCCACCCCCACTGTCCTCCTTGACCCACACTGCCCCTGCCCCCACTGTCCTCCTCGCCTCACACTGCCCCTGTCCCCCCGTGTCCTCCTTGCCCCACACTGCCTTTACCCCCCAGTGTCCTCGCCCCACACTACCCCTGCCCCCACTGTCCTCCTCTCCCCACACTACCCCTGCCCCCACTGTCCTCCTCTCCCCACACTGCCCCTGCCCCCACTGTCCTCCTTGACCCACACTGCCCCTGCCCCCACTGTCCTCCTCTCCCCACACTGCCCCTGCCCCCACTGTCCTCCTTGACCCACACTGCCCCTGCCCCCACTGTCCTCCTCGCCTCACACTGCCCCTGTCCCCCCGTGTCCTCCTTGCCCCACACTGCCTTTACCCCCCAGTGTCCTCGCCCCACACTACCCCTGCCCCCACTGTCCTCCTCTCCCCACACTACCCCTGCCCCCACTGTCCTCCTCTCCCCACACTGCCCCTGCCCCCACTGTCCTCCTTGCCCCACACTACCCCTGCCCCCACTGTCCTCCTCTCCCCACACTGCCCCTGCCCCCACTGTCCTCCTTGCCCCACACTGCCCCCCCCTAGTATCCTCGCCCCACACTGCCCCTGCCCCCAGTGTCCTTGCCTCACACTGCCCCGCCCCCCACTGTCCCCCTCGCCCCACTCTGCTCCTGCCTGGGGCTCTGCCCCTCTGGGCTCCCCTCAGTCTGCCCCCCCCCCGGGGCTCCCCGCTGCATTGTCACTGCGCTCAGCGCCCCGCCCCCCAGGCCGTCTGGGCAGCCTCTGGCCAGCGGGTCCCGCGGGGGGGCGGAGGGCGGGGGGCGTGGGAGGGAGCCGGCGGCAGGAAAAAGCCCGGGCCGCCGAGCGCGCCGGGCAGAGGCTCCGAGCCGCCCGCAGAGCCGAGACCGTGAGTGACCCCCGCCCGCTCGGCCCCGCTGGGGCAGGCTGCCCGCCCGCGGCGCCCTGGGCATGGCTGGAGCGTGCGCTGCGCACGACGGCATGCACACGGGTGTGGGGCTGGGGGCACGGGGGGGAGGGTGGTGCGGGGTGGTACAGATACCCGTGTCGGGGTGCGTGCCAGGCCGTGCGTGTGTCGGTGCGTGTGTAAACACCCGTGTCGGGGTGCGTGCCAGGCGGTGCGTGTGTCGGTGCGTGTGTAAATACCCGTGTCGGGGTGCGTGCCAGGCGGTGCGTGTGTCGGTGCGTGTGTAAATACCCGTGTCGGGGGTGCGTGCCAGGCGGTGCGTGTGTCGGTGCGTGTGTAAATACCCGTGTCGGGGTGCGTGCCAGGCCGTGCGTGTGTCGGGGCGTGTGTAAATACCCGTGTCGGGGGTGCGTGCCAGGCGGTGCGTGTGCCAGGCCGTGCGTGTGTCCGGGTGTGTGTGTAAATACCCGTGTCGGGGGTGTGTGCCATGCGGGGCAGGTGTGCCAGGCGGTGCGTGTGTCGGGGTGTGTGTGTAAATACTCATGTCGGGGGTGCGTGCCACGCGGGGGCGGGTGTGCCAGGTGGTACCTGTGTCCGGGTGTGTGTGTGTAAATACCTGTGTCAGGGGTGCATGCCATGTGGGTGTACCAGGCAGTGTGTGTGTCAGGGTGTGTGTGTGTGTAAATACCTGTGTCAGGGGTGTGTGCCATGCGGGGGCGGGTGTACCAGGCAGTGTGTGTGTCAGGGTGTGTGTGTGTGCGTGTGTAAATACCCGTGTCGGGGGTGCGTGCCACGCGGGGGTGGGTGTGCCAGGTGGTACGTGTGTCAGGGTGTGTGTGTGTAAATACCCGTGTTGGGGGTGCGTGCCACGCGGGGGTGGGTGTGCCAGGTGGTACGTGTGTCAGGATGTGTGTGTGTAAATACCTGTGTCAGGGGTGTGTGCCATGCGGGGGCGGGTGTACCAGGCAGTGTGTGTGTCAGGGTGTGTGTGTGTGTAAATACCCGTGTCGGGGTGCATGCCATGCGGGGGCGGGTGTGCCAGGCAGTCCGTGTGTAAGGGTTTGTGCGTAAATACCCGCGTCAGGGGTGTGTGCCCTGCGGAGGCGGGTGTGCCAGGCAGTGCGTTTGTTGGTGTGTGTGTAAATACCCGTGTCAGGGGTGTGTGCCGTGCAGGGGTGGGTGTGCCAGATGGTGTGTGTGTGTGTGTAAATACCCGTGTCAGGGGGTGCGTGCCATGTGGGGGCGGGTGTGCCAGGCGGTGCGTGTGTCAGGGTGTATGTGTGTGTGCGTGCTAGGAAATACCTGTGCGGGGGGTGCTAGCCGGTGCAAGTGTCACACTGTACATGTGTGTGTCAGCCTGTTCCTGTTTCCTTGAGAGTTGTGTGTGATGGTTTTGGGGGAGAGGCAGCAAAACTCAGGCCCTTGCCCCTCCTCCCTGACCATCTCTAGCTGGGTCTCCACCCACCCTCCCAGCCCAAGGTGGCCATAAATGCACCCCAGGGCAGGCAGGCCAGATGTCTCTCACAGCTGGGAGGTTTGTAGGAAGGGGGCAGGTCTGGGGGGAAGGAGAGCAGGTCTGGGAGTAAGGGGGGCAGGTCTGGGGGGAGGAGGGGCAGGTCTGGGGGGAAGGAGAGCAGGTCTGGGAGTAAGGGGGGCAGGTCTGGGGAGAAGGGGGGCAGGTCTGGGGGGAAGGGGGGCATGTCTGGGGGAAGAAGAGCAGGTCTGGGGGGAAGGAGAGCAGGTCTGGGAGTAAGGGGGCAGGTCTGGGGAGAAGGGGAGCAGGTCTGGGGGAAAGGGGGGCATGTCTGGGGGAAGAAGAGCAGGTCTGGGGAGAAGGAGAGCAGGTCTGGGAGTAAGGGGGGCAGGTCTGGGGAGAAGGGGGGCAGGTCTGGGGGGAGGAGGGGCAGGTCTGTGGGGAAGGAGAGCAGGTCTGGGAGTAAGGGGGGCAGGTCTGGGGAGAAGGGGGGCAGGTCTGGGGGGAAGGGGGGCATGTCTGGGGGAAGAAGAGCAGGTCTGGGGGGAAGGAGAGCAGGTCTGGGAGTAAGGGGGGCAGGTCTGGGGGCTGTGTGTCCCTGCCTATGAGCCAGGGGGAGGGGTGCATGTGTGCTCTTGGGGGGTTGCTCTCTCCCGGGGGGCCAGGCCCAGCCTTGCTACACACAGCAGTGACCCCAGCGCACCCAAGGGCGGCCGCAGCACTAGCGGGTGGTGTCCAGGCAGTGCTGGAGGCGCCCGTCACAGGAGGCGTGAGCTGGCTGGGCAGGAGGCCCCGTCGCACTAGGGCACTGGGCCGTCCCTGGGGGTGCAGCCATTAGACAGAGCTGTGCCCCAGCAGTGCCTGCCAGCCACACGCAGTGCTTCCCAGGAGAGTCAATGCACTGCTCAGTGCATGGTGGCCGTGCTACACAGTGTTTGCCCACATGGCACTGCCCAGGGAGTTGGTGCACCGCTCTGTGCACGGTGGGCGTGAGAGGCCGGGCTGCACAATGTCTGCGCACGTGGCACGGCACAGGGGAGTCGGTGTACCGCTCTGTGCACGGTGGGCGTGCGAGGCCGGGCTGCACAGTGTCTGCGCACGTGGCACGGCACAGGAGAGTCGGTGCACCGCTCTGTGCACGGTGGGCGTGCGAGGCCGGGCTGCACAGTGTCTGCGCACGCGACATGGCACAGGAGAGTCGGTGCACCGCTCTGTGCACGGTGGGCATGTGAGGCCGGGCTGCCTGGTGTCTGCACAAGCTGCAGTGCACAGGGCAGGGGAACACTGGCCTCTCCAGCCGTACAGTTCTCGGTTTGACTCCTGGGTCCCTGGGCAGGCGGCTGGGCTGAGTGGAGGCTGCCGGGAGGTGCCGGGTGCAGCTCCTCTGCTCGCTGCCAGGACAGGCTGCCCCCTGCCTGGCTCAGGGTCCTGCTCCTGCTCCCCACCCCCAGACCAGCGGGCTGCTCTGGGGCAGACGTCTCAGCCCAGCTCCAGCTGGCCTGGCCTCTAGGAGGCAGGTGTGGGGCAGGCGGGGCGGGGGGTCATCCCCAGCTGCAGGCAGGGCCGGGGGGGCAGCTGCTGAGCCCGGGCGGGAGTGGGTGCCCCGGGCCAGGCTGGGCGGGAACCGCACGTGACCCCCTCTCTCCCCGCAGGTGGACCCATGTTCCGCTCCCGGCGGGCCGCTCTAGTGCGGCGCCTCTGGCGGCAGCGCTGCCCGGCGCTCGGCCCTGAGGACGGGCCCGGCGCCCTGAAGCCTGCCGCCCACGCCCTCTTCAAGAAGCTGAAGGATGAGGAGCTGGAGCTGCTGGTGCAGGCGGTGGAGAGCCGGGGGGCCGGGCCGTCGGGCTGCGTATGGGCGGCCCGGGCGGAGCCCCGCGGCCCCAAGCAGGCCCCGCCCCCCCAGGTGCTGCTCTGCCGCCTCTTCCGCTGGCCTGACCTCCGGCACCCGCACGAGCTCAAGCGCCTGAGCTGCTGCCAGAGCTTTGGGGGCGGCGGCGAGGGGCCCGCGCTCTGCTGCAACCCCCACCACCTCAGCCGCCTCGCCGTGCCTGGTGAGTGGGGAGGGGGGCTGGCCCGCATGGCCTGCTCCATCGCTCAACCTCCGGCCCTCGACCCCCCCCCCGGCTTTGGGGCTGCGTTGGGTGCAAGGGGCTGGGAGCCGAGCTGGGGGGGGGCGGGAGCAGCCCCCCCCGAGGCTACCGCTCACCAGTTTCTGCATGTCTGATTCATTTCAGAGACTCCGCCACCCCCTTACTCCAAAACCTCCCCCTTCAGCTGTCCCTGGACAGAGGTGCTGGAGCCCCCTGGTTCTAGTCCCCCGGAGTCCGGCTGCAGTGCCCGTGGGGACTGGCGAGGTACAGCGGGGCCAAGGGGGCCGGGAGGGATGGGGAGGCCACAAGGGGATCTGATTTCCCCCCCCTCCCCCCAGGCGGGAGCCGCAGCAGACTCAGCGGGTAAAGCATGACTAGCCCTGGGCACCACGGGGATCCTGCTGCCACCGTCTGCAGGGGCAAGGGGGGAGGGCACGCTCTGACCCAGGCCCCCCACCCCCGAGCAGATCTGGCCTCGCTGCTGCCCCATCTCCTCCGGGGGAGGGGGGGAAGGGACAACCAGCCCCCCCAGCCCAGGCTCCAAGCAGCCAGGCCTGGGGGTTCCTGTCTGCAGGGAGCGGGTGGCTCCAGCCCGGCCCCTGGCCCCAGCCCCGCTGTTATTTTTGGCCCATCCGTGCTCCCCGCCGCAGGAAGAGCTGCCCCCGGGGACACTCCCAATGTGCCTTGACGCACGAGCCGGGCTCCGGCCTGGCTGCCGGCCGCCAGCTCCTTCCCCAGCTCCACCCACCTGCCCGCCCACGGCTCAGGGGCCTTGGGACGGCGCCCATGGCCAGGCCTGCCCCCCTCCGGCCGCGCCGTGGTGGGTGGTCCCCAGGGACAGTGGCTGGGGCTGGCCTGGGCCTACGTGCAGGCTCGCGGCACTCTGCCCCCATGTCCTGCCCCAGCCCAGCTGCCCCCCGATACCGGGACACGGGGGCCGTGTCTGTCCGCTGGGGGCCAGCTCGGATGGGTAGCCGCACCCCAGCATGGTGAGGACAGTAGCAGGGGGCAGCTGAGACACCGAACCAGGCAGCCCCTGTGCCCCCCCCCCCCCCAGCAGAGCCAGGGCCCGTTCCCCACCCGCCAAGCGGAGCCTTTACCACCTCCACTGCCCGGGCTGCATCTGGAGCCCCCTGCCGCGTGAGCGAGATGCAGCAGCCTCCTCCACGGCCGAGGCTGAACCCATTCTGGGGGCCCTGCAGCACGAGCATGGCTAGGGCAGGGCCAGGGATCCCTGTATAACTCGCCCCCGCGCCCCACCCCAGAGCCAGCTGCATCTCCGTGCCAGGGGAGGGGTCCCTGTATAACCCGCCCCCGCGCCCCACCCCAGAGCCAGCTGCATCTGAGCACCAGGGGAAGGGTCCCTGCGTGTCCAGCCCCCGCGCCCCACCCCAGAGCTAGCTGCATCTCAGCGCCAGGGGAGGGGTCTCTGTATGTCCAGCCCTGTGTGCCACCCCGGAGCCAGCTGCATCTCAGGGGAGGGATCCCTCCATAACTCACTCCTGCGCCCCACCCCAGAGCCAGCTGCATCTCAGCGCCAGGGGCGGGGTCCGTGTATAACTGGCTCCCAAAGCCCTCCCCAGGGGGGCGGCATCCCCACACCAGGGAGGGTCTCTGCCGATCTGTGGGTCCCCTGGGGCTCGGGGCCTGCTCCGGACGGGGACTCAGAAGTCCCTTCTCGCCCTGCAGATCCCGGCCTGCCGCGGAGCCGGAGCTCCCTGAGGGACGGCTGCTGGTGCAAGGTGGCCTACTGGGAGCATCGCACGCGGGTGGGGCGCCTCTACGCCGTGCACCAGGCCTCCGTCGACATCTTCTGCGAGCTGCCGCAGGGCAGCGGCTTCTCCCTGGGCCAGCTGCAGGCGGGGCGGCGCAGCACGGCTGTGCACCGGGCCCGCGGCAAGATCGGGCGCGGGCTGTTGCTCAGCCAGGAGCGGGATGGCGTGTGGGCCTACAACCGCAGTGAGCACCCCATCTTTGTCAGCTCCCCCACGCTGGGGGCCCCCGGGGCCCGGGGCCTGCCCGTGCGCAAGGTGCTGCCTGGCTACTCCCTGCAGGTGTTCGACTACGAGCGCGTGGGCAGCCTGGCCGGCTGGTGGAGACCGGGTGACGGGCCCTGCGACCCCCACACTGTCCGCGTCAGCTTCGCCAAGGGCTGGGGCCCCTGCTACTCCCGCCCCTTCATCACCGCCTGCCCCTGCTGGCTGGAGATCCTGCTCGCCCAGCCCCGCTGAGCCCCGCTGCGACCACGAACGCGGGCCCGGCCAGGGCAGGGGGGCATCCCTCGGGCCGCACCCAGCCCCAGCCCTGCCCTGTGGCCCCCGGCAGGGCAGCAAGAGCGGGCCCAGGGTAGCTCAAGGGCTGTGTAAAACGTCACTTGGATTTGCGATGACGGAGGATTATAAAGTGCCACAGGGTGGGGGGGAGGCGGCTGCATGTGCCGGGCTAGCCCTGCCTGCATGCCACAGGCCCGGCCGGCTGGGCTGGGCTGGGAGGGCGTTTTCCTTATGTGAGGGTGCAAAGGGGCTGAGCAGGTGAAGCAGGAGGGGGAAGCAGCCATGCAAGGAGCACTGGGCTCTGGGGGGGTCCTGGCAGCCTTTGGGCTGGGCAGAGAGACTGGCAGGTGCATGGGGGAGGCACAGAGAAAAGCAGGGGCTGGGGTACGCACAGGGCCTGCCGGAGCCTGGCTGGGTGGCTCCAGCACTGCCTGGAGGAGCTTGAAGTCCTGTCGGGGGCAGCTCTGTTTAAAACACACAAAGGGAAGTTTTTCTTCACGCAGTGCACAGCCAACTTGTGGAACTCCTCGCCAGAGGAGGTTGTGAAGCCCAGGACTTTAACAGGGTTCAAGAAAGAAAGGGTTCATGGAAGACAGGTCCGTCAACGATTTAGAAGCTGGCATAGAGAGGACGCTTATTAAGTTTGCAGATGATCCCAAGCGGGGAGGGGTGGCGAGTGCTTTGAAGGTCAGGGTCATAATTCAAAACAATCTGGACACACTGGAGAAATGGTCTGAGGGCAATAGGATGAAGTTCAATAAGGACAAATGCAAAGTGCTCCACTTAGGAAGGAACAGTCAGTTTCACACGCACAGGATGGGAAGTGACTGTCTAGGAAGGAGTACGGCAGAAAGGGATCTAGGGGTCAGAGTCAATCACAAGCTAACTATGAGCCAACAGTGCGACACTGTTGTAGAAAAAGCAAACTCGACTCTGGGCTGCATTAAAAGGTGTTGTGAGCAAGACACGAGAAGTCATTCTTCCATTCTACTCTGCACTGATTAGGCCTCAGTTGGAGGATTGTGTCCAGTTCTGGGCACCGCGTTTCAAGAAAGATGTGGAGAAATTGGGGAAGGTCCAGAGATGAGCAACAAGAATGATGAAAGGTCTCGAGAACATGAGCTAGGAGGGAAGAGTGAAAGAATTGGGCTTGTTTAGTTTGGAAAGGAGAAGACAGAGAGGGGACATGATAGTGGTTTTCAAGTATCTAAAAGGGTGTTACAAGGAGGAGGAAGAAAACTTGTTCTCCTTGGCCTCTGAGGACAGGACTAGAAGCAATGGGCTTAAACTGCAGCAAGGGAAGTTGAGGTTGGACATTAGGAAAAACTTCCTGCCTGTCAGGGTGGTCAAACACTGGAATAAGTTGCCTAGGGAGGTTGTGGAATCTCCATCCCTGGAGATATTGAAGAGCAGGTTGGACAGACACCTTGCAGGGATGATCTGACGGTGCTAGGTCCTGCTGTGAGGGCAGGGACTGGACTCGATGACTTGCGAGGTCCCTTCCAGGTCTAGGGTTCTAGGATTCTATGAATACTTATTAACCAGGCTGGGCAGGGCTGGTGTCCCAGGGGCTGGGAATGGGTGACGGGGAGGGATCACGTGATGGCTCCCTGTTCTGGTCACTCCTGCTGGGGCACCTGGCACTGGCCACTGTGGGCAGACAGGACACTGTGCCGGATGGACCTTTGGTCTCACCCAGTCTGGCCGCTCTTATGACATGCCTAGCCCATGTCTGGTATTTGTAACTCCAATAAATGGTGCCACTGAATGGCTGCTGTCCTACGTGTCACCCTGCACCACCCCCCCCATGCCCCATGTGTCACCGCGCACTGCCCCCAGTACCCCCACGTGTCGCCCCGCGCCACCCCCCAGTACTCCCGCGTGTCGCCCCATGCCAGCCCCAGTACCCCTGCGTGTCGCCCCGTGCCGCCCCCCAGTACCCTCGTGTGTCACCCCGTGCCGCCCCCCCTGTACTCCCGTGTGTCGCCCCGTGCCGGCCCCAGTACCCCTGCGTGTCGCCCCGTGCCGCCCCCCAGTACCCCCGTGTGTCACCCCGTGCCGCCCCCCCTGTACTCCCGTGTGTCGCCCCGTGCCAGCCCCCCCAGTACTCCCGTGTGTCGCCCCGCGCCGCCCCCCAGTACCCCCGTGTGTCGCCCCATGCCGGCCCCCATGCCCAGCATGGGAGCTGCAGCCCTGCCCTGGCAGCTGGGGAAGCAGTAGGGGGTTGGGGGGATTCAGGGGAGCGCAATAAGCACAGTGGCAGCTGGTGAGGGATCCAGCCTCCCATGCCGGCTGCCAGGCCCATTCCTCCACCATGGCTGGGAGCCCTTCCCACCACGGCTGCGCTACATACCGGCCACCCCGGCCCAAGCACCAGACCCCCCCCCACCTCATAGGCCATGCCCCGCAGCGGCAACACTGGGCAGCCTAGCCAGCGTGTGCCCACGCGTGTACAGGCCCCCCTTGCAGTCTTATACACGTGTGCACGTGTGCATATACCCACCAGCACAGGCATGGTGCACACGCACCAGCACACGCACACACATGTGCTTGCAAACTCACAGGGGCACACACCTGTGCACACACGCACGGGCTCTCCCCCGTGCAGCACTCTCCTGCTCGCCTTTGCACGGCCTGGCCCCACCTCGCCCCCATTTGGGGCCCAGCAGTGCCCTCTGCAGGCCAGACCCAGTCACGGCTGCCCACAGCTCTCGCCAAGGCCCAGCTGGTCCTTCCTGCCACGCTGCCCGGCTGGGCAGAGATGGGAGCAGAGGCGCCTGCCCTCAGCCTGGTGCTGGCCCCTGGCAGTCAGGTGCCCTCCTCTCTGCTGTGCAGCCCCGCACCCCGGGAGGGCCCTGTCCCGGTGGGCAGGAAGGTGAGTGCCCGTCGCTGCCCCTGCCTGCTCGGGACCATGGGAATAGCCCAGGCTGAGTGGGGACGGGGCACCCTCAAAACGGCTTCCCACCTAGCGGGGTGGGGCTGAGCCCTGCCGCGGGCCCAGGATATGTGGGCAGGGTGGGCACAGTTGGGGGTGCCAGCTGGCTGAGGGCTGTTGGGGAGCAGGAGAGATGGGGTCCCCTCCCCCATGGGATGCAGCCATGCCCCCCCCAGTAGACCAGGGGGCTAAAGATAGCACGGCATGGGGGGGATGTGGTCTCTGCGGGCCTGCGCCGGGGGAGGCCGGGGGCCCTGTGGTGCCGTGGCTGGTTCCTAGAACGCGGGGGGCTGCGGGCCCACAAGACTGAGGGGGGGGAGACTTTCCTACCAACACGCACCGCCCCGGCCCACGGGCTCAGAGCTGCCTGGCTTCGAGAAACCCGGGGGAGGGGAAGCGAGGGAATGGGGAAGCGAGGGAGGAGGAGCGCAGCCTTGCCAGCTGCCAGCACTTCCCCTCCCGCCCGCCCAAGCCGAGGCACCGGGGGGGGGAGGGGCACCGCGGCACCACGGGTGCCCGCACAGCGCCTGGGCACAGCAGGGCCGGACGCTGCCCCCGGCCTGACGCCCTGCAGAGGAAGCTCCCGGCCCTGTGGGCTCTGGCTGCCTAGCTGGCCTGCTGGGGGCCCCAGAGGCCACCCTACGCAGAGGGAGGGAGGCCATGGGCCCCACCTGGGCGGGTGCAGAGCCGGGGGCTCCTACCCCCCAGCTGCTCCTCACAACCATTTCCCCTGCGGCATCTATAAATAGCTGGCAATGCCGGGGCCTGCGGCGGGTTTGATTTCGGCGCTGGGCGGCCTCGGGGGGGTTGTGAGCCAAGGCGCCGGGCGCCTTTCATCCCCCCCCCACCATCCCCCGCACTGCCTCTGAAGTGGTCGGGGAGCAGGATGGCTCGGAAGCTCCCCCCCCCCACCCCCGCCGCCTGACGCCCCCCGGAGCGGCTGTCTCTGCACAGCAGGCCCTGTGCCTCGGCAGCCTGACTCCGAGTGTGCACGGCCCCCTGGTGGCAGCCTGGCATTGCCCCCGCACCTGGCCCCAGGGTGGCCCTGACTGCAGGAGCTTCCCCGGGACAGGGGCTGCCAGCCACATCCTGGCCCCCCGGCCTCCCGCCTGCCCGGGGCGCCGCTGCACGGCCCCTGAAAGCGAAAGCGGGAGGGGCCGTGGGAGGCTGGTTTCGGGCAGGTGGGTGGCTGGGCCAGGCGGGCTGCAAGTCAGCACCAAAGAGGGGATTTTCTCTGGATTTCCCCCTCCCCTGCCTCATCCGTCCCCGCGCCTCCCCGGGAGCCCCCTGCCCCCCGTGGGCCTGCTCGGGCCGAGGGAGACTCGGCTGCTGGGCCGGGCCGGGCCGGGCCCCTCCCGGGAGGGACACCAGGCTCCTGTGCTGCTCCCTGGGCCAGCTCCCTCCCCCTGCATGTGGGTTATTGTGAGGAGCACAGGGGCTTTGCTGCGCTGGGGGGCGGGCGGAGCAGATGGACCCATGCTGACCTCTCTCAGGGGGCGAACGCAGAGGAGTGGCCCTGGGAGGCGGGGGGGGGGGCACCAGGGCCAGGCCCCCTAGGGCTGTTGCCCCAGAGGACAGGTTTGCAACTTTCCCCCACCCCACTGGGGGCCCACGGGGTGCTGGGGGCTGAACCCCCTTGTTGGACCAGCAGCCAGGCCCAGGCAGGAGGGGAGACCCGACGCTGGAGGGATGCCGATGTCTGTGCGGGCCCTGTGGCTGGGCCTGGTGACATGGGCAGCTCTGAACCAGGCCAGCCGGGGCCCTTCCTCGGAGCAGCAGCTGGGGGTGGGTGGGGTGAGCTGAGGTGAGCAAGGAGCCGGGAACATTTTGATTCTTCCCCTCCTGGGTGCTGGTTGTGGCCAAACAGGTTGTGCTTGTGACCCCACCCGAGTCACCTGCGTGGGGGGGGGGGCTGCTGCTCAGGGAGCCTGCCCCTCCCCCCCTGCCCTGCCCTCCTGCCTGCTCCAAGCATGTCGGGCTTTGTATGAGCCCTGTTGTCCTGGGTGCTTCCTGCCACAGGGGAGGGAGGCCTGCTTGGGTGGATGCCCTGTTCTAACCACTAGGCAGCACCCCCCTCAAAGAGCCAGGGACAGAACCCAGGAGTCCTGGCTCCCAGTCTTGTGCCCTGACCCAAATCCACCTTCTCTCGGCACCTCAGCCCTCTTGGCTGGGGAATTATGCCCGGGTGCAGGTGAGACATTTGGACAAGCAGGGCCCAGGGCGTGGGGCTGGGAGCGAGCAAACCGGTTTTCCTGCTGGCTCACGCCCATGCTGCCCAGAGAACAGCCAGTCGGGCGGAGGGGGGGCTGTGGGGAGGGAAAACGCTCCCCCCGGGTGTGGGGTGGGGTGTAGGCAGAGCACATGGAGCGAAGGGGCCTCTGTGATAGATCAGAGGGGTCTATGTGGGGACGGACAGACAGATGAAAGAAAGGAAGGCTGGATGGACACAGGGACAGATGGAGGGATAGGGCGCGGAGATGTTTCCATAGAGACGTAGGTGGCAGGACAGACAGTGGGATGAACAGAGGCCTATGTGTGGGAGTGGATGGACAGACAGAGGGAGGGAGGGATGATGAGATGAACACAAAGAGGAATAACAGGGATCTGTATGGGGATGGACACAGAAGGACAGATCGCTGGGGGATGTGTGTAGGGATGGACACAGAGAGACAGATGGACATTGGGATGTGTGTGGGGATGGACACGGAGAGACAGATGGACATTGGGATGTGTGTGGGGATGGACACGGAGGGACAGATGGACATTGGGATGTGTGGGGATGGACACGGAGGGACAGATGGGGGCGCAGACATGGATGGACAGGGGATATGTGGGGATGGATGCAGAGGGACAGATGGGGGGGCAGACATGGATGGACATTGGGATGTGTGTAGGGATGGACGTGGAGGGACAGATGGACATTGGGATGTGTGGGGATGGACACGGGATGTGTAGGGATGGACGCGGAGGGACAGATGGGGGCGGACATGGATGGACAGGGGATGTGTGGAGATGGACACGGAGGGACAGATGGGGGCGGACATGGATGGACAGGGGATGTGTGGGGATGGACACGGAGGGACAGATGGGGGCGGACATGGATGGACAGGGGATGTGTGGAGATGGACACGGAGGGACAGATGGGGGCGGACATGGATGGACAGGGGATGTGTGGGGATGGACACGGAGGGACAGATGGGGGCGGACATGGATGGACAGGGGATGTGTGGGGATGGATGCAGAAGGACAGATGGGGGGCAGACATGGATGGACATTGGGATGTGTGTAGGGATGGACGCGGAGGGACAGATGGACATTGGGATGTGTGGGGATGGACACAGGATGTGTAGGGATGGACACGGAGGGACAGATGGGGGTGCAGACATGGATGGACAGGGGATATGTGGGGATGGATGCAGAGGGACAGATGGGGGGCAGACATGGATGGACATTGGGATGTGTGTAGGGATGGACGCGGAGGGACAGATGGACATTGGGATGTGTGGGGATGGACACGGGATGTGTAGGGATGGACGCGGAGGGACAGATGGGGGCGGACATGGATGGACAGGGGATGTGTGGAGATGGACACGGAGGGACAGATGGGGGGCGGACATGGATGGACAGGGGATGTGTGGGGATGGACACGGAGGGACAGATGGGGGGCGGACATGGATGGACAGGGGATGTGTGGGGACCAACAGGCAGAGTGAGGAGGACCGGCCAGCCAGGGCCGGTGGGGGAAACATTGTGGAGGTTTCACCCGGGACAAGCTTCGCCTTTGACTCCCCGGACACGCTGGAGGAGCGGCCGGACCCAGCGCTGGATGCGTGTCCAGGCCTTGCTGGTGCCCATTCCCCGGGCCATCCCCGCCCGGCCCGGGCCCAGGCCAGCCCTCCTCCAGGGGCGAGCCCAGCCAAGGGTGGGTCAAACTTTCCAGCTGTAGCCTCCCTCCCTCCCTGCCTCCCTCCCGCGGCGTGACTCAGCCCTTCCTCCCCGCCGCCCGCTCCTGGCCCGACCCTCCCTGGGCCGCCGGCCCGGCCCCCATTCACCCCTCCGTCCACAGCCCCTCCCACTTCGCCCCCCCTCTCTGCGAGACCCCGTCCCGGGCACGGAACCCCCCCCGCCCGCGCTGCGAGCCCGCGCACAGACCCCCCCCCGCCCGCGCTGCGAGCCCCCCCATCCCGTGCACGGACCCCCCGCCCGCGCTGCGAGCCCGCGCACAGACCCCCCCCCGCCCGCGCTGCGAGCCCCCCCCATCCCGCGCACAGACCCCCCCCCCCGCCCGCGCTGCGATCCCGGCACGGCCCCCCCAGGGTGCAGCGCAGCGTTAAGGCCACTTGGCCGCAGACACTGACATTTCCCCCCCCCCCGCCAGCTCCTCCCTCCCCCCGCCCTGAGAGGTGTGTCCTGGGGGGGGCCTGAAGGGCAGCCCCCCCCGCCAATGAGCTGCCGGGAGCCCGCGCCCTGCCCAATGAGCGGGGGGGAGGGCGCTTCCTGGTAGCCGGCTGCGAAGGGCGAGGGGCGATGCCGAGCGGCTGGGGCCAGGTGGCGGGGCGGGCGGGGTGCGGGGGCCCGGCCGGCGGAGGGGAGCGCAGCGGCGGGGGCGGGGCCGGGCTGCGGCGGGGCGGGGCGGCCGCGGGGGGGGCCGGCCAGGTGGGGGGCGGGGCGGCCAGGTGAGGTGGGGAGCGCGGGGGGCGGGGCGGCCAGGTGAGGTGGGGAGGGCGTAGGGGCGGGCAGAGCCGGGGGCCCCAGGCGTCCGGCCCCCAGCGGAGCGCACCGACCCCGCCTGCTGCACCTGAGCCGAGCCGAGCCCGGTGAGTGCTGCCGCGAGCTGCCCCGGGGTCCCTGGGGGGGGTCCCGAGCCCCTTTAGCGCCCCCCCCCGTGTCCCGGCGCTTGTCCCGGCCCCTTCAGCAGAGCCCCGCACCCCCTCACAGCCTGGGGAGGCCTGGTGGGTGACCCCGCTCTGTGGGGCTCAATAGCCCTGAGTAAGCTGGTAGGGAGGTAGGGGGCGAGCGTGGCACGGCCCGGGGGGCTCAGCGCCAGGCAGACCTGTGCTGCCCAGCTGCCCTGGCCACGGCTGGCGCCCCTCGGGGCTGTTTACAGCTTCCCACAGTGCCAGGGGGGCCTCTGGCTGGGGGGAGGGCTGCCCCTGGCCTGGGCTTGGGCAAGCCGGCGGGGGCTGGGGGGATGGAGAGGCTGAGGGCACCCTCTGGGAGCGGCGAGTCCTGGCAAATGTGGACACGTCGCCAGGCCGCTGCCTCCGGCTGGCTGGGAGCTGCGGGTGGGCAGGGTGCCAGGCGGAAGGAGAGGAGCGAGGTGGGGTGGGGTGGCCGCAGCTGGGGAGGGCGGGGGGGGTCTGACTTCTGCTGGGCTAAGCTGGCAGGCGGGACCAGGGCTTTCCTGCAGGGGCTTGCTGGGTCCAGAGGGGGCTGGGGGAGCAGCGGTGGAGGGGGCGCTGTTGCCAGGCCTGGGAATCATGTGTGGGGAGAGCTAAGAAAGCCGGGTGCTGATGGGGCGGCCTGCTCGGGTGGCGGGGCTCTTCCCAGCCGAGCGCCCCCTTCCCATGGCTGGGCAGGCCCTGGAGGGAGGATGCTTTGGTCCAGCCATTTCTCTGTTTACCTGTGCCTGGCTTGCGACCCTACAGTAACAAACCTGGCGGGCGCCCAGCCCCTGCCAGCCTCCTGCTGCTGGCCTGGGACCCCCCTGCCTGCTGTGACAGCGAGTAGGTGGCTCTATGGAGCAAAGCCAAGCCCCGGTCTGGGTGACACGGTCACCACAATCTGCCCTGCAGACTATCTGTGGCACTTGAACTAGGCCCTGCGGATACCTGCAGCCCTTCCCCCTGCTGGCCATCACAGTGATGTGTGGTGTTTGTGGAGGGCCTACTGTAAATGGGGTCTGTGCTGTGGCTGTCCTGTGGCAGTGTCCCTGGCCAGGAAAGGCAGGGGGCTGTGTAGGAGGGGTAATTCTCTCATTAACCCGTCTCTGTCCCAGGCTTTGGGCCCTGGGCAGCCTCTGCTCCGGGCGCCTGCCGGAAATCCAGTGTCCCCTCGCACTCCCCTCCCGTGAGGCTCCTGGACTCTGCCCTGAGGGTGCCCAGCCCAGCCTGGCAACTCTTCCCACCCAAGCCAGCCGCCCTGGTCACGGTGTTTACCCAGGGGCGGGGCACGTATTTACCCTCCCTGCCAGGAGCAGCTGCTGTCTCGGGGCTGGGGCTACCCTTGACCTGATGGGAGCTACCGTCCCCAGGCAGCTCCTGCGGGGCACGTGGCACCTGCGCTGGGCCAGAGTCCAGGGGTGGTTCATGGCTAGTGCCAGGGACTCCTGGCTCTGGAGGGCGTGGGGTGTGGAGTCTAGTGGTTAGAGTGCAGGGCAGGTGGCTGGGAGCCAGGAGTCCTCCGTCCTGCCCTGGCACTGGGAGGGGAATGGGGTTGAGAGGTTAGCGTGAGGTGGGGGGCTGGGAGCCAGGACTCCTAGCACCTGACACTGCGGCTTTGGGCACATCCCTTCCTGGCTCCGTGACTCAGTTTACCACCCTCCCCAATAGGGAGTTGACTTCTGCTGAGAGTGGCGGGGCAAGCTGCTGCACTCTGAGAAGGCCTCCGGAGAAGGCCGAAGCATGGCGATTGGCTGTCCCCATGTGGGACTCCCTGCTTGGCTGGCCCCCCAGGGGCAAGGAGCGGTGGAAAGGGGAGGGGACCTTGCAGGGCTCTTTGGGGGCATGGCAGGGGGGGAGAGGGCAGAGCGAGGCCCTGGGGGGCAGATGGGCTGAGGCTGCAGCCAGAGTTGGACTGGCCCGCAAGTGTCCCGGGCACCCCGGAGTGTGCATCAGTACCGCTGGCTGTGGGAGGGGCAGGGGCGGGGTGGGGCTCTGGCTGGAGTGCAGGGCAGGTCTGTCCAGGGGGAGGGCGAGGGGGGTCAGATGGCAGGCAGGGCTGCTTGGCCCCAGCTGGCGTGTCCCTGGGAACTCGGTGGCACCGGCCGCGCTGTCACACGGGCTGCAGCGCTGGCAGCCCCCGGGGGAGGCTCTGAGAGGGGGAGGGGTCTGGCGAGGATGCTGAGCAGTGGGACTCGGGGCTGTTCCCTGCCCAGTGATGTGCTGTGAGACCCTTCCCCCGCCCCCCCGAATCGCCGTCCCCTGGCCGGGGGGCACCCCCTGAGTCCTGGGTGAATGGGACTGTCCGGGGGCACAGACTCTGTCCTGCCCAGGCAGCGGGTACCACTTGCCCGTGTGTCTTTCCAGCTGCTGGCGCGTGTGGGGGCTGCGGGTGCTGGGTAAGGGGGTCCCTGATCCACCTCCCTCTGCCCCCCCGTGGGATGCTGGCTTGGCGGGACTGGTCCCTACGCCCGGGTGGTAGAGGGGCAGTGAGAATAATGAGGTGCCCCACGGAGAGCCGCATAGGCTGGTGCCCCGGGCGCCCCCTGAGGGGGGCAGCAGGTGGGGGTCTATGCCCCGGTTCCTGGCTGTGGCTGCAGCCGGGCCTGGCAGGCGGGGGGGTGGATGATGAAACCACAGAGAAATCGCTGCTGGTAGCACGCTGGAGCCCCGGGAGCCCACGCCGCGCCTTGGGGCCTGCTGCAATAACCTTGGTGTGCGGGGGGAGGGGCCTGGGCGGGGGGGCAGCTGGGGGGCTGGAGTGCCAGGAGTCCCGAGTGGGGGCGGAGCGGAGGCTGGCTCTGAAGGGCGACTCCCTGGAGCTCTCCCGTGGGGGGCAGGGTGTGCTCACTGGGCCGAGGGGAGGCAGGCAGGGACGCTGAAGTCCTGCCTGGCCCGGGGGCGGGGGGTCGCTCCCCACTGTGGCGGCCCAGGGGCCTCCCCGGTCCCCTGGCAGCCTTAAGCCTGCCTGTGCTAGGAGGGCCAGGCCAGGCTGAGACCCAGCCAGCAGGAGGTGCGGGGGGCCCCCTGGAACTGCTCCGTCCCTGCCCCAGCCAGCTCCCCCGAGGCTGTGACCTTCAGGCCCTGCGGAGGGGCGCAGCTGCTCGCGGTGTCCCAGCCCTGCCGGCATGCATTCTTGGCACCTCCCGGGGCGGCTGGGCCTGGGAGCCCCGCGCTCCCGGAGTGGGCAGCGTGGCTGGGCCGGTTCCCCGGCGGTGGGGGCGGGGGGCCCGGGCCGCGGGAGGGAAAATGAAAGCAGGTGATGCGGAAGGAGAAGTAGGTCAGGCGAGCTGGCCTCTCCCAGCCGGCAGGCACAGGGCGTGTAGGCGCTGCGGCTCCCGCCTGGGCCCCCATGGGCACTGCCTGGCCGGCGTGGTGAGTGTTTCTGGGCCGCTGCCTGCTCGGGCGGGGTCCTGTGGCCCTGGCTCTTGCCCCCATTCCCTCCCCCTCTCTCAAGGGGCGGGCGGGGAGGGGGGGGCTGCCTCTGCTCTGACCCGAGCCCCCGCTCGCAGGCCCTGGCATGAGGAGCTGGCTGGCAGCTGTGGGGAGAGACCTCCAGGCTCAGCTGGTCTCCTGCCCCCATGCCCCTCTGCTCTGAGAGCAGCTGGGGGGAGCAGTGGCGGGGTGGGGTGAAGAAAGGTGACTTGCTGGGCTTCCCCATTGTCAGGGGTGGGGGCCCTGTTACAGCTGCTGGAGGGAGCCAGGGAAGGCCCCTGGGTTGGGAGCTGGGAGCTCCTGCTGGCAAGGGGGGGGGCAGAGCCCGGGGACATCCTGCTGCTCAGCAGCTGTCCAAGCCTTCCTGTGGCCCTGGCCCCGGCCCCCTGCCGCCCTGGCCCCGGCCCCCTGCCGCCAGGGCAGCAGCATTGGCTGTAACCCCCCGCCCTGTTCCCAGGTTCTCCCGGTAGGATCCTCTCCTAATTAGTGTCATTAACCCTGCAGGTGTGGCGGTGGGGGGGGAGGACTCAGAGGGGTTGATGGGTGGCACAGGCAGGGCTCAGCAGGGGGTGCTCTCCCCTGGCAGGCAGTGCCCCAGGGCGGCGCTAGGGGGCGCTGCCCTGCAGGGAGCGGGCACAGCTCAGCAGGGGGCGCTCTCCCCTGGCAGGCAGTGCCCCAGGGCGGCGCTAGGGGGCGCTGCCCTGCAGGGAGCGGGCAGGACTTCAACAGGGGGTGCTCTGCGCTGGCCGGCGGGGCTGGGTGCATGCTGGGGGGCAGCCGTAGGGGAGAGCTGCCCCTCGTGGCGTTCACTCCCCTGGCAGCATAGCTGCGGCATCCCGCTGTGGGGCCAGGGCTGCCTGCCCCAGCCTGGCTGCCGGAGGGTGGGGCTGTGTTCTCGTCAGTGGCCTAGTTCTGAGCTCTATTCCAGGCCATGGGGCCGTGGGGATTAGTGGCGCAGCTCAGCGCTGGCCTGGCCGCTGGGCTCAGGTGCAGTCGGCAGCTGCTTTGGGGGCGGAAGCTGGGCTATTTTTGTTGGGGGAGGGGCGGGGGGTGTGCTGGGGGCAGCCTGGGCTCCAGGCAGCCGCTGTCCTCGCAGGGCATCTTGTCGGCTTGGCCGGGCGTCTCTGCTGGAGCGGGGCTGGGGACCCTGCTGCCTCACCCACGGGGGATTCTGAGGGTGGGTACGTGGGGCGCGCCGGGGGCTGGGGCCTGTATCCCTGGGAGCTGCAGCGTGGAGCTGGCTGAGGCATGGCCTTTCCCTCAGTGCCCCATGCAGTGGGCCCTTGGGAGGAGGCTCCTGGATGGGGGGCGCTGTGGTGCCCACTCCTGGGTTGTGGCCGTTCAGCAGAGCCCCCCTTCCCCGCCAGGCCGGGCTGCTCTCTGCGGGTCAGTGCTGCTGGTGTCTGGGATCAGAGGGGCCCAGCGGATCCTGGGGTGAGGGGCAGTGGGGCCCCCTGGGCTGAGATCTGCCCCAGGTCACTGCATGGCTCTTGGGCCGCAGCGTGGGCCAGCTGGGGCTCCGCTCCCACCTGGCGCCCGGCTGAGAGCTGGCACTGCCAGGGGCCCTGGCCTGCTGTTCCCACGCAAGGGGCTGGCAGGCCTCCAGCAAGCTCCCGTGACCGCACTTGGCCTGGGGGGGCGGGTTTCTGGGGGGGGAGAGTGCAGCTTCTCTAGGCTGGCTGGGGGCAGAGCCGCGGGGGAGGGGTTAACCCTGTCGTCTGGGCCCCAGGTGGAGGCAGTGGCTGAATCCGCCCCCAGGTCTCAAAGTGGGGCCCTCGTGGGGCAGCAGCAGCCTCCTGGGCGCAAAGTGCCCGTTCTGCCTGCCCCCCAAGGGCAGAGCCGGAGGGGCCGCACCATGGCAGCCTCTTCAGTGTCTCGTGCTTGGCAGCTGCAGTGCTCTGTACCAGAGGTGCCCGCCGGGGCAGGAGGGGCAGGGCCGGTGCCTGCTGGGACAGGGGGGTTGAGCTGGGCTGGAGGCTCTGTCAATTACGGGGTGGGGGGTTCCCTGGCATGCTGCCCCCAGTGCCTGGGTGAGAAGCCGCTGCTGGCTGAGCGGGTGCCCCTCCCAAGGCCTTGGGGTGTGTTCTCCATGGGAGGGCGGCTGGAGGGGCAGCTGCCTGGGGGCTGGTCTGTTCTGGCCCTTGTGGTGGTGATGGCCTTGCCCCCCCCCTCGCTCAGCCTGCAGCTGGAGTGCCCAATCCTCGCCCTGGGCCCCACATGGCAATCGGGCTAGCAGGGGTGACTGCCTAGGCCCCTTCTTGCCATGGGTGTGGGGGGTCTGGGGGGCAGGCCTGGTGCTGAGGCTGCTGCATTGTCCCAGGCGGGCTGAGCTGGCCCCCTGCGGCAGGGTGGGGGGCTGTGTCGGGACTCATGCCCTGGGGTTCATCTCCCGCTGGTTTGGGGTTTTTTGCTATTTCCTTCCTGTTTCCCCCATCGGCTGCATTACAGCAACTCCTTCCTTCCTTCCGCTGCTCCTGCCTCCCACGCGGCTCTGCCCCCCCGCCAGCTGCCCCCTGGAGCCACCGCTGGGCTGCACAGCTTGCCCTGTGGAGCCCCTTCCCGTGCAGGGGGCCAGGTGGGGCGAGGGGCTCCCTCCTCCACATTGCTCCCCCCCAGGGGTCACGGCGTGGTACAGAGATGTCCCGCTGCCCCCTTGGCACGCTGCGCTCCTAAGCCACCCACATGGGGTCTGCGTCCTGCGGGTGAGGCCCCTGGGGCAGGGGCCCCTCCCGTGGGGCAGCCCTGGGACCCTTCTGAGGCAACTCATGGGGACTACAAGTCCCAGCATGCAATGCTGCCTGGAGCAGCTGGCAGCTGGCTGAGGCCTGCCTCTCTTGGGGGTGGGGTGGGTCAGGCTACTTATCTGGGTGCCTTGGTAGATCTTGATAATTTGGGAGGTGGAGGTAGGCCTGGGATGGCAGGCAAGGGAGCTGTCCTCTGGGGGAGGGCAGGGCTGGGGGGCTGTCTTGGGGGGGGCTGGCTGGGGGATGGCAGGCAGAGGAGCTGTCCTGGGGAGGCAGGGCTGGGGGGTGGCAGGCAGGGGAGCTGTCCTGGGGGGGGCGGGCAGAGGCTGGCACGGGAGAAGGGGGGGGTGAGTGGAGGGCCAGTGCGGGGAGAAGAGGGGGCTGGCGTGGGGAGAAGGGGGGGCGGGCGGAGGCCGGCGCGGGGAGAAGGGGGGCGCTGGCAGCTGTCCCAGTGGCATTGCCCGCAGCAGGCGCCCGGCCATTGGTTTGCTGGAGCCCATCTGGCCTGGCCAGGCTGGTGCCCCGAGGCCCCGGGCGGGCGGGGCGAGGAGCAGGTTGCGGTTCGAGCTGGTGACACAGCGGACGGTTGCGACACCCCTGGGGGGCGGAGGGGGGGTGCCAGCCTGTGACTCACTTGCCAGCAGCAGGCTCCTCCTGACTCAGGCTGGCTGGGCCCCTCCCTGCCGCCTCGCCCACCTTATCTCCCACCCTTGGCACCTGGCACACCTGGCTGGGGGGGCTGGCTCAGCAGAGCCCTCCCCCTGCGGCATGGGGGCGAAGGGCAGCGGGCAGGGCTGGCAGCAGGTGCCTTGCTCCTTTCTTCCTGGAGCTGGAGCCAGCCCCTGCTGACCCAGACTGGCTGCGCCGCTCCTGGCTGGCACCTGCCTGCAGCGAGCCCCTGGGCTGCTCCCACAGGGCCGGTAGGCCTGGGCGGGGCTGGGGGCTGCTCTCCAGGATGGGCAAGGTTCCTGCCCTTCTGCACACGGGCAGCTCCTGCCTCTCTCCTGCGCCGGGCCCAGAGGTGGTTGCAGCCAGGGCCAGCCCCCGTGGTGTGGGGCGCTGGGGGGGGGTCTCTCCTGGCACACAGGCCTCCACAGCTCCCATTGACACGGGCCCCTCACCCCTGCAGAGAGCCCAGGCCAAGGCTGCATCTGTAGTTGCCACTGGAGGCAGCCCCCGGGCTCGGCTTCTGCACCTGCCTGCTGGGCAAGGGGCTGGTGTAGGCGCTGGGGGTCATGTGGCGTGGCGCTTGGTGCCGTGGGACTGGGGGGGGGCGGTGTGGCTGGAGGAAATGGGGGGTCAGTGTGACTGGGGGGGTTGGTGGAGCTGGGGAGAATGGGGGAGTCGGTGCACTTGGGGGGCAATGCAGAGTAGCTGTATGATTATCCTCTGGGATTTACACCAAAGTCCCCTCTAACGGTTTGCCACCTGTGTGCAGATTGAATTTTATTCTGTGCGCCGTGGCATGTGTGGATGTGCACCACCCATAGAAACCCCGGCTGCGGGTGCGCTGTCGGCTGGGCGGCACGTGACTCTCTCCTGAGTGCGCTCGGCATGCAGGCAACGCTGATTTGTATTCGCCGTGGTCCTGGCGCTGTGTTTCTGGAGCGCTGGTAACGACTCATCCCCATGGGGGAGTCTCCTCCCCCTCCCTGGGGGGGGGCTGCCATTGTGTGTCCTTGACTGCTGCTCCCTCCGCTCCCCATTCTAGCTGCCGGGCTCTGCTGGGCAGGGGCCGAGCATTCCTGGGGCGTGTGGGCTCTGTGGGCAGGGTGGGGAACCTGGTGCCAGCCCCTCTCCCTACCCCATCCAGCCTGCCCGGGCTCCCACCCCTCTGGCCTGGCCAGTCTCTTCCTGGGGGCTTCCCTGGTGCAGGATGTGTGTGTGTCCTGGCTTCCCCTCTCTGACCAGTGGGGGCTGGGGACGGCGGGGACTGGGGCAGGAGGTCCCGGGTGCTGCTCCCCTCTCGGGCTCCCGGAGCCCCGTTGTCCTGCTGCCCCACTGAGCCTGGCAGGGCTGCAGGTCTGAGGACCTGCCCAGGCAGCGCCAGAGGCAATATGCCCCCAGCACCTGCCCCGTGCCCAGCCTGGGTTCCCAGGCCACCTGCTGTGCGGCTCACCCAGGGGGCTCTCGCTCCCTGCTGGTTATCAGGGGAGGATGCTGCCCCCCCCCCAGTGCCTCCCTGCCGTGCACACGGGAGCTGTGGCCTGCAGGCCGAGGCAGGTTCTCTGGCTGCCCCCCAAGTGCAGGGGGCAGCCCGTTGGCTCCCTTGGGGGTGTGGGGCGTGGGGTGGCTCCCGGGGCCGGCCAGGCGTGCCAGGGCAGGCAGGCCGAGCTGTCTGGTGGTGACGCAGCCCCACACCCCGGGCGAGCCGGCAGAGCACAGCGGCAGAGGCTCCCTGCTGGGCCAGGCCGGGTGCCCCAGCCCAGGGGCTCCTGGGGGCTGCGCTGGCCAGGGCAGGGGCTGCAGCTGAGCCATACACCCCTGGCAGCAGGGTGCCCAGTAGGGGGCAGCATTACTGGGGCAAGGGAACCCTCCTCCCCCCATAGCTGGGTGGGGGGCAGCTGTGAGCCCCTCCCCCATGCAGATGGCCTCTGTGCCCCCTTCTCCCCCCCCCCCCGGCCTGTGTGTGGGTTGGGGGTTCCCCCGGCTGCGCCTCTCCGTAGCGCTCTGCGGCGCGGCCTGGTGAGCTGGGAATTTCCTGTGTCCGGGGGGGGGGGCAGGGTCCCGGGGCCGGGCCAGCTGCCGAAGGGTTAATGCCGTGTGTGTTCTGGGGAGCGGGGCTGGGAGGTGCGTGACACGGGGTGTGGGCGTCGGCTCCGTTTGAGGTGGGATGGGAGCCGCAGTGCAAGCGGGGCCAGGTTCACACGGAGCCCAGGCGCCCTGCCGAGAGCCAGCGCCGGCACGGCACGCTGCCCAAGGTGAGGGCCACGGGCGGGGGGGGGGCGGCTTGGCAGGTGGAGCCAGGCATCCGGCCGGTGCTCGGATGCCCTGGGGTGCGCTGCCCAGAGACCCGGGCCTCTGGCCTTGGTGGCTGGCTTGTGGGGAAGTGATGGCGGCCCCCGGCTCCCTTTCCAGGCCCCCCACTTGCATGGCAGGGGCCCCGGCGGTGGTGGGGAGCTGCACCCTGGCTTCCTCCTGGCAGGGCTGAGCCTCGAGTCCCCAACAGCCTGGGAGGCCCCGAGACTGGGACTGACTTGGGGAGGCCGCAGTGGGCTGGGAATGGGAACCAGGTGCCCCAGGTTGGACAGTCCCTGTTTGCGCCGAGCTCTGTGGGGTGCTGAGTTCAGGGGGGGAGGGTGGGGAGTCTATTTCTCTGCTCGGGGCTGGATGGGCTATCGGCGATTCCCGCCCCCCCCCCCCAGCTGTTCTGGGGTGACCCACAGCACTTGGGACCCAGCTAAACTGGGGGAGGCATAGGCCTGGCAGAGAAGGGGTAATGAGATCATAGGCCCGGGGCAGGAGGTGAGGCCCTGTGGAAGCTGGGTGCAGGCTGGCGGGGGGGGTAGGGGTAGTTTGCTGGCCCTGTGGAGGGTGGGGTGAGTGGGTTTGTGGACCCTTTTTGGAGGGCAATTTGCCCGCTCTGGGAGAGCTGGGGGCAGACTGGCTGGGGGTGGAGGGTGTAGTTTGTAGGCCAGAGGGCACTTGGGGACAGGCTGGCTGGGGGGGTAGTTTGCAGGCCCTGTGGGAGCTGGGGGCAGGCTGGACCGGGGGGGGGGGAGGGTAGGGGTAGTTTGCAGGCTGTAGGGCAGTTGGGGGCAGGCTGGCTGGGGGGGGGTAGTTTGCAGGCCCCGGGGAGCTTGGGGGCAGGCTGGCTGGGAAGGGGGTAGTTTGCAGGCCGTAGGGCACCTGGGGGCAGGCTGGCCTTGTGGGGGTGAGTGGGGGGTTGCGGACCCTGTTGGGGGCAGTTTGCAAGCCCTAGTGGAACTGGGCACTGGGGGCTGTGGCTGGGGGCACCGGGAGGGCGAGCGTCACTCCTGGCTCACCCTGGCCCCCTCGGTGCCTCTTGCCCCAGGCAGTTGGGGTTGGCTGGGTTTATGGTCTAGGGCCTAGTGCATGGGGGTGCGACTCCAAGGACCTTGCTGCCAGCCCCCAGCAGGCATAGGGCCGGGACTCCCCGCTCCCGCGGGGGTGGGCCCGGGGTGGGGTTGGTCTGATGTCTGGCCCAGGCACGATGCGGCTGGGGGTGGGGGGTTGCCCTGGCTCCAGGGGCAATGGCTGGGTGTCTGCAGGGAGCATGCCTCCCATACCTCACCCTGGCCCCTTGCAGGAGCAGCAGCAAAAGTGAGTTCTCCCAGTAACCCTGTGCCCCACCAGGGGCAGTGCTCAGTGGGGGCGGGGTGGCCAGGGGGCTGTGCTGTGTGTGTGTGTGGGGGGGGGGATCCATGGCCGTGTTCCCTGGAAGCTGGGTGCTTGTGCGGCTGCTCAGGAGGCATACCAGTGCCACCCAGCTGGTAGCAGAGCGCTCGCAGCTCAGTTTGTGTTCCTACTGGTGGGGCATATTCGCACATGCTTGGTGTGGCTGTGGCCCTGTGGCTGTGCTGGCCGGGGGGGGGGGGGGTTCATGGCCCCATGGCTGTGCTTGGTGATGGTGGTGGGGATCTGTGCCAGTGGAAGGGAGGGTCTGTGGCCCTGTGATTGGTTGGGGGTATCTGTGGCCCCATGGCTGTGTTGGGGGGTGGGGATCCGTGGGAGGGAAGGGCCCATGTTCCTGTGTCAGAGCTCGGTGGTGGTGGGGGATCCGTGGCTCTGTGACTGTGATGGTGGGGAGGTCCGTGGCCCCATGGCTGTGTGGGATCTATGGCCCTGTGGCTGTGGTGCTGGGGACCTATGGCCCGGTGGCTGTGCTTGGTGGTGGTAGTGGGGTCCGTGGCTGTGTCCACTGGTGGTGAGGTCGGTGGCCCTGTGACTGTGGTGATGGGGATCTGTGGCCCGGTGGCTGTGCTCGATGGTGGTCGGGTCTGTGGCCCCGTGTCTGTGTCCAGTGGCGGTGAGGTCCGTGGCCCCCGAGGGGACTGTGGTGATGGGGATCTGTGGCCTGGTGGCTATGCTCGGTGGTGGTGGGGTCCGTGGCCCTATGACTGTGGTGGTGGGGACCTATGGCCCGGTGGGTGTGCTCGGTGCTGGTGGTGGGGTCTGTGGCTGTGTCCAGTGGTGGTGAGGTCTGTGGCCCGACTGTGGTGATCTGTGGCCCGGTGGCTGTGCTTGGTGGTGGTGGGGTCCGTGGCCCCGTGGCTGTGCTTCAGTTGCTATTGGTGATGGACGTAGTTCAACTCCGTAGCTGCTGCACAATCGGCTCCTGCTGGCAGCTTGACAGAGCGCTGCACAGAACGTGTGTGCAGGGCCGCACAACCCCCCCCCCCGCCCCCCTGCCATGGGGCTCTGCACCCTCTCCCCGCTCGTGGGCCGGGTGGGTTTTGTTTTCCTCCTTGTTTGAAACCATTTCCTTTCTTGTGTGTTGGTTGTTTTTCAAAGAGCAGCGCCCGCTCCCCCCCGTCCCCTGCCTGCATGCCTGCTGGGGCCCTGCTGCCACCCCGCCCATGGGGCAGGTGTGGGGGGTGGGGGTCTCTGATCTTGGTAGTGAGAAGCTGGCTGACCCCTCCCCCTCTTGGCTGGGGGAGTCTCTGCCTCCCCCTCCCCTTGGGGCACGCTCCCCTCCCATGGCACATCCTTTGCTGGCAGCACTCGGGTGCCGGGCAGGGGAAGCGGAGCCCAGTGGCCAGAGCATGTGGGGGGTCTGTGCCTGGCAGTTCCCGCTGGGTCCCTCTCGGCTGTGTCAGACAGGGCAGCCTGGCGCTGCTGCCCAGGACAAGGGGCGCGGATGCTGCTCCAGCTGGGCTTGGCAAGGCTGCAGGGCCCGCTCTGTGCTCCTCTCGGGCATTGCTGTGTCTGGGGCAGGCGGCGGGGGCCCCGAGGGAGGGGGTCAATCACCCTGCTGTGGGTAGCACATGGCTGTGTTATGTGCGGTGGCCTGGAGTCCCTGATGGGAGACCCCCCCCCCACATACGCTGGGAGGGGCCCGGTGCTAACAACGGGGGGGCATTGCAGGGCTGGGGGTCGGGGAGCCAGGACTCTGGGAGGACAGTGGGGCCTAGTGGTTAGAGCGCTGGGGGAGGGGGGTGCGTCAGGACTCCTGGGTTCAAGCTCGGCGCTGGGGGTGGGAAGTAGGTCCCAGTGGTTAGCGCTGTTCTCACCTCCCCCGTGACTCACATTTCCCAGCGCGGCTGTGAAGTCCCTCGAGAGTGTCCCTCTCCCGCGGGGCCCCCGGCTCGGGTGTCACTCGAACGATTACAACTGCCGGGTGCGGGGTGCAGGGCCCCGGGCAGGGCCTTTTCCAGGGGCCCACCTGCTGTGGGTTAACTGGCCGTGGCCTTGGGGGCTGGGGCGGGGGGAGCCCCAGGCAGGAGGGAGGCTGGGGCGGGAGGGAGGGGGGCAGGCTGGCGAAGGGGAGCGCTCTGCTCTCTGGCCGGCTGGAGCAGGGCCCCTGGGCTGGCCCCTGTGAGCCGGCACCTTGGGGCGGGGTGCTGCGGACTCTGAAGTGTGTGTGGGGGGGGAGGGGGGGCGACTTCCTGCTTCGTGCTGAGAGGCGGCTGGCTCTGGGGTGGGGGGGCCGGGTCTCCGGCTGGCCCTGCAGGGGCCTGAGCTGCCCAGGGGGGTTGCCCGCCCTCCGCCCAAAGCGGGCAGGGCTGGTTCCCTGGGAGCCGGCGGGTTGCCAGGCGAAGCAGGGCAGGTAACTAATAAAGTTGCACAAGGGCTCCTCCTGCGGTGCCGGCGGGCGGGGCGGGGAGGCGCTGGGCCCGCCGTGTCAGGCTGACCCGTGGGGAGCGCGCCCATTGTTCCCAGCCGGGGCCGCGGCCCCGTTACCAGGGGAGACCAGGGGCCTGCTGGGCCCCGGGGAGCCGCCCGCCCCCGCCTGGCGCTGCTGCCGCATGGAGAGCGGCCGTGGGCGTGGGGAGCCGCGGCCTCGTCCCCGGCTCGCTGCCGCCCTGGGAACGGGCCCCCCCCCGCCCCTTCCCGGCACTGGGCTCTGCCTTCCGGTGCCAGAGGTGGAAAGAGTGAAATCACCCCGGGCCGCGGGAGCTGACGCAGCTTCCAGACGCCCTGCCCTGCCGGCGCTGCCCGAACCCAGCGGCTGTGCTGGGAGCCGGGGCCCCCGCCCCGGCCTGGCATGGGGGGAGGCTGCAGCGCATGGGCCGTGCGCTGCGGGGTGAGTCGGGCCTGGAGCCGCTCCTGGGCAGCGCCACACGGAGGGGGCTGGGACGGAGGGCCCTGCTCCTGCCCGTCTTGGCATGCCGAGGAGCTTCGCTGGGCTGGACGGGCTGCAGGATCCCTGCCCCCTGGAACAGCCAGGCCCCAGGGCTCTGGCCCCATGGCCCCCCCCCAGCACGGCGCAGCCCCCGCCCCATGGAACGGCCAGTGCCCCTGGGCAGGGTGGGGATGGAACCCCCTTTTTACAGCTGGCCCTGGCGCTGCGGCTCCTGGCCCGGGAGACGGGCGTGGGAAAGTTGCTGATGTTTCTCAGCCTGGCAGCTGCAGGGGGGCTCTTTGTGCTGAGCCCAGGTGCCCCCAGCCCCTGGGGAGCCGTCTCCAAGGGGGCTGGCTGTGCCGTGCTGGGGGGGGAGCAGGGGCCTGGTCATTCCATGGGGCAGGGGCTGCACTGTGCTGGGGGGGGCAGAGTCCGGGGGCCTGGCCATTCCATGGGGCGGGGGCTGCACTGTGCTTGGGGGGGGGGGAGACAGAGTCCGGGGGCCTGGCTGTTCCATGCGGCGGGGGCTGCGCTGTGCTGGGGGAGGCAGAGTCCGGGGGCCTGGCCATTCCATGGGGCGGGGGCTGCACTGTGCTTGGGGGGGAGACAGAGTCCCGGGGCCTGGCCATTCCATGGGGCGGGGGCTGCACTGTGCTTGGGGGGGGGGCAGAGTCCGGGGGCCTGGCCATTCCCTGGGGCGGGGGCTGCACTGTGCTTGGGGGGGGCAGAGTCCGGGGGCCTGGCCATTCCCTGGGGCGGGGGCTGCGCCGTGCGGCCGCTCTCCGTTTCCGGGCTGCGCTCTGCACCCACACACCTGACCCCCCCCCTGCACTTATCGCTCTCATCTGCTCGATGGTGGCTCCGAGCAGCGCTGCTCCTGCGGGGTGGGGAGGATGCGCCGGGGGGGGGGGGGCAGGAACAGGCAGTGGGTGTGATGGAAAGTCCCCCCCCCCCTTTTTCCCCTTGGCAGGGCCCGTCTGCCAGGCCGGGCTGAGGAGTAGCTGCCCCCCATGGCTCAGCTGAACTGTGTGGGGTGCAGGGAGCCCATGGGGGCACCCGCCAGGCCAGGCCGCTGTGGTGTGGGGCACGCTGCTCTTCACGCCCCCCCCCCCGGGTCCTTGAGGTTACTGGCTGGGGGCCCCCGCCTGTAGGGGCCCCCAGGTAGCGGGCGTGTGGGGCAACGGGAGCACTGCCCCCGGGGGTGCCCCCAACGCCAGGGTTGGTGCGCACTGCACCGAGCCGGCAGGTCAGGGAGAAGGGGGCAAGGCTGGGGGGGAAAGGGCCCAGAATGTGGAGCCTCAGGGCCCCGGGCTGTCTGGGTGTGTCCGGCCCCCCGCCCCGGGCGTTGCAGGGAGGGGGGGCCAGCCGCTCTGGCTGGGCCTAGCTCCCTCAGGCTGCCGGACACAGAGAGCAAAACGCTGCGGGAGTTGTGGGGGACGCCTGGGCCACGGCAAGGGGTGGGACGTGGCCGGGCCTGCCCCTTCTCTGCCCTAGAAGGTGGCCAGCAGCCACCCAACCCCCCGCCCCTCCTCTGCCAGTGCCCCTCACCCCAGCCTCCCCCAGGCCTGCCCCTCACCTGCAGCCGCCATCCCAGTCCTGTCCCCAGCTACTGTCCAGCCCCTCCTCTCTGACATCTTTCGTATGCCCCCCCCCCCCTTGGCTGATGCGCTGGTTTCCCCTGCTTGGGAGCCCCATCCCAGAGCCAGCTAGGCCCCCCCTTGGGGCAGCCCTGGCCTCTGGCTTGGGAGGGGCTCCCTGAAGCTGTGGCAGCTCTGTGGTGGGGGGCCCCCCTGCAGGGCGCGCCCCCCCCCCCCAACTGGGCTGCTCTGCCCTGTGTGAAATCTGCCCGCTAATCCCCCTGCTAATCTACTCCCTAATCTGATTGGGGTTTTGTCGCGGCTTGTCTGCTCCCAGGAGTGTGATGGGTTAATCCAGGCTAATCCCCCGCCAACCCAGCCTCGCGTGTGCCCTCCGAGATGCCAGCCAGCGGCTCCAGGCCCAGCGTCAGGGGCCACAGGACTTCTGGGTTCTCTCGCGGGCCCTGGGAAGGGAGTGGGGCCTGGTGGCTAGAGCGGGGGGGGGTGGGGAGGGGCATGCTGGGGGCCAGGACTCCTGGGTTCCCTTCCTGCCCCTCATCCCTCCCCTGCCTTAGCCCCACTGCTCCCAGGCGCTGCAGGGGGGCAGTCCTGGGACGGCGGGAGGCTGGGGGCCCCCTGGCCTGGGGGGCAGAGCCTGGCGGGGGTCCAGGTGCCAGGGGGCTGAGTCCTGAGGGGCGGCAGGGGCGGCCTGGCTGCCGCATCCCTCCAGCGGGCAGGGGCTTGGGCCGGGTCTGGCGATGCAGCCGGAGCCCTGCTGGGGTGGGCGGGGTCCAGGCCGTGCTGAGAGTTTGTGCTCCCCGCTGGGGCCGGCTCTGACGTGGCGCCGCTCGCTGCTGCCTGCCCTGCCGGTGGATCCTGCTTGGCAGAGGGGCAGGGCAGCTCCCCTCAGCGCCCCTCCCGCCTCCCCGCACCGGCAGGCAGCCCCAGCTGGCTGGCACCCAAGCGCAGGGAGTGCCCGTGGGGGCTGGGCCTGGGCTGCCGTCCGCACCTCTCCGCGCTGGGCAAGAGGGGGCATGTCCCCCACCTTCCCGCACCCTCATGCCTTGCTGGGCTCTGCCCCCCGCGGCCCTGGCGCCTGCCCCCAGCCCAGTGCAGGGCCCCCATCATGGCTGTGGCTCTAGCTCCTGCCCACAGTCCGCCCCCCCCATGGCTGTGGCTCCTGTCCCCGGCCCAGCACTGGGGGCTGATCTCCCTGCTGGCCCCTCTCACCAGCTGGGGCAGGAGGTGCTGGGGCAGGCTCTCTGGCAGCAGCCGTTCCCGGCGATGAGGCGGGCGGTGGGGCCGGGACTCCTGGGTTCTCTCTCGGGCCGGGGGTGACCTTGGCTAAGCCCCAGCTGCCCAGCAGCGTTTGGCTCCCTGGTGGGCCCGGAGCTCTTAGCGCCCACGACGCGGCTGGGGGCTGGCAAAGCCCGGCGCTGTGGCCAAGCCGGGGGGCGGGGGGGAGGGCTGCACCTGCCCATGGGGCGCTGGGTCTCCATGGCCCTGGGTCCTTGGCTTTGGGGAGGGGGGCCTGGTTGGCCCTGCTTGTCTCGGGATCTGTGACCCCCAGCAGCCCCTCTCCTTGCCACGTCTGTGCCCCAGGGACCCGGCCCCTTCCTGGCTGCCTGGCCCTGGAGGCTGGGGTGGCGGGAGCGGCCTGCCCAGGAATGGCCTCGTTCTGCCCAGGCGCGGGGTCTGCTCCCTGCTGGGGCGGGGGGCTGTGCCCTGTGAGCCCCCCAACAGCAGCCTCCGGGCATGCCCTGCGGCGGGGGTGGGGGGGGCGGCGCTGGGTGGCTGCCGGGCGAGCGGTGGGAATCCCTGCCCGGACGCGGGTGGCTTGGCTGGGGAGCTCTGGCAGGGCAAACCCTGCCTGCCCGGGCTGGGGAAGGCCTTGCTCCCCGCCCCCACCGCAGGGGTTTGCCCGGCTCAGCCTCTGCCCAGAGCCGGCAAGGCAGCCGGGCCCTGCCCGATCCCCAGCCCGCCGGGCGCTGCGGGCCCCTGGCCTTCTCCAGCTGGGGGGTTGGGAACAGGAGGAGCAGTTGGACCCTGGGCAGCCGCCAGCCTGGGGGGCCCTTGCTCAGTGGCAGGGCAGCCCGGGAGCAGCTGGACACGCTGCCCTGCTCGGGCTCCTGTGCGGCGGAGGGGCCAGCCCGGGGCCCGCGTGTGCTCAGGGGGACGGGGGCATCGGCCTCCTCAGGGGCTAGTGGCAGCATGTAGGCACTGAGCCCTGGGGGGGGCCAGGCGCTGGGGGGCTGCACGTGGCGGTGCAGGAAGCTGCCTGCGCCGGGTGCCAATCAAACGCGGCGTGCTGAGATTTCCCCCTTTGGTGTGGTCGGGCCCAGGGGGGCGGCGAGCGGGCGCTGCGGCTAGGTCTGGGCTGCGGGGGAGGCGAGGCTCCGGTTCCTGGCAGGGGGCCTGGCCCTAGCCTGGATCGAAGCCCTAGCCCTGCCTGGGGCCCTCCCCAGGCCTGGCCTCCAGCTACAGGGCTCTCCCTGGCCCCAGGAGGCGGCTGGTACCTGCCGGGCATGGACCCCCCCGCCTGGCCACGTCTGGTCTCCTGGCTCAGTGGGTCTGGCAGGACCCTGCCCGGGGGGAACCGCTGGCTTTCAGGGGTTGCTGTCTGCTCAGGGGTCCCGCCCCCCGCGGCATCAGTCGGAGCTCCCAGGGGCAGATTTTCTCTGTGCCGTGGGAGCGCGGTGCCGGCCTTATCTCTTCTAGGAATCGGCCGTGCTGGGGGGCCACGGGGCGCACGCCCACTCCCCCTCTGCACGCTGGCTGCGGGCGGGGGGGTTTCCTCAGCCGATGGCGGCGCTAGCGCACTTCACGCTTTCACCACAGAAGTTTCCTTTGAGTGGCTGCGCCCGCCCTCTTCCAGCCCCACGGGGCCCCTCCCCGGGGTTCTAGCCTCCCTTCCCCCCCCCGCAGGGCCTGGGCTGCCCATCCTGGGTGGGAGCTGGCTGGGGGGCAGTGGAGGGGGGGTATGGCCCCCCCACAGGGCCTGGGCTGCCTGTCCCAGGCGGGAGCCAGGTATTCTGGGGGGCAGCAGAGGGGGGGTTCTAGCCTTCCCTGGGCCTGGGCTGCCGGTCCTGGGTGGGAGCTGGCTGGGGGGCAGTGGAGGGGGGGTCCGGCCCCCCCACAGGGCCTGGGCTGCCTGTCCCAGGCGGGAGCCAGGTATTCTGGGGCACAGCGGAGGGGGGTTCTAGCCCCCCCCCCCCCCCACAGGGCCTGGGCTGCCAGTCCCAGGCCGGAGCTGGCCGGGGCTCGGCGAGCCAGGGGGCCAGGCGGGTGGGGGCTGAGCAGGCTGTGTCTCCCGCAGGTGAGGAGGATGGGGAGCCCCGAAGACGACCTGATCGGGATCCCCTTTCCGGAGCACAGCAGCGAGCTGCTGAGCAGCCTGAACGAGCAGCGCCAGCTGGGGGTGCTGTGCGACGTGACCATCAAGGCGCAGGGGCTGGAGTACCGCACCCACCGGGCCGTGCTGGCCGCCTGCAGCCGCTACTTCAAGAAGCTGTTTGCGGGGCCGGGGCCGGGCGCAGGCCAGGAGGTCTGTGAGCTGGACTTCGTGGGGCCCGAGGCGCTGGGCGCGCTGCTGGAGTTCGCCTACACCGCCACGCTCACCATCAGCAGCGCCAACATGGGCGAGGTGCTGCAGGCCGCCCGGCTGCTGGAGATCCCCTGCGTCATCGCTGCCTGCGTGGAGATCCTGCAGAGCAGTGGGCGGGAGGCGCCCGGGCCCGATGCTGGCGACCGCGAGCGGGCCCGCCGCTACCTCGAGGCCTTCGCCGCCCTGCCAGAGGGGGACGTGGCCGCCCTGCTGCCCGCCCGCCCCGCCCCCCGCCGCAGCAAGAAGACCCGCAAGTTCCTGCAGGCCCGATCCTCCCGCCTCAACCACCACGCCGAGGAGGCCGGCCCTGGCCCGGCCGCCAGCAGCCCCTTGCCCGAGCCCCACGAGCCCTCCCCTGCCCTGGCACCGGAGGGCCCAGCCCAGCCCCACGAGGGCTACGACGCAGGGGAGGAGGAGGAGGAGCAGCCCCCTCGCCCGTACCCCTACCCGTACCCCTATCTCTGCCAGCCGGGCCTGTCCCCCGAGGAAGCTGGCTCTGATGACGACCCCATTGACCCCGACCTCATGGCCTACCTGAGCTCCCTGCAGCAGGAGTCCCTGGCCCCTGGCCTGGACAGCCCCGACAAGCTGGTGCGCAAGCGCCGCTCCCAGATGCCCCAGGAGTGCCCCGTCTGCCACAAGGTCATCCACGGCGCCGGCAAGCTGCCCCGGCACATGCGCACCCACACCGGCGAGAAGCCCTTCGCCTGTGAGGTGTGCGGCGTCCGCTTCACCCGGTGAGTGCCCTGCGCCCCCTTGTGACCCCACATGCCCTACACCCCTGCTTCACCTGGTAAGTGCCTGTCCCCCCACATGCCCCTGCGCCCCTTCTTTACCTGGGGAGGGCCCCCCTGCCCCCTGTGCTCCATGTTCTGCATTCTGTGCTCCCCCAGCTCCCTTGGTGAGTGCTCTTGCACCTCTGTGTCCCCACTTTACCCAGTAAGCCCCCCTCCTGCACACACTTGCCCCCCGTTTTGTCTGCTGAGTGCCCCCGCGGTGGACCCCTGCTGGGTGACTAAGGGGGGTGTAAGACAGAGGTCTATAAAACCCTGCCGGGTGTGGAGCAAGCGAATAAGGAAGTGCTGTTCACTCTGTCTCATAGCGCAAGAGCTAAGAGCCACCCAATGAAATTACTAGGCAGCAGGTTTAAAACACACCCAAAGGAAGTATTTCGTCACACAACCCACAGCCAACCTGTGGAACTCCTTGCCAGAGGATGTTGTGAAGGCCAGGACGTTAACAGGGTTCAAAAAAAGAACGAGGGAGATTCATGGAGGTTGGGCCCATCAATGGCTACTCGCCAGGCTGGGCAGAGAGGGTGCCCCTAGCCTCTGTGTGTCAGAGGAGAGGGAACACTTGACTCCCTGTTCTGCTCACTCCCTCTGGGGCGTCCGGCATTGGCCACTGTCGGCAGACAGGACATGGGGCTGGATGGGCTGTTGGGTTCCCAGGCTGGGGATGGGTGTGGAGGGGTCTTGTGGGAGCATGGCCCCGCTGAGGGCTCTGGCCGAGGTTGGGGATGGGCGGGGTGGGGTGGGGTCTCGTGGGAGCCTGGCCCAGGCTGGGATGGGTGGGGGGGCGGAGGTGTCTTGTGGCAGCCTGGCCCTGCTAAGGGCTCTGGCCCAGGTGGAGATGGGCGGGAGTGGGGGGGGGCAGGGGATCTCGCGGCAGCCTGGCCCACGCGGGGGGGGGGGGGGGGAATCTCGCGGCAGCCTGGCCCACGCGGGGACAGGCGGGGGAGGGGGGAATCTCGCGGCAGCCTGGCCCTTGCGGGGACAGGTGTGGGGGGGGGAATCTCGCGGCAGCCTGGCCCTCGCGGGGACGGGGTGGAAGGGGATCTCGCGGCAGCCTGGCCCACGCGGGGACGGGCGGGGGGGGGGAATCTCGCGGCAGCCTGGCCCACGCGGGGACGGGCGGGGGGGGGGAATCTCGCGGCAGCCTGGCCCACGCGGGGACAGGCGGGGGGGGGGGAATCTCGCGGCAGCCTGGCCCTCGTCCGGACGGGCGGGGGGGGGGGATCTCGCGGCAGCCTGGCCCACGCGGGGACGGGCGGGGGGGATCTCACGGCAGCCTGGCCCCACTGAGCCTTCCCCCCCCCCCACGCAGGAACGACAAGCTGAAGATCCACATGCGGAAGCACACGGGCGAGCGGCCCTACGCCTGCCAGCACTGCAGCGCCCGCTTCCTGCACAGCTACGACCTGAAGAACCACATGCACCTGCACACGGGCGCCCGCCCCTACGAGTGCTACCTCTGCCACAAGGCCTTCGCCAAGGACGACCATCTGCAGCGCCACCTCAAGGGCCAGAACTGCCTGGAGGTGCGGACCCGCCGGCGCCGCCGCGACGACCCGCCCCCGCCCCCCGCCGGCCCCCCGGGCCTCGACCTGTCCAACGGGCGCCTGGAGAGCCTGCGCCTCTCACTGGCCCACTTCTGGGACACGGCCCGCGCCCCCCCGCCCGAGGAGGAGGAGGAGGATGGGGAGGGGGAGGAGGGGCCGCCGCCCGAGGGGGCCGTGCCCGTGGAGCTGCTGTAGGGCGGCGGCCGCTCTGGGGCTGGCAGTGGGGCGGGCGCCCCTGGGGATAGCGCACCACAGCCCCCAGCTGGGGCACACGGCCCTCTGCCCCGGGCGGGAGTGGGCACAGGAAGCAATAAGGACCATGGGGGGCTGCCCAGCCCCTCTGGAGTGGGGGCTGCAGGCCGGGCACCTTCCCCCCTTGGGGTCTGCAAGGAGCCGCCAGAGGCTGCCACGCAAAACTCCCCAGCTCGGGAACCTGGATTCTCCCCTAGTGCTGGGAGGGAAGTTGGGGCTGGTGGATGAGAGCAGCTGGGGAGGGGGGCTGGAGCCAGGACTCCCTGGTTCTGGTCCTGGCTCTGGGGGGCCAGTGGGGGTTGGTGGGTTAGAGCAGGGGTGGTTCTCTTCCAGCTGTGGGGGGGGCTGGAGCCAAGCCCCTGTGCTCTCTCCTGGCTCTGGGACGGGATGGGGGGGATGGAGCTGGCCCCCCTGGGTTCTCCCCACTCTGGGAGAGGCCGGGGGGCCAGAGCCGGGCTCCCTGGGTTCTCTCTCGGCTCTGGGAGGGGCCTGGGGGCCAGAGCCGGGCCCCCCTGGGTTCTCTCCTGGCTCTGGGAGGGAGTGAGGGCCTGAACGGGGCCCCCTTGGGTTCTCTCCCGGCTCAAGGAGGGGCTGGGGGCCAAAGCCGGGCCCCCCAGGTTCTTTCCTGGCTCTGGGAGGGGCTGGGGGGTCTTGAGGGGGGGCCCCCCGGGTTCTCTCCCGGCTCTGGGAGGGGCCGGAGCCAGGCCCCCCTGGGTTCTCTCCCGGCTCTGGGAGGGAGTGAGGGCCTGAACGGGGCCCCCTTGGGTTCTCTCCCGGCTCAAGGAGGGGCTGGGGGCCAAAGCCGGGCCCCCCTGGGTTCTCTCCTGGCTCTGGGAGGGGCTGGGGGGTCTTGAGGGGGGGCCCCCCGGGTTCTCTCCCGGCTCTGGGAGGGGCCGGAGCCAGGCCCCCCTGGGTTCTCTCCCGGCTCTGGGTAGGGCCAGGGGGCTGGAGCTGGGCCCCCGGGCTCTGGCCCTGGTGGGGCGACCCCGCTCCCTGGACGGGAAGTCATTCCCCTCACAAACTGTCTTTCTCTTGACGCCGCAAGTTTCTGTTCCTGTTTTTCCTGTCGCTGTTTGTTCTGAATTATGCAAAGGGGGGGAACTCCCCCTGGTGGATTTGCACAATGAGAGGTTGGGGGGGGGCCTCGCCCTGCCCCTCCCCACAGCCTGGGGGGCAGTGCCAGGTGCTGGCTGGGGAGCCGGCACTGCCCAAGGAGGGGGAAGGGTTCTTGTTGCTCTGCCAGCTCCCAGCCCCTCCCTGCTTTCTGGCGCTTGGTGCTGGGGGGGAGCAGCGCGTCCACCGCGCCCGGGCTGGCAGGGAGCCGCCCGCCCCGCGGGTGGGACAGGCTGTACCCGGAGCCCTTTGTACCAGGTGTCCCCTCCCTGCTGAATCAGGTGCGTTTAACCCTCCGCCTGCCAGCCCTGCCCGTGCCCCCAGTGCTGGGGCGGTGTGTTGCCCCGACAGCTGGCCTTGGGGCGCCACCTGGTGGCCTCCCTGTGCATGGGGCCGGCTCTGCAGCGCCCCACTCCTGGGGGTTCAGCTGGCTCGGGGGCTGGGTGGGGGTCCCCTCGCGAGGCCCTGCCAGGAGCTGTGCCCCCCGGGCAGTTGCCAGCCCCCGTTTTTTAAAGCCCCGTCTGGTTTTATTTCCCTGCTGGGCGGCGGAAAAGTGCTTCGTGTCCTGGGATGGAGCTTGTGCCCGGGCTCCCTCCGTCCGTCCAGCAAACACCCCCCCCCCCCAATAGCTGGTGGAATTGGTCTGTGGGTCAGTCTCATGGAGACATGCAGATCTAGGGTGCCGTGCACCCCCCATGCCTTACCCGAGGAGCCCCTGGCAGGCTGCCCCCCAGGAAGCAAGCAGCCCCCCCCCCCCAGCAGGCCCCGCTCGCCCTGCACTCCTTGCTGCTTTCTCTGGTTGCACTATTTGGGCCCGCTGGCCCGGGAAGGGGGGCACGTTCCGTGGACTGGGGGTCAGCCCCCTCCCGTGCAGGCAGACAAGCCCCAGGGGCCGCCCCAGAGTGGTGGCTTTGCACAGTCCTGTCTGCCCCGGCAGGGCGCCCGGGGAGTATTAGCCCCGAATGAGAGTTTATCGATATTTAAAGAGATGATGTAATATATTACACACCCCCCCACCCCACCCCCCGCCCCTGTGCTGTCTGCCTGGTGCCGGTCCTCTGCCGCGGGGGCCTGGCCTGGCTATAAAGTGCCTTATGGTGAACTTGAAATCTCGGCTACTTCAACTCCTCTAGTGTACAGAGCCCAACCCCCTGGGCTGGGCGGGAGCCGGCCGCCCACCTGCCCGCGCTTTTGAGTTGCTGTTATTTTTATTTTTTAAATGAAGGCTGCTTGGTAATAAACGGAGAAGCAGGGACCCCTCCGCTCGCCTGTCAGTCTGTCGGGAGGGGGGGGGGGGAGCTGGGTGTGGCCCCAGACCGGGGGCAGGGCAGGGCTCAGTGGGGGGGGGGCTCTAGGGGAACGGCAGCCCCTGGCCGCAGAGAGACAGGCGGGTGCAGGCACTGGGCCCAGATGCCCCTGGCTGTGGCCAAGAGCTCACAGGTCAGCCTGGGCCACTTTACTGTGGGCTGCCCCCTCCTGTGCAGTTGAAGGGGCCTCCACACAGGGGAAGCCCCCCCCCCCCGCAGAGCCTGGACCCCAGGGTCTGCAGCCCCATTGCGCTGGGGGGGTGGAGCTAGCTGCCCTTTGCATCTGCCCCCTTAGCCCCAGCCCAGCTCCTGGCGCTGCCCTCACTGGCAAGGGTATGGGATGGCTCGTGCTTCCTCCGGCTCTGGGGGGCAGGGGCCCGGCCCTGCCCCGCCCTCCACGTCGCTGCCTTGAGGCTGGTCCTGGTAGCTGTAGTCCAGGTCGCTGGGGGCAGAGAGAGGAGGCCGGTGAGAGCGGCGCTGGGGCCCTTGGCACCTCCCTCCTGCCCAGTCCCGCCAGGCCCTGTGCACCTGCTCCCCTTGGCGTCGGCCGGGGCCCCTTCCTATAGCCCGGCTGGGCGGGTGGGGTCTCAGGGCACCGGGGGGCTGAGGTAGGCTGGGTCAGGCTAGGGCCCGTTCCCCGAGCCCCGCTCCTCACCTGGAGCTGTCATCCGTGGCTGCCCTGGGGCTGGGCATGCCGGGCCGGGTGCTGTCTCCGCTCCTGTCCTCCTCCAGCTGGGCCCGGACCCAGGCCCTCAGTTCCCGGGGCAGGCGCCGGCAGGAGCCCTGGCCCTGCACGGCCTGCAGGATGCGCTGGCGGAGCTGCTGGCACAGCCGGCGCCGCCGTTCCTGCTCCTGGCCCCGCAGCGCCCGCACGGCGCCCAGCCACAGCCCCACGGCCTCCTCATCGCTGGAGTCGCTGTGGGGCCGAGGGCAAGGCTGAGGCAGGGGAGCTGGCACGTGCCGGGGGGCTCTGTGTCCCCGCCGGACGGGTCCTGGTACTGAACGACGGGCATCGAATGGATAGCAGTGGGGGGGGGGGATAATGTGCCAGCCCCCCTGCTGAGATCGGCCCTCATGCTGCGGAGATCACAGGCGAGCAGCTGGTAGCTTTTGGGGGGTGATTTTTTATTCCCTCCCCCCATGGTCTGGGACAGTGGGTGTTCCTGTTATTCTGTCTCATTGTCATCCCCCCTTCCCTACCTATCCTCCATCACTTCTGTAGCCCAGCCCTCCTGCTTGCTACCCCCTCACCCAGGCCTGGGGGGGCTCCCCCCCATCTGGTGTTGGCCCTTGCACCCTCCTGTCTCATTGGTCAGAGGAAGCGGGGGGGGGGGAGGGGGCAATAGCAGAGCTGGCCCGAGATCCTGTGTCTTCTGTTCCAGACCCCATAAGAATGGGGGGGGGGGGGGGGCGCGGAGACCATCAGCAGCTGATTGGCTGCCCTGCCCCAGGAGGTGGAACAATGGGGCAGGCAGCCAGCTGGAGGGGAGATGGCGGTATGGCCCCCCAGCGGTTCCAGTGGCATTGCCCAGCGCACCCTAGCGCCCCGCCCCCCACTCACATCTCTTCGTCCATGTCACCCTGGTAGGCCAGGGGGGCCATGCAGATGGAGCAGACATCATTAAGCAACTGGTAGCACTCCTGGCAGTACAGCCCTGGGGAGGGAGGGGGCATCAGACCCCGCAGGGGGGCAGGGAGGCATCCCCCCACCCAGCCCACCTGCTGCCATCCCCTCCCTTGGCTGCCGCCCACTCCCTACCTCTGCAGCCAGGGGTGATGCAGGCGATGAAGTCCTGGCTGGCAGCGCCCCCGCCAAGGCACCCACAGCCCATGCAGTACTGCTGGTGGGCACCCATCTTCCGCACCAGCCAGGCGCAGCGGGGAAACCTATGGGCAGAGAGTGGGGGGGGGGGTCACTTAGCCTGCCCACACTGGGGGAGGGGGGTGTCAATGGGCATGCATGGGGGAGTTCCACAGCTGGGGTAGGGGTTGCACGAGGGGTTGCACGGTGGGATTAGGGGTTGCACGGGGGGGGTTTCATGGTTGGGTTAGGGGTTGCACGGGGGGGGTTGTACAGTGGGGGTAGGGGTTGCACGGTCAGGTTAGGGGCTGCATGGGGGGGTTGTACAGTTGGGTTAGGGGCTGCACGGAGGGTTGCACAGCTGGGTTAAGGATTAGAGGTTGCACGGTTGGATTAGGGGTTGCACGGGGGGGTTGTACAGTTGGGGTAGGGGTTGCACGGTTGGGTTAGGGGCTGCATGGGTGGTTGTACAGTTGGGGTAGGGGTTGCACGAGGGGTTGTACGGTTGGATTAGGGGTTGCACGGGGGGATTTCACGGTTGGGTTAGGGGTTGCACGGGGGGGTTGTACAGTTGGGGTAGAGGTTGCACGGTTGGGTTGGGGCTGCACGGGCAGTTGTACAGTTGGGGTAGGGGTTGCACGGTTGGGGTAGGGGCTGCACGGGGGTTGCACAGCTGGGTTAAGGATTAGGGGCTGCATGGGGGTTGCACGGTTGGGCTAGGGGTTGCACAGGGGGTGGGGCAGGCCCCAGACTAGGTATCACTACCCATCGCACTAGGGGACTCAGGAGTGGGAGCTGCCCAGCAGCCCCCTTCTCCGGTCTGCGTATCTGCATGACCGCCCTGCTCCTGGCTTCCCCAGGGGTGAGTGGGCTGGGCGGGCGGGCATGCGGGGCCTGGGGTGGACCCCGGGGGAAGGGCCCTTACTTGGCGGCGAGGATGAGGAGCAGGTTCCTGTGGCCGCCGTCGGCTGCCCGCTGCCTCGTGGCCCGGAGCAGGGAGCGCACCAGGCCCGTCCGCCGCGTCAGGATGTTGTTGTAGAGGAAGCACGTCCGCTCCTAGGGCAGGAGGGGCGAGCGCCAGCGGTTGAGGGCGGCTGGGCCCAGGATGACCACAGGGGCTGGGAGTGGTGGGGGTGTCGTAACAGGGGAGCTGGGGGCAGCAGCAGTGGGAGCCGGGCGGGGGTGTCAGCGGCATAGGCCAGAGGGGTGCTGGGGGGTGGGATTGAGGGCCATGTCCTGGCAGTCAGGTGGCTGGAAGGATTCCCAGCCGGGGCCCAGGCAGGGCTGGGCCCAGGGCCCCGCTGGCAGAGGGTCTCACCTGCTCACGGGAGGGGTAATACGAGGCACACACGACCCGGCGCAGCCGCCCCACGTAGCTGCCGAAGATGGCGATGAAGAAGCACACGCCGTACATGAGCCCTGTGAGCGGGAGGGGCGCCAGTCAGGGGGGGCCTGGGTGCATTGCGAGCACCTGCTCTCCCCCCCCCCCAACTGCCTGGAGCAGGCCTGTGGCTGGGCCCCGTGGCTGCAGCTCCTCCACGGCCCTGGGCACTTGGGGCCTGCACACTTAAGTGCCCCTGGAGAGGCCCCTGGCCCGCTCAGCCGGACACGGGCAGTGACAGCAGGTGTCCCCCCCGGCCGGTCACCGATGAGCAGGTAGTTGTGGTAGTCAGGCTCGGCGGGGTGCAGGCGGCACCGGCGGGACAGGACGCTGACATTGCCGCGCTGCAGGGCGTCGAAGGCCGAGACCAGGTCGCGGTAGATCTCGCCCGTGTAGCCCGTCCCCGTCACGCTGACACTCATCACCACGGGCGCTGCGGGACAGGCCGGGTCAGTGCAGGGCGGGTGGGCAGGGAGTGGCCAGGGGCTCGGTCCATGGCCGGGCTGGCTGATTGGCAGCTTGCCACTCCCCAAATGCCCTGCCCTGCCACTCCCCCACCCTGCCGCTCCCCCTCGCCCCACCCCCCGGCCATGGCCCCGCCCCTCACCCCGGCCACCACCCTGCACCGCCGTTCACACCCAGCCACCACCCCGCCCCGCCCTGCCCCGCCGCTCACCCCTGGCCACCACCTCGCCATGCAGCTGGTAGCGCACCAGGTCCAGCAGCCAGAACACGCTGAAGTCGAGCAGGATGAGGCCGAAGCCGACAAGCACGTGGCGCAGGACGCTGGCCAGGGCCAGCCCGTAGCGGAAGCGCTCCCGGCGTGACAGGAACGGTGAGCCTGGGCCAGGCAGCAGGGGGGCATGAGCAGACCCCCTGCCAAGAGACCTTGCCCCTGTACCCCACCGCTTTGCCCCCAGCTTGGCCCCCAGACTCCCTACCCCTAAGGCCCTGCACCCCTGCTCCCAGCTTTCCCCCTGCCCCAAGGGCCCACCCCATGCTCCCAGCTGGCCCCCTTCCTCCCAGCTTGCCCCCCCAGCCTCCTGCCCCTAAGGCCCAGCCCCCCACCCCTGCCCTGCAGCCCGCCTGGTGCAGTACCGGGGCACAGATACTTGGTGCTCTCCCGGGCGGAGAGGGGCAGCACAGTGGGTTTGCCCTGCCGTGCCCGCAGCACGTCCAGCGCCACGAAGCGCCCTGTGATGTAGATGTTGTCGAACTCGTCCTGGTGCAGGTAGCGGCTGCGGTAGCGCAGGGCCCTGCAGGCGGGGACACTGGCCTGAGCAGACAAGGTGGGAAGGGAGCTGGGCGCCCGGACTCCTGGGTTCTCCCCCAGCTCGGGGGAGGAGGGGCTGGCCCACTCACTGCAGGTACAGGTAGAGGATGGCGACAGAGGAGAGGTGCGCGAAGAAGCCCAGCACCTCACGGGCCGGCTGCAGACGCAGGCCCACATCCTCCATGATGTCCAGGGCCACCTGGGCCAGGCTCTTGCTGGCGTTGAGGTCAATGTCGAACTGGTGCACGGCCGAGATGTTGAACTCAAACTCCCTGCGCACACGGTTCAGCGCCCTCAGGATAGCTGGGGGGAGAGCCCGGGGGGTGAGCGCTGGGCTGGGGGGCAGAGCTGGGCGGGGCCTGCACTGTAGCGGGGTGAGAGGTGGGGGGCAGACCCGTGGGGGGATGTGGGACTACAAGGAACAGGAAGGGGAGGAAACCTAGTGGGGGAGCGGGGGAGATCTGAGGCAGAGCAGGGGGCTGAGGTCCAAGGGCACTGGGCACTGCATGGCTACTGGCTCGGGCGCACACCTTGCTGTGGGCTCCCAGCAGTGCTCCCCCAGCACGCCCAGGGCCGTCATCCTGGGGACCTGCTGTGATGATGACGTGGGGATTTTATCCCCTTGTTTTGTTGCATGTGAGTTCTATCCTGTAGTAAGCCCGTGTGTGCCTCAGTTTCCCTGGGCCTTGCCCCAATACCTACATGGAGGTGGGAATTTCAGGGATGGCCTCCCCCAGCCACACAATGGCCAGTGCCCTTTGTGACCTGAGTCCGGGAGGGGGGTGACCAGGTGATACCTTTTGCCTGGGAAGTGGGACAAAGGCCGGATGGGGGGCCTGGCTGGGGGGCTAGGACCAGGATCTGGGAGTGGGGCAGTCTGGGCTGGCTTGGGCTGCAGGATCAGAGCCAGGCTGTGGCTCTGGACCCCCCAATGGCTCCTGGTGGCTCCTGGTGCCTGTGCTGACCAGTCTGTGCTGCGCCACGTCCCCGTCGCCTCGGCCCCTTCCAGTTCGCTCTGCGGCTGAGAGTCCCCTCTGGCTGCGGGTGGGGGGCAGGGCCGATGGTTCCCCACCCCTCGGTGACACCGGCCCCCCGTCACACGGGACACTGCACTCACGGGCCGCGACTCTCTTGCGCAGGAAGGGCTGCAGGTACTGAGGGATGACGCAGAAGACCAGGAGCACTGGGAGGGAGAGTGGGAGGGGGCATGAGGGGGAGCTGCACCCTTGGGGTCCCTTACAACCCCACTGGGCTGGGATTGTGTGACTGAGCATGGCCCCGCCCGCAGGAGAGACCCTGACACCACTGGCCCCGCCCCCAGGAGAGACCCTGACACCACTGGCCCCGCCCCCAGGAGAGACCCTGACACCACTGGCCCTGCCCCCAGGGGAGACTCTGCCACCATTGGTCCTGCCCCCAGGGTGGACACTCTGATATCATTGGGTCTGCCCAAGAGGGGCGAGACGTCCTCAGCCCCACCCTCCCCCATTGCCCCGCCCCCAGGTCCCCCTTCCCCCACCCCTCACCCCCTCGGGCTCACCGCTGGCCAGGCCGCAGAGCGGCTTGAAGAGCAGCAGGACGTAGCAGAGGAAGAAGAGGGCGGGGACGACCCGCTCACACTCGTCCTTGGCTGTGTCGAAGAGCCGCAGGCACTTGTGGTAGGGGGCCCCCAGCTCCTCGTTGCACACATCGCCCACGTGCACCAGCCAGTACCACACGTTCCGCAGGGCGCGGGCTGCGGGAAGCAGCGTAAGCATGACGGCCGTGAGTTAGGGGTCACAAGACGGGGGAGATTGGGGTGTGAGGGCAGGGCCGTGGGGCGCAGGGGCTGGGGGGATCGGGACGTGAGGGCAGGGCCATGGGGCGCAGGGGCTGGGGGGATCGGGGTGTGAGGGCAGGCCCGTGGGGGGCCATGTGGAGCACGGGAGATGGGCTGTGCTCTTGCCTACGTCCCTCCCGCCCTAGCGAGCTGACTTGGGGGAGGCAAGCAGCAGGCCCGGCCCCGCCCCCCACTCACCCACGTGCCGCACAGAGTCCATGACGGCGCGGAAGAACTTGCGGACGCGGTCACCCACCACCTTGGCCTTCTGGGCGATGGCCTTGATCCTGCTCAGCGCATCTGGGGGCGTGGGCACAATGAGGCAGCCCCCCAGGCCTGCTCCCTGCTTGTGACCACCCACCCCGATGCCCCCGTCTGACCCATCCACCCTCCAGGTCTGACTCACCCACCCCGATGCCCACGTCTCACCCGTCCACCCTCCACGTCTGACCCATCCACCCCAATGCCCACATCCGACCCATCTAACCCCCACGTCTGACCCACCCACCCTGATCCCCACATGTGGCCCCTCCTGCGCTCCCCGTCTCACGGAGCAGCGGCTCCTTGGCTCTCTGCAGCAGCTCAGCTGTCTGGTTGAGGGCGAGCTCAGCCCCACAGGACACGGACTGGGCGGCGCGGGTGAAGTTCTGCAGGATGTTGGCACAGGGCCCCTGCATGGCCATGCCCAGCGCCAGCAGCAGCAGCATGTTCTTCCCCTCCTCTGCAGGGGGCGGCAGGTGCCCCACGGTGTCAGTGGGGCAGGCAGGGTGCCAGCTGGGACAGACTGGGTGCCAGGGGGAGGCTGCAGGGCAAGTGGCACCAGGATCCCCGCCCCAGCCTCTGCCCACCCCCTGGGGCTGGTCGCAATGGGGCACACCGGGGCACAGTCCATATGTGGGGCTGAGGGCCAGGGCACAGCATGTATGTGGGGCCAAGGACCGGAGGCTGGGGCCCAGTCCATATGTGGGGCCGAGGGCCAGGGCACAGCCTGTATGTGGGGTGTGGGCCGGAGCACAGCCCGTATGTGGGGCGGGGGCCGGGGCACAGCCCATATGTGGGGCCGGGGTGGAGCACAGCCCATATGTGGGGCCAGGGCCCAATCCATATGTGGGGCCAAAGGTCAGGGCACAGCCTGTATGTGGGACCAGGTCACAGCCCGTATGGGGGAACGGGGATTCAGCCCATATGTGGGGCCAGGGTACAGCCTGTATGTAGGGTCAGGGGCCGGGGCACAGCCCTTAGGTAGGGCCAGGGGCCAGGGGCGTGAGTGACAGCCCTGTGCCCGGCCAGGGGATCCCAGCCCTGGGCCGGTCCCTATGCCTGGGGGGGGTGGGGTGCTTACTGGAAAAGACGTGGGGCAGCATGAGCAGGACGGTGACGCGCACCTTGCGGGAGAAGGCCATGCCCAGCCCCAGGCCAGCGCCCAGGGTGGCGGTGGACACCAGGCAGTACCAGATGCTGTAGCTCTGGGCGAAGAGCACCAGGGCACCATAGAGGCTGGCGAGGGCCATGCCGAGGGCAAAGCCGCCTGCGCTGTGCACCACGCCCCGCATGAGGCTGGCCCCCGCCAGCCCGGGCCCCCCATGGCTCTTCCTGCGCCTGGGCCGGGGGCCCTTCGCTGAAGGGTGCAGGGCCCTGCGAATCGCTGAGAGGAGCCCCATGGAGCTGGTGTGGGGGGCACCCCCCGATCCTCTGCTTCACCCCACAGAATGGGGCCCAGAGCTGCGGAGAGATGAGGCATCGCTGGGTCCCAGGCACCTCCAGGCCCGCCCGCCCGGTTCCTCTCTGCCCACCCGGCCTGCTTGACTCTTTCCTGCTCTGCTCCGCCCCGTCCAGGTGCCCGTTGTGCCCCTCGGCTGGGGGGCGCTGAGCCCAGCGGGGCTCGGGGAGGGAGGCTGCGTGAGGCAGACCGGCTGGGCCTGCTGGGGGGATGCTGGCATTGGCCCAGGCGGCTATGGGGGGTGGCACCCGGCTGGGCCTGGCCTGAACCAGCTAGAGGGTATTTCTCTCTCCCCAGCACAGTCCGTGGGGCGCTGTGTTTGAGCCTGGCCTGGGGCAGGGGGCACACGCCAAGGGGCCGATACCCGGGGCAAGACCCAGTGTCCTGCTCCTGGACGTCAGGGCCCACTCAGGCAGAGTTCCACTGTGGGCATCCTTGCCCGTTGCCGGGATACGGGGCCTAGGGAGCCCTGGGCATCGAGGCCTGTTGCCGGGATACGGGGCCTAGGGAGCCCTGGGCGTCGCTGCCCGTTGCCGGGATACGGGGCACTGGTGGGCACGGGGAGCCCTGGGCGTCGCTGCCCGTTGCCGGGGCACTGGTGGGCACGGGGAGCCCTGGGCGTCACTGCCCGTTGCCGGGATACAGGGCACTGGTGGGCACGGGGAGCCCTGGGCGTCTCTGTCCGTTGCCGGGATACGGGGCACTGGTGGGCACGGGGAGCCCTGGGCGTCGCTGTCCGTTGCCGGAATACGGGGCACTGGTGGGCACGGGGAGCCCTGGGCGTCTCTGTCTGTTGCCGGGATACGGGGCCAGGCCTGGGTGGCCGTCCGGGACGGGGGAGGGCCCTGGGCGTCTCTGTCCGTTGCCGGGATACGGGGCACTGGTGGGCACGGGGAGCCCTGGGCGTCGCTGCCCGTTGCCGGGATACGGGGCACTGGTGGGCACGGGGAGCCCTGGGCGTCGCTGTCCGTTGCCGGGATACGGGGCACTGGTGGGCACGGGGAGCCCTGGGCGTCGCTGTCCGTTGCCGGGATACGGGGCACTGGTGGGCACGGGGAGCCCTGGGCGTCCTGCCCGTTGCCGGGATACGGGGCACTGGTGGGCACGGGGAGCCCTGGGCGTCGCTGCCCGTTGCCGGGATACGGGGCACTGGTGGGCACGGGGAGCCCTGGGCGTCGCTGTCCGTTGCCGGGATACGGGGCACTGGTGGGCACGGGGAGCCCTGGGCGTCTCTGTCCGTTGCCGGGATACGGGGCACTGGTGGGCACGGGGAGCCCTGGGCGTCTCTGTCCGTTGCCGGGATACGGGGCACTGGTGGGCACGGGGAGCCCTGGGCGTCGCTGTCCGTTGCCGGGATACGGGGCACTGGTGGGCACGGGGAGCCCTGGGCGTCGCTGCCCGTTGCCGGGATATGGGGCACTGGTGGGCACGGGGAGCCCTGGGCGTCGCTGCCCGTTGCCGGGGCACTGGTGGGCACGGGGAGCCCTGGGCGTCACTGCCCGTTGCCGGGATACGGGGCACTGGTGGGCACGGGGAGCCCTGGGCGTCTCTGTCCGTTGCCGGGATACGGGGCACTGGTGGGCACGGGGAGCCCTGGGCGTCGCTGTCCGTTGCCGGGATACGGGGCACTGGTGGGCACGGGGAGCCCTGGGCGTCTCTGTCCGTTGCCGGGATACGGGGCACTGGTGGGCACGGGGAGCCCTGGGCGTCGCTGTCCGTTGCCGGGATACGGGGCACTGGTGGGCACGGGGAGCCCTGGGCGTCGCTGTCCGTTGCCAGGATACGGGGCACTGGTGGGCACGGGGAGCCCTGGGCGTCTCTGTCCGTTGCCGGGATAGGGGGCACTGGTGGGCACGGGGAGCCCTGGGCGTCGCTGCCCGTTGCCGGGATACGGGGCACTGGTGGGCACGGGGAGCCCTGGGCGTCACTGCCCGTTGCCGGGATACAGGGCACTGGTGGGCACGGGGAGCCCTGGGCGTCTCTGTCCGTTGCCGGGATACGGGGCACTGGTGGGCACGGGGAGCCCTGGGCGTCTCTGTCCGTTGCCGGGATAGGGGGCACTGGTGGGCACGGGGAGCCCTGGGCGTCGCTGCCCGTTGCCGGGATACGGGGCACTGGTGGGCACGGGGAGCCCTGGGCGTCACTGCCCGTTGCCGGGATACAGGGCACTGGTGGGCACGGGGAGCCCTGGGCGTCTCTGTCCGTTGCCGGGATACGGGGCACTGGTGGGCACGGGGAGCCCTGGGCGTCGCTGTCCGTTGCCGGGATACGGGGCACTGGTGGGCACGGGGAGCCCTGGGCGTCGCTGCCCGTTGCCGGGATATGGGGCACTGGTGGGCACGGGGAGCCCTGGGCGTCGCTGCCCGTTGCCGGGGGCACTGGTGGGCACGGGGAGCCCTGGGCGTCACTGCCCGTTGCCGGGATACGGGGCACTGGTGGGCACGGGGAGCCCTGGGCGTCTCTGTCCGTTGCCGGGATACGGGGCACTGGTGGGCACGGGGAGCCCTGGGCGTCGCTGTCCGTTGCCGGGATACGGGGCACTGGTGGGCACGGGGAGCCCTGGGCGTCTCTGTCCGTTGCCGGGATACGGGGCACTGGTGGGCACGGGGAGCCCTGGGCGTCGCTGTCCGTTGCCGGGATACGGGGCACTGGTGGGCACGGGGAGCCCTGGGCGTCGCTGTCCGTTGCCAGGATAGGGCCCGGCACTGGTGGGCACGGGGAGCCCTGGGCGTCTCTGCTCCGTTGCCAGGATAGGGGCACTGGTGGGCACGGGGCCAGCCCTGGGCGTCGCTGCCCGTTGCCGGGATACGGGCGCTACTGGTGCGGCACGCCCGCGGAGCCCTGGGCGCTCGCTGCCGGCGTTGCCAGGAGTACGGGGCGGAGCTGGTGGGCACGGGGAGCCCTGGGCGTCGCTGCCCGTTGCCGGGATACGGGGGGCACTGGTGGGCACGGGCGAGCCCTGGCCGTTTCGCTGCCCGTTGCCGGGATACGGGTTGCACTGGCTGGGCACGGGGAGCCCTGGGCGTCCGGGCTGCCCGTTGCTGGGGCACTGGTGGGCCACGGGGAGTCCCTGGGCGTCACTGCCCGTTGCCGGGATACGGGGCACTGGTGGGCACGGGGAGCCCTGGGCGTCTGTCCGTTGCCGGGATACGGGGCACTGGTGGGCACGGGGAACCCTGGGCGTCGCTGCCCGTTGCCGGGATACGGGGCACTGGTGGGCACGGGGAGCCCTGGGCGTCACTGTCCGTTGCCGGGATACGGGGCACTGGTGGGCACGGGGAGCCCTGGGCGTCGCTGTCCGTTGCCGGGATACCGGGCCTGGGAGGGAGCCCTGGGCGTCACTGCCCGTTGCCGGGATACGGGGCACTGGTGGGCACGGGGAGCCCTGGGCGTCGCTGCCCGTTGCCGGGATACGGGGCACTGGTGGGCACGGGGAGCCCTGGGCGTCACTGCCCGTTGCCGGGATACAGGGCACTGGTGGGCACGGGGAGCCCTGGGCGTCTCTGTCCGTTGCCGGGATACGGGGCACTGGTGGGCACGGGGAGCCCTGGGCGTCGCTGTCCGTTGCCGGAATACGGGGCACTGGTGGGCACGGGGAGCCCTGGGCGTCTCTGTCTGTTGCCGGGATACGGGGCAGGCCTGGTGGCCGTCGGGACGGGGAGGGCCCTGGGCGTCTCTGTCCGTTGCCGGGATACGGGGCACTGGTGGGCACGGGGAGCCCTGGGCGTCGCTGCCCGTTGCCGGGATACGGGGCACTGGTGGGCACGGGGAGCCCTGGGCGTCGCTGTCCGTTGCCGGGATACGGGGCACTGGTGGGCACGGGGAGCCCTGGGCGTCGCTGTCCGTTGCCGGGATACGGGGCACTGGTGGGCACGGGGAGCCCTGGGCGTCCTGCCCGTTGCCGGGATACGGGGCACTGGTGGGCACGGGGAGCCCTGGGCGTCGCTGCCCGTTGCCGGGATACGGGGCACTGGTGGGCACGGGGAGCCCTGGGCGTCGCTGTCCGTTGCCGGGATACGGGGCACTGGTGGGCACGGGGAGCCCTGGGCGTCTCTGTCCGTTGCCGGGATACGGGGCACTGGTGGGCACGGGGAGCCCTGGGCGTCTCTGTCCGTTGCCGGGATAGGGGGCACTGGTGGGCACGGGGAGCTCTGGGCGTCTCTGTCCGTTGCCAGGATACGGGGCACTGGTGGGCACGGGGAGCCCTGGGCGTCTCTGTCCGTTGCCGGGATAGGGGGCACTGGTGGGCACGGGGAGCCCTGGGCGTCGCTGCCCGTTGCCAGGATACGGGGCACTGGTGGGCACGGGGAGCCCTGGGCGTCGCTGTCCGTTGCCGGGATACGGGGCACTGGTGGGCACGGGGAGCCCTGGGCGTCGCTGCCCGTTGCCGGGATACGGGGCACTGGTGGGCACGGGGAGCCCTGGGCGTCGCTGCCCGTTGCCGGGATACGGGGCCTAGGGAGCCCTGGGCGTCGCTGCCCGTTGCCGGGGCACTGGTGGGCACGGGGAGCCCTGGGCGTCACTGCCCGTTGCCGGGATACAGGGCACTGGTGGGCACGGGGAGCCCTGGGCGTCTCTGTCCGTTGCCGGGATACGGGGCACTGGTGGGCACGGGGAGCCCTGGGTGTCGCTGTCCGTTGCCGGGATACGGGGCACTGGTGGGCACGGGGAGCCCTGGGCGTCGCTGTCCGTTGCCGGGATACCGGGCCTAGGGAGCCCTGGGCGTCACTGCCCGTTGCCGGGATACGGGGCACTGGTGGGCACGGGGAGCCCTGGGCGTCGCTGCCCGTTGCCGGGATACGGGGCACTGGTGGGCACGGGGAGCCCTGGGCGTCGCTGCCCGTTGCCGGGGCACTGGTGGGCACGGGGAGCCCTGGGCGTCACTGCCCGTTGCCGGGATACAGGGCACTGGTGGGCACGGGGAGCCCTGGGCGTCTCTGTCCGTTGCCGGGATACGGGGCACTGGTGGGCACGGGGAGCCCTGGGCGTCGCTGTCCGTTGCCGGGATACGGGGCACTGGTGGGCACGGGGAGCCCTGGGCGTCGCTGCCCGTTGCCGGGATACGGGGCACTGGTGGGCACGGGGAGCCCTGGGCGTCGCTGCCCGTTGCCGGGGCACTGGTGGGCACGGGGAGCCCTGGGCGTCACTGCCCGTTGCCGGGATACAGGGCACTGGTGGGCACGGGGAGCCCTGGGCGTCTCTGTCCGTTGCCGGGATACGGGGCACTGGTGGGCACGGGGAGCCCTGGGCGTCGCTGTCCGTTGCCGGGATACGGGGCACTGGTGGGCACGGGGAGCCCTGGGCGTCTCTGTCCGTTGCCGGGATACGGGGCACTGGTGGGCACGGGGAGCCCTGGGCGTCGCTGTCCGTTGCCGGGATACGGGGCACTGGTGGGCACGCGGAGCCCTGGGCGTCGCTGTCCGTTGCCGGGATACGGGGCACTGGTGGGCACGGGGAGCCCTGGGCGTCTCTGTCCGTTGCCGGGATAGGGGGCACTGGTGGGCACGGGGAGCCCTGGGCGTCGCTGCCCGTTGCCAGGATACGGGGCACTGGTGGGCACGGGGAGCCCTGGGCGTCGCTGCCCGTTGCCGGGATACGGGGCACTGGTGGGCACGGGGAGCCCTGGGCGTCGCTGCCCGTTGCCAGGATACGGGGCACTGGTGGGCACGGGGAGCCCTGGGCGTCGCTGCCCGTTGCCGGGATACGGGGCACTGGTGGGCACGGGGAGCCCTGGCCGTCGCTGCCCGTTGCCGGGATACGGGGCACTGGTGGGCACGGGGAGCCCTGGGCGTCGCTGCCCGTTGCTGGGGCACTGGTGGGCACGGGGAGCCCTGGGCGTCACTGCCCGTTGCCGGGATACAGGGCACTGGTGGGCACGGGGAGCCCTGGGCGTCTCTGTCCGTTGCCGGGATACGGGGCACTGGTGGGCACGGGGAACCCTGGGCGTCGCTGCCCGTTGCCGGGATACGGGGCACTGGTGGGCACGGGGAGCCCTGGGCGTCACTGTCCGTTGCCGGGATACGGGGCACTGGTGGGCACGGGGAGCCCTGGGCGTCGCTGTCCGTTGCCGGGATACCGGGCCTAGGGAGCCCTGGGCGTCACTGCCCGTTGCCGGGATACGGGGCACTGGTGGGCACGGGGAGCCCTGGGCGTCGCTGCCCGTTGCCGGGATACGGGGCACTGGTGGGCACGGGGAGCCCTGGGCGTCACTGCCCGTTGCCGGGATACGGGGCACTGGTGGGCACGGGGAGCCCTGGGCGTCTCTGTCCGTTGCCGGGATACGGGGCACTGGTGGGCACGGGGAGCCCTGGGCGTCGCTGTCCGTTGCCGGAATACGGGGCACTGGTGGGCACGGGGAGCCCTGGGCGTCTCTGTCTGTTGCCAGGATACGGGGCACTGGTGGGCACGGGGAGCCCTGGGCGTCTCTGTCCGTTGCCGGGATAGGGGGCACTGGTGGGCACGGGGAGCCCTGGGCGTCGCTGCCCGTTGCCGGGATACGGGGCACTGGTGGGCACGGGGAGCCCTGGGCGTCGCTGTCCGTTGCCGGGATACGGGGCACTGGTGGGCACGGGGAGCCCTGGGCGTCGCTGCCCGTTGCCGGGATACGGGGCACTGGTGGGCACGGGGAGCCCTGGGCGTCGCTGCCCGTTGCCGGGATACGGGGCACTGGTGGGCACGGGGAGCCCTGGACGTCGCTGCCCGTTGCCGGGATACGGGGCACTGGTGGGCACGGGGAGCCCTGGGCGTCGCTGTCCGTTGCCGGGATACGGGGCACTGGTGGGCACGGGGAGCCCTGGGCGTCTCTGTCCGTTGCCGGGATACGGGGCACTGGTGGGCACAGGGAGCCCTGGGCGCCTCTGTCCGTTGCCGGGATACGGGGCACTGGTGGGCACGGGGAGCCCCGGAGCGAAGGAAGGAGAGTGCAGCTGACATGGGGAAACCGAGGCGGCATAAACCACCCAATTCAAGTGAGCCCCCCCAGCCTGGCCCCTCCTGCCCCCCTGCCCTGGTACAGGGGAGCAGACCCCAGACTCTCACCCGTCTGTCCCCACAGCCCTGAAGCGAGCCGTGCTAGGCCTGCTGCCCGCCTGCTGTGCCCGCTTCCTCTGGAGCCCGCCCGACCAGTTCCGCACCACCAAGTTCTTCCTGGGAGCTGGCGTGGGGGGCTTCCTGGCTCTTGGTGAGTCCCTCCCTCCCAGCAGCGGGGCTGGGAGGCCTTTGGGGCGATAGTACCCCAGATGGCCGGGAGATGGTCGCTGCAGGGGTGAGCCAGGGTGGGAGCGTGGGGGGCTGCTTGGGAGCCTGGGAGAGCCAGGTGGCACCAGGGAAGTTGGGGTGCATGTGGGAGTGGGGGGATACTGGGGTGGAGGGGTCACTCCAGTATAGCTACATCAGCCTTTTGTTAAAGCGGCGCCGTGGCCTTGCACTGCCAGGTTGGGGAATGGGCATGGCCCAGCTGCGGGGCAGGGGGGTGTGGGGCCGTGGGCTGGCAAAGGCTCATGGGCTCAGGGCAGCTCCCCCTCCCGGCCTCCAGGTCTCTCCCAGCTCCTCATCTTCCCCATGAGTCTCGAGGAAGGTCACAAGATTGAGCTGATGTACGGGCTGGCAGGTGGGTGCCAAGGTCAGCGTTTGGGTAGGTGCCCAGGGTGGGGGGCGGTGCCCCATGGAGGTGGGTGCCCAGGACGGGGTCCATGCCCCATGGAGGATGGGTCCCCAGGGTGGGGGGGACAGTGCCCCACACAGGGTGGGTGTCTCAAGGTGGGCTGGTATCCAGGGCAGGGAGCAGTGCCCCATGTAGGGTGGTGCCCAGGACAGGGGCTGAGCTCCACAGTGGGTGGGTGCCCAAGTGATACTGCCCTGCCTGGTGTCACGGCTCACAGGTCGTGCGCACACTCGGCCCGTTGGTCCCTGGGTGGAACCCCCCACTCCAGCGCGGTGACCCTCTCTTGGGGGGCCCACTCTCACCTGGAGGGTCCACCCCGCCGGTCGGCGCCTCTCACGGCCTTCCGCATGCCTGCCTCTGCCATGAGCCCCCTCGGGGGGGGGGGCACTCCCTCTGGACCCCCGGGGCCTCCACTCCCAGAGGGACTAGCGCAGCCCTGTTCTCCAGCCCAGAGCAACTCTCAGCCAGCAAAGAATGGGGTTTTATCGAGCTTTGAGTGCAGCAAAGGATCCCTCAGGCCTGTAGGCCTGGCCCCCCCAGCCCCGCACGGCTGAGTCTGCCCTGCAGCCCAGTGAGTCCTGCCTGCTCTGCTCTCTGCCCCAACAGCCTCCCAGCAGAGCCTCCAATATCTCCAGCAACAGCCCCTCCCCGTCCATTGTCTTCTCCCCAGGTAACAGGGTCTCCTGGGCCCCTCTTCTCCGCCTCCCTCCCCATCCAGTGTTCTCCCCTGGCTGGGACAAGCTGGGCTGGTAGCTGGGGTCTTCCCCCTGCAGCCCATTGTCTGTTGCCTGGCCAGAACTGGTTGTGTCCTCTGAGCAGGGTTGGGGTCACCAGGGCACCAGGCTCCAGTTCTGGGCTGTTCTCTGCAACAACAAACTCCCCACCCTTCTCACATTAACCAGTAACCTCCGGGCACTGAGTGCCCCCCTCCGCATGCAGCCCCTGTCCCCCCCCCCCCTCCCGCGCCCTCCACTTCCTCACCGTGCCCCTTTGAAGTCAGTTTGCATCAGCCCCATGCCGGAGGTGTTGGTGAGCACCAAGGAGTGTTTGCTGAAGTCCGGGCTGACCAGCACGGGCCCTGGATGAGGCCTCTTGCCGCACCCATGGAGCCCCCTGGCACTGCTCGGTCCAGACCCCCTCGTCAGACTGGCCCTTCCTGCACAGCTCTGTCAGGGGAGTGGCCAGGGCACTAGAATGGGCACAAACCTCCGGTAGCACCCGGCCTTCCCAATGATAGCCTGGACCTGCTTCCTAGTCTGGGGGTGGGCCAGTCCTGGATGGCTTCCACCTTGGCTGGCTCCGGCTTCAGCCGGCCGCTCCCCACCTTGTGGCCCTTCCACCATCCCCATCCTGCACTTCCTGGCTTTTACGGTCAGCCCGGCCTCCTGGAGACGGCCCAGCACCTTCTTCACTTGGGACATATGATCCTTCCAGGTCTGGCTACAGACACAGATATGGTCAATACAAGTGGAAGCGGAGTTCTCCATCCCCCCCAGTAACTGCCCCACCAGGCACTGGGAGAGGGCAGGGGCCCTCTTGAGGCCAAAAGGCAGGACCAGGAACTCGAAGAGCCCCGTTGGGGTGGTGAAGGACAACTTCACCCTGGCCTCTGGGTCCAAGGGCACCTGCCAGTCCCCTTTGGTAAGGTCCATAGTAGTGAGGAACCGGGCTTCCCCCAACTTGTCTAGGATCTCACCAGGCCTAGGCATGGGGTAGGCATCGGACACAGTGAGAGCGCTGAGTTTCCGATAGTCCACGCAGAACCGGATTGTTCCATCCTCAGGGACCAGCACCACTGAGGAAGCCCAGGGCCTGAAGGAGGCTGGATCACCCCAAGAGCCAGCCTGTCCCCAACCTCCCTCTCCAGGGCCCAGGCTGCTTTCCCAGTGACCCTGAATGGGGTACACCGGATGGGGGATGGGCTCCCGTCTCCACCTGGTGCACAGCCAGGTTAGTGAGCCCGGGTTGGGAGGAGAACAGCTGCCGGTGGGAACACAGCACCTCCCTAATCTCTGCCTGCTGGGCCGGGGTTAACAGGTCCGAGAGGGGAATTGACTCCAGCGAGGCACCAGCCTTGACCACTGGGAGACCCACCAGGGGATCCTCCCCCTTCTCCCACTGCCCACACAAGGCCAGTACCAACCTCTCCCTGTCCCAGTACGGTTCACCACGTTGGCTTGGTGCACCCGTCGGCTGTGCGCCCGGCTGGACAGCTCCACTACAGAGCTCACCACATTTCCCGGGGCCGTCCCAGGCCACCTGCAGCTTGTTCGTTCCCATGGGGATAAGGAGCCTCACCCAATCCCCAGTGGCATAGGAGCAGGCACACGCCGAGCGGTCGTACCCGGCTTTCTGCCTCCCCTGTGCCCTGGCCAGGTTCTCCCATGAGCTCAGTGAGTTTTTCCAGCAGGTCAGTACATTCTCCACCACCAACTCGCCGTCCGGAGAGACCGTCCCCTCCCGTTCGTCCCTCATCAGGTCTAGGGGCTCCCTCACCCATCTCCCACACAGCAACTTGAATGGGGAGATTCCTGGGGCACCTCCTTGTACACGAACGGCAGGTGGGGCGAGTACTTGTCCCAGTCCTGTGGGTGCTGGTCCATAAAGGTTTTCAGCAGTCGCTTGAGTGTCCTGTTAAATCTCTCCACCAGCCTGTTGGACTGGGGGTGATACGCCAAGGCCCAGGTGTGCTGGACCCTGCACCTCTCCCACAAGCACCGGAGCAGGGCCGACATGAAGTTGGACCCCTGGTCCGTGAGGACCTCCTTGGGGAATCCCACCCTGCTGAAAATGGCCAGCAGCGCGTCTGCCACAGTGTCCACCCCAATAGAGGGTAGAGCCATGGCCTTGGGGTAGCGAAATCCACCCCCCCCAGGGTGTATTTCTTCCCCACAGTGCTGGTGGGCAGCGTCAAAGAACCCAGGCCAGTAAAAGTTCTGCAGCAGCCTCTGCCTGGGGCGCCGGACTCCTTGGTGCCCCGAAAAGGGGATCTCGTGGGCCAGGTACAGCAGCCTGCAGCGGTACCTTTGGGCACCACCAGCTGCTTCCTCACCTCCCAGGATTCAGTTTGCCCTGAGCCAGTCCATTCCTGGTACAGGAATCCCTTCTCCCACAGGAATTTCTCCCTGCGGTCCTCCCCCAGAGACCTGGCACTACCTCGGGCAGCCAGGGCCCTCAGCTTCTCCAAGGAGGGATCCCTGTGCAGCTCCATCTGGAACTCTGCTGCTGGGCTGGCGGGTAGGGCCCTGTAGGGTTGTGCCTCAGTTTCCCCACTGTGGGCAAGAGGCTCCGGCCTTCCCCTGTCTGGCTCCACCCTCAGTGCTCTGCCCACACCCCTTGCTGGCTCTGACTCTGGGTGAGGTCCAGAGTGCTCCAAGGGCCCTCCGGACAGTCCTCCAGTTCGTTACCCATTAGCACCTCCGTGGACAGCGGATCATGTTCCCCCACCTCTTTGGGTCCCTCCTTAGACCCCCATTTCAGGTGTATCCTTGCGACAGGCACCTTGACAGGGCTCTGAACACTCCCCTCAGGGTCAGGCAGGCATCCGGCACAAGCTGGTCTGGGCCCACCACCTCGGGCCATGCCAGTGTCAGCTCTGCCCCGTGTCCCAGAGCTCCTTCCCCCCACCTCAATGGGGAGGATGTGTTGGTTGTTGCCCGGGGCCTGTCCCCCGCTCACCCGGTGGATTAAGTACAGCTGCTCGGGGGCTGGCCTGCCCTGGCGCTCTGGGACCCCCTGGGCCGGGCTTCCTGGAGTCCCACCTTTGAGGGGTCTCCGGGTAACTCCCCTCCTGGGACCCTGATGTGGGTCTCCTGCCTGTCCCTGATCTGCTGGCCATAAACTCGTCCTCCAGCGTCTCCGCCCTGTGCAGGTCTTTGGGCTGCCCGTCAGCCAACTACACGTTGAGGTCTGGGGGGCAAATGTCCTACAGCTGCTCCTCTGGGCAGGCCTTCTTGGCCCCTCTCTCCTCCAGCTCCAGCTCATGCTGCTGCTATTTGGACATGTCCACTCACTCTCTGTGCTTGTCCACCAGCCTCTGTTCCTCCCGCTCCAGCTGCCTCACTTCCAGCTCCAGCTTCCGCAGCTCCCCCTGGGAGACCCGGATTGGGGCTCCCCTGCGCTGGCTGGGGAGTTGGCTCCGACAGGCTCCAGGCTGCTACACTGACTGCCCACCGGCTACTCCCTGGCTCTCTGGGCATCCCGGGAGCCCTGCCAGGACCCGGAGCCTGTAGCTCCAACCGGTCATTCTCCACCCACTGAGCTATTAGCTGCTCCTCAGTGAGCCCCCCACGCTCAGCCCCTGCCCCTGCCCAGACATGCCAGGTTGCTCTGACGGAGCTGGGCTCAGGCCATTTCCCCGCCGGGTCCTTCAGCGCCCTCGTTCCTCGCTGGCAGCCGCTCGCTGCAAAGCGCCTGCGTCCGCAGCCAAAGGCCTACAGGGTGCACCCCCAAACCATCCTCTGCTACCATGTTGTCATGGCTCACCAGTCGACACTCGGCCCGTCCGTCCCTGGGCAGGACCTCCTGTCCAGCGTGGCAGCCCCTTCTTGGGGGCCCACGCTCACCTGGGGCTCCACCCTTCCACCTCTGGTTGGCACCTCTCAGGGCCTTCCGCACACCTGCCTCCACGTGGGGGGTCCCCTCCCTCTGGACCCCACACCCAGGGGGGATCACACAGCCCTGTTCTCCAGCCCAGAGCGACAGCCAGCACCAAACGGGGGTTTATTGAGGTTTGAATGCAGCAAAGGATCCCTCAGGCCTGTTGGCCTGCCCCCCCCCCCCCAGCCCAGCACGGCCACCTGGGGACTCTACCTGTTCCCTCTGTCCCAATCAGCTGCCCCCCCTTCCAGCAGAGCCTTCTATACCCCCAGCAACAGCCCCTCCCCGTCCATTGTCTTCTCCCCGGGGAACAGGGTCGCCTAGGCCCCTCTTCTCCCCTCCCCTCCCCATCCATTGTCTTCTCCCCGGGGAACAGGGTCGCCTGGGCCCCTCTTCTCCCCTCCCCTCCCCATCCATTGTCTTCTCCCCGGGGAACAGGGTTGCCTGGGCCCCTCTTCTCCCCTCCCCTCCCCATCCATTGTCTTCTCCCCGGGGAACAGGGTCGCCTGGGCCCCTCTTCTCCCCTCCCCTCCCCATCCATTGTCTTCTCCCCGGGGAACAGGGTCGCCTGGGCCCCTCTTCTCCTCTCCCCTCCCCATCCATTGTCCCCCCCCCTGGAACCAGCTGGGCAGGGCACCGAGGTCTCCTCCCCGCAGCCCATTGGCGGCCCTCTGGCCAGACCCAGCCCTGCCCCCTGAGCAGGGTCTGCCGGGCACCAGGTGCTAGGCTTCAGTTCTGGGCTGGTCCCTGCAACAACAAACTCCCCCTCCTCCCCTTGCCACATTGAGCCAGTAACATCTGGGCTCTGAGTGCCCCCCCATGCATCCCCCCTCTGAGCCCCCCAATCTCCCCACTTCCTCACACCGGGCACCAAGCTCATGTGCCCTGTGGTGGTGCCCCAGGGCAGGTTGGCCTGGCTGGGCCTCAGGCCGTGGGGAGCAGCCACTAGCTTGCTCCGTCCCCTCCCCTGCAGGAGTCAGCGCCCTGGGCTGGGGCACCTCCCCGCACTTCCGCTGCGCCAGCCTCCTCGTGGCCCCCAAGTTCCTGGGCAAGGAGGGGCGGCTCTACCTGCTCACCTACGTCCTGGCTGCCATCTACGATGGTAAGCAGCGCCCCCCGGGCAAGGCTGGCAGCAAGCGGGCACCATGCCTGCCACTGGGGTATCTGCTTGGCATGACCCCCCCTCTGGGCCCTCACTGGGTACCTGGGTGACCCCCCTCTCCTGGGGCCCTCACTGAATACCTGGGTGACGCCCCCCCACTGGTCCCTCACCTGGGTCCCTGGGTAAACCATCCCCCAGTCCCTCACCTGGGTCCCTGGGTGACCCCCCCACTGGGCTCTCACTAGGGTCCCTGGGTGACTCCCCCCACACTGCGCCCTTGCCGGGGTACTGGGGTGAGCCCCTCCCTGGGGTGTGTCAGGGCCCGTGTTTCCTGGCCCCCCCCTTGGCAAGGGGCTACAGGCCTGGCCCTGGCAGGGGCCATGACCTCTCTGCCCGCCTGCCCCAGGCCCCATCGCCAACCTGCGGCACAACCTGGACGAGGTGATCCGCTCCGTGGGCTGCACTGTGGAGCTGCAGATCAACCACAGCCGTCAGATCTGGCGGGTGTCCACAGCCCCGCTGCGCACCGTGCTGCGCGACATGGCAGTGAGGGGGGGGCTCGGGCAGGAGCGCACTGGGCAGCCAGCTGGGGGGAGCTGGGCCAGGGGGTGACACGGAGTGTGTGGGGGGGTCCCCGGGCCCTGCCCCCCCATCCGCAGCCAGATGGGACTCTCAGGCGGCAGGTAGAGAAGAAGGTATATTGGTTCACGGGGACACAGCGTAGCACTGACTTGTTACAGGCACCAGGAGCAGCCAGTACAACCCATCTTGGGGAGGTGGGGGCCCCGAGCCAGGGCCCTGGGCCCCTGCCCCACCCCCCAAGCCAGCTAGACTCCCCTCTCCCTAAGCCAGCTGAAAAACCAAACTCACGCACCCAGCAACTGGTCCCAGCCCTCCAGGCAGCATGGGGTTGGGGGAGGAACTGGGGAGCCTGGTGGGGGGGAGTGTGGGGGAGGAGGCAGTAGGGGCTTTGGGGAGGAACTGGGGAGCCTGGCTGGGGGGAAGGGGAGGAGGCAGTACGGGATGCGGGGGACTGGGGAGCCTGGCTGGGGGGGAGGGGAGGAGGCAGTACGGGATGCGGGGGACTGGGGAGCCTGGCTGGGGGGGAGTGTGGGGGGGAGGCAGCACAGGGTTGGGGGGAACTGGGGAGCCTGGCTGGGGGGGCGAGTGGGGGGGCAGGCACTATGGGGTTGGGGGGAAACTGGTGTGGAGCACCAGGCAGCCCAGCGGGGGTGGGCAGAGCGCTGGGATGGGCGCCAGGTAAGAGGGGGTAGCATGGGGCTCCCTGCTCAGCTGTCCCCGTCAGCCCCGTGTCCCCGCAGCGGAGCGGGAAGGCGCTCAACGCGGAGACCCGGAACGTCTCGCAGGCCTTTGCGGGGCTGAACGAGCAGGTGGCCAGCGAGGCGGGGCTGGGGGAGCAGCGCCCGCGCCGGGCACAAGGGCGCCGCGCCCCCAGCACGCAGCAGCTCTACGAGACGAAAACCAAACTGCGCTGCCAATGTGAGTGCACCAGGGCGGCTGGGGGCACAGTGCCAGTGGGGCATGGGAGGGCCCAGCTGGGTCCAGGCCAGCCCCCTCCCCCCCGTTGCCTAGGGAGGGCGGCGACTCCCCGGCTCCGTGGGGCCGAGCCGAGGGGACCCCACTGACCTGCTCCCCCCCCACCAGACGTGATTGACAGGGCCATTGGGCGCTGCCAGGCCTGGTTCGATGCCAAGCACAAGGCATGTCTGCGGCGCATCGCGGTGCCCCTCCTCAGCCACCTGCTCTGCCTGCCCATGAAGTTCAAATTCCTCTGCCACCTGGTGCACGGTGAGGCTCGGGCAGCCCCTGGGCTGGGGCTGGGGAGGGCTAGGCACTGCCAGATCCGCCCCCCCAGGTGCCAACTCAGAGCTCAGAACAGCCAGGAAGCTTCCCCCCCACACCACCTTTAATGACCCTGGGCACCCTGGCAGGAGGGATGGAGGGGGCTGGACAGGCAGTGGGAGAGGAGGGCCATGGGGCTGTGCCCGCAGGCCGTGGGACAGGCGGATGGGGAGACGGGCGGGCAGGTGGGGGGTGAGATGGGGGGGTGAGATGGGCAGGCAGATGGGGGCTCCCCACCCATCACAGCTCCCTGCCCTGCACCCCAGTGATGCACACCTGGTGCCGAGACAAGATCCCAGTGGAGGGCAACTTCGGCCAAACCTACGACAAGGTGAACGGCTCCATGGCCGGCATCAGCCAGGACTTCAGCACCCAGCTGGTCATCAAGGTCCGGATGCCCCCTGCCCCTGGGTGTCATGCCCGCCCCTCCCCCAGCCTGTGGTCTGAGGCCCGCCCCTCCCCCTTGGTGCCACCTGCCTCTCCTCCACCCTCAGGACGTGACACCCACCCCTCCACCTGGGGTGTCACCTGCCCCTCCCCCACTCTAAGGTGTGACACCCACCCCTCCCCCATTCTAGAATGTGACACCCACCCTTCCCCCACCGCTCTGGGGCACAACACGAGCCCCCCCTCCCCCGAGCGTAACATCTGCCCCCTCCCGCTGGCTCAGACTGGCCTTGGGCCTCTGGCCGTAGCGCCCCAGGGCAAGGTGCCACCCGGGCCCTGCCACTGACTGTCTCTCTGCCCCCAGCACGACCGCCAGTACTCGCTGGTGGGCGCCAACCTGTCCCGGGAGCGGCTCACCGAGGAGGTGACCTCCCACGTGCGGCAGCAGAGCCGGCGGCTGGGCCAGGCCATCTCCGTGCTGCGCCTGCTGCTCTCCTGCACCTTCCTCTTCGTCTTCATCTCGTGAGTGAGGCCGCCAGGGGATGCGGGGGCCTGCTCCCTCACTCCCGGGGCTGGGGGGATGTTACGGAGGGGCAGTGGCGCCTAGCGGTGAGAGCGCCGGGCGAGTCCTGTCCTGGCTCCAAGGCTCAGTCTTTCCATCTGTAAAGTGGGGACCAGGGCTTGTGAGGACTCTGGGACGAGGTCTCCCCTGGCAGGGGCTCTGTGCCCCACATGCCTGCCTGGCAGTGCCCAGAACGGGGGGGGGGGCAGCAGGGTGCCAGATCCCCCCACTCCTCCCCCAGGGCTTTCTCCTACACCAACCGCTACAACCAGGACATCCGCTTCGACAACCTGTACATCACCACCTACTTCCGCCAGCTTGACGCCCGGCGCTGGAAGCAGGTGAGGGCCCCCAGCTGGCTCGAGGGGGCTGTGGGGCGCCATGGGGCTGAGGTGCTAGGCAGATAGTCCCCCAAACTGTCCTGCCCCCCGTTGCTCCTCCAGGTGGGTGTCCCCAGGAGGCATGAGACATCTTTGGATTCTGACATGGCGATCCACAGCATTGTTCCAGCCACAGGTGGATGTCGGTACCACGTCCCGTGGACCGGCATGGACAGGGGACTTGCTCCCGGGACACACTCCATTCTGGGAGGGACTGTCCCACAGCCAGGACCACGGGACTCCCTCCACGTGGGCCAGGGATAGAAGCCCCAGATGAGGGTGAATTAGAACCAGGGCTGCTCTGCTAAACACAATAGAACAACTTGGGGTCACCAAATGAAATGAACAGGCAGCAGGTTTAAAACAAACCAAAGGAAGTTTTTCTTCACTCAGCGCACAGCCAACCTGTGGAACTCCTCGCCAGAGGTTGTGATGAAGACCAGGACTTGAACAGGGTTCAAAATAGAGCTAGACAGATTCATGGTTAGGTCCATCAATGGCTGGATAGGGAGGGTGTCCCTGGCCTCTGTCAGGAAATGCATGACAGGGGAAGGATCACGGGAGGATTCCCTGTTGTGTTCCCTCCCTCCGGGCACCTGCGTGGCACCCCACGGACACGGCCCAGGCCCCCCCCATGTAGTGCCCCACAGACCCAGTGCGGGCCCCCCCGTTTGGCACCCCACAGACCCAGCACTGGCCCCCATGCGTAGCACCCCACAGACCCGGCGCTGGGCCCCGCGCATAGCGCCCCACGGACACAGCTCAGGCCCCCACGCCACACAAACAGAACCAGCAAAGTGTCAGCTTCTCACAGGCACCCCCCGGGGCTCCTTTGCACGGGGCGTGGTGCGGCCACAGCCGCAAGGCTGGGGTCGTGCATCGCCCAGGGCGGGAAGGCCATGGGGCAGTGCCACGGGTGCCAGGCCTGAGCCGCTCTGCTGTGTTTCCCCAGAAGAAGCGCACACTGCTGCCCCTGCGCCGGGCAGAGCTCTCCGGCGTGGTCTTCCCCTGCAGGCTGGCCGTGCAGCCGCCCGAGAGGAAGAGCCTGGTAAGGGGGCTGGGGGTGCCCTGGCGCTGACCGAGCCATGAGCTGGGGGTGGGGGGAAATGTGATGGGTCCCTCCCCCCACAGATGCTGGAGCTGCTGGAGTGCATCCCCCCCCTGCTCTTCCTGCTGCTGGCCTGGGGCCTCGACCACGTGCTCTACGCCATGTTCAGTGTCATACAGCGCCACGCCTTCGTGCAGTACTCCTTCCGCAGTGAGCGCCCGGCCCGGCCCCCGAGCCCCATGGCACCACCCCGGGACAGCCCCATGGCACCCCACCCCGGGACAGCCCCAGCCCCATGGCACCTCTCCTGGGACAGCCCCAGCCCCATGGCACCTCTCCTGGGACAGCCCCAGCCCCATGGCACCGCCCCGGGACAGCCCCAGCCCCATGGCACCGCCCCGGGACAGCCCCAGCCCCATGGCACCGCCCCGGGACAGCCCCAGCCCCATGGCACTGCCCCGGGTCAGCCCCATGGCACCGCCCCAGGTCAGCCCCATGGCACCACCCCGGGACAGCCCCAGCCCCATGGCACCGCCCCGGGACAGCCCCAGCCCCATGGCACCGCCCCGGGTCAGCCCCATGGCACCACCCCGGGACAGCCCCAGCCCCATGGCACCTCTCCGGGACAGCCCCAGCCCCATGGCACCTCTCCCGGGACAGCCCCAGCCCCATGGCACCTCTCCCGGGACAGCCCCAGCCCCATGGCACCTCTCCCGGGACAGCCCCAGCCCCATGGCACCGACCTGGGACAGCCCCACCCCCATGGCACCTCTCCCAGGACAGCCCCAGCCCCATGGCACCTCTCCTGGACAGCCCCGAACCCTATGGCACCGCCCTGGAACAGCCCCAAGCCCTATGGCACCGCCCCGGGACAGCTCTGAGCCCCATGGCACCGGCCTCCAAGGCATTCCCCCTGCCCCACTCCCCCCTCCTGCCCAGGTGTGCCTGGAGCTGCCAGCTCTGACTCACGCTAGTGCAGGAGCCTGCCCCCCCCCCATGGCATGACGTCGCTCCCTGCTCACCCTGTTAGCCCCCGGCCAGGAGAGCCCCAGGGCCCCTCCCTGAGCCCCCTCTCGCCCGTGGCAGGCAGCCACCACCTGGAGGTGCGGGTCGGGGGCCGCTCCCTGCTGGCCCGGCTGCTCCGAAGCACCATCGGCGCCTTGAACACCTCCTCCGAGACCGCGCTGGAGTCCACCAACCTGGGTGAGGGGGCCCATGCGGCCTGGCCCATCTCTGCCCCGCTGGAGGCCGCTGCCCACGCCAAGCCCGGCTGCTCTTCAGAGCCTGGGGCATCTCTGTGCCCAGGGAGGGGAAGGTCCTGGGGCTGCCCCCCATGGAGAGACACCCCCCCCAGGAATACTGGGGTCTCCTGTGCTGAGACCCCAGAGCAACACCCTCTCCCTCCCAGAGCGCCAGCTGCTCAGTCTGGGGCATGAGGGAAACTGAGTCGAGGCCCTGGCCTGTGTCTGCCCCCCCCACAGCCTGCCTGCTGTCCATCCAGCCCCCCCTCCCCACCCGCCTGCAGCCTGTGTCTGTCTCTCCATCCCCTGCAGCCTGCCTGCCGCAGCCCCAGGCCATGACGCAGAGCGACTACCTGGCCAGCTGCCTGCCCCTGGGGGCCCTGGTGCTGCTGTGTCTGGGGCAGGCATATGCCCACCGCCTGCGCCGTGTCATTGCTGCCTTCTACTTCCCCAAGGTGAGTGCCCCCCCAAACTCCCCTTGTCCCCCAGGTCTCCCCACTGTCCCCCCAGATGCCCCCACTGGCTCCCTGCCTCCCCCGACACCCTCACTGGACCCCTGCTCCCCCAGGACTCCCCACTGACCCTGGGACCCCCACTGACACCTCCCCCCAATATCCCCCCCCGGTCCCTCCCACTGCTGTCTTTCACTGACCCCCTCCCTCCCCTCTATCCCTGCCCCCCCTATGCCCCCTCATGGGTTCCCCCATCTCCGCCCTGGTCCCTCCGCCACACGACCCCTCCCCATCTCTGTTAACAAGGCCCAGTTATATTCCAGCCAGGGCTCTGACCCCCCCGCTCCCCCTATTCTCCTGGGGGCACTGACCCCCCACTCCGCTCCCCCCCAGCGGGAGAAGAGGCGGGTTCTCTTCCTGTACAATGAGCTCCTGCGGAAGCGCCAAGCCTTCGTCCAGCTGCAGCGGAGACGCCTGGCCCGGCGGCCCCAGACCTTGGTGAGTGCGGGTGTCACTCCGTGCGGCCACGGGGCTGGCAGCGGGGCACCGCCCTCCCCTCTGGGAGCCCCGCCCACCTTCTGGGCACCCCACCCTCCCCTCTGGGAGCCCCGCCCACCCTCTGGGCACCCCACCCTCCCCTCTGGGAGCCTTGCCCACCTTCTGGGCACCCCACCCTCCCCTCTGGGAGCCCCGCCCACCCTCTGGGCACCCTCCCCTCCGGGTGCCCCGCCCACCCTCTGGGAGCCCCGCCCACACTCTGGGCACCCCACCCTCCCCCTGGGCACCCTCCCCTCCGGGTGCCCCGCCCACCCTCTGGGTGCCCTGGGAGCTCATGCCTTGCACGCTCACAGCGAGATGCCACTGTGTCCTGGGGAGCCAGCAGCCACAGTGATACCTGATGGTACAAGCCATTGCACCCCCCCTTTGCACAGTTGTGCACATGCTCACAGCACCATGTGGGAACTACTCCAGACCCAGTGCCAAGGCGGGGGGGGGTGGGTGCCCCCCCTCCACCAGCCCAGCCCAGCTCCCCTCATTCCTGCTCCTCCTGCCCTTGCCAGGAATTCCAGGGCAGGGCTTCCCCTGCTCCCAGCAGCTCCCCCGCAGAGTCAGGCCCCCAAAAGCCAGGGTGAGCTGGAGGGGAGGATGCCCGAGGGCCAGAGCCCTGCCCACCCCCCGCTCAGAGCCCCCGGCCTTGTCCCCGCTGCAGGCGAAGCCCCTGCTGGAGCGACTCTGCCAGTGGTGCCCGCGCCTGCGGGGCTGGCTCCGGCGGCGCTGCGCCCTGTGTGGCTTGCCCGAGTGCCGCAGCTCCCAGCCATGCCCAGCGCCCCCCTGCGGCGCCGTGTACTGCCAGCCCTGCTGGAGGGACATGGGGCAGGTCTGCGCGGCCTGCGCCCCCGCGCCCCTCTCCGGTGGCAGCAGCAGCGAGGAGCAGATGACCTGTGCGGACTGAGGCCCGCGCGCCGCCAGGCTCCTGGCTCATTAAACAGACGCTGCGCTTGGCCTTGACTCCTGGTGCTGTGCAGGTGAAAACGGGTCTGGCATGGGGGCACCAGCCGGGGAACAGCCTGCTACTCCTGCCAGCTGAGGGAGCTGCTCCTGCAGCGGCCTGGGCAGTGCCGGGGCCTGGTGTTTGCGGAGCTGGGGCTGAGCATCAGCTCCCCTCTCCCATCCGCCCCCCCCCAAAACCCCGACCCCGCACCGCTAAGGCCAGAGTCTTGTATAGCTCAGCCCCAGAGCGGTCGCTCCATCTCCCCATCTGCCTGCGAGCGACCGGGCCCAGCCATCCGGGTTATCCTGAAGCCTCGGCAGCAGGCCATGGGGGGAGGGGGGGCACACAGGAAGACTGGGGGCTGGGAAGTGAGCAGGACACGGGGGCAGAGGGGTTGGGCGGTGCCCATTTGAAGGGGCAGGGCAGGAGAACAGGGCAGTTGGGGGGCGCAGAGGCCTGGTAGTGCCCGTGGGAGGGGGCAGGGCAATCAGGGGGTGCACATAGGACAGATGGTGCCTGTTGGGGGGCAGGGGCCACACAGAGGTGGGAGGACAGGGCAGTCAAGGGGCACATAGGGGACACCCGGGGTGTCCATTGAGGGGGACAGGGTGGTTGGGGAGTGCAGAGGGGCCAGGCACTGCTCGCAAGGGGGGCTCAGGGCAGTCGGGGAGGGGTACAGAGGGGCCAGGTGGTGTCCGTTTGGGGACTCAGGGCAGTCGGGGGGTGCTCAGGGGCCAGGCGATGCCCATTTGGGGGCTTGGAGGGTGCATGGGGGACAGGGCGGCGCACAGGGGCCGGGCGGTGCCCGTTTGGGAGCTCAGGGGGCGCACGGGGGACAGGGCGGTGCCCGTTTGGGAGCTCGGGGGGCGCACGGGGGACAGGGCAGTGCACAGGGGCCGGGCGGTGCCTGTTTGGGGGCTCGGGGGGTGCTCAGGGGCCGGGCGGTGCCCGTTTGGGGGCTCGGGGGGCGCTCAGGGGCCGGGCGGTGCCCGTTTGGCGGTTCGGGGGGTGCACGGGGGACAGGGCGGTGCACAGGGGCCGGGCGGTGCCCGTTTGGGGGCTCGGGGGGGTGCACGGGGGACAGGGCGGTGCCCGTTTGGGGGTTCAGGGGGCGCACGGGGGACAGGGCAGCGCACAGGGGCCGGGCGGTGCCCGTTTGGGGGTTCAGGGGGGGCGCACTGGGGACAGGGCGGCACTCAGGGGCCGGGCGGTGCCCATTTGGGGGTTCGGGGGGCGCACAAGGGACAGGGCGGTGCACAGGGGTCGGGCGGTGCCCGTTTGGGGGCTCGGGGAGCACACGGGGGCAGGGCGGTGCCCGTTTGAGAGTTCAGGGGGCGCACGGGGGACAGGGCAGCGCACAGGGGCCGGGCAGTGCCCGTTTGGGGGTTCGGGGGTGCACGGGGGACAGGGCGGTGCCCGTTTCGGGGTTCGGGGGGCGCACGGGGGACAGGGCAGCGCACAGGGGCCGGGCGGTGCCCGTTTGGGGGTTCAGGGGGGGCGCACTGGGGACAGGGCGGCACTCAGGGGCCGGGCGGTGCCCATTTGGGGGTGCGGGGGGCGCACAAGGGACAGGGCGGTGCACAGGGGTCGGGCGGTGCCCGTTTGGGGGCTCGGGGAGCACACGGGGGCAGGGCGGTGCCCGTTTGAGAGTTCAGGGGGCGCACGGGGGACAGGGCAGCGCACAGGGGCCGGGCGGTGCCCGTTTGGGGGCTCGGGGGGCGCACAGGAATCGGGCGGTACCCGTTTGGGGACTGGGGGGGGGGGCAGAGGGCCGGCCGGGGGCGGGAGCGGGGGCGGAGCTCGCTGGGCGGGGGCCCGGGGCCGGGGCCGGGGCCGGCGGGAAGTTCCCCACCCTGGCGCAGCGGGCGCTGCCAGGCCCGGCCCGGCTCCGGGTGAGATGCGCCGGCAGGGCGGGGGCGGCCCGGCCGGATCGGGAGCCGCCTCCCCGGGCGGGGGCCGGGCGATCCCCGCAGCGCGGCGCCCCGCACGCCAGGAGCCAGGGCCGGCGGCTGAGCCCTGCTATGGGGCTGCGGTTGCTCCTGGGGCTGCTGTGGGCGCTGGGCGGCAGCGGCTCGGGGCTCCCCGGCTCCCCGCAGGAGCGGGGAGCCGCCTGGGGCGCCCGGCGCGCAGGTGAGTGCGGGCAGCTGGCTGGGGCGTCAGGCTCCGGCTGCTGCGTCAGAGGGGGGGGGGGAAACGCCGGGGTCCTCTCCCGGCTGTGGGAGGGGGTCGGGGGGCCCCAGCGCGGGGAGCCCGGACGCCTGGGTCGGGCAGGGCAGCCTGGTGGGGGAGGGGCTGGGAGCTGGCGCTCCTGGGTTCACTTCCCTGTTTGCGCCGGGCCTTGGGCTGAGTCCCCAGCGCGGCAGCCGCCGTCCCCCCCCCCCGGCCCCGGCCCCTGTGACTCCCTTGGCCCTGCCGGCCCCCCAGCTGCAGGTGCCCGCGGGCTGCCTGGGCCGTGGGGAGCTGTCATGCGGGGGAGGCAGGGGACTGGCTGTTCCTGTCTGACAAGGGCGGGTTCAAGCCTGAGGCCCCGGAGCTGGGAGCCCCGCAGCAGCTCTGCCCCCCCCCCCATGGGGCTGGAGGTAAAGTCCTGGTGTCCCTCTGGGGCCAGACTCAGGCAGGTCCCCAGGGCCCGGCTGCGTTCAGGGCAGCTCCCTGTGGAGCCCCCGCTTGCCTGCGTTTGCAGAGAGCCTGCACCAGTGGCTTAGGGCAGGCTGGGTTGGCCCAGGGCCTGTGCTGCTGGGGGGCAGATCTGTGTGCAGTGGGGAGAGCCCCATGGAGCCGAAGTGGGGAGGGCAGAGCCGTGGTGTCCCTGCACTGGGGGGCAGGAGGGGGTGTTGGGGGTAGGTCTATGGGGCACTCTGCTGTAACTATGCCAGGCCTGGGGGGGTACCTCCCTGCCCTAGGGTTTGCCATCACAGGCCCGGGGGAGAGGTTCTTTCCAGGGTGGGAGGAGATGGAGGGCTGGCAGGGCAGCCGATGGGCAAGGGGGCTCTCCTGGGCCTGGCTCCGGGGCCCAGGGGCTGAATGTCTGTCCAACGTGCGTGCGCGCGCGCGCACACACACACACACACCCCGCCCCCCCCCCCATGTTCTCTGCTGCCTGGCCACCTGGCTGTGTCTCCGCAGAGCCCAATGGGGGCATGGAGTCTCACTCCTGTCTGGGGGAGGGGAGGGGAGGGGAAGCTCTGTCCTGGGGTTGGGGGTGGCCCTTCCTGATGCCCTGCTTCAGGGGCTCCTCTCCATTGGGTCCCCCCAAGGACCCAGCATTACAGTGATGGGGGGGTGTAATGACGTGCTGGGGGGTCCCCGACCCTGCACCCCCGTCCGCAGCCAGATGTGACTCAGTCGGCCAGTAGAGTAGAAGGTTTATTGGGTCACAGAGACACGGTGCAGCGCAGGATGGATGCTAACACAGGGGCCAGGGCAGGCAGCCTTATTCCTCCCGGGGGTGGGGGGGAGGGCTCACGGGCCCCTCACCCCTTTTCCTGCTCTCAGCCTGCTCAGTCCTCCTAGCCCGGCCTTGACCCACACTCCCCGCCACGGCTCACCCGCCCCAGGCAGCCCCGCCGCCCCCGTTGTCCTCCTTCCAGGCCCAAGGTGTTCTCTGCGGTCCCCTGGGCCTCAGGAGGTGAGAGACTGCACGTACTTCCCCAGTGAGTCACACCCAGCCTCCCCCGGCCTCCCCCCCGCATGCAGCTCGTGCTGCAGGGCCTGGGGAAACTGAGGCACACACTTACTGCACAGCAGCATAAGACAATAGGATTACACGGAACCCCATAAGACTAACGCTGAATGCAATCCCAGAGCGAACACGGGACTGCAAAAGTACACAGCCTCCCCCCTGCGTCCCAGGGGGTCTCCGAGCAGGGCGGGACGGGCTCCCGCTCCACCCAGTACTGGCTGCCCCATGGTCCTGGCCTCACCCCATGGCCTGGGGTGGGTGGCCAGGAGAGGGTGGCTGCTTGACTCCGGGTCACTGGCCTCGGGTGCAGCGTTGCAGAGGTGGGCCCTTCCCGGAGAGCAGCCCTGCCCCGCAGTAGATTCAGGGACACTCGCAAAGCGGGGGCATCCATCCGGGCCTCCCCCCGCCGGGGCCCACAGGGCTTTCCACCCGCTGGGGATGGAGAGGGCTCGGGGCGTGAACTTGCTGGCCTTGGTGCCAGGGGGCTGCCATGCCTTGGCCAGGCCCCCTGGGCGCGGGACCCCTGGTGATTCCCTGAGGCCCACACGCCGCCTCCGGGACATGTCCAGAGTCCCCTAACCCGCCTGCTAACGCCTTGGGTGCTGAGGCTTTGTCTGTGCCCTGGAGCGCCAGGTGTTGGCGTCGGGCGGGGGGAGCCGCTCTCCTGCCCTCGTTGTCTAGGGCTGGCTGGGTTACCCGGGGAGACCTCCCTGCCGGTACGGGAGCACCATGGGGCAGCTCTGCCGGAGCGTGGGCACAGGCATGTGCCGGGAACGGCAGCTCCGCTTTGAATGCGCGCCTGGGGAGGGCGCTCATCCCACTGCCGGCGAGGGGAGGCAAAGACCCTCACCGTGCCGCACCGGGAGCCTGGCTCCAAGCCGGGAAAGGGCCCCAGGAGTCCTGGCTCCCACCCTGCCTCCGTTCTTCCCGGGGCACCACTGTGGAATAGCACAGGGTGCAGATCGCAGGCATCCTCGGTGCGTCTGCCTGGCCTAGGGCCCTCGGGGGGGCGGGGGTGAAGCCGTGGGCAGGGGGTCGCTGTGGCCTCCAGGGCCAGGGGTCAGGCAGAGGCGGGGCGATGTTGCAGGGCGGGGGGAGGGGGTTGGGTGGGGGCGGTGGGTGCTGTGGGGTCAGGACAAGGGAGCGGGGGAGGGACCAGGGCTGGGGACGGAGGGGTGGCTGCGGCAATGGCTCTGTTCTCGGCCAGGTGGCAGCTGCCGGCGGCTCCATGAGGCTCTGGGGAGTTCTTGGCTTGTGACGCCCCGTATCCTGGAGGGCAACCGGACACTCAGCGTGGCAGAGGCAGCCCTGGTAAGACCCTGCCTGACGACCCGGCGCCCCCACGTGCCCCCCAACTCGCCCCTCCCCCCCAGGACCCAGGTCAGCTGGCAGGGGGGGCAGTGCCCACGCAGCTGGGCTCTCACTCTGCATTTGGTGCAGAAGGGGGCCTGCATTTCAGCTCCCCCCTGTGTGTCAGGCCACCCTGCCCGACGGGGATTCCCCGACGCCAGCAGGCCCTGCTCCCCGGAGGGGCTCCCACACTGGGGCTTGGGGTGTCTGGGGAGGGTCCCCGCAACCTCCGCTGGGGGGAGCCACTGTGCCTGCCGACTCCCCAGCCTGGCCAGCCCTGTGAGCTCAGTCCTGTGTCCCCGCCCGCCCGGAAGGGCCTGGCCCGGCCCCCAGCCAGGGACCCTCCGGCATTTCCGCTTGGCTCCCGCTGGGCAGGAAGTGCAGGGTGTGGCTGGCGGGGGCTGGGATCTCCCCTGCGACACCCCACCCCCAGGACAATGCGCTACCGAGGGAAGGGCACTTCCTGCCCCTCCGGGAGGAGACCCCAGCCTGACCCTGGCAGCTGCTGGCTGGGGAGGGTCCACGGCGGGCCAAGCCCCCAGCCCCGGCTGGGCCGTGGGGTGAGCCGCGGGGCTGCTGCCCCTCTGCCCCCCCCATGTGGCGGGCTGAGCCGTGGGGCAAGGGCACAGGGTCTGGAGTGGTGGGTCCCTCCAGCCGCCCCGCCTTGCAGAGATTCCCTCCCGGGGGGCCGGGTTGGGGCCGGTACTCCGGGAGGACGGGCCCATGTTCCATTCCTGGGGGGAGGCACGGGCGACTCCCAGGATGTCGTCCAGTGCCATGTGGGCCCGTAACCCGCTGCCCGGTCTCCCCAGGGGCGCTTCCCAGCCCGGCTGCAGGTTGCCCTGGAGCTGGAGGGGGAGCAGCTCGTCCTGGAGTTGGAGCAAAACCGGTGAGTGGGGGGCTGGGCGTGTTCTCAGTACCCCTGGGGGGGCCAGTGTCCAAGCTGCACAGGGCCTGTGGCTCCATCTCCCCAGCCAGGCAACCCCGGGGGGGGGGGGAGGATGAGGACAGGGGACTGGGGGGGGGGCAGGAAAACCCGGGGGGGGGAATCCTGGGGGAGCTGGGGCTGCGGGGGGCAGGGGATCCTGGGGGGAGCCGGAGGCTGCAGGGTGGATTCCTGGGCCCCCCTATGTTGCTCCAGGCAGGGTGGGGGCCTAGGGGTGTTGGAGGGAGCTGGGGGTTCAGGGAAGGAGGAAGCTGGGGGGCTGTGGGGGCAGGGCCCTATGTGCGGCTCTGGGTGGGGCTGGGGCAATGGCTTGGTGGCAGGAGAGCACCATGGGTCAGCTCCTGTCCCTGGTCCTTGCGCTCAGTCTGTCTGTCTGTCTGTCTCCGGCAGGGAGGGGGCTGCGGGCACCCCGGCGCTGGTCTATTACCTGCCCAACGGCACGCGGGTCACGCAGGCCGCTGGCCCCCAGGTAGGCACGGAGCCACATGCTCGGTCTCAGGGAGACTCCCCCGGGGCCCTTCTCCGTCTCCCAGGCAGGCCAGGCAGCTTCCCCCTCCTTACACTGGGTTGGGGGCTTGCCCAAGCCCTGGCCTTTGGCTCCATGCCTGGGAAGGGGAGTCCCCGGGCCCCGCACCCCCAGCTGCAGCCAGACGGGACTCTCAGGCGGCAGGTAGAAGAGAAGGTTTATTGGTTCACAGGGACACAGCGTAGCACAGACTTGTTGTTATAGGCACCGGGAGCAGCCAGTACAACCCACCTTGGGGATAGGGGGGCCCCGAACCAGGGCCCCTGCCCGGCCCCCCGAGCCAGCTAGGCTCCCCCCTCCCCAAGCCAGGGGAACAACTAGCTCACACCCCCAGCAACTGGTCCCAGCCCTCTAAGCCGCCCCCCCGCCCCCGCACTTTGTCCTGTTTCCTGGGCCCAAGGTGTTATCTGCCCTCACCTGGTCCTCAGGCTGGAGAGACTGAACGTACTTCCACGGTGAGTCCCCCTCCTCATCCAGACAGTACTGCAGTGCCCAGGGAAACTGAGGCACGCGCGCACACAGAGTTACTGCAGGACAGTAGAATCACACACAGCACAGCAAGGCAACCAGAACGGGTACAAAACAGAGTGAACACAGGGACTGCAAGAGCAAACACCATCCCCACCACGTCACAGGGGGCACAGCTCAGCACCGCCCCCCCCGAAAAATTGTGCCAGCTGGCCATGAGCCTGTCCTTATCCATGACCCCCCTGGCTCTAGCAGCAGGGCTCCAGCTGCTCTGGGAGCAAACCCACCTCCCCCAGCCATGCAGAATATGGGGAGACTGAAACACACACACTTTTTTTTTTGCGGGGGGGGGGGGGTCCTCATTAAAATACCCTAGAAATTCCCCAGGCAGTCCTAGCAAGTGAATCTTACTGCACAGCCCTGGCTGTGGCAGGCAGGCCTCAGGAGAGGGGGAGGAGTGCTGCGAGCTTCCCCAGGCGGTGCCCTAGGTGATGTAGTGTCAGTACCTTGCTGGCTGCTGTGCTTGGGCTGTGGGTGACCCCTACTGGCCTCTGTCTGTAAGCATGCCCCAGCGGGGGGGCGTCTTGAGGGCCCCCATGACAGTGACCGAACCGGTTCTACCGGTTAAGGGAAGGGATGGAACAAAAGAAGTGAGTGTTGGGGGAAGGGTCCGTCTTGGGCTGGAACCATGAAGGGGACAGACTAAGGAGGGGCTGGAATCTAGGGGCCCAGGGACCCCATCACACGGGGTCTGAGGCATCCTGGCCCAGACTCCTGTAACCACAACACGTCTGTGCTGGGCTGTATCCTGAGATGCAATAAACCCTCGCTGTTCTACCGGCTGGCAGAGTCTGTTCTAGCTGTTATGGGGTGCAGCGTTGGGGGAACCCCAACACGTCAGCACACCCTGTCACAGGCACGGGTGTGTTTGTACAGGTCCAGTACTTGGGCCCAGGTCCCCTCCCCTCGCTGCTGGCCGGGGCTACTCTGCAGGGGGCAAGGTCCCAGCGGGGTGCCCTGCTCAGAGCTGCACCTAAACTCAACTTCTCTCTGCTGCAGGGAAACTGCTGCTACCGGGGCCACGTCCGGGGGTACCCTGGCTCCTGGGCCAGCATCTGTGCCTGCGCCGGCCTCAGGTGGGGCAGCTCCAGGCTGGGGGCGAAGGGGACCCGAGGGGCGGTGCCCTGGCCAAGGAAGGGGGAGGAGAGGTCACCTCGGTGGGTTTTATGAAGAGCTACCCTGGGTTTGGTTGGGCCCCCCGCCCCAGGCCTCGAACCTCATCCCTGCTGACGCCCCTTCTCCCCTCCTCTCCTAGTGGTCTCCTCGTGGCCTCGGAGAACAGGAGCTACGGCCTGGAACCCGACCCCCAGGGGCCGCCCGGGAGGCACCTGGCCTACAGGCCCCGTGCCGTGCCGCTGAGCCCCTCCAGCCCCACGCAGCCAGAGCCACGCAGGGTAGGTGGGGGAGAGGAAGGGGGGTCTCCGTGTGTCTGGGGTGGGGGAGCAGCTCCCAAGGGGTCCCCGTCGCAACCCCAATGCCGATCCTTGTTCTTGTGTCCACCCGTTTGCCCCCTTCTCCCCAGGGCAAGCGGGACATGGCCCCCGAGCAGCCATTCGTGGAGCTGGTGATGGTGGTGGACTATGCGGAGGTGGGTGACGCCCAGCTGGGCAGGGCGGGAGGGGGGTGCCTTGCTCCCCAGGCACTGGGGAGGCTCCGGGCCTGTGGCGATGCGTCGGGGAGCCCCAACCCTGCACCGCTGTCCGCAGCCAGATGCGACTCAGCCGGCCAGTAGAGCAGAAGGTTTTATTGGTTCTCAGGGCCATGGTGCAGCCTAGGATCGATGTTAACACAGGAGCCAGGGCAGAGCCTCAGTCCTTCATCCCCTTCTTGGTCAAAACGGCCTCCCTGCCCCCAGCCCAGCCCACTCCCCGACCTTGCCCCCAGCCAGGTGGCCGTCCCCGCCTCTCTCCCCTTGTGTCTCTCTGGGAACGGCCCTCAGGCTGGGACGAGGTGTCTGGGCCAATGCACGTGTGGGGTGAGTCAGGGGGCATCAATCCAGCCAGGATGTTAACCCTGGGTTACAAGACAGACAGCCCCCCCCACTGCGTCACAGGGCCCCTGACGCCTCGTCGCCCCCTGCAGTTCCGCAGGTACCCCAACCTGGAACGGATCCGCACCCGGCTGCTGGAGATCACCAACCAGGTGGACACGGTGAGTCCCTGCTGGCCCCAGGAATGCCCCTCGCTCCCAGCCTGCCCCCCCCTCCCCTGCCGGTGCCCCTCATCCCGACCCGCAGACCCTGCCAGCCGAGCCCCGCCCCCCCGCCCTGCCGGTGCCCCTCATCCCGACCCGCAGACCCTGCCAGCCCAGCCCAGCCCAGCCCTGCCCCCCTGCCCTGCCGGTGCCCCTCATCCCGACCCGCAGCCACTGCCAGCCGAGCCCCGCCCCCCCGCCCTGCCGGTGCCCCTCATCCCGACCCGCAGACCCTGCCAGCCCAGCCCAGCCCTGCCCCCCTGCCCTGCCGGTGCCACTCATCCCAACCCACAGACCCTGCCAGCCCAGCCCAGCCCAGCCCAGCCCTGCCCCCCCGCCCTGCCGGTGCCCCTCATCCCGACCCGCAGCCACTGCCAGCCGAGCCCCGCCCCCCCGCCCTGCCGGTGCCCCTCATCCCGACCCGCAGACCCTGCCAGCCCAGCCCAGCCCTGCCCCCCCGCCCTGCCGGTGCCCCTCATCCCGACCCGCAGCCACTGCCAGCCGAGCCCCGCCCCCCCCGCCCTGCCAGTGCCCCTCATCCCGACCCGCAGACCCTGCCAGCCCAGCCCAGCCCTGCCCCCCCGCCCTGCCGGTGCCCCTCATCCCGACCCGCAGCCACTGCCAGCCGAGCCCCGCCCCCCCCGCCCTGCCAGTGCCCCTCATCCTGACCCGCAGACCCTGCCAGCCCAGCCCAGCCCTGCCCCCCTGCCCTGCCGGTGCCCCTCATCCCGACCCGCAGCCACTGCCAGCCGAGCCCCGCCCCCCCGGCCCTGCCGGTGCCCCTCATCCCGACCCGCAGCCACTGCCAGCCCAGCCCAGCCCAGCCCTGCCCCCCTGCCCTGCCGGTGCCCCTCATCCCGACCCGCAGCCACTGCCAGCCGAGCCCCGCCCCCCCGCCCTGCCGGTGCCCCTCATCCCGACCCGCAGCCACTGCCAGCCCAGCCCTGCCCCCCCGCCCTGCCGGTGCCCCTCATCCCGACCCGCAGCCACTGCCAGCCGAGCCCCGCCCCCCCGCCCTGCCGGTGCCCCTCATCCCGACCCGCAGCCACTGCCAGCCGAGCCCCGCCCCCCCGCCCTGCCGGTGCCCCTCATCCCGACCCGCAGCCACTGCCAGCCGAGCCCCGCCCCCCCCCGCGCTGCCAGTGCCCCTCATCCCGACCCGCAGCCACTGCCAGCCGAGCCCCGCCCCCCCGCCCTGCCGGTGCCCCTCATCCCGACCCACAGACCCTGCCAGCCCAGCCCAGCCCTGCCCCCCTGCCCTGCCGGTGCCCCTCATCCCGACCCGCAGCCACTGCCAGCCGAGCCCCGCCCCCCCGCCCTGCCGGTGCCCCTCATCCCGACCCACAGACCCTGCCAGCCCAGCCCAGCCCTGCCCCCCTGCCCTGCCGGTGCCCCTCATCCCGACCCGCAGCCACTGCCAGCCGAGCCCCGCCCCCCCGCCCTGCCAGTGCCCCTCATCCCGACCCGCAGCCACTGCCAGCCCAGCCCTGCCCCCCCGCCCTGCCGGTGCCCCTCATCCCGACCCGCAGCCACTGCCAGCCGAGCCCCGCCCCCCCGCCCTGCCGGTGCCCCTCATCCCGACCCGCAGCCACTGCCAGCCGAGCCCCGCCCCCCCCGCCCTGCCGGTGCCCCTCATCCCGACCCGCAGCCACTGCCAGCCGAGCCCCGCCCCCCCCGCCCTGCCGGTGCCCCTCATCCCGACCCACAGACCCTGCCAGCCCAGCCCAGCCCTGCCCCCCTGCCCTGCCGGTGCCCCTCATCCCGACCCGCAGCCACTGCCAGCCCAGCCCAGCCCTGCCCCCCTGCCCTGCCGGTGCCCCTCATCCCGACCCACAGCCACTGCCAGCTGAGCCCCGCCCCCCCGCCCTGCCGGTGCCCCTCATCCCGACCCACAGTCCTGGCCAGCCCAGCCCTGGGCTCCCACCAGCCCTGCCCGCCCCCCCCCCCCCCCCGCCAGTGCCCCTCCTCACTCCAACACACAGCCCCTGCCAGCCTAGCTCTGGGCTCCCACCAGTCTTGTCCCCAGCCCTGGGCTCCTCCCAGCCCTGGGCTCCCCCCACCTGCCAGGGCCCCTCACTCCTGCCCCACAGCCCAGCCCTGGCTCACTGCATCAGTGACTGGTGGCACCTGCTTTTGTCTGCTGGGCCAGGCTCCAAGCTGGCCACGGCGGCTCGGGTTCATGGAGGTGCCTGCCCCTCCCCGCTTCCAGGCACAGCACTAACCCCACTTTGCCCCCAGTTCTATCAGCCCCTGGGCATCCGTGTGGCGCTGCTGGCGGTGGAGGTGTGGAACCAGGGGGACCCCTTCGCCGTGGGGCCTAGCGCTCAGGCCACTCTGGGGCGCTTCCTGACGTGGCGGCAGAAGGAGCTGCTACCCCGGCTCCCGCACGACAACGCCCAGCTGCTGACGTGAGTGTGGGGCCGGGTGCACGGTCGGGGGGGGGGGCCGGCTGGGCGCCGGGCCCCTAACGCTCCCCCTCTCTTGCAGGGGGCTCCGGCTGGAGGGGGCGGAGGTGGGGATGGCATCCCAGGCCTCCATGTGCTCAGCAGCGCGATCTGGCGGCATCAGCATGGTCAGTACTGCCCCTTGCCCTGCCCTTCCCCCGCCCCCTGCCCCACCCCCACCTGCTCTGACCCGCCTCTCCCCGCAGGATCACTCCGTCAGCGTCCTGGTCGTGGCCTCCTCCGTGGCTCACCAGCTGGGTCACAACCTGGGCATGGGCCACGATGGCCCCGAGCGCCAGTGCGGCTGCGTCGGCCTCTACCAGGAGAGGAGCTGCATCATGGCGCCCCCCAGCGAGTGAGTCGGGGCGGCCCGTGCCCGGGAGGTCCCCAGGCCCTGCCCTCCTGGCACCCCCCCTCACAGGCTCTTCCCCACAGGCTCATGCCCGGTCTGAGCTTCAGCAACTGCAGCCGGCAGGACGTGGCACGGAGCCTGCGCCGGGACTGGGCCTGGTGCCTCTTCAACGTGCCGGAGCCGGAGAGCCTGGGCGGGCGGCCGCGCTGCGGGAACCGCCTGCTGGAGAGGGACGAGACGTGTGACTGCGGCTTTCCCGAGGTAGGGCAGGGGCCGGGCGGGGGGCGGGAGTGGGGGGTCTGTGCCCTCCCCGCCCCTGCTCACTGGCCCCTGCGCCCCACAGGAGTGCACCGACCCCTGCTGCGACGCCAGCACCTGCCACCTGGTGCCTGGAGCCGAGTGCGCCGCGGGCGACGCCTGCTGCCAGCACTGCAAGGTGAGCGCCCACTGGGGCCCCTCGCGCCTGCCCCCCCCGGCCCGGCCCCCTTGCTCCCATCCTGCAGCCCCTGCTAGCCCAGCCCCGCCCCCCCCGGCCCTGCCGGGGCCCCTCACTCCTGCTCCACAGCCCCTGCCCCCCAGCCCCGCCGGGGCCCCTCACTCCCCACCCGCAGCCCCTGATACCTCCCCCTCGGCTCATTAGCGTTCTGCGGTGCCAGCCCGTTCCTATGAAGAGGTGGGGGAAGGGCCAGGTTGGAGCTGGGCTCCTCGCTGATGCCGGCGCAGCCCCTCGGGGGGGGGGGGGGGTCCTGGAGAGTCATGCAGGCAGAGGGGCACATGGGGGCCTGGGAGACCCGGCAGCCGGCGCTTGCGGCTGGGCAGACCTGCAGCCCCGGATGGTCGGCTGGTGGCTCCGTCCCAGAGGACGAACCAGGCCCGGGGCCAGCTGGCGTTTCTGCCGGGGGGGGGCCTGGATCCCTCGGGCAGCACTGGGCCCCCGGCGTTGGCACAAGCTCTCAGGGCCCTTCGATGCCCCAGGAGGTCAGGCCCCCCCCCCGAACCGCCTCCGTTCCCCTGCCCCGCTCTGACTCTCTGCTGCCCAGCTGCGGCAGGCCGGCTCCGTGTGCCGCCAGGCCCATGGCGAATGCGACCTCCCGGAGTTCTGCGATGGGCTCTCCCCACGCTGCCCCCCCAACGTGCACCTTCAGGACGGGCAGCCCTGCGCCGGGGGCCAGGCCTATTGCTACGGCGGGGCCTGCCCCACCTACCAGGGCCAGTGCCAGGAGCTGTGGGGCCCAGGTAAGGAGGCGGATGGGGACACAGCGGGGCTGATATCTGGGGGGTGCGGGCTTGGGGGGCCCAGGTAAGGGGGACAGGGACGCCGTGGGGCTGATGTTTGGGGGGTGCAGAGTGGTGGAGGTGCTGACATTCAGCACCCCAGGGGGGCTCGGAAGCTGGGGGGCCCAGGCAAGGGGGGATGGGGATGCAGTGGGGCTGATACCTGGGGGGCGGAGTGGATTTGGGGGGCTGGGGGCCCAGGTAAGAGGGCTGGGAGGCCGATATCTGGGGGTGCGGGGCTGGGGGCTCATGGATCTTTGTCCACACAGGCTCGGGCCCCGTCTCTGACGTCTGCCTGACCGCCCTGAACACCAGGGGGGATGAGCAGGGGCACTGCGGGCAGCACCCCAACGGCAGCTACGCCCCCTGTGCCCAGCGGTGAGTGCCCCCAGTGCTGCCCGTCTGTCCCCTCCCCCCCCCCGTCTGTCTGTCCCTCCTCCTGACCCGTCTGCCTGTGCAGGGACGCCGCCTGCGGGAGGCTGCAGTGCCAGGGGGGCGGTGCCCAGGGCGTGCTGGAGGATGGGGGGGCACCCGGCTGCCGCAGGACCCCCCCGCCCCCCAGTGAGGACGTGAGCGACCTGGCCGTGGTAATGCCGGGCACGGCCTGTGGCCCCGGGAAGGTGAGCTGGGGGGGACACAGGGGGAGGAGCGGCTGCTTTGGGGTTGGCTGGCTCCCCACTGCTGGGCCAGGGACCCCCTCCCGCTCCCTCTTGACCCCCGTCTCTCTGGCAGACGTGCCATGGTGGGCAGTGCCGGGACGTCTCCGAGCTGGGGGGGCAGGCCTGCAGGACCAAGTGCCACGGGCATGGGGTGAGTGGGGCAGAGGGGGTGGGGGGCCCTGCGGGCCTGTGCCAAGGACCCCCCCTGAGGTTCTGTGTGTCCTGTCCCCCCCCAGGTCTGCAACAACAAGGGGCACTGCCACTGCGAGGCGGGCTGGGGCCCCCCCACCTGCGCCAGCCAGGGGCTTGGGGGCAGCGAGGACAGTGGCCCCGTGCGGGCCCCGGAGCAAGGTGAGGGGCCGGGCCCCGGGGGGGGCCGCTGGGTAGCGCCGGCGTGGGCCCAGCCACGTGGGGCGGGAGAAGAAAGGGCCTTTGTGCACTGGGCTGGCAGGGACAATAACGGGCCTTTCTCCTGCCAGGGGGCAGCGCCCTCCCCACCGCCCTGCTGCTCCTGGCCCTGCTCCTGGCCCTCGTCGGGGGGCTCTGCTACGCCAAGCGGGGGGGCCTGCCCCGCCGCCTCTGCCATCTCGGCAAGGGCACCGGCTGCCAGTACAGGTACCCGCGCCCGCCCCCCGCCACTGCCGGCCCCGCTGTGCCCGTTCCCCCGGCCCCGCTCCCTTTGCCTCCCGCCAGGCCCGTCCCCCGCCACTGCTGGCCCCGCTGTGCCCGTTCCCCCGGCCCCCCTCCCTTTGCCTCCCGCCAGGCCCGTCCCCCGCCACTGCCGGCCCCGCTGTGCCCGTTCCCCCGGCCCCGCTCCCTTTGCCTCCCGCCAGGCCCGTCCCCCGCCACTGCTGGCCCCGCTGTGCCCCCTTCCCCCGGCCCCGCTCCCTTTGCCTCCCGCCAGGCCCGTCCCCCGCCACTGCTGGCCCCGCTGTGCCTCCTCCCCAGCCCTACTCCCTGGGCCTGCCGCCAGGCCTTCACCTGCCCCCCTGCCACTGCCGGCCCCGCTGTGCCCCCTTCCCCCGGCCCCGCTCCCTGGGCTTCCTGCCCCCCTGCCACTGCCGGCCCCGCTGTGCCTCCGCCCCAGCCCTGCTCCCTTTGCCTCTCGCCAGGCCTGCGCCCGCCACTGCCGGCCCCGCTGTGCCTCCTCCCCAGCCCTACTCCCTGGGCCTGCCGCCAGGCCTTCACCTGCCCCCCTGCCACTGCCGGCCCCACTGTGCCTCCTCCCCAGCCCTGCTCTCTTTGCCTCTCGCCAGGCTTGCGCCCGCCACTGCCAGCCCCGCTGTGCCCCCTTCCCCCGGCCCCGCTGTGCCCCCTTCCCCCGGCCCCGCTCCCTGGGCTTCCTGCCCCTTCGCTACTGCCAGCCCCGCTGTGCCTCCTCCCTTGGGCTCTGCTTGGCCTGTGGGCTTCCCCCCACAGCAGGGCCCGACCTGGAACTGCGAGCTCTCTCCCCCCCCCCCCCCGGCAGTATTCACAGATTCCCCCAGAATCTGTCCTCAGCGGGGGTAGGGGGAAATCTGAGTCACTTGTCCAGAGGACACCCCCCCTCCCCCCCCCCCCGAGAAGCCAGCCACCCTGTCCCCCAGGCTCTGAAGGGGAAATCTCTCCTCTCTCTGCCTGGGGCTGGGTTGCTAATCACTGGGCAGTTTCTCACCCCCAGCTCCATGGGGCCTGGCCCTATGGGAGGGGGGGCTGGCCAAGGGCTGGGCATTGCCCCCCAGCGGGGGGGGGGGGGCATTGCAGCAGTGGCACTCCAGGGGTGTCTGGTCACTATGGGCTCGCCGTGCTGGGGGGCAGCTGGCCCGTGGCCCCGGTGAGATGCTGGGCTGCTCTCCTGGGGGCCCTGCCTGCTCCCAGCTGGGGAATTGGGGGTGCACAGGCTGGGTGCACCAGAGAGGGGCTGGTCCAATACCCTCCCCACACAGCCTTGGAGCCTGGCTATAGCCTGTCCCAAGATGTTGGCATCCCTGCCACCACCCCCCACCCTTGCAGCTGGGAACTCAACCTGGGCATCCGGACTTGCCCCCCTCCATGTGCCCCCCCCGGCTTCCTGTGGCTCCTGGCAGGGGTTTGGCAGCAGAAGGGTTTACCTGGGGGCTGTCTGAGCCACGTTTCCTCCCCAGGATCTCCCAGACAGAGCCAAGAGGCTCCGACCGGCCCCACCCCGGGCCCCCGCGACCCCCACGACCCCAGAGCACAGAGCTGCAGATGATGCCTACCAGTAAGGTGAGTGCCAGGGCAACGCCAGCACTGCCCGCCCCCCCGGGGGCCCGCCCCCCCTGGGGCCCCGCTGCCCGCCCCCCCTGGAGACCGCCCCGCCCCCCCTGGGGCCCCGCTACCCGCCCCCTCCTGGAGACCGCCCCGCCCCGCCCTGCCTGGGGCCCCGCTGCCCGCCCCCTCCTGGAGACCGCCCCGCCCTGCCTGGGGCCCCGCTGCCCGCCCCCTCTGGAGACCGCCCCGCCCTGCCTGGGGCCCCGCTGCCCGCCCCCTCTGGAGACCGCCCTGCCCCCCCTGGGGCCCCGCTGCCCGCCCCCTCCTGGAGACCGCCCCGCCCCCCCTGGGGCCCCGCTGCCCGCCCCCTCCTGGAGACCGCCCCGCCCCGCCTGGGGCCCCGCTGCCCGCCTCCTCCTGGAGATCGCCCCTCCCTGCCCTGCCTGGGGCCCCGCTGCCCGCCCCCTCTGGAGACCGCCCCACCCCCCCTGGGGCCCTGCTGCCCGCCCCCTCTGGAGACCGCCCCGCCCCGCCCCGCCCGGGGACCCGCTGGCCGCCCCCTCTGGAGACCGCCCCGCCCCCCCCGGGGCCCCGCTGCCCGCCCCCTCCTGGAGACCGCCCCGCCCCGCCTGGGGCCCTGCTGCCCGCCCCCTCTGGAGACCGCCCCGCCCCGCCCCGGGGCCCTGCTGCCCGCCCCCTCTGGAGACCGCCCCGCCCCGCCCCGGGGCCCTGCTGCCCGCCCCCTCTGGAGACCGCCCCGCCCCGCCCGGGGACCCGCTGGCCGCCCCCTCTGGAGACCGCCCCGCCCCCCCCGGGGCCCTGCTGCCCGCCCCCTCCTGGAGACCGCCCCGCCCCGCCTGGGGCCCCGCTGCCCGCCCCCTCTGGAGACCGCCCCGCCCCGCCCCGCCCCGCCTGGGGCCCCGCTGCCCGCCCCCTCCCGGAGACCGCCCCGCCCCGCCCCGCCCCGCCCGGGGGCCCTGCTGCCCGCCCCCTCTGGAGACCGCCCCGCCCGGGGACCCGCTGGCCGCCCCCTCTGGAGACCGCCCTGCCCCCCCCGGGGCCCCGCTGCCCGCCCCCTCCTGGAGACCGCCCCGCCCCGCCTGGGGCCCCTCTGCCCGCCCCCTCCGGGAGACCGCCCCGCCCCGCCTGGGGCCCCGCTGCTCGCCCCCTCCGGGAGACCTCTCTGCCCCGACTGGGGCCCCGCTGTCCGCCCCCTCCTGGGGACCACCATCTCCTAGGGGCTACCTTACCCTGCCTAGGTCATTGCTGGGGGTGCGGCCCCGTTGTCATGGGCGACATGTTCGGGGGACGGGGTCTCAGCTGGGGAGGTGCTCAGAGGGGCGCTGGCCCCAGTGCCCCAGGAGCGGGAGGGAGTGGAGGGAGGTGTGTGTGGGGGGGGCCTCTCCCTGGGGAGTTAGGGGGCGGCAGGTTTAACTCCCCAGACTGAGCCAGGACCGAGTGGCTGAGTCCTGCCGCATTCACTGCCCACGTGTATCGGGTGAGGTCTCCCCAGGCAGCGGGCGACCCCTGGCAGAGCCGGTGGGTGCTGGGTGTGCAGCTGGGCTGGGCAGCGGGAGACACTGGGCCGGGCCAGGCCGGGCAGCGAGCGACACTGTGCCGGCTAGAGTGGCCTGAGGTGGGCTGCGGCAGCTGGCGCCCCAGGCAGAACGCGCGATCGGTGCCCCTGCCTGCACGGCCGTCAATGGACTGACGTCATCATCGGGCGCCCCAGGCTCCCTGTTGAAGGTGGCACCCGAGGCGATGGCCAAGTCCACCTATAGTCACGGGCCGCCCCTGTGGGCCGGGCCGGGCTGGCCGGCGGGGCGACCCCGGGCCGGGCCGGGCCGGGCAGCGGGCTGGGCCGGGCCGGGCGGCGGGGCGACCCCGGGCCGGGCGGCGGGCCGGGCCGGGCCGGGCGGCGGGGCGACCCCGGGCCGGGCGGCGGGGCGACTCTGGGCCAGGCCGGGCTGGGCCGCGGGGCGACTCTGGGCCAGGCTGGGTTGAGGTGTGGAGCTGGGATTGTAATGTTGGTGCCTCTTCAGTTTCCCCTGGTGTCAGTGAGGCAAGTCTGGGCTGGGCGGGGCACCGGGGCGCTGGCTCTGGTGCCTGTATGGGGCTGCTGGGGGTGTCAGGGGTGGGAGGGGGTGTAGCTCACTGGCTGTCTCTGGTCCAGGCAGCAGACCCCACCCAATGCCCGTGCAGTGTGGGGGGTGGGCTGAGAGGGCCTCTGGGCTGGCTCCGATGGCTCTGTGGAGCCCTGGGCCAGCCCCATGGAGGGGGAGGAGATCGGCCCCCCAGGAAGCAGCCAGGCCAGAAGCCATGGTGGGCCGTGTGCCCCCCAGAAGAAGGGTCCGGCCAGGGAGCAGCCTGGCATGGTGGCTGGCTCTGAGATGGCCCCTTGGGAGCCAGGCCTGTGGGGCGTGGGGGGCATGTCTGCATGCTGCATGGCCTCCGACTGACCCCTGCCTGCATGGCTCCGGCCCCTCCCTCTCTCACTGCGCCCCCCACCCCTCCCTCTCTCTTTCTTTCTCTCAACCCTCCCTCCCCCCCCCCCCCGGCTGTCGCTGTCTCCTCTTTCTGCAGCCTGCTCCCCATGGCTCGGCCCGGCCCGACCCGCCTTCCAAACCGCTCCCGCCTGACCCGGTTCCTAGGGGATCCCAGGTAATGTCCTTGGGCCCTGGCGGGTGCAGACACAGCCCAGGGCAGCGGCTGCCTGACACCCCCTCCTCCCCCCCCCCCCCCGGCTGCTGCATGCCTGTCCTGTGCATGGTCTGTTCCCACGGGACTGGGCTCGGCTGAGGGGGCAGAGCGGTCGGGGGCAGGGCCTGAGTGTGAATCTGCCCCCACGCCTGAGGGTTCCCCTGTTGCTGGGAAGTCTCTTCTCCAGCCCCCGCATGGGGGGCGGGGGGCAGCCCCACGGCCACACTCGCTGTGTCCCAGGCTGCGGGGTCTGGGTGCCACCCGGAGCTGCTGCTGGGGCAACGCAGCCATGGGACCCAACGGGCGGCCCAGCCGAGCGCCCCCTCCCTCTGGGCTGCCCCCCGGCTGGGAGAGTTTATCTCCAGCCCTCTGGCCATGTCCCAGGTGCCCCTGCCCGGGGCTGGGCTCCCAGCTCCCTGCAGCTGAGGTAGGAAGGACCTTCCTTCTCCCCAGGGGTCTCTGCAGACCCCCGCCCCCCCGGCAGCTGGCAGCGTGGGGTGCTGTGTTGCTGTTTCACTGTCCCTGGTCTCTCTGCCCAGGCCATGCTGTGGGGCAGGCCGCCCCCCCCCACGCGCCCGCTGCCCGCAGACCCTGTGCTGACAGGCACTCAGGTAACCTTAGCGCAGGCTGGCGCCACGCGGGGTGATGGTGACGGGGGCGCAGGTCTGTGCATGGGAGGGGGTCCAACAGTGGGGCCGGTGGGTGCCAGGCTATAGGAGGGAACGAGGAGTGTGCAGGGCCCAGCTGGTGGGGGGATGTCAAGCTCCCTTGGGGCGTGCCATCCCCGTAATTGGTGCTGACGTCTCTCCGCAGCCTCCAGGTCCTGCCAGGCCACCCCTGCACTCGGACTCCACCGGGCCCCTCCTCTCCGGGTCCGAGGTGTCAGCCGTGCCCTCCTACGGCCCCCATGCCATGCTGCTGCCCTCCAGGTGAGTGCCGGCCCCTGGGATTCTAGGGGGTGAAGGCAGACCCCCGTCCCCCACTTACCTGTTTCACTTTTCCTCTCTCCCCCTCCCCCAGGCCAGCGCCCCCGCCCCCTGCCGGACATCTTCAGGATACCTAGCGTGGGATGGACTTCGCTGCCAGCGTGGGAGCCGCCGGGGCCCAGGGCCCCCGCCCGTCTTGCTGCCTGTTGGACTTGGGGGGACGGGCCCCTCGGCGCAGACTTGGGCAGTTCCTGCCGCTGGGATCCCAAAGCCAAGGGGCTGGGCCGGGCTCCTGCCCCTGGGGGCGCCTGCACGCCAGTTGGTGATGAACCGGCCTTGGGCTGCCAGCCCATTGGGCGCTGCACTGTGGCTGCTGTTCCTGGCCCTTGGCCCTCGACCTGCCTGGGCGCCGCCATCCGCCCATCCCCTACCCGGAGAGCCAGGGCTCAGAACGCTGGGTGGGGCTGGGCGCGCCCAGGGAGCGGCTGCGTCTGGGAGTGGGTGCCTGCTCCAGCTTGTCCTGGGAGATTCGGCCCCACCCGGCCCTGGGATGCTGCTTGGCTGGGGGGGGGGGGCAACTCCCCTTTCTTTGGGGCGCTGCCTGCTTCGGAGCCCGCGCCGGGTCATCTGCAAACCTCCAATAAAGGGGCCGGGAGTTAACTCCTTCCGTGCCAGTGTGAATTCTCCGTGCACCTGGGCAGTGCCAACCAAGCCCTGGGGCAGGCGCTCTCATGATCCCTGCCTTCCACTCCCTGCCAGAGCCCCTCACTCCTGACCTGCAGGCCTGGTTATCCCAGCCTGCTCTCTCCCCCCCACCCCCATCTCTGCAAGTGCCCCTGTCACCGGGGGGGGGGCATCAGGCCCTGCCCCCCACCCACAGCCAGAGGGGCCTCTCAGCTGCAGGGCGAACAGGAGGGGGGGACGGGGACACGGCGCAGCACAGACTGGTCAGCACAGGTACCAGGAGCAGCCAGGACAGCCCCGCTTGGGGAGAGGAGGGCCCTGAGTCCCCGCACCCCAGGCCAGAGAGACCAACCCACACTCAGCCTCCTGCAGCCACCCCCCTTCCCCCCTCACCTCTGGCCGTTGTCCTGCTTCCCAGGCAAAAGGTGTCACCTGGTCACCCCCCTCCTGGGCTCAGGTCACAAAGGGCATCAGCCAGTGTGCGCCTGGGGGAGGCTGTTGCTGAAATTCCCACCCCAATGGAGGTACTGGGGTAGGGACCAGGGAAACTGAGGCACACGAGAGGTGAGTGCAGGACAGGAGAACTCCCGTGCACCAGAACAAGTGGAATAAAATCCCCACATGCCCAGTTCATTGCGTCTCCCCCGTGTGGGACCGACCTGTGCAGGGTCACTCAGCTGGGGGCCTGGGGCAGCAGGCTCTTCTCCGCGCCGGAGCATTTGCCAGGACTTGTCTGTGTTCGGGACAGAGCCCTCTCGGTGCCCCAGTCTGGCAGGAGCAGCCTCCCCCCAGCAGCTCCGCTGGGCCCTCGCAGTCCTGGTGTAGCCCCTGAAGCTGGCTGCTCCCCGCTGGCCCAGGAACCAGCTCCCGGGGTGGGGGGAATCATTCTCTTGCTGCTGGGCTTTGCTACCCCTGCCCCGTGACAGAGCGGGGGGTTTTGTCCACTCTTGTCGTCCGCTGTGTTCACTCTGGTTTTGCATTCACTGCTTGCTGTGCTGTGGTTTAGGGGATTCCTACTGCCCCATGCTGTTCTGGAGTAACTCTGTGTGCGTGTGCCTCAGTTTCCCCTGGGCCCTGCAGCACTATCTGGATGAGGAGGGGGAGGCTGGGTATGACTCACGGGGGAAGTATGTTCATTCTCACATCCTGAGGACCAGGTGACAGCAGATGACACTGGAAGCAGGACAAAGCAGGAGGCGGGGTGGCCTGGGGGGCTATGAGCAATGGCTGCGAGTGTGGGTTAGTTTTCTGCTGGCTGGAGGAGAAGGGAGCCTAGCTGGCGGGGGGGGGGGGGCAGGGCAGGGGCTCAGAGCTGGGGCTCTGGGCCCCCCTTTCCCTGAGGTGGGTTGTACTGGCTTCTCCTGGTTCCTGTAGCAAGTCAGTGCTACGCTGTGTCCTTGGGAACCAATAAACCTGTTCTACTTGCCCCCCATGCGTTGCGTCTGGCTGCGGATGGGGGGGCAGGGCCTGGGGACTCCCCCCTCACTCCATGACACCTCCACTCTTCATCTCTCTCTGTGCACTGCTCCACAGCGTCCCCCCTCAGGATATGGGGATCGGCCGTCTCCCCGCTGTTCCCAAGGGTGCCGACTCTCAGGCCCATGTTGCAGTGTCCCCTGATTCCCAAGGAGAACCCATCAGTGTGCCAGCCTTCTTGAGGATCACCCCCCCCCCGCGGATTAGATTGTGGGCCCCTTTTTGCACACATGGGTTAGACTGTAGCGCCCCGTTTCCCCCCTGCTTCCCTGGGATTGCCCCTCACTGCCTTCAGCATGCCTGGCTCTTGCAAGCCTCCCTTTTTCTACTGCGCCCCAGTCACTTACTGCCAGATGCTCCATCCACAGGCTGCAGCACATCCCACCGCTGCCACCAGTGTCACCAAGGTGTGGGGAGCCACGGCCCTGCGCCCCGTCTGCAGCCAGACGTGAGACTTAGCCGGCAGATAGAGCAGAAGGTTTATTAGTTCACAGGAGCACAGCACAGACACCAGCAGTAGCTGGGACAATCCATCTTGGGGCGAGGGGGTCCAGAGCCAAGGGTCCTGCCACCCATCTCTGCCTCCAAGCCAGCCAGGCTAACCCACAGGCCGAGCAGCCTGGTCCAGCCTCTCCTTCCCCAACTTCTGTCCTGTTTCCTGAGCAAAAGGTGTCCCCGGGTCACACCCTATCCCGGCTCCAGTTGTGAAGGGCCTTGGCTGTTGTGCACGTGAGGGTGGCTGTCACCCGAAATCACCAACATCTGGATGCTGATGGACAAGCACTCAGGGAAACTGAGGCACGCGCACACAGGGTTAATATGGGACAGTAGATCTCACCTGCAACATAAGGGGAATAAAATCCCCACCACCGCAGTTACTTGGCCCTTGCACCCCTTCAAGCCTGGTGTGGGGGTAGGCAGATGTGGTCTGTCCTGGCCGTGATGGATGGGCCAAGGGGGGGGGGCAACGCCCCCCCTCCAGCCTCGCATGTGCCTCCCCCTGTCCTACCCCTCCTGCAGCTGGGAATAAACCCCTGCCACCTGCCCTTCTCCCCCCTCGGGCTTCTGCCCTGGTGCCCCATCCACTCCGGGCCCTGCGCAGAGTTAGTGTGAGGGGCTCCTCCCTGCATGGGGTGATGGGCAGAGCAGGGCGGGGATGGGGGGTTGTGAGCAGTTGGAGTAGGTGCTGTTAAACTGCCCGGGAGTGGGGGGGCTGGGCCCGGCTGCCTGCTGGACCTGACCCTGAAATTCCCCCGGCAGTTCCCCCAATGCGCCACTAGGTGGCGTGGTGGCTCAAGAGATGACGGGGCCCAGAGCCAGACAGTGAGGGGGGGTGTCTAGTTCTAAGGGGCTCCCATCCCCCACACATGCAGTACCCCCTCGGTGGCAGGGGTGCAGCCCTTTCTGCCTCTGGGCACCCCCCCCCCCGGGGTCAGACTCCCCTCGCCGGTGCCCCCAGGCAAGAGCTATGGACACCCCTTCCCGGGCATGCTGTGCCCCCCAGCTCAGCTTTAGAAGCCCCCAGCCAGTAGCAGGACCTCAGGATCACACCCCTGCAGCCCCCGGGGTGCTGCCGGCTGGACGGACAAGCCAAGGGCCGGGGGCTGGCGGGAGCATGTCTGGGGGCTCCGGGACTGGCACGAGCCGCCCAGGTAACTCTCACCGAAGCTGCTGCCCTTTGCTTGGCATGGGCCGTGTCCATCCCACGCATCTGTCGGCTGCAGCCCCGGCACCGCCCCCCCGCACTGGGCCAGCGTTCTCCTTGTGCCACTGGGACCCCTGCCCCTCGATCGACGCTCCGGTGCGGGCACTACCCTGCCCAGGGCGCCGCTGGCAGGGCAGTGTGACCGGGCTGCCGTGGGCGCTGCTTCGACGGGGGAGCTTGCAGACGCTCTGCCCCTTGCCCCAGGACTGCGGCTGGCTCTGGGGATTGCACTTTAGCAGGTGTGGAGAGATGTGACACCCTCCAGAGGAGGGGGCGTGTCCTTGGGCCAGCCCCAGGAGAGGGGTACAACGGGACAGGGGCAGGGAACATGGCCTGAGCCTGCCGTGGGGGGTGGGGGCGACTGCGGCTGGCTCTGGGGATTGCACTTTAGCAGGTGTGGAGAGATGTGACACCCGTCAGAGGAGGGGGGCGTGTCCTTGGGCCAGCCCCAGGAGAGGGGTACAATGGGACAGGGGCAGGGAACATGGCCTGAGCCTGCCGTGGGGGGTGGGGGCTGCATTGCAGGGAGGGCAGAACGCTGGGGGCGGGGGCTGTAGGGACTGACCGCTCATGGGCCTAGCACAGCCCCCCTGCTCTGGGCAGCTCGGGAGGAGATGGGGCGGGAGGACAGGGCCACTGCCAGGGAGCCAGCTCTGGGGCCATGGCATCGGGCTGGCGTTAGCAGACCTAGGCTCACCCCAGCCATGCCCTGGCCCCTTGCCCAGCTCAGCTGGGGTGCTGGTGACCTGCCCAAGCTGCGGAGGGACCCCAACAAACACAGCAGGTAGGGCAGCTGCACCCGCAGGGCACTCGGCTCCCTGCAGCACCCCCCTGTGATCTTAGGGGAGATCCCCTCTGGCTGAGCCTCCCGTTGGCAAGAGCTAGCAATGGGAAGGGGAGCTGGGCATCCCGATGCCTGGGTTCTAGTCCAGTGGGTGGGGTCCTTGATCCAGTGCAGCTGAGGCTGGGCTAGCAGTGGGATGTTTCACCCCGCTGGGCCCCGCTTACTGCCTGGGTCCGAGGAGGCCAAGCAGCAGGCGAGGGCCAAGCACAGCCAGCCGGTGGGAGGGGCAGGCGAGCTGTCCGAGCTGCCCAGGCTGGAGGCTGCTGAGAGCGCAGGCCCCGCCTGGGCAGCTCAGATGGGCTCACCGGGGCGCAGTGGCCAAGCCAGGCCAAGGGCTGGAAGTGGAGGCAGCTCCGCTCGGAGCTGGTTTTGAATCAGTGGCTCTAACCACTAGGCCAGCTTTCCAAGGGCTGGGGGGATTCTCGGCCCCGCCACCATCCCAGAGCAGGGAGCTTGTTCCCAGGGTCTGGCTTCAGCCAAGCAGGAGTGAGTGTGGGAAAGGGCCTGGCCTAGGGGGGCCTGGGGTCAGTCCTGGTTCTCCACCTGGGGTTGCAAACCCAGGGAGAGTTGGGGCAGGAGGCAGGAGCACGGCAGGGGGGCAGAGCCTGCAGCAGTGGGGGGCACGAGGCAGGAGCCCAGCAGGGGGGCAGAGCCTGCAGTATTGGTGGGCAGGAGGCAGGGGCACAGCAGGGGGGCAGAGCCTGCAGTACTGGGCGGGGCAGGAGGCAGCGACATGGGGGGGCAGAGCCTGCAGTATTGGGGGGCAGGAGGCAGGGACACGACCGGGGGGCAGAGCCTGCAGTATTGGGGGGCACGAGGCAGAGACACGGTGGGGGGCAGAACCTGCAGTATTGGGGGGCACGAGGCAGGGGCACGGCAGGGGGCAGAGCCTGCAGTATTGGGGGGCACGAGGCAGGGGCACAGCAGGGGGGCAGAGCCTGTAGTATTGGGGGGCACGAGGCAGGGGCACAGCAGGGGGGCAGAGCCTGCAGTATTGGGGGGCAGGAGGCAGGGACACAGCGGGGGGGGGGGAAGCAGCCTGCAGCATTTGCAAAGGGGGTCCCACCGTGACCACACCTAGCAGTGGGAGAGCCCGGCGCTGGGGGCGCGCTGGGGGCTTTAGACACGGGGGTTCAGAGGAGCCCGCCCTTGGGGTGGCAGTGGCGTCTAGCGGTTGGAGCAGGGGCAGTCGGAGGGCGGATGCTGGCTGGGCCCAGGTTATGGGGATTAGCCATGGGAGGGGGGGCAGAGGGAGGATGGAGAAGCTGCTGAGACACACCCCCTCGCCGCCCCTCACTGGCCCCGGGCTGCTTCCCCCTGCTGGGGGAGGGGCCATTTTCCCAGCCCCGCCCGCCTGGGCCCAAATCCCGTTTCCACGGAGCCCCCTTTGCGGGCCCCGGGCTCGTTCCGGCTCGCCGTGTGAACGCCCCGGGCGGGGGGGGGCGCGCCAGCCGGCCACGCTCGGCCCCCCCAAGGGTTAAGCTGGGACTTGGGCAACTTTGTTGGGGGGGGGGTGGCTGCGAGCCGGCCGCTGATTGGCCCAAAGTTGGAGCTGAAGGCGGGGCCTGCCCGGCCCCGCCCCGCCCCGCTCGCCCGCCGGTCGGTGGGCCAGTCCGGCCGCCCCGCGCCCGCCGCCCGGAGCGATGCGCCCGGCGCTGCTGTTGCGGCTGCTACTCTTGGGGCCGCTGCTGTGGGGGCGGCTCCGGCCGGTGCGCGGCCACCGGCACAGCGTCTACTGGAACGCGAGCAACCCCAGGTACGGCCCGGCCCGGCCCGGCTCGGCTCGGCTCGGAACCGCAGGCCGGGCAGGAGCAGGGATGCTCGGGGCGCCTGCCCGGCCCGGGGCGGCTCCGTGGCGGGGGGTCCCTGGGCGGTCCAGGCTCAAAGCTGCGCGCACGGCGGCTCCTTTGTCTGCGCCCCCTGCCCGGCCTGTCGGGGGCTCGGTTGCGCCCTGGACTCGCAGCGCCCTCGGGGCCGGGGCCGGGCCGGGCTCCGCGGCCCCTGGCCGGCACAGTGCCCCGGAGGGGGGGTGCGGGTGGGGCCAGGGCTGCCCCGAGACCCCAGCCAGCCCGTGGAGGTGGCAAGATGCAGGTGTTGAGCTGGGCAGGCCAGTGCGAGCCCGGCCCCCCCCCCCCGTGTCAGCCCGCCCCCCTGTGCCAGCCCCAGCCAGCCCGTCGGGGTGGCAGGACGTGGATGATGTGCCGGGCAGGCCGGTGCCAGCCCCCCCGTGCCAGCCCCACGCCTGGCAGCGCTTCTGTGCGGCGCCAACCGGCGAGTTGGGGCGCGTTGGGGCCACTCGCTCCCCAGGGAATCCTGCTGCGCTAGGCATGGGAATGGCCCAGCCCTGCCGGGAGTGCCTGGCACCCCGTGAAGGGCACGGGCCTTCCCCAAGGATCGCTGCTCCATGGCAGCTGGGCTTGGGCACTCGGGGCACCCTATTTGGCAGCCTGCACCCCACGTGGGTGTGGCAGGGCCCAGGGGATGTCCCCAGGCTCAGCCCCCTCTCAGTGCCCCCATCTTGGAGAGCTGGCGCTGCCCCGTGTGTGGCCGGTGGCACTGAGCCCCAGCTGGCAGGTTTTGCAGGCTGGAGCGTCGGTATTGCACCCCCTTGGGGACCAGTCTGCTGGCTCTGCCCCCCTGGCTCCTGCCCCCTCTGCAGGTAGCACAAGGGTGCCAGCCCCCTCCAGTGGCAAAGATACCCCCCCCAGGAGTAAAGGCTCCATGCTGCCGTGTCTGGCTGTCCCCCAGCGTGGGGCGGAGCAGGTGCTGCCATGTGGAGGGGGATGCTGCCCATTGGGGAGCAGTGGGGGGCGGCAGGAGCTGCAGGACCTGGTCACTGTGCCCCTCCACACATCCCCCCCCACATTAAACTGAGTTGTGCTGGGACTTCCCTGGCCCAGGCTGTGCCCCATGGCGAGGGGAGGGGGGCTGGGGAGACAGGCCATCTGGGTCCCAACTTTGTTCCTGTCCCCTGACTCCGTTCCTGTCCCCTGGTGCCCCGTCCCGTCCCCCAGCGTGGCCCCATCCGTTTTCAGGGTTCGCCATTCCTCTGGCTGCTGCACAGCTGGCCTCTCAACCCCAGGGCTCTGGCCTGCTGGGGGTCGGGGCGGATGGGGGGGCTCCCAGTGCTGCAGCGTTGAGGGCAGGTTCAGGGCAAGACTGTGAGCTGCTATCGCCCCCCCCCCCCCACCTCCCCCCGAGCTGCTGCCTTGGGCCGTGGCTGTTGTGGGACTAGCTGGGCTGTGCTGGCCATGGGCTGCCCGCCCCAGACCGCTTAGCGGGCGCTGCACCGTGGGCAGCCCAGCTGGAGGGCCGAGCCCCCGGTGCCCTGCCGCGTGTGCCCCCCAGGAGTGGACATGGGCTGGAGGAACCGGTAACTGGGGCTCCGTGGGCACAGGAGGGCCCCTGTGGCTGGGAGCCCATGTCAAAGCTCGGTCGTGGTTTTCACTGCCACATGTGAGTGCCCCCTCGCCAGCCCTGTGCGTGGCAGCGCCAAGGGAGTGATCCAGCAGGGCTTGGGGGAGCGGTGCCTGGCCGGGGGCCCCTGCCTGGCCGGGGGGCGGTGCTGGGCCTGCAGCCCTGTTTGCGGTCAGGCTGTTGCCAGGTGAGCAGACACTGCCAGACCCGCCCTGCCCAAGGGAGGGGCAGCGCAGGTGCCTGCCTTGGCAGCCAGGGTGGGTGTGCGGGGCAGGGCTGTGTGAGCTCTCACCCGCCCAGCCCCTGGCACGTGGGCACCGGCCCCGGCCCCGCTCTCTTGCCTCCCGGGCCCAGCTGCCTGCAGAGAGCAGGGGCTGCCCCGCTCTGTCTGATGCTCCGGGTGGAGCGACGGGGGCGGAGCCCAGCCCCCTGCCCCTCCTGGTCCCATTCTGGGCTGTAGCCACCAGCCTGCCTCCTCCCCTCGCCAGCTGCCCATCCAGCCTCACTCCTGCACAGTAGCTGCTGGGAATATGGGTCCTGCTGGAGCTGCCCCCAGTCTGGCCATGCACAGTGTGTGTCTGTACCAGCGTGTGAGCTCCCTAGGCCGGCCCGTGCACAGTGTGTGTCTGCACCAGCGTGTGAGCTCCCTAGGCCGGCCCGTGCACGGTGTGTGTCTGCACCAGCGTATGAGCTCCCTAGGCTGGCCCGTGCACAGTGTGTGTCTGCACCAGCGTATGAGCTCCCTAGGCCAGCCCGTGCACGGTGTGTGTCTGCACCAGCGTATGAGCTCCCTAGGCCAGCCCGTGCACGGTGTGTGTCTGCACCAGCGTATGAGCTCCCTAGGCCAGCCTGTGCACGGTGTGTGTCTGCACCAGCGTATGAGCTCCCTAGGCTGGCCTGTGCACAATGTGTGTGTCTGCACCAGCGTGTGAGCTCCCTAGGCCAGCCCATGCACAGTGTGTGTCTACACCAGCATCTGAGCTCCCTAGGCTGGCCATGCACAGTGTGTGTCTGCACCAGCGTGTGAGCTCCCTAGGCCGGCCCGTGCACAGTGTGTGTCTGCACCAGCGTGTGAGCTCCCTAGGCCGGCCCGTGCACAGTGTGTGTCTGCACCAGCGTGTGAGCTCCCTAGGCCGGCCCGTGCACGATGTGTGTGTCTGCACCAGCGTGTGAGCTCCCTAGGCCGGCCCGTGCACGGTGTGTGTCTGCACCAGCATGTGAGCTCCCTAGGCTGGCCCGTGCACGGTGTGTGTCTGCACCAGCGTGTGAGCTCCCTAGGCTGGCCCATGCACAGTGTGTGTCTGTACCAGCGTGTGAGCTCCCTAGGCTGGCCCATGCACAGTGTGTGTCTGCACCAGCGTATGAGCTCCCTAGGCCAGCCTGTGCACGGTGTGTGTCTGCACCAGCGTATGAGCTCCCTAGGCCAGCCCGTGCACGGTGTGTGTCTGCACCAGCGTATGAGCTCCCTAGGCTGGCCTGTGCACAATGTGTGTGTCTGCACCAGCGTGTGAGCTCCCTAGGCCAGCCCATGCACAGTGTGTGTCTACACCAGCATGTGAGCTCCCTAGGCTGGCCATGTACAGTGTGTGTCTGCACCAGCGTGTGAGCTCCCTAGGCTGGCCCGTGCACAGTGTGTGTCTGCACCAGCGTGTGAGCTCCCTAGGCCGGCCCGTGCACAGTGTGTGTCTGCACCAGCGTGTGAGCTCCCTAGGCCGGCCCGTGCACGATGTGTGTGTCTGCACCAGCGTGTGAGCTCCCTAGGCCGGCCCGTGCACGATGTGTGTGTCTGCACCAGCGTGTGAGCTCCCTAGGCCAGCCTGTGCACGATGTGTGTGTCTGCACCAGCGTCTGAGCTGCCTAGGCCAGCCCTTGCACCGTGTGTGTCTGTGCACTGGTGTCTGAGCTCCCTGAGCCTGGCCATGCACAGTGTGTGTCTGCACCAGTGTGTGAGCTCCCTGGGCATGCCCGTGCACTGTGCGCCCCAAAGAGTGCACAGGAACATCTGCTGGCGCAGCAGCCCGGTGTGCAAGCCGCGTCCCTCCCCCCCACTGCTGTGCCACAGCGGATCAGCTCAGCGGGGCACTGAGGCCTGGGGCAGGGGCTTTGTGTGCAGAGCTGGCGGCCCGGCGTGGCTGGGCTCTCTGGGCGCTACCCCAGCCCCCCCGCCGCGCGATTCAGTTCCAGCCGTCTGAGCCTAATCGGAGCTGATGCCGTTTTGTTTAGCGAGGCCGCCTGCCCGGGAGCTGTTTGGACCAGGGGCTGCGTGGGAGCCAGAGGCTGACACATCTGCCGGGGGGGCAGGGGCTGGGCCTGCCAGCGGGAGAGCGGGGCCGGGGCTGCCCCAGAGCCAGTGGGGCGGGGCAGGGGCAGCCGGGTCTGTCTCTGCCTGTCTGGCCCTTGCTGCCTGGGAGCTGCTCCCCGGCCCGTCTGTCTGTCTGGCTGCGGTGTCCAGGAGGGCCGGACAAGAGCCCTCCCCGGGCAGTGCCAAGGCCCCCGCACAGGAAATGGGCACGAAGGAATCGGCAAACCCAGCACCAGCCCCTAAGTGCCCCGGCTGCCGCTCTTGGGTCTCATGGCCCTGCCTGCGGGACCCTTGCCCTGCCTGGGCAGCGTGGGTACTTCTCACCTCTGGCGGACCCCGCGCCCAGCTGCTGGGGGCAGTGGGCACATGAGTGTGACCGAACTCCTCCACTGCCCCACTCCAGGCACCTGCAGCACTGTGCGTGGATGGGTGCGGAGGGGGCACTGCTCTTCCCTGCCCCCCCCCCGGCACCGAGGCTGCTCCCCCTGCTCCCTGCCCCCCTTAGCTCTCCTGGCGCCGAGGCTCCGGCCGGCTCACTGGCCCTTCCCTTTTGCCCAGGTTCCTGCAGGAGGACTACGCTGTCCAGGTCTCCATCAATGACTACCTGGACATCTACTGCCCGCACTACGAGCACCCAGTGCCTGCGGGCCAGGCCGAGACCTTCAGCTTGCACATGGTGGACGCCGAGGGCTACCGGGGCTGCTCCGAGACGCCCGGCGCCTTCAAGCGCTGGGAGTGCAACCGGCCCCACGCGCCCTTCGGGCCCGTCCGCTTCTCCGAGAAGATCCAGCGCTTCACGCCCTTCTCGCTGGGCTTTGAGTTCCAGCCTGGGGAGACGTACTACTACATCTGTGAGTGGCCCGGCCTGTGCGCCTCCCTCCCCCCCCCGCCGCCAAGCCAGGCCGGCGCCAGGCTGAGCTCCGGCCTGTGCTCCTGCCCCCAGGCGGGGCAGGTTCGGGAGTAGCTGGGCGCAGAGCCCTGGCAGCGCTGGGCAGCTTTCTGTCTCTGCCCCCCTCCCCCATTGTCAGGGCCGCTGCAGTGTGCCAAGTGGCGCCCTGTGCCCAGCTCTTGACTCCTTCCCAGCAGGCCAGGGGCGGCTTAGCCCCGCTGGGCCCTGGTGGATGCCTCTGCTGAGGGCAGCTGTCTGGGCTTGCGGGAGGGGGGAACTCCCCCGACACCCTCCAGGCCATTCAGACAACCTGGTGCTGTGCCCCTGTCCTGGGGGGGGGGCAGCACCCCACTGTGCCCACGTCAGGGTGCAAGGGAGGCGTGGGCTGGGGTCCAAGCAGCTGGGCTGCGGCCCTGGCCATGGGGTACACTGAGATCCCCGGGGGGGCAAGGGCACTTCCCAGCTGGGGCGGGGGGGGCTCTTCAGTGGGGCCCAGCTGCCTGCTGCTGTGCTAAGAGCTGCCCTTGACGCCCTGTCTCTGCCCCCAGCCGTCCCCAGCCCGGAGAGCGCCGGGCGGTGCCTGAGGCTGCGAGTGGCCGTCTGCTGCAAGGCAACCAGTGAGTGGGGGGGGGGGTAATGGCAGGGGCGTGAGCCCTGAAAAGGGGATGGCTCCCAATCCAGACTCTTCCCAGAATCCCTTGCAGCTGGGGGAGGGCGACAGGAGGGGTCTGTCTGGTTTCAGCCTGGCCCAGGCTGGGGGGGCAGGGGAAGGGCCGGGATTCAGGGGGGCAGCAGAAGAGCCTGCCTGGGATGGGGAGGGAGGGAGGGGAAGGGGCTGGGGGGCAGGGGAAGGGCCAGGATTCAGGGGGTCAGCAGAAGAGCCTGCCTGGGATGGGGAGAGAGGGGAAGGGCCATGCTGGGGACTGGGGGGTTCCTGTTGGACACAGAGTCACTGATGGGTTCTGGGGGGGTTATTTCCAGCAGCAAAGCCTGAGACAGAAGTTCCCAAATCTCAGCCCCGTGGAAGAGGGGGGTCAGAGGGTGAGTATGTGCGGGGGGGGAAGTTACATCACCTGGGAGGGGCCTGGGAAAGAGGGGATCAAATATGGTGGGGCTACGTGCCTGGTGGGCGGGGGGGATATGGGCAGGAGGCGGTGCTGAGTATGTGGGGCAGGTTGGGCGGGGCTGCATGTCTGGGGGAGCATGGACAGGAGGTGGAGCTGAGTATGTGAGGTGGCGGGGGCTATGTACTGGGGGGTTGGGCTGGAGTGGGGGGCTGAGTATGTGGGGCAGGGTGGGGGTGGCTCCATGACCGGGGCAGGGTTGGGCAGGAGGGGCTTGGAGGAGCTCACCATGCCCAGCCCCCCAGCTCCCTGGGCCTTTGACTCTTGTTCTCTCTGCAGACCCCGAGGCGCCCGGTCACAGCACTGCACTGGCCACGCTCCGGCCCCAGGGCCCCTGCCTCAGCCTCGCCCTTGTTCCTCTCCCCCTCCTGTGGCTCTGACCCCCAGCACCCTGGAGGGCCTCCTTGCTGCGACGTTGGGGATTTTTGGACTTTGCCCCCCAGCCCTGCAAGGGGCTGACTCCGCCGTGTGCCTTGTGGGGCAGTGCCCGCCCCTAGCTCGACCCTCCGGCTCGGCCACGCTGCCTGCAGAGCCCCCAGGCCGAGGTGCCGGAGCCCTGGATCCCGGAGCCGCCCCATGCTGGCGTTCGGCTGGAGGAGGAGTTGCTGGTGGGGAGGTAGGAGGTGGGGGCAGGGGGCTGGGAGCTGGGCCCATGGCGGGCGGGGGGCTGAAGGGAGCTGTGGCTAGAACGGCCTGGTGGTCTGCGCTGCCTGTGGGAGGGGTGATTTGCTGGGGGCGGCACCCAGGCGGGCACCCCAGGGAGCTGATCCTGGGCTGTGGTTCCTGGCTCAGCATGGGGGCAGGCAGGTCACTGACAACCCAGCCTGGTGGCTCCCTGACGGCTCTCTCCTCCACAGGGCTTCTTGCCAATGCGCCCACTGCTGCTGGTTCGATGCCCGCCTCTGCGCTGGCACTGCCTGGGACTCAGGCTTTGTGCGCCCCGGGACATGGGCCTTTGCCTACAGACATATCCCAAAGACTCCCTCCCGCAGGAGGGACCCTGCCTGGGGGGGGCTGTCACCGGAGGCCTCCCCCACCTGGCCCCTTCCCAAAGCCTGTTGGTTCTGGCCTGGCAGGGGCAGCTCTGGGCAGCACCCAGGAACTGACCCGTCTCGCACTGGCAGGGCTGGCCTGGGCCTCCCACGCCACACCCGGAGCTCTGGCAAGCCCTGGGGCCGGGCCCCATCCTGGTGGGGCCCCAGTGCGGCTCCTGGAGCCTGATCTGTCTTCTGTGAAGATGCCCCCTCTGGGCCCTGTACAGTTTGTATTTTGTATCCATGTTTGCAACTGAGCCAAGCAATAAAGTGTCTGCAAGATGCCCGCTGCCCTCCTGGCCCTTGGAGGGAGCAGACAGACCTGATGCCCGAGGCAGCAGCGGGGCCATGTGCCGTGGGGGGGTGCTCGGCGGAGCTGCTGGGGCTGAGCCCTGGTCTTGCTGCCCTGTCCTGCCCCAGGCCCTGCCTGGGGGCTGCTGCTCCATTCCCAGCTGTCAGAGCCCTGCCAAGGGCGCTGCCTGTGCCACCCATGATCCCTGGTGGGGGAGCCCTGTGTGGGTTGGGGGGTGCCCAGGCCTTGGCAGAGCTCTCAGCCAACAGAGCTGCCTGCTGCCCGTGGGGGGGGCGCACCCCCCACCCATTGCCTCAGTGGAGCAGCTGGGTCTGGTGCCCCTGGGAAAGGGGGTGCTGCCCTGTGTGTGCTAGAGGGGAGGGGGGCTGGCGGGATTGGGCTGCCAGGGGTTCCATGAGTGTGGGTGGGACGGAGGGGGGGGAACACGCTGCACTGCAGCCTCTCCAGCAGAGGGTGCTGCGCCCCCCCCCCCCCGGCCTGATTGACGGCAGGCGCAGCCTGTAGCTGGGTTTCCATGGAGACGGGGGGCGGGGAGAGCAGCAATCGATAACGGGCTCGGTGCGGCGGCTCCACGTGGGCACCCCCCCCCGGGGGGCAATTGTGGGGCCGGCTGGGGGGGCAGCCGGAGCCTGGTGCCGCCCGGCAGCTGGGCTGGGGAGGGGCAGGGGCCCCCAGCGCCGTCACTGCTGTGCCTGGGGGAGGGGGGGGAGCAGGGCAACCCCCCCGGCGGCAGGCGCTCCCCCCGGCGGGCTGGGGCTGGCGCGGGGCCAGCGATCGATGGCGAATGTTGCGCTGAGTAGCCGAGCGCCGGGAGATGTTAACAGCCAGACACCGCCGGAGACGCGCGGCGGGAGGCTCCCAGTGGGGGAGTGAGCCGTGTCCCCCCCCCCCGCACCCCCCCAGCGCTGTGCATGGAGAGCCAAGCAGGCTGCAGCCTTGGGCTGTGGCTGGGGCGTCCTGCTGCGCCCAGAACGCACCGTGCCGCCTGTCCCTGAGCGCACAGGGGGCCCCAGGCTGTCGCTGCTGCCTGCCCCCGGCAGAGGAGGGCCCCAGCAGTGGGGTGGCTGTGGCCGATGCACGGGGCCCAGCCGGCCCGTGGGGCTGGCCCCTCGCTGCCTGGGCCGTGGATTTCCCGGCCTGTCAGCGCTGCGGGTTGCTGGCAACGCGACTGCAAGGAGGCGGCGGCGGCGGCGGCAGTGTTTGGATCAACAGCTGGGCCTCCTGCAGTGCGGCCCTCCCCTGCTGGGGCCCGGTGCTGCGCGCTTCCCTGCGGCAGTGCCCCCGGGCCACGGCTCCTCCCACCCTCACTGCTTCCGCAGCGCCCGCCCGGGAGCTGGGCTGGTACCTTCGTTCCCGGTGCAAACAGCCCGTCCCAGGGATTTGTTCCCTGGAGCGGGCCTCCCCCCCGCCTGACGTTAGTGGCCCCCCCCCCACTGGCCCCCCGCCTAAACGAGGCAATTAGCTGGCGCGGCTCTGGAGGAGAATTAGTGGCAGCCAGAAAGCAGCGTGACTGGCCTGGTTATGAGCACATCCATACTGTGGCAGCGCCCACAAATCTGCTAGGCCCCAGCTCCCCCCCTGCCCGGCAAGGGCTGGGCACTGGCCGTGCTGCCCGCCGGGGAGGGCTGGGCCGTGGCGGGACAGGACCCGCTCCTGGAGGTGGCCTTGTCAGGTGTGGAGGGGCTGCCTGGGCCCTGTCCACTTGGCCTGCACCCTGCCCCACCCCCCTGTGTGCCACGCTGGCTGCAGGCCCCCACAGCGTGGCTCCCTAGCGTGGTCACCAGGCTTACGGGTGGGGGGGGTCCTGCTGGGAATGGAGACCTGACTTCCCCTGGGGCCCAAACACACGGTTTTACCCCCTTGGGGTCTCCCATAGCGCTGGGCTCTGCTGGCAGATAAATTCGCGAGGACCCTGGGGGGCCAGCCCCATCTCCCGGGAGGCTGCCAGTGCTCTGCTAGCCCCATGCCCGTGTGCCCAGTGGGGTCCCATCTGCTGCGTTCGCCCTTTCCTGCCCTGTACTCATGTTAATAGATGCCCCGCCCCTAGCGGAGGGCCCAAGGGGGCCCCTGGCTCCCTGGTCACCAGCCCTGCAGAGACACAGATGTTCCCCCCCAGTCGTCCTTGGGGGGGAGGAAAACAGCCACTGACCCTGTGCCGGCCCCCTGCCATGGGGATGGGTCACACCTGTATATGGGGGGTAACATGGCTAGCAGTCCCAGGGGCCCAGCCCCCAGGGACCGGGACGGCTGAGTCAGGCTGGGGCTGGACCTGGTCTGTTGGAGAGAGGGCGAGTGGGGGTGTGGGGAGCCTGGACTCCTGGTTTCTGCTCTGGAGATGCAGGGTCTGGCTGTGTTGAGTCCCCTGACTCAGTTTCCCCTCTGCTTGGGGGCTATTCACCAGCTCACGGGGTGGGGCAGCGCTGGAGGATCCCGCAGTTTGCCCCACGTTCTCCAGTCCTTCAGGCAGGTCCGCCCCGGGCTCTGGGAGCGGTGCCAGCTTGCAGTTCTGAGCCGCCGGGCGGCTAATGGCCCAGCCAGCGCTGCGGCCCCTCGATTTCACAGCCCCTTATGTGGAACATGCAGCTTGAGCCGCCTGATGCAGCCCCAGCAGCCTGCGCCATGGCGGGCGGCATTGCCCAGGCAGGCTGCCCTGGAACCGCCTCCTGCCCAGGGGGCCATGCTGGCAGGTAGCCCCGTGTGCCCGTGTCCAGGCTGGCCCCATGCAGGGGTGCTGTTCTAGGTGGCCCAGCGAAGGCAGCTACATCCTGTGGAACAGAGCGGTGGGCTTGGCACGGTGCCCCCAGCTTTGGCACAGGCTCTGGGAGGAGCCCTGCCACGTGCCAGCCCCCTCGTCCTGCCCGCTCAGCGTGGGGCTCCGTCCCTCCTGCTTGGCCCCGGGCGTGCTGCCCAGCGAGTGCCCCTGAGCCGGACTCCCGGCATTGGCCTGCTGGCTCTGTAGGGGCTGGGGCCAGCGCTGGCAGAACAGCCACAGGGCCCAAAGGGGCTGTAGGTCAGCACGGGCCATTCCCACAGCCCAGAGCAAACTGCGGGGGGCGCCGTTTCCAGGGGCTCTCTCTGGCTTCCTTCCTTAGTCCCCAGGGGAGCAAGCAACACCCTCAGCTCTGTGTTCTCTGCTCCGCTTGCCCCATGTGCCCCCCCCTCACCAGAATGATTGGCCCCCTTGTTGGGCTGGGTGGGTTTCCGCCAATTCCTGAAAGGTTCTGTCCCCCCGCCCATGGCTCTCGGCCTACCCTGAGTGCTGACTTAGCCCTGCCCCTCAATGGGTTACAATGCAAAGTACAGGGGAAACTGAGGCACACTTAGGCATCATGGAGCTATAACCCAGAAAGTCTCCCTTTACCACAGCAGGGGAGGGAAGGAGGCTGTTCTGGACAGGGCTTGCCCCAGAAGGACAGAGAACCGGGCCAGGGGAAGCCTGTGCTGGGCCTGGCCCTGTGGGCAGGAAGAAGCTGGCAGCCCCCATGCAGTGTCCATGGTTCCTCACTGCCCTGCAGAGGGCAGCACCTTGGGGGGAGAGGGGAGGAGCCAGGACTCCTGGGTTCTATGCCCTGCTCTGCTCCTGGCTCCCTGTGTGGCCTGGGGCAAGTCATTTGACCGTGCCTCGGTTTCCCCTGTCACCTGGGGCTGGAGGCGCCTTCCCCCATGTCCGGCGGTCTCCCAAAAATCCCAGTTCTTCCCATGCTGTTCTTCCCCGGGCCAGCCAGGCAGCTCGTCCTGGGGCACGGCGCGTGGGGGGGACGGGCCCCAGCGGGCGGGGCTCTCCTGCGCCGGTGCACCGCTCCCAGCGCCTGGCGTGTTTATGGCTTGCTGCAGTGGCGGCGTCACGGCAGACGAGTTTTACGGACCCTTTGGAGAGAGAATTCAAGGAGCAGCTGAGAAACGCCTCTGCCTGGTCCCCTCCCCCCGCTCTGCCATTGGTCTGGAGTGCCCTGCCCCCCTGCCGGGGTGCCCTGGGCTCCCCACCCCGGCACCCAGACTCCCCTCCCCATAGTGGGGCTCCTACTGGTCGCTCCTCTAGGCACACGGGAGGGGTCCCTGATTCTCTGCCCCCCCCCCGGAGGCTGCCCTCCCAGGGGCCCACTCCACCTCAGCAGCCCCATTTGTGTGGGGTGCACCAAGGGCCCTGTGGACTGGTGGGGATATGCAGAGTCCCCCATTGGGGGAGCCGTGCCCCAGGGCAAGGCCGAGGTGGCTCCTGCTTGCCCTCGAAATGCCGGCTGGCTGGAGGCTGACGCGCCGTGGGGCCCGGGCCTGACACCTCCAGCAGCGTGTGTCTGCTTGGGGCCGGGCCCCCTCCTTCTCCCCAGGCGAGAGCTGGGCCTGTGTCCTTGAGCCGGAGCACTTGGTATTCTGCAGCCAGTCCAGCTCCCCCCGGGCCCCCCGGTGAGCAGCGGCATCAGTAAACGCTAATTGATGGCGCGGTCGTTCCAAATCAAATTCCCCGGCCCCCGAATCCAATTGATGGCTCCGCGCCCCACAGCCAGCGGCGGCAGGGACTGAATCTACGACAGGGCCCTGCGCCATCGTCTCGGCTCCTCCCTCCCAGCCAGCCAGGGCCGGGCACTGGGACACCCCACAGCCACGCTCGAGCCCTGGCCTAAGGAGGGGGGGAGTGGGGGCAGAGGGTTGTGGGGTGCTGTTCCAGGCAGGGCTGGGGGGCAGGATGGTGTGGGGAGGGATGGAGGATGGGGCGATGTGGGGCACAAGTTTGTTATGGGGTGCCCCTCAGGGCAGGGCTGTGTGGGGAGGACTGGGGGAGGGGCAGAGGGTTGTTATGAGGTGTCACTCAGGGCAGGGCTATGTGGGGCTGGGGGGCAGGATGGTGTGGGGAGGACTGGGGGAGGGGTAGAGGGTTGGGGATGTTGCTCAGGGCAGGGCTGTGTGGGGTTAGGGGTAGGGGTAGAGGTTTGGGGTGCCACTTAGGGCAGGGCTGGGGAGAGGGGCAGAGGGTTGGGGGTGCCACTCAGGGCAGGGCTATGTGGGGCTGGGGGAGGGGTAGAGGGTTGGGGGTGCCATTCAGGGCAGAGCTCTGGTGGGGGGCAGAATGGTGTGAGGAGGACTGGGGGAGGGGTAGAGGTTTGGGGGTGCTGCTCAGGGCAGGGCTGGGGGAAGGGCAGAGGGCTGCGGGTGCCATTCAGGGTGGGCTTGGGGGGAGGGACAATGGGTTGGGGGTGCTATTCAGGGTGGGGCTCTGGGGGGGCAGGATGGTGTGAGGAGGACTTGGGGGAGGGGCAGAGGGTTGTGGGCTGGCAGGGTGGTGTTGAGGCAGCCCTGGGGGGCCGTGCTCTGGGCTGGGCCCGACGGGCGAGGCCGCACCCTGGCCAGGGAGCTTGCGCTACGGAGCCAGGCTGGGCCCCCAGCGACTCCTGGCGAGGGCGTGGGGTTCGGGTGTTACCCAAGGCCCTGCTGCCCAGCTGGCCCCACCACAGCCATGCGGTCCTGCCATGGCCCCGTCCTATCATAGCCCCAGCTGCCTCCAATATTCACTAGCAAGGATGGGTTAACTGGTGAACCTCCTGCTGACCAACTAACCGGTTAACTTCCCTAGTGTGGGGCCGCCCTCCTGCCCTGGCAAGAGGGGAGGGGAGTGGGCAAGCCCTAGGGCAGTGGCAGGGCACAGAGCAAGTCACCACAGTGGGTGTGGGGCAGGGCAGAGGCCTCCTGGCTCCCATGGCGCTGCCCTCTCACTGGGCTGGTGGTGGCTGACCCGCCCCTCAGGCCCCATCCGTGGTGCCCCACAGCAGCAGTTTCTGCAGAGCCTCTCTGCCCCGAGCATCACTCAGCGCCAGCCGGGGCCAGGCCTGAGCACCCGGCTCCAGGACCTGCGGGGAGCTGTGGCTGACCCTGGGCCCAGCTGAGCCAGCCGGAGCCTTGCCAGCCGCACCGGCTGCACAAGGGTTAACCCCGTGCTGGCATGGAGGTCACAATTCATGGCCAGGCGCAGAAGCTGATGGGAGCAGGACGGCGCAGCCCAGAGAGAAATACGTGCGGCGGGGGGGGAGGGGGGAGCCGGCTGGGCAGAAATACGGCCCTGCCGGGGAGCCAGGGCAGGTGGTCGGGCACAGGCGAGGCCCGGGGTGGGTGCCTGGGGCTGACGCAGCCTGCGGGGCCGATGACACAGTGAGCCCCAAAGTAGGGACGCCCAGCGGGGGTGACGCGCCAGGCGTGGGATGCAGCGTGCCCCGTGCCAGCAGCAGCCAGCCAAGCTGGGGGTGACTCACCCGCTCCGGGGTGCCCCTGCCAGCTGGTACGGCAAGGGCTGCTGTGCCGCCACAAGCACCCCCCGCCTGCCAGCCTTGGCCTGGCACCACCCTCCCTGGCACCCTCCTGGGTGCAGGGAGGCCAGTAGCGTCTGGGCTGGCCTGTTGGGCTGGCAGCAGTTCCCATGCCAAGGGGCACATGGGGCTCTAGGGGCACGGGGAGGGCACAGGCCTTTCCTCGCAGACTGCCGTGGCTCTGGCTCTGCCCCCTTGCCCAGCTGGCTCCTCTCTCTTCCAGGTGAGATTTGACCTGAAATCCCTTCCTGTGCCCCTCCCCCCCTGCCGAGCCCCTCCTGCCAGCCCCCCCCGCCCCCCCGCCTGCTTGCAGGGCTGACCTACAAAGAGCAGCCTGGCCTGGCTTTGTGCTGCTTCAGCATGTCCCTGCCAGCAGCACCGGGCAGGACACGTGGGCAGGGCAGCCTGGCTGGGGGGGCTGCAGGACCCTCCCCTGCACTGCGGCCCTCCCAGCTGGCTGGTGGGGGGGCGATTGGCTCCCTCCCCCACAGCAGGGCTGGGGCCGGCTCTTCCCAGCGCTCCACCCTGCCCCTTTCCACATGGGGGGTGCAGAGCCCAGGGGAGAGGCCAAGACCCTAGACCCAAAACAGCCTCTGTCATCCGATGCGATGGGGCAGCTGCCGGGGCCTCGAAATGATGAACTCCCAAACCTGGCCTGGGCTTCTGCTGCTTGGGAGTCCCCCTGCCTGGGAGCTTTAGGGATGGGAAGAAGGAGCTGCCTGGCGCTGGCCCCACATTGGCCAGGGGGCAGCCCGCCAGGGCTCAGCAGGTGGCACTCCGCCGTGTGCCAGGGCATAGCTGGCCCCCCGGACGCCTGGCGGGCATGCTGGTACGACACTGCCCCCCGTCCATTCCCACCCGGAGCCCGTGCCCAGCCGCCTCCTGCTTGCGGGCCGTGGATGACGTCAGGCCTTGGCCGTTACCCTGCTGTGCTAACGAGGCGCGACAACTAATTGCATGAGGGCGGGGGGGGCGGGGGGGGAATCGACTGCCTGGCTCCAATCACATTTTCAGCCCAAGCTACACGGATGCCGCCACGCCCCTGGGGCTAAGCCAGCGATGGCTGCCCGTGCATGACCGATCGGCCCATCCGCCCTGCCAGGGGCCTGCCCGCCCCTCCTCCCCTGCTCAGGCCCGGCGGCCGCGCCCACCTGCCCGGCACACCACAGCCGGGTCAGCTGGGCCAGGGCCGGATGCAGCCCTCCCCCCCCACTGCGCCGTGTGCGCAGGCAGCGTGGACACAACAGGCGAGAGCCGCTGGCCCGGCCTGGCACGGTGCCCTTTGGGGCTGCCCGGGATCAGCCATGGCTGTGAGGCTGCGGTTTCCGCCCCAGCGCCTCCAACAAGCCCTGAGACTAGCCCCTAGCTTGGAGGCCGGCCTGACTGCGCTGGGGGGCTCCAGGGGTCTGGGGGGGTGGTGAATCGTCCTGAGCACAAGGGGCTGAGCCAATGGCGGCAGCGCCAGGGGGTCCAGGAGCAGCCGGGGGGCAGGGAAAGAAGGTGGGATTGGGCCCAGGTGGTGCAGAGGTGGGGGAGGAGAGCAGGCCCCCCCATGAAGCAGCCCCACACGGCGCTGTGGGGGCTGTCACCATCCCATGGGGACCAGCAGCCCCAAGGCTGGAGGGTGGCTGTCCCTCCCCGGCACGGGGGCCATGGCAGAGGGCTGCTCTCGCCCCCAGGCATGCCCAGCGGGGGGAGGAGCCGGGCGGAGGCTGGGGGCAGGAGGTACCTGCCCCGGGGTGTGTCTGGCTGGGGGGGTAGGTGTCATGCTGCCTGTGTCTGCCAGGAGATGGGGAAATGGCTGTGTCGCTATGGAAACCGGCTCTGTCACCCACCGAGGAGGAACGGAGGAGCGCGATGAGTCCGGGGGGGGGGGGATCATGAGGCAGCAGCCCTGCACCCACCACACACACCCCCCGGCTATGGCTGGCCCACAGGGCAGCCCCCCACCCCCAGTGCCCAGCAAGAGCTGAGCAATGACCCCTCTCTTCCCCCTGCCCGCACGGGACCCTGCCAGGTCCTCGTCCCGCGGTGCCGGCCCTGTGGCGTGCTGAGCCCCGAGCCGTGACATGGGGGCGCCTCCCGGGCCGAGGGGGCCTGTTGTGGGCAGCCCGGGCCCTGGCCCCGCTCTGTCAGGCTGGTGGGCGCGTGGTGCCCGCGTGAGAGCGGCAGGTGGGGGCTGCGTCATGGAGTGGGGGGGCGTTCCCGGGCCCTGCCCCCCCATCCGCAGCCAGCGACTCTCAGCCGGCAGGTAGAACAGAAGGTCTGTTGGGTCTCGGGGACACAGCATAGCACAGGATCAGGTTAGCGCAGGGACCAAGCGCAGGCAGCATTATTCCTCTGCGGGGGAAAGGGGCCCCGGCCCTTCTCCCCCCTTTCCTGCCCTCGCCCAGATGACACTGACCTGTCCCCAGGCCCTAGTCCCCTGCCTGGTGTCAGCCCTGCCTCCCCTTTGTCCTGCTTCCAGGCCCAAGGTGGTATCTGCTGTCACCTGGGCCTGGGGACCTGAGAGACTGAACATGCTTCCACCTTGAGTCACGTCCAGCCTCTCCCTCCTCACGCAGACAGTGCTCTGGGGGAAACTGAGGCACACTACAGCAAACCCTGAATGTAACAACAGAGTGAACACAGGACTACAACAGTGGACAACGCCCCCCACTATGTCATACCGTGTGCCAGGCCAACACGGCTGGCCACACACGCCAGGGCCCGGCCGTGACCTTATTGGATTTTGGGAGGAACAGGCAGATCACTGGGGGGGGCCCTGGGGTGGGTTTGCCCCCAGTGCTGGGCCCACGGAGGACGTGGCCAGGTGACTTGCTGGTGGGATGCAGGCCATGCTGGGAGGTGCCGTCGCACAGGGGGTGATGGATTTCCCCCCGCGTGGGCAGGGGGATGGAAGGGGCCCGGGGGTTCCTCCGTTTCAGTCTCCGGTCCCACCCTTAGCTTCAGCAACCCTGCTCTGGACCCAGGGCCCGGCTCTAGGCACTTCGCCCTGATCCCCCCACTCAGCCATGCCCCCGCCCCCCTGCTCAGTTGCACCAGGCAGTGGGGTGGGCACACGCAGTCAGCAGCATGCGGGGGAGGGGCTGCACAGCAACCCCTTGCCCCTGAGAGGGTGGAGTCTGGGGAGCCAGAGCAGGGCCCCACCCCCAGGGGCTCATTAGAGGCATTTGGGGTTAATTGTTGCCACCTGCTTCCTCTGGCAGCAGCACTTCCCCCTCCCAGGGCTGGGACCCAGACAGCTCATCAGCCCCTAACCTTGGCTGGGGAGTGGTGCTGGGGGCTGGAAAGGCCAGAGGCAGAGCAGTGTGTGGGGCTGGGGGGGATAGCAGAGGGTCCTGTGGCTGGGGAGGAGGCAGTGGTAGGGGCTGTGTCTGTGGGGGGTGGCAGAGGAGCCTGTGGCTGGGGAGGGGGCAGTGGCAGGGGGTGTGTCTGTGGGGGGTGGCAGAGGGGCCTGAGGCTGGATAGGGGGCAGTGGCAGGGCTGTATCTGTGCAGGGTGGCAGAGGGGCCTGAGGCTGGATAGGGGGCAGTGGCAGGGGCTGTATCTGTGGAGGGTGGCAGAGGGGCCCGTGGCTGGGGAGGGGGCAGTGGCAGGGGCTGTGGCTGTTGGGGGTGGCAGAGGGGCCTGAGGCTGGATAGGGGGCAGTGGCAGTGGCAGTGTCTGTGGGGGGTGGCAGAGGGGCCCGTGGCTGGGGAGGGGGCAGTGGCAGGGGCTGTGTCTGTTGGGGGTGGCAGAGGGGCCTGAGGCTGAGGAGGGGGCAGTGTCAGTGTCAGTGTCTGTGGGGGGTGGCAGAGGGGCCCGTGGCTGGGGAGGGGCAGTGGCAGGGGCTGTGTCTGTTGGGGGTGGCAAAGGGGCCCGTGGCTGAGGAGGGGGCAGTGTCTGTGGAGGGTGGCAAAGGGGCCCGTGGCTGAGGAGGGGGCAGTGGCAGTGTCTGTGAAGGGTGGCAGAGGGGCCCGTGGCTGGGGAGGGGGCAGTGGCAGGGGCTGTGTCTGTTGGGGGTGGCAGAGGGGCCCATGGCTGGGGAGGGGGCAGTGGCAGGGGCTGTGTCTGTGGAGGGTGGCAGAGGGGCCCGTGGCTGAGGAGGGGGCAGTGGCAGTGTCTGTGGGGGGTGGCAGAGGGGCCCGTGGCTGGGGAGGGGGCAGTGGCAGGGGCTGTGTCTGTTGGGGGTGGCAGAGGGGCCCATGGCTGGGGAGGGGGCAGTGGCAGGGGCTGTGTCTGTTGGGGGTGGCAGAGGGGCCTGAGGCTGGATAGGGGGCAGTGGCAGTGGCAGTGTCTGTGGGGGGTGGCAGAGGGGCCCGTGGCTGGGGAGGGGGCAGTGGCAGGGGCTGTGTCTGTTGGGGGTGGCAAAGGGGCCCGTGGCTGAGGAGGGGGCAGTGTCTGTGGAGGGTGGCAAAGGGGCCCGTGGCTGAGGAGGGGGCAGTGGCAGTGTCTGTGAAGGGTGGCAGAGGGGCCCGTGGCTGGGGAGGGGGCAGTGGCAGGGGCTGTGTCTGTTGGGGGTGGCAGAGGGGCCCATGGCTGGGGAGGGGGCAGTGGCAGGGGCTGTGTCTGTGGAGGGTGGCAGAGGGGCCCGTGGCTGAGGAGGGGGCAGTGGCAGTGTCTGTTGGGGGTGGCAGAGGGGCCCGTGGCTGGGGAGGGGGCAGTGGCAGGGGCTGTGTCTGTTGGGGGTGGCAGAGGGGCCTGAGGCTGGATAGGGGGCAGTGGCAGTGGCAGTGTCTGTGGAGGGTGGCAGAGGGGCCCGTGGCTGAGGAGGGGGCAGTGGCAGTGTCTGTGGGGGGTGGCAGAGGGGCCCGTGACTGGGGAGGGGGCAGTGGCAGTGTCTGTGGGGGGTGGCAGAGGGGCCCGTGGCTGAGGAGGGGGCAGTGGCAGGGGCTGTGTCTATGGCACCAAAGGAGCCCACGGCTGCGGCCTGGATGATGCCAGCCCCTCGGCCTGTCTGGCCTCAGGACAGCCGCTCAGGGCGGAGCGGGCCTGATGGTTGGAGGTGGGGGCCAAGAGTCGCACCAGGCCAGGGCACCGCTGGGCAGAGGAGGTTGCTGGCTGGCTGGTCCCATTTCTCTGGGGCTGTGATATCCTAGCCCTGCTTGCTAAGGCAGGTGGGGCCTGGGCAGGGCGGCCAGTGAGATGCCACGTGCCCCCAGTGCGGCCCTGCCAGGTTGTGGGGGGAGCCGCAGGCTGTGATTGTCCTCTGGGCGCTGCGGGTGGGCAGGGGGGTTACCAGCTCGCAGACCTTTCCTGCATGGCCAAGGATGGAAGCCAGGGGTGCCAGCCCTGGTGCCAGCGTGTGGGCACCAGACGGGACAGCCAGTGACTTCATGTTCTGTGCCTGTGCCCCAGGTCACAGCACGTCTGGGCCCATGGCCGGGGCCGGTGCACATGTGTGTGGGCCCCGGGGCTTGCACGGGTACCATGCGCGGCGAGCGTGTCTGTGTGCCGTGTCTGTGCATGGTCCCAGCCTGTGTTGGCTGGAACCAGGCTCCGTCCTGCTCCGTGACAGGCACCAGAGCAGGCGCTGGCCAGGCTGGAGGCTCCTGGCTTTCATTAGCAGCCGCTGTGCCTCTCCCGAAGCCGGGGCTCCGTGTCCATTGATCTGGCTGCTGGTTCTGTTTGATCTTCCCCTGGCGCAGGAGCTGCTAACGAGCCTCCTTACCCAGTGACAGCTGCTGCCGCCGCCTTGCCCAGCGCCCCACTTCCCGCTGGGGTCCCGCCGGCTCCCTGGCCCACCCACGAGAGCCGGGCTCCGGAGCCCCTCGGCTGCTGGGGAAACCTTCCAGGTGCTGGTTCCCCCCAGGATGGCTTGGAGGATGGTGGGGATTTTATTCCCCTTGTTCTGTTGCATGAGAGTTCTACTGTCCTCTAGTCACCCTGTGTGCCTCAGTTTCCCTGGACCCTGCCCCAATCCCTGCGCGGGGGTGGGAAGTTCAGTGACAGCCTCCCCCAGGTGCACACTGGCCCAGGATGGGATGCCACCAGGTGACACCTTTTGCCAGGGAATCTGGACAGGCTGCTGGGTGTGTGGATTGGTCTCACTGGCTTGGGGTGCTGGGGGGGGGGAGCTGGGCCCCCCTCTCCCCAGGATGGGCTGTCCTGGCAGCTCCTGGTGCCTGTGCTGACCAGTCTGTGCTGCGCCACGCCCCCCTCGCCTCGGCCCCTTCCTGTTCGCCCTGCGGCCGAGAGTCCCCTCTGGCTGCGGGTGGGGGGCAGGGATCATGTAGGCAGCTGGGGCCGGGGAGCAGCCAAGGGATGGGGGTGCACTGGGGGGGGAGGGATTTGAACAGAAGGGTCCCCAGGCGGGGCTGGCTCCATTCCCTGCCTCAGCAGCCCCTGTAGCCTGGGACCTGCCCCAGCCTCGTTCCTGCAGCAGTCCCAGGCCTTGCAGGTCAGGCAGTGACTTGGGCCAGCCTGTGGCCGGCAGCGCTTAGAGCTGGCAGCAGATCAATGCGCGGGATCATTTAGAGGGGCCGTGGGAGGCGCAGTGAGGGCAGCGCCCGCCGGTGCACGGGGGCCGGTCACAGGCAGAGTCCCAGGGCAGGCCAGGCCAGGCAGAGCTACCTGGAGCGGGTCCCAGGGCCAAGTGGGGGGCTGGCCCCATCCTGACACCACAGAGCCTTGGGGACTGGCTCCCCGCTCTGTGCTCTGCCCTTCAGAGCCCAGTGCCTGGCCTGCGAATCCCTGGGGCGGGAGAGCGAAGGGCCATTTGTTTTCCTGCAGGACCCAGCTGGGCAGCCGGGTTGCTCAGGCGAGCACTGATCTATGTCCCCCCCCCCCCCCCCGTGCATGCCCAGCCTCTCTCCCAGCGCCCGCTAAGCGCTGTATTATTAAAAATGCCCCGCGCTATCATGCCTGGCCTGGCGTGAGCCCGGCTGCTAAATATTTCAGGCCCTGAGCCCCCTCCCGACTTTATTTCCCAGCTGCCCTTCCACCATTTATCGGCTCCTTCGCCTCTCGGTGCTACACCCAGTGGCTCAGCTGTGGCCACAGGGAGCCAGGAGACGGGCCAGGGCATGTGGAGATGACACCTGCCTGGCGCCCTGCCCAGGGAAATGTTACCCAGTGGGGCAGGGGTGTGCTCAGAGCACGTGGGCCAGGATGCCCAGGACTCCTGGGTTCCAGGCCTTGTGCTGCTCACAGCGCCTCCTGCATGCCTCAGTTTCCCCACTGTGCTATGGCTCTCCGGCCGTGGGGGCTAACGTGGCGCTGGTGAAGAGCAGCCACAGGGCAGTCACCATGGAGTGCTTCCGGCTCCGGTCCCCAGCCACCGGGGGGGGGACCAGCTGTCCTGATCTTATAGGGGACACACCCAGTATTTGGGGTTTGTCTCAGAGGCACCTATTACTCCCCCCCCCCATCCTGATTTTTCACCCTTGCTGCCTAGGCCCCCTGCCACCTACACTGCTGCCACCTGCACTGAGCCCCCCATCTGCCCACCAGACCCTGCAGCCGTGGCCCCATAATGGGGCTGTGGGGGATGCAAGGGAGGCAGAGCTCCCAGCAAAGCCGTGGGCATGGGGGGGGGCCTCTCTTGAGCGGGGGTGGGCATTTGCCAGGAGCAGGGATGGGGCCCCAGTGCTGGGACACTCTTTGCCAAGGCAGAACCTGGCTGCAGCCGCTGGGGGTTTCCAGGCTGCGGCCTCCCTGGGCTCAGCTGGCCGCGGTGAGGGCGCCTGTCTCTGTGCCAGGCCCGCCTGGGGGCCAAGCGGCCACCTCCCTGCCCCCTCTTGCCTAGCCCCCCTCGTGTCTGTCTGCAGCCCATGGCGCAGGCTCTGGGACAGAGACCTCGGGGTCCCGGCCTCAGCCCCTGGGGGAGGTTTCCTGGTGGCCCCAGCCTCTCCCAGCAGGGGGCGCTGTAGGAAAGGGGAGAGAAGCACCAGCCCTCGCCAGCAGGGGGCGCTCTGGGGAGCGGGGCAGGACCCTGACTGGGGTGGGGGGGAGCGCCTGGCTCCTCCAGCCCCAGCCCTGGCTAGGGGGGGTGTGACGCAGTGTGGGGGCTGTCTACTTTTGCAGTCCTATGTTTGCTCGGGTGTTGCATTCAGCATTTGTCTTATGGACTTGTATGTGACCCTACTGCCCTACGCTGCTCTGTAGTGACGCTGTGTGTGGGTGTGTGCGTGCCTCAGTTTCCCCAGGCCCTGCAGCACTAGCTGCATGAGGAGGGGGAGGCTGGGAGCAGGTAGACAATGACCGGCTGGGGCTTCTCACCTAAACAAAGGAAGGGGTGTGGCTACCTGGGGGATGTGTGTTCGGTGGTTTTAGGAGAAGAGGTTTTTTTGGTTGGGAAAACGTGAAGAGAAGAGACTAAGCTGAGTACTGGGGGTGCAGGGGCCTGTGGACCCCACCCCAAGGGGTCTGAGGCTGCCTGCCCCCTTACTTTGATGCCCACATCGAACCCGGGCCGTGCTGTACCTCGCAGAAGCAATAAACCCTCCCTATTCTACTGGCTGGTGGAGTCTCGTCTTGCTGCAGACGGGGTACAGGATCGGGGGATACCCGAATTGCTGTCACAGGGAGGTTCCTGGCTCCTCCAGCTCCAGCCCTGACCAGCGGGGTGCACTGTGGGGAGCGGGTCAGGAAACCTGGCTGGGGGGAGCTCCTGGCTCCTTGCCTCTCCCAGCTGTGCAGCTTGGGACGGGAACAGCCCGGGGCTGTGAGTGGCAGACGGGCAGAGCCGATGCATGCAGTCCCTGCTGGAAGTTCTCACGCCCACTCAGCTGTTCACGCCTGGGCGGCCCCGATACGCTCCGCCCGCGCGGCTTCCTTCTCTGGGGTGCCCCAGCACACGAGGTCAGGGGCCGACACCCTGCAGCCCTGCCCAGCTCTGCTCTGCTCCGCCTGGTGGGGGCGGCCTGGTGCTCGCTCTCAGGCAAACCAGGCTGGGGCAGGCAGCCGTGGCGCTGCAGGCTGGCATGGCGCAGAACTGGTGGCACTGCGGGGGCTCCAGCCTGCAGGCCCCTGGCCCACGGTGGGTGGGCGGGGCTCTGTGTTACACAAGGCAGGAGCCAGGCTCTGGCCCCCTTGGAGTTGAGGTTGGAGAGGGGCTGGCTGGTTCCTCGAAAAGCGTGCCAATCACAGCGTCAGGGGATTCCCGGGGCTGGCGGCAGGAAGGGAGCTGGGGGGCAGCCTGCAGAGGGCAGCCTAGAGCCAGCTGGGGTGAGTTGGGAGCCGCCCGTTTTCTCTCACCGGTGGGGACTTCTCGGCCTGGATCCCGGTAGATTCTGCGGTCACGGATGGGAGGGGAGGGGAGTCACCGGGCCCTGCCCCCCCTCCCCCCCCCACAGCCAGAGGGGACTCTTATCCAGCAGGGAGAACAGGGGGTTATGGGTTCACAGCCTGGGGCAGCCTCCCCCCTCCCCCAAAACTCTCATCCCCAGCCAGGCAGGGGTGCAGTGCCCGGGGAAACCGAGGCACACACACTGCGTTACAACAGAGCAGCACAGCACAGGAGAAATCCCATCCAAGAGAACAGAGCCAACACAATCCCCGCTTCAGCACCCCGTCTCCCAGCAGAGCACGTGGGCTGTTGGGAATGGTCTGCATGCGGGGACCCACGTAGCCGTGACGTAGTGCGAGCGGGGGGGCTGTCTGCTCTGTAACCTGGAGTCCCCAGCTGGCTGTGCTGTGAGGTGTGATTCCCACTGACTCACGCACATGTGGATTGGCTGTAGCCGGTGGCTGTGGCTGCCCGTGATGGGGCTGTACCCAATGGCCCTGTGGCTGCCCACGCCGGGGATCTCAGTGCTGAGCCCTGGCTGACCCACTGACCTTGTGGCTGCCTGTGCCGGTGCTGTACCCAGTGGCCCTGTGGCTGCTGGTGCCAGGGCTGTGCCCCTGCCTGCCTGTCTGGCGAGCGAGATGCTCCCGGCCAGCAGAGTGGCTGACAATCATCTCGCCCGTGCTCCCTTCCCGGCCGATAATTTAGGGCTGTTGTCAAAAATCAAATTAGCAGCAGCAGCTGGTTGTATTGCAGGGACAGGCCGGCGCCGCGCCGTGCGCTGTGATTAGCTGCTCTGACAAGGCCCCGCGCCCGCCTCATCCATCACCCGCCTCCCCCGCCCTTCGCCGCTTAAAGGGGCCGGGCCGCCCTGCCCACCCTGCGCCCCCCACGCGGCCTGGCCCAGGGCGCCGGCTCCTAGGCAGGACGAGCCGCGGGCGGGGATCAGCCGGGCGTGTAGGAGGCTGATTGCACGGGGCAGTGAGCTCTGGGTCTGCCCCTCTCATCCCCCGCCCTGGAGCTGGGCCGGTTCGTTCCCTTTCTCCCTGCGCCGCATCTCTGCCCCTCGCCAGCCCTGCGCGGCGCTACTGGCGGAGCGGGGCAGGCAGGGCTGCGGGGCCAGAGGTGGGACAGGTGGGCAGGGTGGAGCCAGGCTGGGCCAGACTGGCAGGTCGGACTGGGTGGAGCCGGGCCGGGCAGGTGAGGCCTGGTGGGCAGCATGGAGCCAGGCAGGTGGAGCCAGGCTGGGCTGGGGGCTCAGCAGGGATGCTGCTGCCCGTGGCTGATGGAGAGGCAGGGCCGGAGGAGGCAGCTGCTGCCCATGTGCCAGGCAGGCTGAGCCAGCTGAGTCACGGGCACTCCTGGCAAGAGGCCTGGTCCCAGCCGTGGGCTGGCAGTGAGGGGGGGTGCGCTGGGCTGGCTGGCACCATGTCGGCAGAGCCAGACCCCCACAGCTCTGTGCCGGCCCTGGCTGCCGCACCTGTTGGCAATGCCTGGCCCCCTGGGCACAGGCAGGGATGTGCTGCCGGGCAGCGGCCAGGTGTCTCCATGTTTCCCTGTGCCTGGCTGGGCTCTGCCCCGTGGCGCTTGCAGTCCCAGTGGGCGGGGCGGGGGCAGAGGGGAAACAGGCCCAGCAGCCTGCGATTGGCAGTTCCTGGAGCATTGGCTAGACCTGGGGGCCCAGTGGCCTGCAATTGGCTAGTCCTGGGGGCCTAGTGGCCTGTGATTGGCTGGGCCTGGGGGCCTGCGATTGGTTAGTCCTGGGGGGTGGTGTCCTGCGACTGGGTATAACTACAGCGTTCCTGTGGACACAGGCACCTGGCAAGTGGTGGCAGCCCTGCCCCGAGCGCTGGTGTGAGCAGTGGGGGGAGGGCTAGCAGAGTGAGGGGGGGCAAGGTGCCCCTCAGCAGGCCTCCATCCCGGAGGCTCCGAGCCATGAGGCTGGGAGCAGGGCTCTGCATGCACTAGTGAAAGGATCCCTGTGCACTAGTGGTACACGTTGGCGCGCCCTCCGCCGCCCCGACAAAGGCTGGGCAGCTAGTGGCTTTCCTGCCTTGCTAACGAACCCTGCTCTGTGATTCCGCACCATTCAACTCCCCACCAATTAAGCCAGAGCAGCGAGATGCTAATTAAACAAATCAGCCCCAGCTATTTCTCCGGGAGCGGGGCTCCCCTCCAGCCCGGCTCACCCACCAGCCTCGCCAGGCAACCCCAGCGGTTGCTTGGCCTGCGCGCGGCGGGGGCGTTACCGGAGCGCGACGTGAGCACCCAGATGGCTGCGGCGTCCCCCGCTCTGTGTTTGCCCCCGGCGGGTCCCCCGTGGCCAGGCGAGGGGTCTGGAACGCGGAGGAGTTGCCGCCGAGGAGGGTTGTGCTGCCCGTGGGCACGTGATGGTTTTGTCTGAGGCGTTACGAGCGTTGGCTCCGCACCCGCCTTTCATCGTGCAGGATCGTGCGCTGCACCAGGGCAGCACGTGGCCGGCCTGGTGCGTCATGACTGTTCCCATTGAGCAGCAGGACTGGGCGGGCAGTGGGCCTTGGGGGGTGCCACGCCTGGGAGCCCGGGTCCCCATGGGAGCAGCGGCTGCTACTGAAAAGCCCTGAGTCAGGCCTGGACACGCGACGGGCCCATGGGACTCCAGGTGCCAGATTGCTGCTGTGCTTTGCCAGGGGTTCCCTCCTCATGGCAGGGAGGGAAAGGGCCCTGGACGTGGTGCCTTCAACTGACTTCTCGCCTCTGTGGCGTCTTTGCCATGAGCGGAACTCGGCCCGAAGGAGTGAAGAGCCGCTGTGCCCCAGGGCCTCGGCTGAGAGGTCCCCGTTGACGTGGGACTGGGGCGGGCGCTTTGGGATCGGTGGGGCCTGGGTGCCGTCGCCGGGGCTGGTTTCCACAGCCCCTCGTCTGCGCCGGAGGGGTGTGGGCTGTCTTGTGTCATCTTGCTGGTCAGACGGGCTCTGGGTGCCGGGTTTGGTGCCTTGCGGGGGAAACCCCCAGCCCTGTTTCTAAGCAATTTGCCCAAAAGTAGTACCGCCCTGGAGTCAGCGCCCCCTCCCCACACAGCCCCTCCCGGCCCCACACAGTCCTGCTTCCTCCCAGTCTCCACACCACCTGCCTGCGGGGTCTGTCAGGGAACGGCGTGGCTGTGGGGAGTGGGGGGGGGGGACGGTGCTGAAGTTTGGGGGCCCAGGTCAGAGCTGCCAATGCCACGTGGTCACCTGGCGTGTCTCCGTGCAGCCCCGTCTCTGGGGCAGGCAGTGAACAGGTTGGGGGGGGGGTCCAGGTTCCTCCTGTCGGCTCCCAGCACCCGCCCCTGCCTGGGCAGGTGCATAGCCACAGAGGGCAGTGCACGGGGGATTCATCCCTGGCTTAAGGGGCACCGGGATGGAGCAGTGCTGGGCTCCACGTGGGCCCTGGAGCAGCAGCGTGTGAAACAGCTGGGCCACAGCTCACCTCACAGGCCTGTGCTGGTCTGTCCAGCACTCACATGCAGCCACCTCTGGGGTGCAGCAAGGGGCCGTTTATGGAGGGATTGTACTGGGTGCTGAGATGCAGCCGTGTCTGGGGTGGGGCTGGGGTTCCTGGCAGACTGGCTTTTCCTACAGTGCCAAGCTCAGACCAGCAGCTGTCTTGGGTGGGGCTGGGAACATCCCAGGTCCCTGGAGATACAGCCCCCCCCGGGTCCCCGCCCAGAGTCTGCAATGGACTCATGGGTAGGAGGCCTCAGGCAGCCCGCAGGAACCTCTGCAGGCCAGAGCTCATGCATAATGGGGCGGGCGGCTTGGTGCTAGAAGCCTGCATGTCCCTTGTGAACCGTGCACAACTGCCCCTCGCACGCACGCCTTGCACATCCACACCAGGCCTTGCTGTCTCTGGCTGGATCCGTGCCGGGGCACGGAAAGGCGCCTGGGTGGGTGGGTGCAGGGGTCCAGCTCTCACCACGGCCAGGCCAGGCAGGGAGTTGACCTCTGCTATTTCTCTGCTCCGCAGAGTTTATCGCTCCCGCTCCTGCTGCCTGACTCAGGTCTATTCACATGGCCAAGGGGTGCATTGGAGCTTGGTGTTCCCGGCCTGCGCGTGCGACCCAGGGCACGAGCCGGGCTCCCCCCAGCCCCGGCCTGCGCGTGCGACCCAGGGCACGAGCCGGGCTCCCCCCAGCCCCGGCCTGCGCGTGCGACGCAGGGCATGAGCCGGGCTCCCCCCAGCCCCGGCCTGTGCGTGCCACCCAGGGCAGCACAACCTCTTCCAGGGCCTGCCCTCCGACAGGGGCTGGTGCCAGCGGCTTTGGAGGAATGGGCCAGGGAGGCAGGGTGCCCCTGGCTAGGGAAGTTCCCCATTGGCAGTGGCTGATTCTGGCCCCTTCGCCCAGCCCTGCTTTACTTGCAGCCTCGCGGTTGTTCCCCTTTCCCACATAAAGGTCTGAGCCTTGTTCCGAGTCCCACCGAGCTCTTGGCCTCCATGGGCCCTGTGGCCATGAGTTCCACAGATCGACGGTGAGCTGAACTCTCCCTTTTTCCTGCGCTGTGCTGGCTGCTCCCTCCGCACAGGAACATTCCTGTTGCTGCTCCCAGCAGCAGTCACCGCGCTTTGGGTTTTCACCAGGGGCTGGGCCAACCCAGCCTTCGCTCCGGCATTAACCCCTGCCCCCACAACACCTTCCCCCCTCAGTGTCAGTGCTGGCAGCCAGGGGAGCGCGCCCCCTGCTGGCCCTGCGCTGGGAAAGCAGCCGGGCCCAGAGACCCCCTTTGGCCGAAGGCCACGAAGGGGCTGCGTCTTTGCCCAGCTCGCCCCGGTGTTGGTGGGTCGGGGTGGGAGCTGGGGGGGGCTGGCGCTGAGCGGTGCCCCCCCAGCTCCGTTTGGCGGCCATGGCGCTGGGGCGCTCTATGCAAGCGCCATGCGCCCTCGCCAATAGTGACCTCCCATTGAAATGCAGATTCCCCGGCCCTGGAGAACGCTCCGCTCCGGCTATTGAAAGAGAACAGAGGAGCTGGGGCGCCCCCACCGCCCCGGGACATAATCCCTAACCCTTGCGCCGCTTTCCATAAACCCCTTTGATGGCAGGGCCAGGGCGGGGCGGCTGGGGGCACAGCCTGGGAAGCCAGGCAGCCGGGGCAGAGGCAGCGAGCCCAGCTGGGGAGGGGGCAGGGGACCGTTGCGGACGCCTGGTGCCCCATGCCTGTGGGCTGCGTGCTCCCACGCTCTCAGCCGGCCTGGGCCGGAGATGCCCAGCTCCTCCCAGGCCCAGCAGGGATGGGGGCGTGAGGGCAGCACAGGCGCGGAAGCAGGGCTGCGCTAGAGAAACGTAGCTCGTGGGAACAGGACAGGACAGGTGGGCGGGTAGGGTCCAGTCCCCTTTGCCAGATGTTGGAGCCAGTACGGCTCCGGGATCCTGACGCAGCGCAGCCGATCGTGCGCCCTTCCTTCAAGCGCAAGGGCTGGCATGGGGGGAAACACCGAACCAGGGCACGTCAAGGCAGCGGGGCCCAGAAAGCCAGGCTGAAAGGGGCCGCTGGGCTGCGGGGAGGGCCGGCTGCCACTATGGTGGCGTACCCTGGGACCCAGTGTGGCAACGGGGGTGTCTCCCCCCTCAGGGGACCTGGGGCTCTGACACATCCCAGGCAGCTCCCTGCAGCCGCTGAGCCGGTGCTGCGTTCAGGGCGTTCGCTGGGCGTGCCGCGTGTCGGCTGCGTGCCCTGGCATGTCCACCTGTGTGTGTGTTCACGTCGCTGCCGTGGTTTGCACAAGGCGCCTGGCTCGGGGGGGGGGGTCGGCGCGTGCTGTGTCTGCTTGCATACGAGGGGCCTGGCCCCGTGTCCTGCCCGGCCTGCCCCGGCAGGCTGGAAAGGCCGCGCTCAGCCCGCCTGGGGACGTGGGGGTGTGGCTGGTGAATATTTTATGCCCTGATTGACTGCACCCCGTCTTGGTTACACTCTTGCCTTCTCCTCTCGCGTCTGCTCCTTGTTTATTTATTTAATGAATTATTTATCTGCGCTCCCTCTTGCTCCGCCACCCGGCCCCCGCTCCGCCCCTCCAGTTCCCGGGCCCCAGCGATGATTTATTGAACGCTGCCTCCGCTTTGCGGTTGCAACAGTCTGTCACCGGAAGCTGCGGTTAAATATTAACCAGGGCAGGAGCCGGCAGCTCCCCCCCCCCCCCCCCCCGCAGGGCAGCATCCCCAGGTGTGAGGGGGGACCCTGGCTGGCACGGATGGCCCCCTGTGGCAATGCCACGCTACCCCCCCGGCAGAGAGCTCCCCTCCCACCCCACCACGCAGGGGGCCCAGGGCTCAGGTGTGTCTGCCCCCTGCTCCTTGGCCTCGGCGGGTCTCGTGGAGCCCCTGCGCCGTCCTAGCCTTGCCTGGCACCGGCAGGGGCAGGCCCAGAGTGGCATAGGGAGGGGGCAGGGCCCCATGGCCACGCCACAGGCTCGGGCAAGCCAAGCAGCCCCATAGGTTGTCGGGTCTCCCGGCAACCCAGCTCCCGGTGGGGCCAATTTGGGAGTGAATGCCAGAGAGCAACAGCCTCTAATGAGGGGCTGGGGGGAGCAGCTGGGCGGGGCCCCTGGGGTCCTGGTGGGGCCCCGGGACCAGGCTGCCCCAGGCAAGAGGGAAACAACAGCGAGGAGCGCGGGAGCCAGCCGCCGGCCGCCCCAGGGGCTCCCACGCCGCCAGGGGGAGAGGCCTGCTGCTGGGGAACCCGCAGGTCCCAGGTCTGGATCCCGGAGCCGCCCTGCCCTCCCCGGGCCGTGACCCAGGCCGGGGGCCCTCCCAGGAGCTCCCTGAGGAAGCCAGGCCCAATTGCCTCCCTGGTCCCTGCGGTCCCTCCCCCCTTCCACTTGCACCCCATCCTGGAGCCACGTGCCCCCTTGGCTTCTGAGTCAGACACTGTGGGGCCAGCGGCTCCCCCTCCAGGGGCTGGGACTGGCGCTCTGTGCCTTGCAGGGCCTTGGCTCTGGGCCCTGCCGGCGGGGTGTTGGGGGGGCTGGGCAGCAGCCCCTACCCAGTGCCGTGGCGGGGGGAGTGATGCGGGAGCAGCGCCCCAGGTTTGCTGGGGGAGGGGAGGAGAGCAGAGGAAGGGAGGGGAGCTAGAGGGGAGGAGGAAAGTAGGTGTGGTGGGAGCAAGCCGCATTCCCAGCTGGAGACCTCAGAGGGTTGGGGGCATCCAAGGCCACCATCCCGCAGGGACCCCCGTGGCTCACACTGAGACACCTCCACCCCATGCAGCCCTACGCCAGCCCCCGCCCTCCCTGGACCGGCCGGGCCAGGGGCCAGGGGCCAGGGGCATGGCCAGCCAGGGGCTGGCTCTAGGAGCTCTCCTGCAGCCCCGGGCCCCAGAGAGGGAGCCAGGGACAGCGCCTGGAAATCCTCCCTGCACGTGGGACCGAGAGCTGCCTGCCACAGACGCGGGGAAGTGACTCAGCGTCGAGCAACAAACAGCCTCCCCCTCACACTGAAGCCAGACACATGGGCACCCGGGCTCCCCAGCACAGGTGCAGGCCGCCACGCCCGGCCTGCCACGCCTGACCTGCCACGCCCGACCTCCTCCTGCACCCTGCCGGGGAGGGGGGGGGGCATGTGGCTGTCCAGGCCGGGGGGGGGGGTGTTGCAGTGTGCGGCTGGCTCGTGTGTTGCTGTGGGGGAGGGTGGGAACCCCGGGTGTGCGTGTTGCTGGGCCGGCTGGCGCGCTGCGGAGGTGGGAGTGTGTGTGTGTGTGTGCGTGAGAGCGAGAGGTTTCGGTGTGGCCGGGCGTGTTTGTGTGGCTCCATGTGGGGGCGAGTCCATGTGTGTGGCCAGGCAGGGGGGTTCCACGGGGAGGCGTGTGGGCGGCGTTTCCTCGGCCGGGTGGGCTGTTTCTGGGTGGAGACCCCGCACACGGCCGTACCCAGCCGTGGGCAGGCAGAGGTGGGGACCGGGCCAGGGTGGAGGGTCACTCGGGATCTGTCTGGGTCTGGTCATTCCCTCTGCAGCCTGGGGCCCTGCCCGGAGCCAGAGCACTGGGCTAGCTGGACCAGGGCTCTGACTCCGGGTGGCTGCCTGGGCGGTGCCTTGACGGGTGCAGGCTATGGGCTGTGCGCTTGTGCCAGAGACCTTCCAGCTCGGGCAGCAGCTCTGGGACCCTGCAGCCGTCTCTGGGCCTGGGGCCCCAGCATCTGCGCTGTGTTGGGGGGGGCCTGAGTTGTGCCCCGGGGCGGGGAGGCAGCCTGTGGGAGTTTCAGCCTTCACGCGGCTCGCAAGGAAGCACCAGCCTGGCTGCCTGCACCCCTCCCCCTGCCAGCCAGCACCCCGAGGAGCAGCCTGGAGCCGGGCCCCCTCCAGGTGTCCCACCCCAGCCCCCCTGAGCCAGCCAGGCCCCTGGAGGTGCTGCCCCCAACCCCAGGCCATGTGGCCCAGGCTGGATCAGACAGTGAGCAGGAGAAAGGCAAAGTGCAGAGGTCTGGAAGTCGTGGGAGCTCCTGGGCTGGGCACCGCACCTCAGCACCCAGGGCCATGCGAGGTGGTGGGTGCAGGAATGGCCCAGGACCTACTGGGGGCAGCTCTCACCCCCCATACGCCCCTGCCCCCCATCCCTTTGCCTGGTGCTCTCCTCGGCCCCCCTCCCCCACGGCCATTTGGAGCCTCTTGCATATGGTGTATTTTCTTCACTTCACTTCTTCAGATGAATAATTAATAGAAGCTTTTTTGGTCCTGTTGTTTCACCAGCCGCCTCTCCCCCACTCCCCACGAGGGCTCCTGCCAGCACCTCAGGCCCCCGCCCCCTGCCGGGGGTAGCATCCTGCTCCACTCAGGGTCAGGGGCTGGCAGGGCTGGGGGTGTCACTCCCAGCGTCTGAGCCAGGGGTGGCTGTGGCTCTGTGCAGCCAGCCATGGCACCAGCAAGAGGGGACATCTCTCCCAGGGCAGCGCCACTGACGGAGCCTCCCGGCCACCCGCCGCACACAGCGGGAAACTGAGGCGGGTGGCAGAGCTGGGAACTGGGTTCACAAGGCCCATGGGAGGAAGAGCATTGCAGCTTAACTGTGCCTGGCGCTGCTGCTGAATGAGGAGTCGAGGAACCAGCGGCGGCCACCCCTTGCTTGCCTGCAGCCACATTGAACAAGGGTGGGCGGTGCAGCGTCTGCTCAGCTGGGGTTACAGAACGGCCCCCTTTGCAGTGTCAGGCTGGGCAGCGCAGGCCAAGCCCCCCCTGGAACAGGCCCAGTGCACTTTGAGGGGCTGGAAAGCCACATCAGCCTCCTCTGCTGCCAGCCCCTCTGTGGCTCCCCCCGCCCCGGGCTTGTGCCTTGGTGGTGCCAACCCAGCGCTGGCTCGGGGCCAGGCTGCCTGAGGGCCATAACTGGGTGAGACGGGGGTGAAGTTTCTTTTTGAGTTCCAGGGACTGGTTTTCCGGCACCCCCAGCCTGGCTCGTGGGGACCGAGCTGCCCACGGCCACAGGGTTCCAGCAGCGGCAGCAAAGGCCTTTAGTCCTAGATTTTAATTTTTGAAGCAGGGATTTGCTGGGCCAGGGCCTTGCTGTTTTACCCTGTGCCAGGGATTGGGGCCGGGGTTCTGGGCAGTTACCCCTCCGAGCCACCCTCCTCCTGCCCTGCAGGCTGTCACCGTCTGGGGAGATGGGGAGCTCTGGGGGGCAGGGGCTGGCTCCCCTGCATGGGTCATGCCCAGCACAGGGAGCCTGGGAGCAGCAGCACGACAGATGATTAAGAATCAAGTGTCACAAACGAAGCTGCTGTGGAGGAACCAGGCACAAACCCGGCTGGGGGGGCGGGGATGCGTGAATACAAATGCCTCTCTCTGGTCCCAGAGGGGAAAGCGCCAGTCGGAGACGCAGCGGGAGGTGGAGAAAGCAATAAATAATAACAGCAACCCAGAGCGTCCCTGTGACACGCCGCCAGCCAGCAACCCCACTGTTTTACGGACGGGGAAACTGAGGCAGGGGACATGGGCATGATTCGCCTGAAGCAGGGTGTGGGGAGAGGGGCTGGCTTCCAGGCCTCTGCCCAGGCCACCAGCTGCTCTCAGGGTCTCCCAGCTGTGTGGCTTCCATGTCTCTGGGGCAGATGGCTGGTGCAGGTGCCCAGCTCCCATCCCCACGGACCCAGCCTTGACTCGCTTTCTCCCCCCGACGTGGCAGTGCCAGGGGCTGGGAGCAGCCCGGGTGCCTTGGCCGCATGCCCAGCACCTGGCCCCCAGGTGTTTGCCCGGGGGGCAGAGCCGGGTTCCCAGGGGCCCAGCGTGCGCCCCACGGGCGGAGCGGGGGGATCACCTGGCTAAGGCGCCCCTGGGGGGGCAGCACAGACACCGGCCCCTGCTGCGGGCGCAGGGCGGAGCACGCGGGCCCCCCGGCGAGGGGCGGGAGCGCGCCGGGCTGGGAGCGCGCCGCGGGAGCGCGCCGGGGCGGAGCTTGGCGCTGCGCTCGGGAGCTGGCGGCTCCGGCTCGGTTCGGTGCATCGGGGCGCGCCGGGGTGCGCGGAGGACGCTGCGGGGCAGGATGGCTGCTCGGCCGGCCGCGCTCCTGCCACTGCTCCCGCTGCTGCTGCTCAGCCAGGGCCCGGCGGGCAGCGGCTGCAACCGGCACGCGGTGCACTGGAACAGCTCCAACCCGCAGTGAGCGCCGGGGGGCCGGGATCCGGGCGCGGGGGGGGCCGGGATCCGGCGGGGGGGAGGCGGGAACCTGGGATCCAGGCGCGAGGGCGCGGCTCTCGGGGGGCGTGTGGCATCGGGGAGCCGTGGCTGTGCGTGCCGGGGGCTCCAGGACCCCCCCCTCCCGTGGAGCTGGCAGCAGGATGTGTGTGTGGGGGGGGGGCCGTCGGGCTGGCGGGGACCTCAGATTCGGGGGGTTTCGGGTCGCCCCCTGCATCCTCTCCTCCCGTGGCTGTTAATGCTGGCCCCCCACTTCCATGAAGGGGCCGGGGGCAGGTCAGGACGGGGGGGCGCGTCCCCTCCCCGCCGGAGGCTTTGGGCGGAGGGACGGCCGCCATCAGCGCCCGGGCACGGTCCTGGCTGTGCACAGCCCCCCCCCCGACAGGCACGGCGCCCCCCACCCCCATACAGTCCACCCCTTGGCACGGCGCCCCCCCCTCCCCTCCCTTCCCCTCCCGGCCGGGCCGCCGCGCTCTGCCCATTGGCAGGGCTGGTCTGGGGCGCCCCCCGCAGGCTGAGCCGCTGCGTGTTCTGCTGGTCGGGGGGCAGCGGGGAAGTTGTCTGGGGAGCCGGTGTCAGAGCCCCGGTGTCAGAGCCCCGAGCATCCATCCACAGAGGCTGTCGCCTGGGCACTGTCTGGCCTGGGGGCAGGACCCAACAGCTGCTCCCCTGGGGCGCTGGCGCTGCCCTTGCCGCCCCCTGGCTCCCAGGGTGCTGGACCTGGACTGGGGGAGCCCGTAGCTAGCTGCCCCCGAGCCCTAGGCAGCGGGCACGGCCCCGTCTGAACATGCCCCAGGAGGCTGGGCTGGGTGAGTCAAAGCCACATGCACAGCCAGCGCCAGCCCACGCCAGCCTGGGGGGGGATCCAGTGCACCCGTGTGTCCATCCGTCTGTCCCCCCCCCCCCCGCCCCATGCGCACAGACGATGTCTCACTGCCCGTCTGCCTGTCTGTCTGGGTCAGGCGCTGGGGGCGACACCCACTGGCCACAGGCGGCTTGGGAGGTTGGCGGCAGGAGCTGGGGTGCCCACTGGGCAGGCCGGGCAGGCGCCGGAGGGGTCCTGGCCCTGATGGGGCTGGCCGCGTGGGCGAGGCCATCGGGGCGATGGCTGGAAACGGACGGCCTCGCGGATGCCAGCTGATGGGGCGGGGCGGGGCTGGGCTGAGGTTGCTGCCCTGCCCAGTGCCATTCCCTTAGACTCTGGACTCCCGGGGCTCAGCTGCCCTGTGTGGGGCTGGGGGCAGGCGGCCGCAGCAGCTGCAGGCGTCACCCTTGGATTTGTTAAGTGCGGCTCTGAGGATGGCTGGCGAGGTTGGCGCTGGTGTGAGCGGAGCTGCAGGAGTCCAGCCGATCCATGGCCAGGAGCCCATCAACCCCCCCCCCACTCCCTTAACACCCCCTTGCTCAGGGCGGGGGGCAAGCTGGGGTGTTGCTGAGGTGGCAAGGCCAGCGGCCGAGTGGGGATGGGGGGTGCCCAGTGCACTTTGCCGGAGGTGTGAAATGGGTGTGGGCTGCCTGGCGATTCAGGGGTGTCCCCAAGCCTGGCCAGGGGAAGGGAGGCTCTGCCCCCTGGTTGCGGAGGGGGAGGAGGGGACCCTGGCTCTGCGAAAGGCAGCCCCGGTTCCTTTTCCTGGGGGAATCATGACCAAACGGGAGAGGGGCCCGGGGCCAGCTGGGGCATCCGCACCATGCCGGTTCTGGGGGGTGCCCCCCCTCCGCGTCTGGCCCTCCCCCACGCTGTGTGTCTCTTTGTCCAAGGTGGGAGCGCCTTCCCTTCCCATTCAGATTGTGTCGCGAGGCGGAAGCGCAGGCCCCATAAATTGCGCGTGTGAGAGAGACGTGCAGAGCCCAGGCGCAGCACAATGGCGAAGTGGCTGGCTCACCCCGGCACGGGCGCCTTCCCGCTGGCCCCTCCCTGAGCCAGGCCCCAGCGTCCCAGCCCCGGGGCTGTGGCCAGGTCTCCAGGCAGCCGGGGCTGGATTTCCCAATGTGTCCGTCCGTCGTGTGTCCCTGGGAGTTCCCTTGTCACGCCCTTGTGAGCGGTGGTGACAGGCTCGGGCTGGTGCCTCCGTGTGGCGGTGCCCATGGGCTGCGAGCCGCCCGGGCTGGCCGTGCCGGGATGAAATGCCTCCCCGGAGTCGCCGTGCTGCCCCTCCGAGCCCCTGGGGGGGGAGGAATCGCACGGTGGGGCGGCCAGCCCCTCCCTCACAACACCTGCACCCCACAGGCCCAGCGTGGGGCGCGACAGGAGCCGGCGCCGGGCGGGGGGGCTGCGGCAGCCCCGTTCCTGGGCGGGTGAAGCGCTGATATTTATGGCCAGGCAGTGCGGCAGGGCGGACTTGGTTAGAACCGTGCGGCAAAGCAGCAGTGTGAGAGTGAGGCTGGGGGGGGAATTCGGCTCCCTGGGCAAATCCTGGCCCCCTCGGCAGGATCAGCTCCTTGGGGGGCTGCAAGCGCCTCCTTCGGGGGGCTGTGCCGGCTGCAACTGGCGGCGTGTTAATCTGCCCACCCGGATTGCTGAGGGGGCCAGCTGGGGGCCCGATTCCCTAGTTGCAGCACCCCGAGGCACCTGGCATGCTTGTGTGTTCCCCTCGGGGGGTTATGCCCCCTGCCTCCCCAGCTGGTGCCTCCCTCCACACGGGCACAAGGGGTTTTCGGCTCCAGCGTGCAGTGCCCCACCCCCTCTCCTTTTCGGGTCCTGCCCATGCCCACCCGTTGCCTTGGCCCCTGCTGCCCCCTCCTCTGCATGCCCGGCTGGATCCGGGCCCAGGGGTGGCCAAGCCAGGATCAGCGCTCTGGCCAGGGCTGGGGGGAGCAGTCGGGCTGCTCCTTGGTCTCCCCTCTGCCCCGCTTGAGGCCCCAGCCTCAGAGCCCTGAAGGGGGAGGGGGGAGTTGTCACCCCCAGAGCACCCCAAGGCTGGGGATCCCGTGATGCGGGCTGGGCGGGGGGGTTGGCTTGTCCCCCCCCGGGCAGAGGCCTGTGGCTGGTGTGGGGCTGGGCAGGTATGGCCATGAGGGGGGCACAGAACAAGCCTGGCTGTGGGGCTGTCCCCTCCCCTGTCACACCAGCCTGGTCTTTGTGAGCAGGGGTCCCTGCCCTGCTGCCTGTGCTGGGGGTAAACCCGTCCTGGGGGATGGAGTTGGCTCCCTGGGGGGTCCGGTGCTGCCCTGAGCAGCCGGGCCGGGCCTGGCTCTGTCTAGGCAGGTGCAGGCTCCCGGGGGCAGTGGGCAGGGCCAGGTGGGGGATGAGCGAGGGGGTGGGTCTTTCGCTCACCCCGCAGAGGATGGGGTTTGTATTGGCTACCTGGTTAGTGGAGAAGGGAAGGAGCCGGGTCCGGGAGCCACCCCGCTGCGGCTCTGCAGCTGAATGTACGAGGAGCCGGGCGCGCGGGCAGCCTGGCTCCGGCGGTTCAGTTGCAGAGCCGCAAGGGCGAGCTCCCGGAGCCGGCGCAAGCCAGGACCGAGCTGGGCTGCCTGCCCAGCCCAAGCAGCCCCCGTCTGTGGCGAGCCTGGGCCCGCTGTGGGCAGAGGCTGCTTTGTGGCAGCCTCCCCTGCCCCCCTGCACGCTGGGGCATCTCTCAGGGGCGGGGGCGGCGGGGGGGCAGGAACCCAGTGCTGAGGGGGGGGCTGAGCCAGGGAGAGGTTCCCAGGGGCTGGGCTCTGACAGGGGGATGGAGGACTCTGGCACCTGAGGGTGGGTGTGTCTCTTGCTGGTGCTCTAGACATGTGGGGCTGGAATGGACCCCCAGAGGCAAAGCGAGTGCAGCCCCCGGCACTGAGACAGGGCCATGGAAACCTGGCGGGGTGTGTGTGTGTGTGTGGGGGGGGGTCCAAGCCCTCCTGGCTCCAGGGCGTGACTCGGGAGCGGGCCCCATGCCCAACCTGCCTCTCCCTGCCTGTGTGTCGGCATGTCGCGGCCCCTGTTGGCCCCCTGCTCGCTGCACCAGCCCTTCCCGGGTCTGAGCTGTTCTCAGACCCCGGTTTCTGTGGAGCGTCCCGGGCCGCTGGGCCCGTCTGTCGGCCTCTCCCCCACCACAGGGCGCCTGACTCTGGGGCTGGCAGGTGTGTGGGTGGCCGGGGGGTGTGGCGCTGGCGTAGGCCGTGGAATGGGGCAAAGGTGGCCGTCGGGGGCGGGCCCGTGGGGTTCCGAGAAGGGGACGGGCCCCGGGGCAGGGAGGGGTGGCAGGCTTGGGGGCTGCCCAGTGTAGAAGTGCAAGGCACAGGCTCAGCCGAGGGGCTTCCCCCGGCCCATGGGCGGGTCTGGGTCAGCCAGTCACTGCCTGGGTCCCTCGCCCCAGGACTGCAACCTCCCGGCAGTCACTGGGGCGTGCCCTGGCCGGCCCCACGCTCAGGGGGCTCTGCCAGCCCTGCTCCGCCCTCCAGTGGGGGCCAGGGCCGCAGTCCTGCAGCGGCTGCTGTGCGGGGGGGGGGGGGGGGCCGTCTGCTCTGGGGGTCCTGGGAGCGGGGCTGGGCTGGTCCCTCCTCTGCCAGCCTGCTAGACGGGGCTGCAGCCATCCCGTGGGCAGAGCTTGGGCACCCTGTGTGCAGCCCCCCCCTCCCCTAGTATTTTCAGCATTTCACCCTCTGGGGAGCTGTATGGGAGGGGGAACTGAGCTCATCCCAAAAAGCCACCTCAGGGGGAGGCCCAGTGCAGCCTGGGATTGTCCCCATCTTCCTGGGTGGCCAGGTCCCTGGGGCTCCCCCCTAGCTGTGTGGACCCCTTGGTCTGTCCGTCTCCTGCCCCTGCAGCAGCCCCCCCCATCTGCATGATGCTCCATGGGGGGCAGGTGTAGACCTGGGGACTGGGACTGTGCTGCAGGGACACTGAGGAGGAGGGATGGAGCCCAGTGACCCTGGGGATCCAGGTATCAGGTGGCGGGGGCAGGGGAGGGCTTGGGTCTCGGGTGCAGCCCTCTGATGGGGCTGGAGGCAGCTTGTCTCTGGCAGGTTCTGCGCTGAGGGCAGCAGGAGCAAGCAGGAGCTCTCCAGGCACGGTGGAGGTGGGGGGCTGCCTTAGCTACCCCTCTGGCAGCATGGGACACGTGGGGCAGCAGCATGCCCTCGGGGGCGCAGGGCCGTCCTAAGCAATGGAGCTCGTGGGTCAGAGCAGTGAGTCGGAGCCAGGGCGCTGTCCCCGGCTTGGGAGACTCCTGGGCCGATGGAGCGGCAGAGCCCCCAGTGGGTTGGGTTTGGCCGCCGGCTCCCACCCACTTTCCAGGCACCAGGGTCTGTCGCGAGGTTCCCTCTAATCTCCTCCGTCCCTGGGCAGACTTTTTGCCCCGTGTGTGGAATAAATGTTGTTCTGCGCCCTGAGGCGTGTGGGCATGTGCACCCCCAGCAGAAACTAAAGACGCAGCTGTGGGCGCTGTGCTGTCAGCCGAGTGGCATTGGACTCTCCTAGGTGGCTGCCCAAGTGCCCAGCTTCCAGGGACACTGCCCCCAAGCCAGCATCCGGGGCTGCTTGCCTGGCCCTGCACCAGGCCTCTCCGTCACCCCGGGGTGCTCCGTGCTGGAGCGAGGGGCGCCGGAGGAAGTGGTTGGCATTGTACCCAGGGTTTACAGCTGGGGTCATGGGCCCCCCGCCTGTGCTCCTGGCCCAGCTCTGTGGGGGTGACTGTGGGGGGGCTGCTGGTTACCGGGGTTGGCCTTTCCAATTGGGGGCATTGTGGGGAGCTGGGTGGGGTGGTGGGGGAGGGGCCCTGGGGCATGGGCGGTGGAGCTGGAGGGCGCTGGTTGGGGGTGCTGGGGCGCTGGCTGTGGGGGAGGGGCTGGGGGGCTGGCTGGGGGGGAGGGGCTGGGGGGCTGGCTGGGGCACTGGCTGTGAGGTGCGCTCCTGTGGGGGAGGGGCTGCGGGGTGCTGGCTGGGGGGGGCTGGGTTGCTGGCTGGGGCGCTGGCTGTGAGGTGCGCTCCTGCGGGGGAGGGGCTGCGGGGCGCTGGATGGGGGGGGCTGGGGTGCTGGCTGGGGCGCTGGCTGTGAGGTGTGCTCCTGCGGGGGAGGGGCTCCGGGGTGCTGGCTGGGGGGGGCTGGGGTGCTGGCTGTGAGGTGCGCTCCTGCGGGGGAGGGGCTGCGGGGCACTGGCTGTGAGGTGCGCTCCCGCAGGGGAGGGGCTGCGGGGCGCGGGCTGGGGGGGCTGGGGCGCTGGCTGTGCGGCCCCGGGGGCGGGGAAGGGTGATATTTTCCACTTTGCAGCCTGTAATTATGAGGCCCAGCCTGGCAGGCGCAGCCGATCCCTGGGATCCTACGCGCGGTGGGTGTGGCTCCGTCCTTGACTCAGGGCAGCTCCGGCGTGGAGCCAGGTTCCCTCCCCTCCCCAGCTGGCAGGGACCAGACCGTGCTGGGCCGGGTAGGCAGCTCTGAGCTGCCTTACGCTCATGCCCCTTCCTGCCTCAGCCCGAGTGCTCCCCGCCAGTGGCGCCCTGGCTGCCCTGCTGCGGCCCGGCCCCGCCGGCGGGCGGGAGTGGGGCGCGCTGGTGCCACGCAGCGGGAGAGGCTGGTGCCCCTGGGGTGAAGGTGTTCACCGAAAGTGCCCAATGAGTCACAGCGTGTGTGCAGGGCCTGGTGTGGGGGGTGCTGCTGCTTGGTGGGTGCGGGGCAGGTTACAGGCTAATGACCCCTGGCTTGGGGGCAGCTGCCGCTTGGGGTGGGTGGGGAGGGACTGGGGTCATGCCTGGGAGGGGCATGCTTGCCCTGGGTGGGTAATACTAGGGAGCAATGGGCATAGGGCAGGCTGTGATGGGCACATGCTGCCAGGGTACGATGACTATGGGGCAGGTTTTGAGGGGGCACATGGTGCCGGGGGCCTTGGGCATGGGGGGGGTCGCTAGGGGGCACATGGTGTCAGGGCTGCAGCGGCTTGCTCCTGTCCGGGCTGGTAATTGAGTCGCTGCCTGTGGATTGATCGTTTAATTAAAACCCAATTAAAAAGCTCATTGATCTTGTTAGCAGAGCTGGGAAGGTTTGGGCTTTACCAGAGATTAAAAGGATTGTGGGGCTGCGGAGGTGCGGGGAGCTGGGCCTGGACACCGCGCGTGTGGGCCGACCTGCTCTCTTCACAGCCAGCCTTGCCCTCCACCGCCGGGGCTGCCTGGGGTGGGGTCAGCAGGAGACGGGGGAGAGCCCGGTGCCCCTGGCCTGCAGCGCACGCGGCCGTTTGCAGTGACAATGCAGGGTGCGTATTGGTGCGTGTGACGTGCGGATGGGCCAAGAGCGTGTCCGTGTGCTCACGGAGGAGCCGTGCGTGTGCACGATGCTGCGGTGACAAGGCGTGTTGCACGCAGAGGGTGTCTGGAGCACCATGCGCGTGTGGCTTGGCCTGCCCCCGGGGGGTGACTGGAGATGGTGTTGGGGGGGCTGCTGGCGCTGGTCTGGGCCTTGTTTCCCAGTGCTGGGTGTCTGGCTGGCTGGCTGGCTGCCCTGCCGGCTTCATCTGGCCCTTTGCATCTGGCTGCCCCGTGCCGTGGCCAGAAGGGGAGGCAAATTAGTGGCACTTCTCTGCGGACCACAAGGGTCCAGCTCCCAGAGCAGGACGGAGAGGCTGCCTGGCTGGGGAGGGTCCGAGGGGCCTGAGCTGGGCCATGCAGCAAGTGGGTGCCCGGGGTCTCCTGGCCTCTCTTCCTGCACCACCCAGCCCCGGCCCCGGCTGTGCCACGGCTCCTTGGCTTGGTGCGTAGCCACCGCAGGGCCTGCCGGGTGCACGGGGCTGGCCCTGCGCGGCCCAGCTGCAGGCCGTGCTGCACTGCACCACCCGCTCGGTGGCATCGTGTTAGCCAGCGTGTGGCCGCCGGCTGGGATTTATCGCAGCAGCCGGGGGCAGAGCAGCCGCCAGGTACCAGGGTCCCGATGGTGCTGGGCAGTGGGTGCCCAGGGAGGGTCCACCAGGGGCATCCATCTGCCCAGCTCCGCCCAGCCGGTGCCACTGCCTTGCAGAGCTCTGCTCTAGAAACGCAGTCGTGCAGAAGTGATGCAGCCCATTCCGCTCCCTGCTTAACCCTTCGGGCACCGGAGCGGGCAGGGCCCGCCGGGCCGGGCCGAGTCCCAGAGACACTTGGCCAAGGGCGCCCGTGGACTGGGGACAGGAGGCAGCTGCGGTTTCTGCCCGCCCTCAGCTGGGGGCCCTGTGCAAGAGGGGGCTAAAAAGGTACCTGTGGAGGCTGCCTTCTGGGATTGGGACCCCCTGTGCCCCGGGAGGGCCAGGGCTGCAGCTGAGGCACAGGGAGAGTCCCCCGTTGGGATCTGTGATTCCAAGGGCGACGTCGGGTCTGGAGGCGGCTGCTGGGATGGGGCAGCAGCAGCTTCTCCGCGTCTGCGCATCGTGCCCAGGGTCCATCGCTGAATGTGGCTCGCTGGTTGGCTCGTGAGCTTGCCGGGCGAGGTGCCGGCAGGGGGCGTGGCAAGAGCTCCCAGCAGCAAATTCGTGTGAGCCACTCAGGGCCAGAACAGTGACCTAGAGCTCCCGGCTACCCCAGCCACTCCCAGCAGGGGGCGCTGTGGGAATGGGCAGGGCACTGGCTGTGCAGGGGAAATCTGGCTACCCCAGCTCACCCAGCAGGGGGCGCTGTGGTGATCCAGGCAGGGCGCTGGCTGTGGGGGGAGATCCTGGCTACCCCAGCCACTCCCAGCAGGGGGCGCTGCGGGAAAGGAGGCAGGGCGCTGGCTGTGGGGGAGATCCTGGCTACCCCAGCCACTCCCAGCAGGGGGCGCTGTGGTGATCCAGGCAGGGTGCTGGCTGTGGGGGGAGATCCTGGCTACCCCAGCCACTCCCAGCAGGGGGCGCTGTGGTGATCCAGGCAGGGTGCTGGCTGTGGGGGAGATCCTGGCTACCCCAGCCACTCCCAGCAGGGGGCTCTGTGGGGCACAGGGGGGAGGCCCTAGTCCATGCTCTCACCCTTGCTGCCCCATTGAACCCCAGCAGACTCCCCAGCCCTGCCTGGGCCTTGCCCCTGGGGAGGGGTGTGTTGTGGGGGGCCACAGCACTGTCGGCATGGGGCCAGTTGGGCCCCGCCCCTGGCTGCCCCTCTTGCAACAGTCTCAGCTGCAGGCCCCTGGCTGCTGGGAATAGCCCCTCCCCCCAGTGACCAAGGCCTCCCTGCAGGGCTGGGGATGGCTCATTAAGGAGGCTGTTTATCAGGAGCTGGCTCTAATGGGCCCCTGGGGGAGGGGTGCTCTCCTGCGGGCGGGGTCCAGCTCCCCGGCAGGGGACAGGCTGGGCTACTGGTGCTGGCCTGGGGCGGCCCAGGCTGTTCCTGCCCACAGTGTCCATCCTGGGCTGTGGGGTCCTGGGGGTCTGTTCCGGGGCTGGGCCCATGCCGGGCCCCAGGGCTCTGGGGCCACAGCCAAGATGTGTAGCATGGGGGACGGGGACTCTGTGAGCCGGGTGGCATCAGCCCAGGGCTGATCCATGCGGCCTCCAGCCGGTCAGTGGGGCTGGTGCGCTCCCGCCTGCCGCCCTGGGGCCCACGCGGAGTTAATTACATGGCTCGCTCAGGGCCCGGGGCTGTTTCTTCATAACAGCCTTTCTCTCCTTCCCAGCCACATCAAAGGAGAACATGAAAGGGCCCTGGCTCTGCGTGGGGCGTCACCTCGCTGGCTGGGGCGAGGAATTACCTGGCCACCCCTCCTGCTGGGCCGGGCGCTTGGCTTTGGATCCTTGTTTGGGTGGGGGATGGCAGGGCTGGCTTCGGACCCGCGCAGGGGCCTGGCCTCAGATCCTCGCTTGGTGGGGGCTGGAGGGGCTGTACGGCTGCACAGGGGCCTGGCTTTGGACTCACATTCATGGGGGGATGGCGGGGCTGTACGACCGCACGGGGGCCTAGTTGGGTGTCTTTGGTCTGTGTGGCGTTCCCAAGGCCGAGCCCTGCCGCTAGTGCTTCACTAGGGCCTGCCCCGCCACAGATGGGATTCATGGGGCGAGATGAAGCCCCACAGGTCCTGCAGCATCTGCAGCCTGTTCCCCATAACTGCAGCCTGCCTTGTGCCCTCACCTGGGGGCTGCTGGCCATGAGAGCTGGGGGACAAAGGGGAGCGATTGTGGGGGGACACCCGTCCAGTGATGCTGGCATGAATCTGGCTGGCGCAGGCCACGGTTTGCCCCTGGGTTCTCCGAACACCTCCTGTGCTGGGGGGCTGCTCTCCCCCCTCTGCCCCCTTGCATCTGTCGGGGTCTGGGGCCCCCAGGAGATGCAGGGGCGGGGAGGGGATCCAGGCTGGTGCCTTTCCGTGGATGTCGTGTTCCAGCTCTGGTCTGTTGGCCCGTGGGGCTCCCGGCGAGGCGGCTCTGCAGCAGCGAGCACAGGGCACGCCAGGTTTGGGGGCAGACAGGCTGGGATTCGGGTGCCCCAGCAGTGTGCCCTTGGCACTGCTGCTCAGAGACACCCGTCCCGGGTCCAGGGAGCCCAGGGCCTGCCCCTGACAGGGCTGGTGCCCACCGGAGGGGATGACCAGGAAGGGCATTACCCCCCCCAGTGGCATGGGGGTGCATGGGGCAGGGCTGTGCCCAGCCCACCCTGTTCCCATGGCCCCCGGGAACTCAGCTCATTCTTTTCTGAGCTCAGCTGGGCTTTGCCCTGGCCCCCCCCTTCCCTGGCAGAGGCCTGCAGGGTCGCTCTGGTGTGACGGGACCTGCCGCTGGCTCATTTCACTGGTGACCCTGGTTCTTGTATCCCGGGGAGGGGGGTGGAGGGACATGTCCCTGGTCCCTTGGCCCCCACTGACGTACAGACCTCGGTCATGTCCCCCTTGTCAGCTCTGCCAGCCCCGGTTTCACCTCCTCCCAGGACCAGGGAGCCTGCTCCAGCCCTGCCACGGCTTTTGTGGCCCCTCCGCCCCGTTTCCAGCTCGGAGGCTCCCGGGTGTGCTGGGGCAGCCTGTCTGGGCATGGAGAAGGGCTCCGGCAGGGCTGAGACGGGGGCTGATGTTCGCTGCCAAGCCCCAGGCCCTGGCATTGCAGCGCGGGGCTGACAAGTGCTGGAGGGAGCAGTGAGGGGAGAGGACTGAGCCCGAGGGGCGCGTGGGAGCCACCTGGGGATGGGGCACGGAGGCGCCGTTGCTTGAGCTGGCAGGGCCTGCGGGCGCATCCCTGTTGCTGGCCCAGCAGCAGGGGCAGGGCAGAGGGACAGGCCTTAGACAAGCGTGGAAACTCCAGAGGGCAGGGAGGGGAGTGGCTGGGAGTTTGGGCAGCAGGGCCCCATGTCAGCTGTACCGGCCGCCAGCTGAGCAGAGCGCAGGGGGGCAGAGGGGAGCTGGCGAATGGGGAGCGCTGGCCCAGCGAGAGAGGCACCCGGCTCCCTGGGCAAAGCAGAGGGGGAGGCTTGCGGGGACCCCTTGCAGCACAGCGAGATTGCGAGCCGGGAACGGTGGGGGGGCACAGTGGGCAGGACTCTGACCCGCCCCTCTCCATCCATGAGCTGGGCAGCCCCCTGAACAGCCAGCCTGGCGCCCAGCTCACACGTGCAGAGCAGAGATCTGTGGGTCCGTGCCGGCCGGCCACACCCTGGCTTGGTGTTCCCGTCCTAGCCCGCTCGCTGGTGGGGCTATGGGAGAGCCATGGCCTGGGAGTGGGGAGAGCCCAGGGCCCACGCCGGCATCTCTCAGCCTGGCTGGCGAGATGCCCCCATGATCCGCACCCTGGAGCCCCCCTTCCCGGGCAGCGCGGAGGCTGGGCGGGTCTGTGCCCCCAGGAGCTGGGCTTTGTGGGCTCAGTCCTGTCTGATCTCCTGCCCCTGTTCCAGCATGCCCCGCTCAGCTGGGCCAGGCGGTGCCAGGCATGTGCCAGCCTGCAGAGCTGATCGGGGGGGGGGGGCGATGCCTGTCCGATGCGGTGCCCTGGCTGTGTCCGCCCCTTGGGCCGGACCAGCAGGATGGATGGGCGGGGGGAGGCAAGCAGCCGACAACGGTGTGCCCAGACGGGCCCGGAGCAGCCGGGGTTGTGGTGTAACGGGAGCCAGGCCTGTGGGTCCGTCCGTCAGGCCCTGCTCGTCCCGGCGCTGGGAGCAGGGGCCCGTCCCAGCGGGGCGGGTGAGTGGCCGCGGGGGGGATTAGCGCAGGCCGGGGTCCCAGCGAGCTGGGATTAGCGCCCTCCCGGGTCGCTCCTGAGTGGATCTGAGGGGCTTGTGGCTGTAATCGATGCAAATGAGGCTCCCGCGGGGCCACCCTTTACGGGATTAAGGCAGTAACGGGATTAGCTGGAAGAGGGTGAAAATCCTTTCTCTGAGCCCTGGCGTGTGGCAGGACCAGGATCTCCCCCCCCCCCCCGCCGGGCTGCTCTCCAGAGTGGGGCTGGGCTGCCCTCCGCGCCTCGCCCCTCCCTGGAGTGGGGGCACAGGGAACACCCTGCCGGCCCAGCTGGGGGGCGAGGCGCCGGATGCAGCCCGGCCGGGCTAACCGGCCTGCGTTCTCGGCCCTGCTTTGCATTGCGGAGCCGCCCGGCCTGTCTCAGCACCAGCTCTAGGCCTGTGCGGCCGAGGGAGCCCCATGCTGGGGGCTGGGGCTGCCGCGCTGGCTGGGGATGCAGGGAGGTCTGGGGGGGGGCTCACATCTCCCTCGTCTCTCAGCACAGAGCTCAAAGGTGCCATTTCCCCCGGCTCCCCCTTGCCTCTCCCGCTCCCTTGGGCCCCCCTTGGCCGTGCCCCCCCTGGGGGCCCAGCTGTGTGTGAGAAACGCGGGGGACCGGGCGAGGCAGGGGGTGTTTAGTGGGGGGAGGAAGGAGCTGGGGGGGGCCATCCCCTCACCAACGCCCCCTGCTGGGAGAGGCCGGGCCCCTCTGGCTGAGGTCTGTGCGTGTGTGGAGGGAAAGGAGCCGGAGGAGGGAGCCCGGGATGGGCAGGGGGCAGGTTTTCTGGGGTCCCCCCGTCTCTGGCAGCCTCGGCAGCACCGAGGGCTGGGTCCAGGGCAGCGGGTGCTGGGCTCTCCCGCGGTGCCCGGTGCTTCTGGCGCCCGTCTCCAGCCTCTCGTGGGGGGCTGAGGGCAGCTGCTGGGCAGTTGTTAGGCTGTGTCGCTCAGCGCCATGTGGGGGGCAGCCGGCCCTGGGAGCGGCAGCATGGCAGGCCCGGGAGCCCAGCCAGCCCCTCCCGCAGAGGCTGGTGTGACGTGGGGCGGTGCTGGGCTCTCTGGTGCCCTGACCCTAGCCACAGGCCGAACCTCCTGCCCCTAGAGCCCAGCTCCATTCCTGTCCCGGTCACCTGCCCCCCCAGCCCTGCCAGTGCCCCTCACTCCCACCCCGCAGGCCCCTGCCCCCCCGCTAGTGCCCTCATTCCCGCCCCACAGCCCCCTGCCCCCCCGCTAGTGCCCCTCACTCCTGCCCCGCAGCCCCTGCCAGTGCCCCTCACTCCTGCCCCACAGCCCCGCTTCTGAGTCACGGCTCAGTCAGATGGTGGTGGTTTTGCAGCTGATTATGATTCAGTGCCCATGTCTGGAGGGGCGGGCAGGTGGCACCATCAACCCCTCCCACTGGCCTCCCGTGCTGCTCGTGGGGAGGGCAGAGTCCCCGCTCCATGACCGAGGAGCCTCACTGCCTCTATGGCCGGCATGTTCCCCCTCGGATCTGTCCCAGCCCGGTGCGGAACACATTTTGTTCTGCGCACTAAGGCATGAGTGGATGCACACCACTGCCGGAAACAAAACCCAGCTGGGTTGCTCTGCTAAGCAGCAGGGCGCCATGGGGGCCTCTGCCTGGTGGCTGCGCAAACACCCAGCTTACAGGAACAGCCCCCCCTTCTTCAGGCCCTGATGTGGAATGGGCTGGAGGGTAAAGCTCCTGGGACCTTGTAGAAAGCTGGGGACCAACCCTGCCCCCCCCAGTCTGGCTGCTCCCCATGAGCTCTGTCTGGGTGTGGGGCTGGGCACAGGGAGGTGGGCGTGAGCCCCTGCTGCAGGTGTGTGGGGGGGAGGACGGGGCAGGAGCTGGGCTGGGGGGGCAGGCGGGAGCAAGGGGGTGGGGGTCCAGGCGGGTCCGGCCTGTCCCTGACACCGGCTCTCCCCCCCCCCCCCCCCCCCCCCAGCCTGCACCGGGAGGGCTACACGGTGCAGGTGAACGTGAACGACTACCTGGACGTGTACTGCCCGCACTACAACGCCTCGGTGCCGGCGCGGCGCACGGAGCAGTACGTGCTCTACATGGTGAGTGCCGAGGGCTACCGCTCCTGCAACACCAGCCAGGGCTTCAAGCGCTGGGAGTGCAACCGGCCCCACGCGCCCCACAGCCCCATCAAGTTCTCGGAGAAGTTCCAGCGGTACAGCGCCTTCTCGCTGGGCTACGAGTTCCACGCCGGCCACGAGTACTACTACATCTGTGAGTGGGGGGCTGGCTGGGGGGGCGTGGGTCCAAAGGGAGGGACTAGTGGGGGGGGGGCTGACCAGGGGGCCCAAAGGGGAGAGCTGACTAGAGGCACTGACCGGGGGGCCCTGGGGGGGGCCATGCCACAGGCAGCGCTGGGAACAGCCGGCATTGCACCGAGGAAGGGGAGTTGTCGGGACACACAGCCGGGAAGCCCCAGCCGCTGGTCAGATGCCCCTTGTTCCTCTCTGCCAGGCTTGAGCACTGAGCCCTGTGCCCACCACGGGGAGCCCCTGGCTGGGAGCCGAGCCCTGGGCAGCTGCAGACCAGGGGGTCGGGGGTGGGGCAGGACCCTGGGGTAGCAGTAAATCCCAGCTGCGGCGTGGCCCCCGGCCCCCAGGCTCTCCCGGGGGGGGGGTCTGGTAGGGGTGATGCCAGGGCTGCTTTGCTCTCTTGCAGCAAGCCCCACGCACAGTCACCGTCGGGCCTGCCTGAGAATGAAGGTGTTCGTGTGCTGCGCCTCCAGTGAGTACCGCCCGCCCAGGGCCGCCTGGCTGTGTCCAGCTGGGCTGGAGGGGTGCCGGGGTGGGGGGCTCGTTAGCAAAGGGGCAGGCGTGTCCCCTGGGCTGATGGACTCTCTCCCCCTTCCCCTGCCTGCAGCCTCGCACTCGGAGGAGAAGGCGGCGCCCACCCTCCCGCAGCTCACCCTGGGGCCTGAGGTGAAGATCCAAGACTTGGGTGAGTGTAGGGCACCAGCGTGGCAATCTGGGGCCTCCCCCCCTTCCCCCCCACTGGGAGCTGCCAGGGCAAGCTCTGACCCTCCCCCCGCCCACAGCGCCCCCTGCTGGGAGAGGCCAGGGCTAGCTCTGACCCCCCCACAGCTGCCCCTGCTGGGAGAAGCCAGGGCTAGCTCTGAACCCCCCCCACAGCTGCCCCTGCTGGGAGAGGCCAGGGCTAGCTCTGAACCCCCCCCATAGCACCCCCTGCTGGGAGTGGCTGGGGCTGGACGAGACAGGAACTCCCCCCTGCAGCCTATGCTCCAGCTTACACCCCCTGCTGGGAGAGGCCAGGGCTAGCTCTGAACCCCCCCACAGCTGCCCCTGCTGGGAGAGGCCAGGGCTAGCTCTGACCCCCCCCTCCCCATAGAACCCCCTGCTGGGAAAGGCCAGGGCAAGCTCTGACCGCCCCTCCCCCATAGCACCCCCTGCTGGGAGAGGCCAGGGCTAGCTCTGACCCCCCCCATAGCACCCCCTGCTGGGAGAGGCCAGGGCTAGCTCTGACCCCCCCCATAGCACCCCCTGCTGGGAGAGGCCAGGGCTAGCTCTGACCCCCCCCCCATAGCACCCCCTGCTGGGAAAGGCCAGGGCTAGCTCTGACCCCCCCCCCATAGCACCCCCTGCTGGGAAAGGCCAGGGCTAGCTCTGACCCCCCCCCATAGCACCCCCTGCTGGGAAAGACCAGGGCAAGCTCTGACCGCCCCCCCCCACAGCACCCCCTGCTGGGAAAGGCCAGGGCAAGCTCTGACCGCGCCCCCCCCCCCATAGCACCCCCTGCTGGGAAAGGCCAGGGCAAGCTCTGACCGCCCCCCCCATAGCACCCCCTGCTGGGAAAGGCCAGGGCAAGCTCTGACCGCCCCCCCCATAGCACCCCCTGCTGGGAAAGGACAGGGCAAGCTCTGACCGCCCCCCCCAGCACCCCCTGCTGGGAAAGGACAGGGCAAGCTCTGACCGCCCCCCCCCCATAGCACCCCCTGCTGGGAAAGGCCAGGGCAAGCTCTGACCGCCCCCCCCCCAGCACCCCCTGCTGGGAAAGGCCAGGGCAAGCTCTGACCGCCCCCCCCCACAGCACCCCCTGCTGGGAAAGGCCAGAGCTGGTGCGCCCGACCCCTCCATGCATTTCTGAGCAGCACAAATGCCCATTGGACCCCTGCACTCCCTGGCAAGGTCCCAGGCCTGGCGAAAGTCACCTATCCCTCCAGCCCCAGCAGGCTGCCTCTGCCCACCCCCCCCCGATCCCAGGGGTGGTGAATGTGGCCACCGGCGGCCCCCCTCAGCCTCTCTCTCTCCACAGATCACTTTAACCCGGAGACCCCCAAGCTGGAGAAGAGTGTCAGCGGCACCAGCCCCAAGCGGGAACACTTGCCTCTGGCCGTGGCGGCCGCGCTTTTCCTAATGACGCTCTTGGCCTCCTAGCCCGGCGGCGGCTCCGCACAGCAGCTGCTCCCGCCCGGCACCGGAACTCGCTGTGGGGTTTGGAACAGACCGGGGGGGGGAGCCGGTCCCCCCCCGCCCGGGCATGGGACCACGTGGCCCTGCTCTCCGTGGGGCTGCCTCCAGAGAGCCGTTGAGCCCCCTGCCGCAAGGGGGGGGCAGCAGGCCCCAGCCTGGCCGCCGGAGGGATAGAAACTGGCCCGGGAGCTGCTGTGTGGGGACAAGCAGAGCGGGATCTGCCCCGGCCCGTGGACTCCAGCGACCGGCCACCGAGGGGACTTGGCTCCGCCTTTCCGGGAGCATCCCGTGTGGCGCTGCCCTCCGGCAGCGAGCCCCCGTCGCACCCCATGCCATCCACCACGGGCACCGCATCCTGCTCTCCTGGCACATGCAAGGACCATTGGTGTCCCCAGCCCCTCGGGGCTACCCCATCAGCCTGGCGGCTCCGAGCGGCTGGGCCGGGGGTTCTCTGGGGCCGGGCTGCAGACGCTTGGCCAGGGGCGGTGGAGGAGCTGGGGGGGGCAGGGCAGGGGGCTGTACATACCTATCTAGCGCTCTAGACACCCTGTCCAGAGAGCGGCTGGCGCGGTAGATCTCTCTCCACGGCCCGTAGGCAGCAGCTCAGCCCCGGACCGGCCTGTACATAGTCAGAAAGTGTTGGATTCTCCTCGTCTTCTGTGAAGACCCAACCTATGCAAACGCACAGACACTTTTTGGGGGACAAAAAAAGCAACGCGCCCTTTTTTCAAGTGCTTTGGCTGGTGATTTTCATATTCTGCTCTTAGTCTATAAAAAATAAAAGGATTAAAAAAAACCCCACCCCGGGGCTGTGTGGACTGGGGCCACAGGGCCAGGTGCCCTCGGGCGCAGCCGGCAGGAGCCTTGGCCAGGCCTAGACCCAAGGCAGGGCCCCCACTGTCCTCTGGGCCCTGCCACCCGCACAGCTCTTGTGAGCGTGCTTTCACCTGCCCTGCTGCCAGCCCCTGTGTGCCAGGCCCTTCCCACCGGCGTGGGGCTCAGGCTGGCTCTGCCCCCGGCACCCCAAGGTCTGGCTGTCCTGGAGCCTGCCTGGGCCTGGGAGGGGGCGTTGCTCCCCCATGCCCTCTGGGGCTCTCGCTGGCTGTTCCCGGGAGCAGGTTCCGCCCTGTGCCAACAGCTGCTCAAAGAGCCGCCCGCTTCCTCCGTGCACAAAGGGGCCATTCATGCCCTGCGCTCAGGGCCGGGGGCCTGGCTGGCAGTCGGAGGTGCCTCATCCGCCTGGTACCTGCTCTGCTCCTTGCCCGGGTGGGGGGGAGGGGCTGCTCCTGGGTGCAGGAGGCTGGCAGTGTCTCCAGGCCAGGGGGAGGCAGGTGAGGGGCTGGACTGGCTCCCAGCAGAGACCCGGTTCCAGCCCAAGCCGGGTCAGCGCCCGGAGCCCCAGCCCACAGGTAACATGGGGGGCAGGGCTGGTGGGGCTGGCCCCCCAGGGACTGGGGTTCCAGCACTGTGAGGGGGAGGCATAGGGTGACCTGTGGCAGGCGCTGGGGCAGAGCAGGGAGCAGCAGACCAGTGGGGGCAGAGCTCTGGAGGGGCTGGCTGATAGCCCTCTAGGCCAAGGCAAACCAGGCCTTGCCCGTGCTGCTCCCCTCCCCTCCCCTCCAGCCGGGAGAGCTGCGGGGGGGGCAGCCGGCTTAGTGGGAGCACAGCGTCTGGGGACCCCCAGTGCAAGACCCTGGGTGCAGAGGTGGGGCGGGGGGCTAGAGCTGTTTCCATCACTGCTGGTCTCAGCCCCTCCCCCCACTGTCTGCGTGTGAGCACGTGTGGTCACGCAGGGGAGCATGCGTGTGATTGCGTGTCAGTGCTAGGCAGCTTCCCCTTCCCTCCCGGTGCTCCCAGGCCTACCAGAGGAGGGAACCCCCCCCAGATTAGAGCTGGCACCTGAGGCTCTGGGTAAGGGCCCCCATCCCAGAGGGGCTCAGCCCAGCTGGGAGCCAGCGAATGCGCCAGGACCCCTCCCACTGTGCTTGGCCCCCTGGTGCTGGCGGGGCCCCTGGCTGAGGTGCCCACACGCTGCCCGCTGCACCTCGTGCCCCTCACTGGGGCTGGCCCTGGCTCACGAGGAATCCCCGACCCATCAGCTGGCCACACGCCCTGGGCGGTGATTGGCCAGTCTGTCGAGCTCCAGGGCACCCGCGCCCCCACCCTCTGGGCAGCACCATTCCCCCTGCCCTTACCAGCACCCGCCCGGCCCCTTGGCCTGGGGGACCTAGGAGTAGGACACCCACAGGCTGGCTGACTGGGCTCCCTACTTTCCAGGGGGAGCAGGATCTGGATTTAGAGTTTGCAACCCAAATCCCTCTTGCTCTGTGCCCTGCCAGTGCGTGTGGGGCTGGCACGGTGGTGGGGGCCTGGGCCAGGCCCTGCTCAGCCTTGAATGCAGCTGGGGCTTGGTGGTGTGGGGCAGGCTGGAGCTGGACCCCTGTGCAGGCCCCTAGTTCCAGCTCCCAGTTGGCTGCCTTGGCCAGCCCCACAGCTCTGACACCCTCCCCTGCGCAGGGCCAAGCAGCGGTGCTCAAACTATTTTGGGGGGGGTAAGCTGCACCCCCCCGACCCTGTAGCCCTCACTGCCCCTCTGGGCCACAGCAAGGAGCCCTGGGCGCAGGGCCACTGGCCAGGACCTAAAACAGTGGATCCCTGGGTGCAGACTGGGAGCCCCCTACTGCACCCCCTAATTCCTAGGCCTGTGGGGCCAGGGGCTAAGGGCGGCCCCTCCTGATTCCCTAGTTTGCAAATGTCTGTTGGGAGCCGCCCGCCCCGACACACAACTGTCCCAGCAGCCCCCCTGCCCTGCCCCCCCAGCCGGGGGCAGCCCCATCTGCTGTGCTACACCCAGGCTGCTCTGCTCTGCCCCTCCCCCCAGCTGAGGGGCTGAGGCAACACCTGGGGGTCTGTCTGGCCTGACACTGACCCTCCTGAGGCAGGAACCGTGGGCCCCACTGTCTGCCCCAGACCCAGGCGGGAGAGCAACAAGCTGGGGAGGGGGACCTGGTAAATCCCCATCAGGGCTCCTAGCAGGGGGGCAGCTCTGGCCAGGGGCTGGATCCAGCTGGTACATGGGGCAGACAGCGCCCCCCCCCATTGGCCTTGTGCCCCCCCCCCAGCTGGAGCCGCCTGCCCGGTGCTGCCCTGGGGGGGGGAGTGTCACTGTGGAGCTTGCTGCCCCACAGCTCCCCCCACATGCAGCTGAGTGTGCCGGCAGCTGCCCCGTGGGGCCGGCCCAGGCCTGTCTGGGGCAGGGGGCGGACCCGCCAAACCTGCCAGACGGGTCGTGTGGGCGGGCGCAGCAGCCAGCCGCGCAGTGTGCCGTGAAGGGAGCAGCCTCCCGCCGCTGGGAGCCAGGCCTTCCCTGGCACCTCTGCCTCCACTGCCTCCTGGCCTGTGGACCCTGCCCAGCCGGGCGCTGCTGGGCTGCCTGGCTCTGCACCTTCTGGACCAGCCTCGCCCAGTGCCCGGTTCCTGCCCTCGGGGCCGGCTGGGCTGGGAACCCCCCCCCATGCCTCCCGCCAGCCGCGCAGGCTGCCAGGGCCCGGGTGTGTGGGGCGTCCACCTCCCACTGCCTTGCTGCTCCAGGGCGCCCTGCCCCGATGCATCCACCCCTCCGCAGCGGGGCTGAGCCCTACCATGGCCAGACCTGGGCAGCAGGAGCCCGTTCTGGCTGTGGGGGGCCTGGCGGGGGGCCGGATGCCCCATGCCCACAAGCCCAGCTGAGAGCTGCTGACATAACGGGGGGGGGGGGCTGATGACACAAAGGAGGGGCCAATGCGCCCCTCCCTGCCACTGTGCGTCCATCTGTCCGTCCCACTCTCCCACCAGGAGAGGCCTCACAGGGCCAGGGCCAGGTGATCTGCAGTGTGTGTGTGTGGGGGGGGGAGGGGGGATGGGGGGGGAGGCTGAGTCACAGGCCCTGGGGGAAGGAGCAGCAGCTCCGCTTGCAAAATCCCTTTTGCATCCCACCTGGAACATGGCCCCTTTCCCTGGCTTGGCCCTGCGCCCCCCAGCCGTGGGGCAGCCCTCTGCACTCTGTGGGCCCCGGGACTCCAGGGCAGGTGGCAGCCACAGGGCCCCACTGGACTCCCTGGGCCCCAGGAATTCAGTGGCCCTGCCCCCCCAAAAGGCCATAAGCTGTAGGGACAGCGCAGGTGTGTCCAGTGCAGGGGGGCAAAGGACCCCCCACAAGGGGTCACCTCCCTGAATGCTGCACCCCTGGGGGAGGGGCCCTGAGCCCCGGGCACCCTGCTGGCACCAGGCCTGCCTGGAACCCGCCTTATCCCAGAGCGTTTGACAGAAAACCAGGGGGGGCAGGAGGCCTGGGGAGCTGGTCCCAGGTGCCTCTCTGGTTGGGGGGGGCTGGAGCCCCAGGCCCGCCCAAGCTGGGTCTCTGTAACCCCTGGGGGAGGAGGGATGTTTTGCTCCAGGCTGGCAGCCGGCCTGCAGGGCACGTAGGCACCAAACAAGTGAACCCTCTGGCATGTTGGGGAGGCTGCCCTGCCCGGCCCCTGCCTCTCTGGGCTTGCCCCAGGCGCACGCGCAGGGCCCGCCCCCAGCTCTGCTACCTGCCTGTCTGCACGGCTCGCGCTGCAGCCCTGGCCTTTGGTCCCTGATTGCACACTGAGCCAGCCCCGTGTCCCCCTGCCCCCCCGGCCCCGGTTACGTCACCCCTGGCCCAGCCTGGCCCTTGGCGCTACCTGGGAGCGCTATGGAGCCGGAGAGCTGCAGGCCCCCTCCCACAGGGCACTCCACACGCCGTGTTTACACCTCGTGCGCTCACCTTTGTTCTGCACACGTCGCCTAGCATGTGAAGGGAGAGTCACGCCTGAGCGGGCACTGCCCGGCCTTGGCACTGCCTCCCCTCGCCTCCCACCGCCTGGGGGTGGCCTGCCCCACGCCTGTCCTGTCCTGGCTGCTTTGTGGAGGGGACCCCCCCCCCCAGCAGCCCTTGGGCCTCTGGCTTGTGGGGCAGAGCCCGTCGCACACCCCAGACCGTCAGCCCCTGCTCTGCCTGCTCCAGGCATGGTCCTCACCAGCTCACCTCCGCCATGGCCATCGGGGCTGTGTCACCCCCCTCCCTGCAGAGCAAAGGCCTCCCCGGGGCTCTGCCAAAGTCCCAGCCCCTCTCCCATCCCCCCCCATGCACACGTGCATGGCGTGAGTCCTTGGAGTGAAACTACGGCCATAAAGCCTGTTATCACCAGGCTACTGCTGGCCATGGGGGAAGGTTGCCCCAGCGCAATCAGGGGAGGGCTGCCGGGCCCCAGCCGGGCTCTGCCTGGCCTCAGCTCACCCCCTGCCAGGCCTTGTTTGTGCCAGCGCTGGCTGGGCTGGTACAAGCCTGGCAGTGCCTCTTGCCCAGTGTGGGGCTCGGGGGCAGGAGAAGCCCGGTGTGGGGCGCAGGGGGGGTGGCAGGGCAAAGGCTGGTGTGACGAGGCCTCTTACAGCTCCCTATGCCACCACTTTGATCCTGCCCCTGGAGCCTGGAAAAAGGGGGGGGGTGTCTCTGAAGGCTCCTCAGAGGCTGACACCCCACCGTGTGCCATGGCCTGTCTGCGGTTTGGGGGAGGGAGACTGGGAGCCAGGCCTCGGTGTGACCCTGATGCTGACCCAGCCTTGCTTCGTGCCTCAGTTTCCCCGGTTGGCTGGGCAGTGGGGCTAGCCCCTCCGTCACCCTACAGGGCTGAGGAGGGGCTAGTGGGCCAGCCCGCAGGGCGCGAGGGGAGCTCACCACATTGTGGCAGCCCCAGCCAGGGCCAGCGCAAGCCATTCCTGCGCCCCAGGCAGCGGGCGCGCGACGCATGCACGGCTCCACCCCGAGTGCACGGCGCATGCGCAGCCCCGCCCCCCCCCGGCACGCTGCACACCTTACAACTGCAATCGGGTGCGCGGCACCTGATGGCAGCTCTTAGGGGCGCCGCGTGGTGCCCCTTACAGCTGCCATCAGGCACCCCCCATAGGCTGGCTCCCTGGGCAGCTGCCCGGCTAGCCCCGTCCCTTAATCCGGCCCTGGCCCCAGCCAAGCCGGCAGGCGACGGGCAGGAGCGGGCGTCTTGCGAAGGGAATGAAAGTGACGGGCCGGTGGATGCGGGGCTGGCTGTGAAGAGGGAAGATGGAGGAGGCCGTGGTGAAGCCCTGCCCCCCCATGGGTGCAGCAGCCAGCAGGGGCAGCTGGGGGGGATGCAGCTGGGCCTTGCTGTGGCTGAAGCACTGGGGGGATCTGGCCCGGCCAGGGCAGGGGCAGGAAGGCCTGGCCCCAGGCTGCTCTGTGACTATCGCATTCAGTGCCCATGTGTCGTGCCCTGGCGGGCAGGCCGGGATCCGGGTGTTCCCCCTGGGCGCATGGCCCAGTGTGAGGTCGCTGGTGTGGGGGAGAGGGGTCGGGACCCACTGCCCGGCCGGGGAGCCCGGGTCAGCTGCTCCACAGGGCCGCGCCGCAGAGGTGAGGCTGCCTTACGGAGCCCTGGAGCGGCCCCAGGGACCAACCCCAGCATGGCTGCAGCCAGCTCCGGGCAGCCGCGCTGTGTCGGGCATGCAACATTACCCACAATCAATGGCTCATTATGTAATAAACAAGGGGAAAGTTGTTTTGCAAATGCGGCTGAGCTATCAGCTCCCAATGCCCCGGTGCAGCCGGGCTCTGCTGGGCTTAACAAGCCAGGATCGGTGTTGGGGGCTGAGGCAAGGCCTGGCAGACAGTGACCGGACACCTGGCTCCGGCCTGCATGCGGCTGGCTCCCTCCAGGGCCCGGCCCCAGGGACCTCCCTTTGGCAAAGCAGACCGCTGGGCAGGCATTGCACAACATCAAACAAAAGAGCAAATACAGGTGGGGGGGATGTGGGGCTGGAGCCAAGCCCAGGGCGGATCGAGGTGGCTGATAAGGGGGAGGCAAGGGGGGGCTATCCAGCCGTCTGCCTATCAGAAGCTCTCTCCCTGCACCTTAGGTCTCCAGGTGGGTCTGATGGCCTCGAACACAGCAAAGCTGGCCAGGAGCCTGGAGGGACCACAACAAGGCAGGACTTGTAAGCAGGCCACCTGGCCTCTCGCCTAGGTCCCTCCACCCACCACGGAACTGCAGCCACTTCAGGGCCAGGGCAGCACCCCTCCTAAACCCCAGTCCACGGGCTTGGCCAAACCGCGGGCAAAGCTCCCCCTGGCATCCGTGGGGCAAGAGCTGGGTCTTAATCTGGGCACGGCACCAGGACAGGATGCCTGGGTTGTGTGCCTTGGCGGGACCCTGAGTCTGCGTGATCCTAGTGCCACCGTGTGCCTCGGTTTCCCCTGCTAGCTGTACAGTGGGGGGCCTGGAGGCAGAGCCCTGTATCCCCTGGCTGACTGGCTGGCAGGCTGCCCACCGTACAGATGCCAGCATAGGCTCTTGCCCAGTGGGACCCGTGTGGGGCAGAGCTGCCTAATAACACAGGGGTGGGGGCGCTGCATGTGGGCACCCAGCGTGGGACACGACCCCCGTGCCACAGAGTCAAGCCCTGGCTCCCGTGGCAGTGTTTCCAAGCACCTGGCTTGTGTCACTGCCTGTACTGCCCTCTGTGTGTGTGTGTTGGTTTGTGCTGTGCTGTGTGTGATCGCTCTGTGTGTGTGTTGGGCTTTGTGCTGCCTTGCCAGGTGCCTCTGCGTGTTGCCCTTTTGCCATGGGCCTGTTGTCTGCTGTGGTGCTGCTCCTCAGTGTTGTGTGTGACTCAGTGTGTTGTGTAATCTGCAGCTGAGTGTGTGTCATGTGGCTCCCTGCCCTGCACGACTGCATTGCTCCATGTGCTATTGTGTTACTCTCTGTTGGTTTTGGTTTGCTCTCCAGGGGTGTATTGTGCTGAGTTGCTGTTATGCTGCTCTGAGTGTTGGTGTGTGTTGTGTGGCTATAAATGTACTCCTCCCTGTGTGGCTGTGTGGTGATGGTGTGTTCTGGTGTGTGTGTGTGTGTGTGTGTGTGTGTGTGTGTGGCGGGCAGGGGAGGAGGGGGTGTTCTGCCTCCCAGATGTGACTCTGTGTGTGGTGCTGCTTCTACTCTGTGCTGTTGTGCTGCCCCTTGTTCTCATTGTATTGTTTGTGTAGAGTTGTGTTGCTCTGGCGGCGCTGCCCCGTGTGCTTGTGTTTGTGTTGCTCTGACTGCACTGCCCCGTGTGCTTGTGTTGCCTTGCGTGGGGTTGTGTTGCTCTGGCGGCGCTGCCCCGTGTGCTTGTGTTTGTGTTGCTCTGGCTGCACTGCCCCGTGTGCTTGTGTTTGTGTTGCTCTGGCTGCACTGCCCCGTGTGCTTGTGTTGCCTTGCGTGGGGTTGTGTTGCTCTGGCGGCGCTGCCCCGTGTGCTTGTGTTGCCTTGCGTGGGGTTGTGTTGCTCTGGTGGCGCTGCCCCGTGTGCTTGTGTTTGTGTTGCTCTGACTGCACTGCCCCGTGTGCTTGTGTTGCCTTGCGTGGGGTTGTGTTGCTCTGGCTGCACTGCCCCGTGTGCTTGTGTTGCCTTGCGTGGGGTTGTGTTGCTCTGGCTGCACTGCCCCGTGTGCTTGTGTTGCCTTGCGTGGGGTTGTGTTGCTCTGGCTGCACTGCCCCGTGTGCTTGTGTTGCCTTGCGTGGGGTTGTGTTGCTCTGGCTGCACTGCCCCATGTGCTTGTGTTGCTTTGGGTGGGGTTGTGTTGCTCTGGCGGCCCTGCCCCGTGTTGTGGCTGCGCGGGGGGCGGGCCGGCTCCTCCCGCCGGGCGGCCCGGTACTTAAGGCGGCTCTGGGCCGGGGGCCCGGGCACACCGGCCCCATGGCGCCACGCTGGGGGCTCTTGCTGGGGCTCTGCTGCTGCCTGGCGGCCGCGGCCCGGCACCCCGTGTTCTGGAACAGCTCGAACCCCAGGTGCGTGCGGGGGGGCCGCCTCGGGGCGCTGGGGAAGGAGCCAGACGGAACTTGCCTGGGAACAATCCGGGGCGCCCCCGCCCGGCTCGGGGCTCCGGTCACGCGCGGGGCTGGCCCGGGACGGGCTGGACACGGGAGGCGACCCCGGCCTTTGTCCGCGGCGCGGCGCGGCGCCGGGGGGAGGGGGCAGCCCCTTGCCCGGGAGCTGCGCTGGGGCCCCCCGGTCTGGGGCAGCTCGGGGGGCGCAGAGACCCCAGACTCGGCTCCTGCGTTGGGGGGGGCAGCCCGTGCCTGGCCCGGGTGAATGTTTAACCCGCCGGGGCCGCTGGCAGCAGCCGTGGCAGGGCTGAAGTTCACCGCGGAGCCGGGTGTTTGTGCCAAGCTGGGGGGGGGCGTGGCGCGGGGGGGCCTGGCCCTTCCTTTCCCAGGGCCCCGCTCCCTGCTGGACCGGGGCCTCTTCCTTCCCGGGCTGGCGCGGGGCCAGGGGAAGGCGCCGGGGCACGGGGCTGAGCGTGGCTCGGCAGGAAGCCTGGTGACAAACACGGCGGTGGGGCAGCTGGAGGGGGGAAATGTGGGGTTGGCCCAGGCCAGGCTGTGGGGAATCGGCCTCTGCTCAGTGCCAGGTGTGGGGCTGGTGGGGGAAGCAGTTGGGACCCCCTGTGCCATGGGGCTGGGCAGGGTCACCTGCCCCCCCTCACATGCCCCTGCTGGGGGCTCACCTGCCCTCTCTCCCCCCTCTGTGGGAGCTGCCACCCTGGGCCAAGGGCCCATAGGAAAAGGGGCTGCTGGGCTGGTGAACAGGGACCTGGCCCTGCTCCTGCCTTCGGCTCCCAGCCTGACCCTTCCCCAGGTGCATGCCCAGGGCCCCTGCCTGGCATTGAGGTTCTCACCACACCGGGGGCCACACGCCCTTGGCTGGGCCTGGGCTCGGGGGGCCCTGCCGGTGCAGATGGGGGAGACGCTCCGGGCTCAGGCTGGCAGCAGGCAGGAGGCCGGGACTCTGGACTTGCAGGGTGGATGTGCCCTCGGAGCCAACCCTGAAACTCCACGAGTGGGGGGGTGATGCCCAGTGATCCACCCTGCCCCGGTGCTCGAACTCTCCCCAGGCACGGGTGCTGGAGACGGGTCCTCCCAGCTGTGTGGGGCTCGGGTGACACTAGCCCCATGAGTAGCTAGGGCAGAGAAGCTGCTCCCTTCCTTCCAGCTCCTGTGCAGCCTGTTGTGCCCTGTCCCAGAGGGAGCTGCAGTTCTGGGGGAGCCTGACTGGAGGGCAGGGGCAGGGGCTGGCTAGTGGGGGAGGGAAGGAGCTGCTGTCTGCCCTGCTAGTGGGGTTGCTATCACAGCTGCCCCCAGGGGAAGGGCAAGGGAACACCAAGCGGGGGGGGGGGGGGTCAGGTACTGGCTGGGATGGGGCTCCCTCTTCCAGGAGGGGGTCTCCTTGCTCCACCACCCCTTGCTCTCCGCTGGAAGGCGCCAGCAAAGGCCGGGGGTCTGTGAGGTTGAGGGGCAAGTTTGGGGCTCACCCTGTGCCCAGCTGGGGGAGAGGGGCCTGCACCCAGATTTTCCTGGGAACCGAACTCCCTGCCCCACCCCGGGGGAACCTGGAGATCCCAGGGCAGCCTTTGGCTCCTGGGCTCGGAGGTGCCTGGCCTGGCATGGTGGGAAGAGGGGGCTTGGCTAGGGCTATGGAACCGGGGCAGGTTATTTTCCCCTCTGTGTCTTCCCCTCCTAAAATGGCCCAGATTGGGGGTAGGGGGGGGAGTTGCAGTGTTGGGAATTGGCTCCCCCAAGCCAGTGGCTGCTGTCGTCCTCTCCCCCCCCCCCCCCCGATTAGCACTGGCCCCTCTGACCGCCCCTCGCTGGCCCCAGGTTCCTGGCGGACGACTACACAGCGGTGGTGCAGCTCAACGACTACCTGGACATCATCTGCCCGCACTACGAGGCAGGCCGGGCGGCGCCCGAGGCCATGGAGCGCTACACCCTCTACCTGGTGGAACAGGAGGAGTTCCAGGCCTGCAAGCCCAGCTCCAAGGAGCAGGTCCGCTGGGAGTGCAACAAGCCGGACGCCCTGCACGGCCCCGAGCGCTTCTCGGAGAAGTTCCAGCGCTTCACGCCCTTCACGCTGGGGCGGGAGTTCAAGGAGGGACACAGCTACTATTACATCTGTGAGTGCCCAGGGAGCCGGGCAGTGTGCAGCTTGCCCACAGCTGGGGGGGCCTGGCAGGTGTGGGGCTTGGCTGGGGCTATGGTGGGAGGTATGTGAGGCCTGGCTGGGAGCCTGGGGGCTGGCATGGTGGGTGTGAGGCTTGGCCAGGGCTATGGTAGGAGGCTTGTGGGGTCTGGCCAGTTCTATGGTGGGAGGGTATGTGGGGGTTGGCATGGTGAATGTGGGGCCTGGCTGGGGCCATGGGGGTATGTGGGGGCTGGCCTGGTGGGTATGGGGCCTGGCTGGAGGTATGATGGGGGGAGGCTTGTGGGGAATGAGATATGGGGGGGGGGTGCTGAGGTCTTTAAGGTGCCATGCGTATGCACCCCCATCTCCCCCGGCCCCTGCTGTGGTTGGCCAGGGGAGCCCTGGGCTGCATGGCCCCTCCTGGCACTGCTCTGGGCTGGGGTGTGCGGCTCCGAGCCCTGCTCTCACCCCCCTGCTCCCTCTCATTTCCAGCAAAGCCAATTCACCACCATGGCAAGGACTGCCTGAAGCTGAGGGTGATCGTGGCTGGCAAAGCCTGTGAGTATCTGGGGGCCTCGGTTCTCCTTGCCCAGCACAGAGCCCTGCCAGCAGCCCAGCCTGCACATGCTGGAGGCTGCCCGCACCGCCATGCCCTGCACACCTTCCAGGGAGGGACACCCTGGATTACTGGGGGCAGGGGAGAGCCCTGTGTGGACATAAAATGTCTATTCCTCCAATGTCCCCTCTAATTCCCCACCCATGTGCAGGATAAATCTTGTGCTGTGCACTGAGGCATGTGTGGGTGTGCACCACCCGTAGAAACACATGCTGCCAACGGTGGGCGCTGTGCCTTGCAGGGCAGTGTTTGTCTCTGTCCTGGGTAGCTGCTCAAGCCTCCGCTTAGAGGGGCCTGGGGTATCTGCAAAGGTGCGCGGCTCGAGCGGATCCGCGTGGGTTTGCAGGACTCTGCGGCCAGCAGGGAATGGGAACCGCTCGAGCTGCAGAGCAGACACGGGGTCAGGCCACGCCGGGGGCGCAGGTTGGCTTCTGGGCCCTGGGCTCAGAGCTGCCCTTCACCTGCTTGTGTCTGTGTTGCTTTGCAGCTGGGATGCCGACCGTCCACACCCCCCTGCGCAAGGTGGGCATCCAGGCAGGTACGTTCCTGGCTGCCCCACAGACCCCAATGGCTGTGTGTGTGTGGGGGGGGTCTCCCCAGTCTGAGGGGCGGCAGTTGGGAGCACCCCAAGGAGCGGTGGGTGGGGGGAGATGAAGGGGGGCTGCAGGCCAGGCAGAAGGGACCCTGGCAGAGCCATGCCCTAGGGCGGGGAGGGATTGGAGGTCAGGATGCAAGGCAGCCACACACAGGTGGGAGGTAACTGGCTGGCAGCTCACACGACCCCAGCTGCTGCATGTCCGGCTCCGGGCGCTCATGGGCTCCTGCTCTCTCCTGGCAGATGACGCGGACACGCAGGTCCTGAGGAGCGTGGGTCAGAACGCGGCACTGCGGAGTGGCAGCCCGGTCACCTTCCTCAGCCTCCTGCTGCCCCTGCTGGTGCTGCAAGGCCTGTGAGGCAGGAGCCTGCCTGAGCCGCGTGGACTGAACGCTGGAGGGCCCCACGGCTGGGGAGGGCCCCTTGGGGCTGCTGCAAACTCGTCCGGTCCCAGCCCAGCCTGCACTGGCAGCCTGAGGCCTCGCCACTGACGGGGTGAGGGATCGCTCCTCCCTGCCACCGAAGAGATGCCGGTGCTTTCTGCCACATGTGGCGGCTGCCCTGGCAGAGCTGTGACTCTGGAGTAGGGGGGGTGCCGTGGCACCATGGGCCGGGTGGGCCAGCCCCCACGCAGTGCGTGGGACGGACAGGCCCTGCGGGCCAGGGGCCTGGCAGTGTCCTGCAGGCAGAGGCACAGCAGCTGCCCGCCCAGGTGGCCCATGGATGGGCCGGATCGGTAAGGCTGAGCCGTAGCCCATGGACTTGAGGCCCGCGCCGGCCGGGCCCCACCTTGCTGGAGCGGGACTCCTGCAGCAGTGCCCTGCCTGGTGGCAGTGACGCAGGGACCCGGATTCCCCGCGCTGGGACGTATGGCGGAGATACCTTACCAGATGCCTGGAGCAGAGGCCCCCTCCCCAGTTCTGACCTCCCCTGGCAGCGCTGTGGTTGCACAAGGCCCAGGGACTGGCGGGCCTGAAGTGGGCAGTTGGTTGCCCCAGGGAGGCGACCCCGGCCTCTGCAATCGCCCCACCCTGACGCTAGGAGCAGACTCCAGCCCCACTTGGGGGCTCCTGGCCACACCCAGGACTCGGTCTGGGCAGAGCTGCCACCTGTGCAGGAAACAGGGCAGGAGCTGAGCAGAGCTGCTGGCTGGCTGGAGGGCCCCCCTGGGCTCCACCCCTGTATCCACAGTGTGGGGGGGGTCATTTGACCCCATGGCTGCTGGGGGGGTAGAACACGTCTCCATTTGCAGCTTCCTTTTTACCACTGGAATTTTTTATACTATAGTCTTGAATAAATAAGTGAGGATAGGTCCGGCCTGCTGTTGGTTGGGGGCAGACGAGGTGTCTTGGCCGTAGCACAGACCCAACAGCCTCAGTGGGGGCCAGGCCAACACCTGAGCAGCTCTGGGTCTCCCCCACCCTGGGGGAACAGGCTGGCTCCCACATCCATGCTACCCTTGTGCCTGCCCTCTCCCATCAACCAGAGGCCCCTGTGGGTTCAGGAGCGTGCTGTGGCAGCTTGGCCCCAGGGAGCCAGCCTTAACTCCTGGAACTGGGGCCGGCTGCACTTGGCCTCAGGCCGGGGGAGAAATAGGCTACCGAGCTGGTGTGAGTGAACTCCTGGGGGGGGGGGCGGCGGGCTGTCATCAGTTACTGGCTCTAGTGTCCAGCCTGCGGGGGGGGGGGGGGGTGTTGAGCAGGGCTGGGCAGGAGCCAGGCTGTGTCTCCTGGGCCCTGCAGCCCTGCTGGGCCAGACATGGCTGGCAGGGCTGAATGCAGGTCCAACCAGGCTGTGCAGTCTCTCTGGCTCCCCTTCTGCAGGCCACAACCGGGGCAGGCGACTGGCGGTTGCCTCTTGCGGAAGGGTGTTGCGGGCTCCCCAGGGCAGGAGCTGCCTGCTCTGTCCAAGGCTGGGAAGGGGAGACCCTGCACGGCACCAGGCACCACGGCCTTCGAGCCAGAGTGCCCCAGCCTTGCCTGTATTTACCCCCCTCCTTGTACCAGCCCGTACTGCCCCCAGAGCAGAGCTGGGGCCTGTGGCAGGCCAGGGATGGAGCCCATGTCTCTGATGCTCTGCACGCTGGGCAGGCTGGCTGCCTTCAGGCCCCTGCACCCTCCCCAGGCATGGCTGCCACTGAACCCAGCTGCCTGCACAAACCGCCCCTCCTCGTCACAGCCCCACGCCCTGCTCTGCCAGGGAGCCCGGGGCTCCCTACGAGGCATCTGGCGGGGGCTGGCAGCTGGTCCGACCGGCACAGGCTGCGGTGAGTCAGGTGAGAGACTGGTGCAGCTGGAGCCTAGTTAACACCCGCTGGAGACCAGCAGCAGCCAGGCCCCTGTGCAGACTGCCCCCAAGTCAGCGTTGGAGCCTCGCCCTGCGAGTCACCCTGCAGGGAGGGCACAGCCCCCCTGCACCTGCACTGGCCAGGAAGGGCAGAGCCCCCTCCCGCAGGGGGCAGATCCCCAGCCCTGTGCCTGGTCTGCTGGAACCAGCCCCCGAGGGGGGTCAGGCTGGAGGCCAAGTGGCAGCCTGGGCTGAGTATGGGCAGGCAGCTGGGCACTGCTGGGACAGGAAGTGCCAGGCCTGCACCCAGAATAGGTGCCTCCCCCTATGTGTCTCTGCCACCTGCTCCAGCCCCCCCTCCCCCCAGCAGGCTACTGCCCCGCCCTGTTCTCGCTGATGTCACCGCTCCTGCTGGGGCAGTGACACGTCAGTCAATGAATAGGGAAGGGGGGCAGTGTCTCTCCCCCCCCGCCACACACACATGCAGGGGGAGGGGCTGGGAAACAGCCTGGTGGGATCCATGGGGCAGCAATGACTCCAGGTTTTGGCCTGGCTCCCAGCTCCTGTTCAAGCAGGGGGGCTCTGACCCCCTGGAGCTACCTCAGGCTGGAAAAGGGGCAGTAAGTCACCCTGGCTGTGCCGGGCATCACAGGTGGGCACTAGCCCCAGGGGCCCTGGTTCTGGGAGGAATGAAACATGGCAAAGAGCCATGGGTGCCCCTGCCCAGGGGACAGCCCGGCCTGCACTCGGGACATGGAGCACAGTCTGTCTTCCCCCCCGCCCCCAATCCTGAAGCCCGGGGTTCCTGGCTGCTCCCTGCTACCCCCGGGATGGCTCTGCTGGTGGTGGGGGCTGGGGCAGCAATATTTGGGGGCACCCAGGGGAGGGCTGTGGCAGGCGTTTAGGGGGCAGGCCAGATTGGGGGAATGGAAGTACAAGGGGTGTAGCTGGGGGGCAACACCCCATGAGGGCAATGGGCAGTGCTGGGGGTGACAGTGTGGGGGGACCTGCTTGGAGGGTTGTGTGCAATGGGGGGACCGGAGGAGTGACATGATGGGTTAGGTGTGGGGGGGACTGCTGGGGGTCCTCTGCTGTGATACCGAGGGAAGCTGGGGGGTACCAGGGGTGGCAGTGTAGGGGCTTTTGGCAGTGACACTGGGGGTGCTGAGGGGTGCTCCTGAGAGGGTGCTGTGTGGGGACCAGGCATGCTGAGGCCTAGGCTTGCTGTGGGGCCTGGAGGCATTGTGGGAGGGGGCACAGTGGAGGGCAGGGGCTACTGGGTACAACAGGGCACCATGAGAGGCATAAAGGCGCAATGGGCCCAGAGGCAGGGGCTGTTGGGGGGGGGGTCCCAGGGCGTGGTGGGGACCTTGGGAGGGCCCCAGGGACGGGCCTGAGAGGGGTGGGGTGTGGGGAGCTGAGGTGAGCCGTGGGAGGTTGTTGGTGGACCTGGAGCACAAGGGGGTCCTATGGAGCCCTGTTGGGGGCCCAGGAACGGTGGAGGGCTGGGTGGGCTGTTGGGGGGCCTGGGGAGTGGGGGGCAGGCTATGGGAGGTTGTTGGGGCGCCTGGGACACAAGGGGTCCTGTTGGGGGGCTGCAGGGGGAGCTGGTGGGGGGGCCCGTCGGGGCTGTGGGGGAACCCGGGACGCGGGGGGGGGGCTGTTGGGGGGCCCGGGGCACAGAGGCCCCGCGGCGGGGGCGGGGCCGGGGCCGGCGCTCCCCAGGGTGCCCGTGTCTCTACCCCCCGCCCTGGGGCCCGGCCGGGGAGGTGCCGGGGGCGGGCCCGGCCCGGGGCCTCCGTCTCGGCGCGGCGGGCGCAGCCCAGCATGGAGCCGGCGCTGCAGCTGCTGTCGGGGGCCTGCATCGCCTTCACGCTGGGCATGTTCGCCACGGGGCTGTGAGCGCCGCGCCCGCCGTGCCGCGCCGCGCCTCCCCCCCGCCGGGCGGGCCGGGCCGGGCCGGGGGGCGGCGGGTTCCGGAGGCGGGGGGGCGGGGCTGGGGCTACGGGAGCTGGGGGGCGGGGCTGGGGCCTACTGGAGCTTGGGGGCGGCGGGTTGCGGGAGAGGTTTGGGGCTACGGAGGCTTGGGGGCGGGGCGGGGGGTTATGGGAGCGTGGGGGCGGGGCTGGGACTTACTGGGGGCGAGGGGCTGGTCTGGGGGGCCGAGGGGTGGGGTTGTTGGGAGTCCGGTGGGTGCAGGACTGGAGCCTGGGCTGGGGGTTACTGGGAGTTGGGGGGCTGGTCTGGGGGTTGTTGGGTGGCAGGACTGGAGCCTGGGCTTGGAGGTTGGGGGCGCTAAGGTGGGGGGTCGGGTGTGTTACGGGTTGCACGGCTGGGGATGCTGGGGGTTACTGGGAGTTGGGGGACTGAGGGGGAGGGGTTGGGGGCTGGTCTAGGGTTGTTGGGGGGCTGCTGTGAGTTACTGAGGGCTGTGGGGCTAAGGTGGGGGGTTTGGGGGGCTGGGCCGGGAGTGCCACGGTTGCAGGACTGGGGGGTTGGCCATTGCAGTGAGTTGGCAGCGCAGGTGCCAGCCCCTCTCAGCCCTCTGGGGCCAGGCGCTCTCCTTTCCCAGTGGTTCCCATGCCCCGGCGGGCGGCGCAGTGCCGGGGGGGGGAGGCCTGGCTGGGGAGGTGGCAGGGGACTGGCCTGTGTCTGGGGGTCACTAGAGCGGGGTGAAATGCTGCAGCTGGAACCAGCCCCGCCCACCCGGCTCAAACCCCCCCAAAGTGCCTGGCACAGCCGCTGCGACCGCTCTCAGACTGGGGGGACAGGAGGAGGGGCCCCTCAGACTCGGGGGGCATCTCTCACCAGGCTTGTCCCTAGGACTGACCTGCGCCAGATGTTTCGCACACGGAGTGTGGAGAATATCCAGTTCTTGCCCTTCCTCACCACCGATGTCAAGTACGTCCCCCCCGCTCCTCTGGGGCTGCCAGGGGGCGCGGGGAGCTGATGGAGCTGGGGGGGGCAGTGGAAGGACCGCTGGGTAGGGCACGTACTCCAGCAGATTGTACTCTGGGGGGGGGCACATCTCTGGGAGGGCCCCGTGGGGGGGGGGCAGGAGCGGCTCCCCCCCCACAGGCAGCAGCGCTGGTCACTGCCCGGCCTGGTCTCCCCGCAGCAACCTGAGCTGGCTGAGCTACGGCTGCCTGAAGCAGGACTGGACGCTCATCTCCGTCAACACCGTCGGGGCGGCGCTGCAGAGCCTCTACATCCTGGCCTACGTCTACTTCAGCCCCCAGAAAGTGCGTGGGGAGCGAATCCCGGGTGGCAAGGGCGGGGGGCACCTGCGGGGAATGGGGGTGCCCTGGGGGGTGCAGGGGTATCCTGGGTGTCACCTGGGGAGGAACAGGGTATACCCGGAGGAGAATGGAGGGTGCCTAGGGGGAACCTGGGGGAACGGGGGTGCCTGGAGGGGAATGGGGGACATCCGGGGGGATGTACAGTGCCTGGGGGGAACAGGGGCACCCTGGGTGGTGCCTGGGGGTGTCTGAGGGGAATGGGGGACATCCAGTGGGAACGTTGGGGGAACGGGGGGTGCCCGGGGGGGGAACGCGCAGTGCCTGGGGGGAACGGGGGGGGCAGGTAGTCCTGGCACAGGGAGGGAAGGGGCATTTCTTGGGGGGGTTCCCGTGCCTGAGCATGACTGGCTCCGACTGCCCTCTTCCCTTCCCCAGCGCCGGGTGCTGCTGCAGAGTGCGGGCCTGCTGGGGGTGCTGATCCTGGGCTACTGCTACTTCAGCCTCCTGATCCCGGATGCCAACCTGCGCTTGGCCCGCCTGGGGCTCTTCTGCAGTGTCTTCACCATCAGCATGTACCTCTCGCCGCTGGCGGACCTGGTGCGTGCTGCTCCCTCGGGCCCGCGCAGGAGGGGCCCGGCCTGGGGCGCTGGGCTGACCCTGGGCTCTGCTCAGCAGCATGGGCTGGCTGGGGCCTGTTGAGTGGAGAGCCCAGAGGTGACCCCAGCAAGCCCCTCGGCTCTGGTTCGGCCCTACCCCCAGGCCTGGCAGGGCAGAGCTGTGGCTCCCGGAAGGGACCTGCAGGAAGCTCCCCTCCGTGCCTGAGCTTAGTCTCTCCTGTGTTGCCGCAGGCCAAGATCATCCGGAGCCGGTCGACTCGGTGCCTGTCCTTCCCACTGACCGTGGCCACCTTCCTGGCTTCAGCCAGCTGGACGCTGTACGGCTTCCAGCTGAGTGACCTTTACATCATGGTGAGTGGGTCGCGGGGGAACTGTTCCGAGCCACCCACCTGCGCTGCCTGGTACCCGCTCGGTACCGCTCGCGATCCATAGAGCGGCAGGCGGCTGACACGGCTTCCCGGTGATCTGGGCTGGGGGCGGGGGTGGTACAACTGCGGCAGGATTTAGGGCTCTTCTCTCTGCCCTCCCCACCCAGGTCCCCAACATGCCCGGGATAGTCACCAGCCTCCTGCGGTTCTGGCTGTTTTGGCAGTTCCCTCCGGACCAGGACAAGCTCTACAAGCCCCTGCATGCCTGAGACCTGCCGGCACGGGGCAGGAAGGAGCCTCATGGGGGGAAGGGGGGAGCTGGTGGCAGGTGCAGACCCAGCCCGAGGCCAAACCAGCCCCCTCTGAATGTTCATGGAAGGGGGCCGTGCTCACGCTGTGATTCTGTACCCTGGCCCGGGCCCCTGCCAGCCACCCTTAGGCCTTAGCCAAAGAGCCTGGCTCGGCTCTGCCCTGTCTGGGGCTCCGTGGGCCGTGGCTGCCTCCCAGCTGCCCCTGGCCACAGGGATGGCTCCCCCCAGCTTTCCTCTTTCATTCCTTTGCTGGATGTGGAATCGTGCATGGACACTGCAGCAGCCCCTCCCCAGCCAGGTCTCGGGACCTTCTTCCTCCCTGCTCTGCTCAGCCGCCCTGGGCACCGAGGGCAGGGCAGGGCAGGGCGCTGCCACCTTTCCACTGGGTGCCTTGGTTTGTATCGCTCTTTTGTATGCTCTCAAGTGCCTTTTAATAAATCAAAGCCAGAGCGTGGTGCCTGATTCCTCGGCTCTGGGCAGGGGGAGCAGACCAGGGGCTGGTGCCCCCACTCTTGGTGGGTACATGCGGGGTTGCTCCCAACACCCCAGGCGCACTCACAACCCCACCTTGGCACCCGGGCACTGTGGGCCTCTCCCAGCTCGGTTTGAGGCAGAGGAGAGCAAGCAAGAGGCTACCCCATGGCCTGGCCGTGCAAGCCCCCCAGCCAATGGGTGTCCAGAGAGCAGCTCTCTCCCTTCAGGCCTGCAGGGAGGGGGAGGTCCTGCTGTTCTCCGCCTGATTGCCCCCAGGGGCCGAGAGGATGGGTGGCTGCTGGCCGCACTGACCTGTTACCTGGCAGCAAATGAGCAGACTGGGCCTGGGGTGGGGCTTGCTGGGGCGGTAGAGGGCTCCTCCCAGTTCATCAAGCCCACCTCCCAACCCTTCCCTCCGCCCCCACGCCGCAGGGCCCAGCCAGGGCCATGGTGGGAGCTGGGAAGGCCCATCAGTGGAGCCAGTCACCTGGGGCAGGGCTGGGCGCTGCCTTGCCACGTGCAGGGGAGACCATGGGAACAAACTGCCCGTCCCACCTTCCTTGCCACCATTGTTGCTCAGGAAGCAGCTAATTAGTTGCTCCTGCTAATTAGCCTCATTCCTGGCTTTTGCTACCAACTGCTCCTTTTGCAGAAGGCTGCAGAGCCAATAATTAAGAACACGAAAGTCCTTTGGCTGGTATGCCAGGAACCCAGGGAGTCTGCCAGGGAAGCAGGCTCCAGCCTGTGTCACCCAGGCAGCCGCCCTGCTCTGGGGCGGGAGCCGTGTGGGCAGCAGGGGAGCCAGGTTCTGGATGGGGCTGTTGGGCCATGCAGGAGCAAGGGATTCCCCAAAGGGAAAAGCCTCCACACTCACTGTGACGGCGTGTCGGGGAGCCCCTGATGCTGCACCCTCATCCGCAGCCATGTGACTCCAGCAGCCAGTAGAGGAGACAATTTATTTGCGTCTCAGAGATACAGCACAGGCTCGACATTGACACCGGAGCCAGGGCAGAGCCTTAGTCCTCTTGGGGGGAGGGGTTTGCAGGCCCCTGAACCCCCCTGTCCTGGACTTAGTCTGCTCTCTTCATGCTTCCCTCAGCCAAGACAGGCCCTGCCCCCCAGCCAGGTGGCCGTCTCTGCCTCCCTTCCTTCGTCTCTTCCTCTGGGAAGAGCCCTGTTATCTGCTCAGGCTGGGACTTAGGAGGCTGGGCCAATGCACATGTGGGGTGAGTCAGTGGGAATCTCACCTCACAGCGCAGCCAGGTGGGGATACCGGGTTACCGAGCAGACAGCCCCCCGCTACGTCACATTCACCTTTGGCGGAGGGGCAGAAAACCCTGCTGAACTGCCCCTCTCCCCCCCAGGCTCTCACTCCTTGCCACAGCCAGCCTGAGACAGTCCCTGGGCCAAGGGAGCAAGGTTCTCACTAGCATGGCCCACCCCACCCTGGAAATGACACCTCCTTCGACTCCCACGGCCTGCAGGGTGAGAGCTGAGTCCCGGCAGCAGTGTCACCCAGCACCCAGAGTAGGGATGTTAAATTTAGATTAATTAACAAATCAAATAGTCACAGGGATTTCCATCAACTGTTCAGTTAGACTATTCGGTTAGCCCCTGCCGAGCTCTTGCTACAGTTCACAAGCAGAAGTGGGGTGAGCGGAGACTGCTTCAGTCCCCACTTGTGCTGTTTCCCGCAGTGCCTCTACTTCCCCTGTCCCCCTCCCCCCCGTCTCCACGGCTCCCCAACTTGCTGCCTCTCTCTGATAGAGGCAGCAAGGGGGGTCAAACGACTAGTCGCATGGGTAGTCGACTAATCGCTTACATCCCTAACCCAGATAGTATGCTGGACATGAGTTGCCGTGGGGAAGGGCTGGCATTTGATCTGATTGACAGCCCCCCTCGTGTTTAATGCCTGCTGACTGCTGGGAGCAGGAGGGGCATGGGGAGAGCGGAAGGTGGAGTCGGGGCAAGGCTCGCTCTCTGCAGCTTCCTGCTCCCAGGGGAGTCAGGGTGCAGGCCCGTGGGGGTGGCCCTGCTTGGGGACTGAAGGAGAATAGGGCAGGGTTACCTCCTCCCTGGGGCTCAGGGCTTTCAACCTGCAGCTGACACAGAACAGCAAGTGCTCTGCCATGTAGCTCCCCGCTGACTCATCCCACAGCTGACTCTCCTCCAAGCCCTGGGCCTGTTTGCTTGTGAGAGCAGCCGGAGCTCTGGCCGCAGGAGCAACGGCAGCAAGAGAGCAGCAAGCTGCCGCAGTGACCCATGGAGTCCCCACCACCCCTCTCCTGTGCGCAGCCAGTGGGTGACATGCCCCCCTTCCTCCCCCGCTCATGGCACTTCCCCAGGCTATCACCAAGGTGCGGCCATGTCTGCTCATTCTTTATTGTGCTGATCCAAGGAGGCCGGCGGGTCACAACTTCAGCCCTCGCCGGCTCAGGTCTGCTCTGGCCTCGCTGATCTGTGCTTGCAGCTCCCGGGCCGCAGCCTCGCAGTCATTGAAGGTGGCCACGCGGTAGCCGATGGTGGCCAGGGAGTAGCAGCCGAAAGCCACCAGCAGGTAGACGGGGAAGGGCCAGAGCACCTGCTGGTAGGGCAGCGGGAGGCGGAGGCCCAGCGGGTCCAAGGCCAGCGTGGCCCAGGCGGTGCCCAGCAGGGCCAGTCCACACAGCCACTGCGCCAGTTTGGTCATGGTGCGTGGCCGGCTCTGGGCGCAGGACGGGCTGCAAGAGAGCGGCGAGCAGGTGAGTGGTGGGCAGCGGCTGCCCCGGCCCTCAACCCTGAGACCCGCTGTGCCCCCCGAGTCCAGAGACCCCCCCCGAGCCCTGAGACTCCCCCCCCCATCCCCCCGGGCTGGAACCCTGTGACCCCCCTGAGCTCTGAGACCCCCCCCCCAAGCACCCTTGGGCTGGAACCCTGAGGACCTCCCTGCACCCCGCGGCTGGAACCCTGAGACCCCCCGAGCTCTGAGACCCCCCTGCACTCCCGGGCTGGAACCCTGAGACACCCCCCCTGAGAACCCCCGCAATTGCCCCCTCCACCCCCGGGCTGGAGCCCTGAGACCCCCGTACCCCCCTGAGACACCCCCCCCCGTGCCCGCCGGGCTGGAACCCAACCCTGAGGGCCCCCCGAGCCCCCCCTGCACCCCCGGGCTGGAGCCCTGAGACCCCCCCCCGAGAACCCCCCCTTGCCCGCCAGGCTGGACCCTGAGACACCCCCCCCGAGAACCCCCCCTTGCCCGCCAGGCTGGACCCTGAGTGCCCCCGAGCCCCGCTCAGCGGCCTCCCTACCGAGCAGCCAGCAACTTCCCCCCGTCGCCGATATGACGTCATTGCCAGGCGCCGCGGCCCGCAGGCTTCTGGGAGTTGGAGTTCGGAGGCCGGAGGCGCTGGTGCCTCGCATGGCCTGGCCTCCCCCAGCCCCATCCCCAGGGCTGGGTGGCCTCTGCCCTGCTCCCCTCCCTCACCCTGGGGCTGGGTTCCCCCTGCCCCCACCCTGCCTCTCCCACCCCCTTGCACTAGATGCCCCAGGCAGTGCTTGGACAGGGTGCTCCCCCCCCCCCCCAAGCGGGCGCCTCGCCTTGTGCCCCGACCCGTCCGTTTTTGTAAAGAGCTTCACGCAGGGACGGCCCCCAGGGTGCCCTGTTCCTGGTACTTGCTTCGAACTTGGCAAATGCTGCAGGTCCCCAAGGGACAAGCCGGCACATTGCGTCCGGGGGGCACGGAGTGGGTGCTGGGGTGCTGCAGGACTGGCGGCAGGACGCCTGGCCAGCGACAGGCCTGACGTGGCTTGGGCATGTACAAAGCTACACGGGGCCTTGAATGGTGCCACTTGAGGGAGGACAGCAAGGAGGAGGGTGGCAGGTGACAGGCGAGAAAGCCATTGAGAAAGATGCTGCTGTCATGGAAACAGGCTGCAAGAGAATTCCAGTGTGGTCTGATACCAGCCAGCTGAAAGGCAATAAAGGAGGTCCCTTGGGCAGGGGAATTAAAATGTCCGGCTACAGAGTGAGGACAAACGGGCGAGCAGGCAGCCGGGCTGCGGGGGCAGAGTGGGTCACAGAGGGAAGGTGAGTCAATACTGTGCAGCTGTTGCAAAAGGACGTCTCCCGGCGGGGAATTGGCCCTGCTCTAGGCAGGGCTGCCAGGTCTCAGCTGGAAAACTGGCCAATTCTGAGCACCGCTCACCAGGAGCCAGGGGGACAAAGTGGCGAGTCGGGAGGGCGGGGGGCATAACCATCCTGAGCAAAGGTTTAAAACAACCGACCAGGAGGCACGGTTGCAACCAGAACGTGTTCAGTGGGGAAAGACGTCTGGGGGAGGGGGGGCAGAGAGCAGCCTTCAAATGTATTGTCCTCAAACTGGGCATTGTGACCCGACCGGGGATGCCAGCAGCTGGCTCCGGGGGGCTATGAGCCCCAACCAAGCTCCCACGACATTAAATCTTCCCCTCCATTTTTACTGTCCAAGGCAGAGAGTTTTGCAGTGGGAAAGGGGTCACGAATACAAAGTTTGAAAACCACTGTGCTAAAGGCAACCCATCCCCGCTCCCCAAGGCAGGACAGGCTGCAGCAGGAGATGGAGGTTCCCTAGGAGAAACTTTCTAGCCTGAGGGTAGTTAAGCTCTGGAACAAGTGTTGGGGTGTGGGGGGGGGGGAGGGTAAGAGCAGCTTGGACCAATCCCTGTCAGGAACAGTCCAGGTTAACCTGGTCCTGCCTTAGCACAGGGGCTGGACTTGATGATTTTCTGAGGGGCCTTCCAGCCCCATGTTTCTTTGGGTCTGCGAAAGGACAACACATGGAGCACTGGGTTGGGTCATGTCACAAGGCACTGAACCATCTAGCCCAGTGTTTCTCATCCTTTTTTTTTTAATAAAGTATCCCCCTTTAAAAAAAAATTACAAGTACCCCCAGTACCTACAGTTTTCAGACATACGGTTTTTTTTCTACCATTGCAACACATTTGTTTAAACAACTTAATTGTAGCCGGGCAGGCAATGAAATTTTTGGGTGTAAAAAATACAAAAATAATAAAGTGCTGTAAAAATTAAAACAAACATTCAGTTTTCTCCAAATTTCAGTTGTGTTGACGTATCCTCCAGACATCTCTCGAGTACCCCTAAGGGTACTCGTACCGCTGGTTGAGAAACCCTGATTGAGCCTGGACCTGGGTGCTCCGCCTTCCCCCCACTCTGATCCCTCCCTAGCATGGCTGCCCCCCACTTCCTTCCTATTCCCTGGCACTGGGGGACCCATCTTGCCCCCCAGAACCCCAGTGCAGTACTGGCTGCACTAGCCAACCCTCAGCATTCTGCGTCAGGGTCCCCCTGGCCTACGCAGGGGCTGCCCGGCTCCTTGGCCCTGCAGAGAGTGGCGCTGAAGGAGCTGGCTGCATGGGCGGGGGGGCGCTCTCCCTGGGAAGCGAAGCTGGGCCCGGTCACGGGGCACTGGGAACGGGTGGCCGGCGTGTTCTCACTGACAGGGCAAGGAGACGTACAGGAAGGTCTGGGAGCCAAGGCAGCCGCTGCCAGGGAGAGCTGGTCACGGTTTGCAGAGCTCCACAGCTCCTGCCCATGCACAGACCCCACAGAGGCAGCACTGCCCCATGCCAGAGACCCCAGCCCCGAGACCCTTTGGCTGGGGGGGGGGGGGGGTTGCTGTAGTGTCCTGTGCCTGAAGGCCTCCCAAAGTCCTGGGCCTATGAGTTCCTGCCCTGGGTCTCCGTGTGGCCTGTGCTTCAGTGGGCTTGGGGGACGAAGGGGGCCCTTAGCAGGACCCGTAGCGGCCCCCCCCACTCCCTGTCGCTTGTTTTGCCTGCTTGTTTCCTGGGGCTCCCGGCCAGCTCCAGAGGAAGCAGCCGGATTCCTTGTTTGTGGCGGCTGGGAGCAAAGAGGCAGGAGCAGCAGGAAACATCTGGTTTCCTCCCTGATGGGTGAGGGCCAGGGATTGGGGGGCGGGGGGGGGACTTGCACACCTGACCTGGGAAGGGGGGGGCAGTCCTGGCAGGCAGAGACAGTGCCCCTCCCCCTTGCCTCCCTTGTGAAATGCCCTGGGGTGGGTGCTGGGTGAGTCCCCTCCCCCAGGCCCGGTGCCTTTAGTCCTGGTGGCTCCAAAGGACGGGGGGGGGGGGAGATATAGCTCCAGCAGCTTCAGCCTGGCCCTCACCTGCCCCCAAGGCATCGCTACAGGAATGTGCAGCTAATTAGCAGGAGGCTCCCTGGCTCCCACAGAGCCCAGCCTCCCAGGCCAAAGGCAGCCTCTCCACCTGCTGCCTGGGACCCCGCCCCGCACCAACCCTCTGGCATGAGCACAGATCCCCCTCCCCTACCTAGACGGTTCCCTCCCCCGCCAAAACCTCCAGCCCTAGGTGTTGCTGCAGCTCCTGGGACCCAGGGGAGGGGGCTCTCCCAGCACCAGGCAGTCAGGGCCCCCTCCCTGCAGAGGTGCTGCCGCAGCACTGAAGCCCCCGGCCAGCTCCGGCCCTGCTGTGCCAGGTGCTGCATGCGCAGCAGGAGACAGTCCCTGCCCAGAGAGCAAAGGGCGCATCGGCTGGGGCTGAAGCTGGAGGCTTGGGCGGAACAGCTCCCACAGCAGGGCCTGATGTTGGCACCTGGCCACACGTCAGAGCCACCTGGCCATGCTTGTGGACGGGCCAGAGGCCTAGGGCAAAGCAGGCACCCCAGCGGGGCTGTTGCCAGCTGATTGCTGCCCCCCAGCCCCTGTGCCGGGTCATGCTGCTGCCCCCATAACCTCCCTGTTCCAACAGCTGCCTCCCAAACAGGGGGCTCATGTCCCAGAGAGCAGGCCTAGGCAGCGTGGGGCCAGAGAGTGCCTCTGCCCAGGCCTGGCTCTGCTGCCGGGCCCAGCTCACCCCCAAGACAGGAGAGCATGGGCTTGGGCCAGTGACACAGCCCTGGGGCCTGCAGCACCCACCCGGCCTAGGCTGGAGTCCCTGCTCCCCTCACTCAAGCCCCCTCTCCCAGGCACCATGTCCCCAGCTGGGCAGGGGAGGAGGGGCGTGTTGGGTCTCCGCTCTTCCCCTTCAGTGTGTGAGTTGCCAAAGCTGCTCTGGAGTAGGGGGAGCGAGCCAGTCCCAGGGGAGCTGCCTGGAGGTGGGAGGCCCCTGGATGAGCTGTAGAGCTCTGGGGGTGGGGAGGGGCACCCCTGCCACCCCAGGAGGCCAGGAACCAGGCTGGCTCTGGTGCTGCAGTTCCATTATCCCAGAGCTCCTGGGCTCAGCCTAGTGTCTGACAGCAGCCTAAGGCCTGGCAGCCCCCCTCATGCAGGCCCTGTCCCACGCGACCCACTCTGCCCATGGAGAGGCCTCCCTCCTGCCCCTGTGGGCTGGGGAATGTGCTGGGAGGAAGGGGCCTTTGTTCTCTTGCCAAGGGCTGGCACAGGAGCCCGAGCGGATGCTGTGTCCTGGAAGAAGCTGGTGTAGCAGCATCTCGGGGGCCCGGCCCAGCAGTGAGACCACAGCCCATCAGCGACATGCCCCTGAACAGAGTTGGGTGTCCCAGGTGATGGGGGTCAGTCCCTCCCAGTCTAGGGCCCCATGTCTGCCCCTGCCAGGCAGGGCTCTGGCATCACTGTCCTGTGGCTGTGGAGGGACCCCAGCCCCTGTCCCCTGGAGAAATGCCGCTGGCAGAGGCTCCAGGGACCAGCAGCTCAGCCCTGGAGACATGGGCTCCCTGGGAAACTGGGAGCACTCAGCACAGCCTTTGCAAGCTGCAGCCATGATGTGCTGGGAGACGCTGCACATACGCACCCGCCACAGCAACCCTGGCTGCAGCCAGGGCCTGCACCTGCCTGCCGGGCCCTGCTGGGATCTCCCTCCGCTGGCAGGTCGAGACAGACACTGTCAGCACATTCCCAATCCGGGGAGCGGGGCAAGGGGGGCTCCCTCCCCACCCAGACAGCACTCAGCCCCAGACCGGCTCCCCTCCCCCTGCTGAGTCACAGCCTGTCTGGGCTGTCCCAGCCAGCCAGCCCAGGGCCTTTGTTCAGCAGGCCTGGTTCCTGTCAGACCCCCCCCCCCCCCCCCCCCATGGAGGGGCAGGCTTGGCCCTACCCTGCCCTTTGCAAAGAGCCTGAGCAGAAAGCAGCTGCCCACAGCTGCCCCCATCGCAGCCCCGCTGGAGAGACCCATCACCCTGCAGCCCCAGGCAGGAGGCGGAGTGCCTGTGATGGAGCCCTGCCAGTGGGGTAGCAGACCGGAGGTGCAGCCAAGGCCTGGGGCCATGCACTGAGTCAGCCAGCAGGGCTCAGCTGCTCCCACCTCTTCTAGGGGAGAGTAAGCGGGATTTGGCTCCCAGCTGCCGTGCACACAGCATCTCTGCTACGTGCCCAGGGTGACCCGATGTCCTATTTGGGCTGGGCCTAGCCCCTTCCTCAGCCCTAGCCTGGCTCTCCCAGCTGGCGTGGTGAAAAGGGGCATGTGTCCTGTTAGCTCTCGCGGGCTGCCACGGCAATTCCCACTTTTGTAAAGGAAACGGGGTGTGGGAGGGGGGCGAGGCCCCTGGGAGAGGACGAGAATTGCCTTTGGGCTTGGCAGCCGCTGGCTGGGGCTGCTGATGGGATCCCAAGCTTGGAGCTGGAGGAGGGAGATGGGGCAGCCCATCCTTCCAGCAGGCAAGGCGACTCACAGAGGAAAGCCTGCCTCCCAAAAAAGGAGAGCGAGCTGGGTTACAGAACAGGGCAGGGACAGGTTCCCCCCCACTACCCCCAGCATGCCTTAATTGCAGCCTAGAGGCAGTGACCTCGGCTGACCCCCTCCTGCAGAATGAGCAGTCCCAGGGGGCTGGAGCATTCATGGGGGGCAGGAGGGGTTTGCAGGGTCACAGGGCAGCGCCATCCAGTGGCCTTGTCCTGTTCTCTCCCCCCCCCCAGCCGAATTTATGCCAATGCCACAGCGCCCCCTGCTGGACACTGCCCAGAACAAAGCAACTACACAGTTAGCCGTGTTGGGGGGGCAGCTCTGTGTCTGCTTGGCACAGACAGCCCTGGCCTGAGCATGCAGGAGAGCTGGGCACAGGGGCTGGCGTGCCCACAGGCACCAAGGCAAGGAATCCACAGCAGCTGCCGATCCGCGGTTACAAAGAGAATGTTTTATTGGGTGCCCCGAGTCCTGGTCAGGCTGGATGGGAGGGGCCCCGGGGGCATCAAGTCCTCTTCTTGCCTTTGCCAACCGCCTTGGTGGGAGCCGCCATGGGCGCTGTGGACTGGTAGAGCGTGGAGGAAATCTTATTGATGTAGTAGAGGCCAATCATGGAGAAGATGAAGCTGGGAGGAGAGAAAAGGGAGGCCAGTCAGCCCCATCCCTTGCCCATGCACAGGGCACCTCACTTGCTCCCCACGAGCTCCCTTTGGGCCTGGAGCCAAGGTCCAGCTAGTAGAGGCCAGACTGGGGGCAGCTTTTCCCACAGCAGCTGCTGCAGGCACTGCCACCTTCCTGGGAAGCGGCTGCCACTGGCCTGGTGAAACCGTCCAGGGCGAGATGGACCAGGAGTCTGAGACCGCCATGGCATTCTCGCATGCTTTGTTACCAGGTAGGGCATGCCCCCACCAGCCATACGGACAGCGGGGGAATGGCCCCACAGCAGCAGCAGGGGAAATCTGGGAGCAAGGCCCAGCAGTGGCTTCTTAGAGCAGCAGTGGGATGCTGGGGTTCCCCAGGGCCAAGATCTGAGGGGGCCTGTTCCCTGCTATGCCCCGGGGCGGGTTCTCTACGTACCAGGTGGTCACGCACACTCTGTGGATGAGGCCTGATGCAAAGAGCGCAAGTAAAAGACAGACGAGAACTGGCGCAAGAGAGAGAAGGGGAGAGATGAGAGAGGCACTGAGTGCCTGCCCCAGGCATGCTGTATGGGCAAGCTCGCGTCCCCCCTCCCCCCCAGAGCAAGATTCCAGTCCCACTGGGAGATCAGTGTGGGGCCAGCTTTCCCCAGGGCAAGGGTCCCATGGCGCAGGCAGTGCACAGCGCTGGACTCTCAGCAGGGCAGCTCCCTGCAGACCCAGATGCTCAGGAATGGCCAGTCCCATCCCTTCCCCCCGGGGATTTTGCAGTTTCTTTTCATTAACCAAGAGCTATGAATGTGGTGCCCCTCCTCCCCCCGGCACGGCTGGGCACTTACTCTCCGGGAATATTTTGGCTTGGAACCCTTTGCCGAAGACCAAGCTCTCCAGGTTGTTGAATGCCTGGTGCCAGAGTTAAGGAAAAGAAGGGGGGTAAGTGCAGGGGCACCCCTCACACCACTGAGGCCCAAAGGATACTGTGAGGGAGAAGATGAAGAGCGCGGATCCCAGCAGCCCGCCCTGGATGGTCAGCCACTCGGTGGAGGCCAGCTGCTTGCTGTACATCTGCATCCCGGCGAAAAGCAGCAGTGACAGCAGCGAGGACAGCACCAGGGAGGTGCCTGTGCCCACAGCTGGGGAAGAAGGAGAACCAGGCAATGGGGCCGCCGGGGAGGCTTCCTCCCCGGCAACCCAGTGGAGCTGCGGCTGCTCAGGGCCAGCTCATGCTGCTGTAGGACGGGCCACAGGAGGTGCCCAGGCACCAGGGTGATGGGTGCAGCATGCGCCACAGCCCTGCTGCAGGGCACCATGGGCACGAAGCCTCGGGGATGGGTGGCTCACCTCCCCTGGTGGGCAGCCCAGCCCTCTGGGCAGCATCTGCTGGGGCACAGTGTCTGCCCGGCCCCCCACCCTGCCATCCGGCAGCGCCCCACTGGGGCAGTGTCCGCCCAACCCCCAGGCTGCACCCCACTGGGGCAGTGTCCGCCCAACCCCCAGGCAGCACCCCACTGGGGCAGTGTCCGCCCAGCCCCCCATGCTGCCCCCCCGGCAGCGCCCCACTGGGGCAGTGTCCGCCCAACCCCCAGGCAGCACCCCACTGGGGCAGTGTCCGCCCAGCCCCCACCCTGCCCCCCCGGCAGCGCCCCACTGGGGCAGTGTCCGCCCAGCCCCCCCCGGCAGCGCCCCACTGGGGCAGTGTCCGCCCAACCCCCAGGCAGCACCCCACTGGGGCAGTGTCCGCCCAGCCCCCCATGCTGCCCCCCCGGCAGCGCCCCACTGGGGCAGTGTCCGCCCAACCCCCAGGCAGCACCCCACTGGGGCAGTGTCCACCCTGCCCCCCCCGGCAGCGCCCCACTGGGGCAGTGTCCACCCTGCCCCCCCCGGCAGCGCCCCACTGGGGCAGTGTCCGCCCAGCCCCCACCCTGCCCCCCCAGCAGCGCCCCACTGGGGCAGTGTCCGCCCAGCCCCCCACCCTGCCCCCCGGCAGCGCCCCACTGGGGCAGTGTCCTCCCAGCCCCCCCTTGACACCTCACCCCCCGGGACCCCGCCCCCATTACCCATAATGCCGCGCGAGGTGCCGCCGACCCGTCCGCCGTGAGACCCAGGCCCGCCGAACTAGCCTCCCACGCATGCGCGGCCACCCGGCACCGAGAGCCGCACACTGAGCACGCGCGAGGCCGCTCGGGAAGGGGACGCGGCAGCGAGCGAGTGGAGAGTGTTTCGCGCGTGCGCGGCGCGTGCGGGATTGGCGCGAGCGCTGGGGCCGCTTGGCGGCCGAGAGGCGGCGCTGCCGCCCGTTGTGTGCGCAGAGCCTTGCAATGCAGCGCCCTCTGGGGGCTGGGCGTAGGCATTACAGACAGACAGACAGACGTACACACACCCCGTGCTCCTAGCCTGGAGCAGCTGCCCCCTCCGGCATGTGCACGGCGGCGGGCCCTGTTGGAGAGACATAGACCAAGGGATGAACAGACGGGATATATTATAGAGCTCTCTGCACGAGCCGCAGTGGGTCTGGGAGCAGTGGGTAGTGGGTGTGGAGGCAGGGAGCAGTGGATCTGGGAGCAGTGGGGCAGGGAACAGTGGGTGTGGAGGCAGGGAGCAGTGGGGTGTAGGGGCAGGGAACAGCGGGGGTGGGGGCTGGAAGCAGTGTGGGTGGGGGCAGGGAGCAGTGGGGGTGGGGCTGGAAGCAGAGGGCCTTGGCGTGCAGATCACATGCCTGGAGCTCCCAGGTGGTTGCAGATGCCTTCAGCACCAAGTGGTTTTCACTGACACCCCCCCCCATCTTGTCCCCATTTCTCTCCTTTGGCTGGGGGCCTAGTGCTGCTCTAAGAGGTCCATGGGGGCTCACTGTTGGCTCAGGCCCTATTGTTCCAGCAGTGCCCTGGGTGCCGGCATCTTGCGGACCAGAGAACTTGGCAGTAGCATGGAGCCCGCACGAGTCCTGCCGCAATGTCTGGGCCCCAGGCAAGAGTGTGCTGGGAGTTTTCAGCCCTCTCCTTGGGAGCCTGGGCTGCCACTCAGAGCCCTCAGTAGCTGCCGGCTGCTTTGCAGCCTCTGGCCCTGGCCACGCTGGCAGCCGAGGGGTGTTTAGCCGGGTCACATTCATTCACAGTGCGGACGGGCAGCTGTTGAGTGGGCCAGGACACAGCCCCTGGGAGTCCAGGACTAGGCGCCAGATCACATCGCACCCTTTCCCTGGGGAAGATGAGGCCCGGGGAAAGAAGAGGAAGGGGCAGGGAGGGGGTATCTGCACGGGACCCCAGGCTGCGGGGGAGACAGGTTCCTCTGCAGGCCTGGGGAACGAGTCAGCCCGAGTCCCTGTTGCACCCAGCCCCACTGCAGTGGGCACGAACCAGTGACCCTGCCAGCAGCCAGACACCTCTCCCCTGGCGCAGGATCCCAAGCAGAGCTGGCGTGGGGGGAAGGGGGGTGGCTGGCTCTCAGACTGGTACTCAGCTTCTATGCCCGAGTCTGGGAACACCCTGTGGCAGGGAGAGGCTTTCACGGGACCCCCCAAGGGCTGGGAACTGGGGTGAGCATCCCTCCATCCAGGTGTGCGCAGGAGTTGGGCCAGTCTCGGTGATGCCGGGTAGTAGCCCAGCCAGGCTGCCCCTGCCCCGCTCTCCCCTCCCCTAGCACACGAGGGGCAGCCGTGGGGGAGTGGGGTAGCCCCCCTGCCAGCCTCTCCACTCCCCCCTCTGCAGGCGGCCGCCTTCCGTGTCTCCACCCCCGTCTCGCCCCGTCCAGCCCCTCCCCTCTCTACAGGCGACCGCCCCCCAGTGCCCCCCCCGTACCAGACTTTCAGCCCCCCCTCCCCCCCGCGCTGTCTGCTGGAGCCGGTCCCGGGAGCATGCGCGCTCTGCCGTGCGCCCTCCTCGCCGCGCACTGGGGCGCTCGGCGCGGCTGCCTCCGGGACCGGAGCCCGACCGGGAGCGGTCCGAAGCCATGGCGGAGGGCGAGGAGCTGCAGACCTTCACTTCCATCATGGATGCGCTCGTCCGGATCAGTGTGAGCGGCTGGGGGGGGGGGGGAGCGCTTCCTCGGACTATAGGGGGTATGGGATGCACGGGGTTCGTGCATTGCACGGGGAATGGGATGTGCATTGCACGGGGTGATCGTCGGCGAGCATTGCACGGGATGATCGTCGGCGTGCATTGCACGGGGGATGGGCTGTGCATTGCACGGGATGATCGTCGGCATGCATTGCACGGGGGATGGGATGTGCATTGCACGGGGATGGGGTGTGGATGCACGGGGACGGGAAGACGACTGTGCGGTGCAAAGGAGAACTGGGTGTGCAACGCACGGGGTTGGCTGGCTTTGTAGCGGGGGGATGGGCGTGCAATGCACAGGGGGTGGATAGAGAAACGGTGATGGGGGGAGGGCGATGGGGATGCCACACCAGCCCAGCTGCTTCCCTGGCTGCTGCATTTGGGGTGCAGTGCCGGATGTTCAGTCCAGCCGTCTAGGCACTGCCCTGCCCCCCCCCAACCGCTCCCTCTTCCCCAGCCTGGGTACTGCTGCCCCCACCCCCTGCATCCTCCTGCCTGGACCCTCCTTCCCCACAGGCTGAGAAGCATCCCGAGCATCCATGCAGATCCCTCAGTCTCCATGGCAACCCTATGCAGGAGCTCCCGGGGCTGGCTGCCAGGCAGCAGCCTGGCTCAGTCCAGCTCCTGTCTCTGCCCTGCCCCTCCCCGCCCCTCCCCTGCCCGCCCCCTCGCTTTGTGCCGGCAACGCCCCTCCTGCGAAGGCCGACATGGCATCCAGGAGATGCAGCAAGGTGAGCGGCGCCCGGCCAGCTAGCAACCCCCCCCCGCCACCCGCCAGGAGATGGATGCCCTGGCAGGATGCAGGCTCCTGCTAGCTGCCTCAAATCCTCCCCCCTCCCTTGTACGGGGGGGGGGGGGGGGCTGCAGCACACCGCCCTGGGCAGATGCACCTGGGATGGGCCGGCCGCGCAAGGGGCAGGAGCAGGTGCCCTAGAATGGGGCTTGGGGCAGGGGGAGCCGGGTTCTTGGCGGCCTGGGGGTGCCTTGTGTTTCCTAGAGAGCCGGGCGGGGCCGCGCTGGGACTCAGCCCTGGGCCTTCACTGGCCGCGCTGGGACTCAGCCCTGGGCCTTTGCTGGGACTCAGCCCTGGGCCTTCGCTGGCCGCGCTGGGACTCAACCCTGGGCCTTCGCTGGCCGTGCTGGGACTCAGCCCTGGGCCTTCGCTGGCCGCGCTGGGGCAGAAACAGGACTGGGGTTGCTCCGTCTGGGCTTGGGGCCGGGCAGGCGACTGCAGGGCAAACCAGCAGCAAACAGGATGGGGGAGGAGAGAGTCGAGGGCCAAACCCCACTCCTGCTCTGACCCAACTGGGAACTGGGGGGCGCGGCTTGGGCCAGGCCAGCCGCAAACGCTGCCACCTTCCTGTTGGCAAAGCTCGGCACAGAGACCTCTACCCCCTGACTCCTGCTGCCTCGTGGGCCCAGCCAGGCTGGGGTCCCGTCGCCCACGCTCCAGGGGAAGGTGTGCCCCCCCCTCCCCAAAAAGCATTTCTGAGCACTGACCTGGGAGGCATCTCCTCTCGGACGCCTGCGTGGGGGGCGGGGGTCAGAGCCCACAGGCATCCCTGGGCAGGTTCGGGAGGCCCCTGCAGGGCACACTGTGCATCTTGTTACCCCAGATAGCGGCTGTGAGACGTGGGGGGACCCCTGGGCAGTGGCGGTGCTGCCTGCTCAGCAAAAGCTCTCCCCTAGGACTGAGCTCCCCAGGGGGTGCTGAGTGCCAGAGCCCCCTCCAGTGGTGGAGGGAAGGGCAGTTCCTAGGCTGGCCTGCTGTGGGGCGGGCAGGGGGCAGGCATGGCCAGGCCGCTGGCTCTCCCTGGGGAGCTGAGCTGACTTTTTGCCTTGGCCTCTCTCCAGACCAGCATGAAGAACATGGAGCGGGAGCTCGTCTGCCCAGCCTGCAAGGAGATGTACAAGCAGCCGCTGGCCCTGCCCTGCATGCACAACGTCTGCCACGGGTGTGCCAGCGAGATCCTCGTGCAGCATGGCTACCTCTGTTGCGACCCCAGCTCCGAGCCCACCTCGCCTGCCTCCACGCCGGCCACCCGCAGCCCCCGCCTGGGCCGCAGGCCCGTCCCCAAGCCCGAACGCCTGGACCGGCTCCTCAAGTCAGGTGGGCACGGGGGAGGGGGGGATGGGGAAGGGTGCGGTGTGTCCTGGCATCCCCAGCCATGCCCCAGAGGGACCCTCCTCCTAGGGCCTGGGAGAAAAGCTGCCACATCTGAGCCCTGGCAAACCTCAGAAGGCTCCTGATCCCCCTTGGCAGAATGGGCGGGGTCTGTACAGCTCAGGGAGGGGATTCCCTGGGGAAGCTCATGCAGGAGCGAGGGACTAGAAGGGTAACCAGGCCTGGTGTTTCTGTGCTAGGGGCAGAGGATGCAGGTACATTGTGGCTGGGGGCTGGCGGCCGTGGTTGGGGGCTGTGGTGGGGAAGTGACGGCTGTGGTAGTAGCCATGGGGTGGGGGGTGACAGCTGCAGCGGGGAGGTGATGGCTGGCAGCTATGGCTGGAGATGATGGCCATGACAGCTGTGGCATGGTGGGTGACGGCTGTGTCGGAGAGGTAACAGCCGTGGCGTGGGGGGTGACGGCCATGTCGGAGAGGTGACGGCCGTGTCGGAGAGGTGACAGCCATGGCGTGGGGGGTGACGGCCGTGTTGGAGAGGTGATGGCCGTGGTGGAGAGGTAACAGCTGTGGCGTGGGGGGTGACGGCCATTTCGGAGAGGTGACAGCCGTGTCGGAGAGGTGACAGCTGTGTCGGAGAGGTAACAGCCATGGCGTGGGGGGTGACAACTGTGGTAGCTGCAGCATGGAGGGTGATAACTGTGATGGGGATGTGATGGCCATGGCTGGGGGTGGTGGCTGTGGTGGGGAAGTGACACCTGTGGCAGCTGCGGCTTGGGGGGACGACGGCTGTGACAGTTGTGGCGTGGGGGGGCTGGCAGCCATGGCTTGGGGCTGGCAGCCACGGCTGGTGGCTGTGGCTGAAGGTGGTGGCTGTGGCCTGGTGGCCGTGCTGGGGGCTGACGGCCGTGGCAGGAGGTAGGGACCGTGGCTGGAGGCTAGCGGCTATGGCTGGAGGTGGTCCTGGCTGGGGGCTGGAGGTGGTGGCCGTGGTTGGAGATAGGGATGTGAACGACTAGTTGACACACTAGGGGTATGTCTACACTAGCTCGTTAGTTCAAGCTAGGTAGGGTAATGAGGGCAAGCGGAGTTGCAAATGAAGCCCGGGATTTAAATATCCCGGGCTTCATTTGCATGTTCCCGGGCGCCGCCATTTTTAAATCCCCCTTAGTCCAAACTCTGTGCCTGCGGTTACACGCGGCACGGACTAGGTAGATTCGAATTAAAGATCCTAATTCGAACTACCGTTACTCCTCATTCCACGTTACTCCTCATTCCACGAGTCATTCCACGAGGAGTAACGGTAGTTCGAATTAGGATCTTTAGTTTGAACTACCTAGTCCGTGTCGTGTGTAGCCGTGGGCACGGAGTTCGGACTAGGGGGGATTTAAAAATGGCAGCGCCCGGGAACATGCAAATGAAGCCCGGGATATTTAAATCCCGGGCTTCATTTGCAACTCCGCTTGCCCTCATTACCCTACCTAGCTCAAACTAACGAGCGAGTGTAGACGTACCCTAGTTGACTAGTTGCCCCACCCTTGCGGGAGGTGCTTCAAAGGAGCAGCGCCGTGTGGAGTCCGGGGTCTGCCGCTTTGAAATGTTGCGTGTAGCCCGGGGCCAGCTGAGGAGTCTCCCGCTGGCTTCAGGCTACACGCAGAGTTTCAAAGTGGCAGCACCGCATGGAGTCTGGGGTCAGCTGGGGCTCCCCCACTGTCTCCAGGCTCCATGTGGTGCTGCTCTTTTGAAACACCCCGGGGAGCATGGGGCCAGCGGGGGACTGCTTGAGTGCTCAGCTGGTCCTGTGCTCCCCGCAGTGCTTTCGCCTTTGAAATATAGCCATTGACTATTCGATTAGCCAATTAATCTAAGTTTAACATGCCTTCTTGGAGGCTGGCAGCCATGGCTGGAAGTGGCAGCCGTGGCTGGGGGCTGGCCCATGGCAGGGTGCTGGTGGCTGTGGTTGGAGGTGGTGGCTGTGGCTGAAGGCCGGAGGCCATGCAGCCATGGCTGGGGACTGGCAGCTGTGGCTGGAGGTGGTAACCGTGGCTAGAGGCTGGCAGCCATGGCTGGGAGCTGGCCCGTGGCTGGAGGTGGTGGCCATGGCTGGGGGCTGGTGGCTGTGGCTGGAGGGGGTGACCATGGCTGGAGGCTGGCAGCCATGGCTGGGGGCTGGGCCATGGCTGGAGGTGGTGGCCATGGCTGGGGGCTGGTGGCTGTGGCTGGAGGTGGTGACCATGGCTAGAGGCTGGCAGCCATGGCTGGGAGCTAGCGCGTGGCTGGAGGTGATGGCCGTGGCTGGGGGCTGGCGGCCATGGTTGGAGGCCGTGGCAGCCGTGGCTGGAGGTGGTAGCCATGGCTGGGTGTTGGCAGCCGTGGCTGGAGGTGGTGACCATAGCTGGAGGCTGGCAACCATGGCTGGGAGCTAGCGCGTGGCTGGAGGTGATGGCCGTGGCTGGGGGCTGGCGACCATGGTTGGAGGTAGTGGCCATGGCTGGAAGCCGTGGCTGGAGACTGGCGGCTGTGGCTGGCGGTGGTGGCTGTGGCTGGAGGCCATGGGTGGTTGTGGCTGGCAGCCGTGGCTGGGGGCTGGCGGCTGTGGCTGGAGGTGATGGCCGTGGCTGGGGGCTGGCGGCCATGGCTGGTGGCTATGGCTGGAGGTGGTGGCCATGGCTGGAGGCTGGCAGCCGTGGCTGGGGGCTGGCCCATGGCTGGGTGCTGGTGGCTGTGGTTGGAGGTGGTGGCTGTGGCTGAAGGCTGGAGGCCGTGGTGGCTGTGGGTGAAGGCTGGAGGCCGTGCAGCCATTGCTGAGGACTGGCAGCCGTGGCTGTAGGTGGTAGCCATGGCTAGGGGCTGGCAGCTGTGGCTGGAGGTGGTAACCGTGGCTAGAGGCTGGCAGCCATGGCCGAGAGCTGGCCCGTGGCTGGAGGTGGTGGCCATGGCTGGAGGCTGGCAGCCATGGCTGGGGGCTGGGCCATGGCTGGGTGCTGGTGGCCATAGTTGGAGGCCGTGGCAGCTGTGGCTGGAGGTGGTAGCCATGGCTAGGTGTTGGCAGCTGTGGCTGGAGGTGGTGACCATGGCTGGAGGCTGGCAGCTATGGCTGGGAACTAGTGTGTGGCTGGAGGTGATGGCCGTGGCTGGGGGCTGGCGGCCATGGTTGGACGTGGTGGCCATGGCTGGAGGCTGGAAGCCGTGGCTGGAGACTGGTGGCTGTGACTGGGGGCTGATGGCTGTGGCTATGGCTGGAGGTGGTGGCCGTGGCTGGGGGCTGGTGGCCATGGCTGGGGGCTGGCAGTCATGGCTGGAGGTGGTGGCCGTGGCTGGGGTTTTGCGGCCGTGGCAGCTGCGGCACGGGAGTGGGGGTGATGGCTGCGGTGGGGCTGAATATCTGGTGACAGGCTGCTGGGTCCCCCAGGGTTCGGCACCTACCCTGGGCGGAAGCGAGGGACCGTGCACCCCCAGACTGTCAGCTTCCCGTGCCCGGCCTGCCAACGGGACGTGGACCTGGGTGAGCGGGGCCTGGGCGGCCTGTTCCGGAACCTGGCGCTGGAGCGGGTGGTGGAGCGGTTCCGCCAGACCATCGACAGCAGCAGCGCCATCCGGTGCCAGTTCTGCAAACCGCCCCCGCCGGAGGCCACCAAGGGCTGCACAGAGTGCAAGGCCAGCTTCTGCAACGAGTGCTTCAAGCTCTACCACCCCTGGGGCACGCAGAAGGCCCAGCACGAGCCCACGCCGCCCAGCCTCACCTTCCGGCCCAAGGTAGAGCTTCCCGGCCTGGGGCGCGGCCCTGGCACGGGAGGGGCCCTGTGCCGTGTCCATCTGGGCACGCGCAGGGCAGCGCCCCGCCCCGCCCATGTGGCGTCCATGTGCGCTGGCGGGAGGCCTGCCAGGCACTGGGGGGGGGGCAAGATGGGGGCAGGAGGGTGAAGGGAGATGCTGAGGCAGCTGGGAGGGGAGGGTCAGTGTATGGGAGGTGTCTGGGGCACTGGGGGGAAGGGGCCCAGGCCAGGAGGAGGGGTCAGTGCGTGGGGAGGCATTTGGGGCCGGGGGGGCTGGGGCCCTGGGGGAGGGGGCCGGGGAGGGGTCAGTGCGTGGGGAGGTGTTTGGGGCCGGGGGGGCTGGGGCCCAGGTGGGGGAGGGGGCCGGGGAGGGGTCAGCGCGTGGGGAGGCGTTTGGGGCCGGGGGGGCTGGGGCCCTGGGGGAGGGATCCGGGGAGGGGTCAGCGCGTGGGGAGGCGTTTGGGGCCGGGGGGGCTGGGGCCCTGGGGGAGGGGGCCGGGGAGGGGTCAGCGCGTGGGGAGGCGTTTGGGGCCGGGGGGGCTGGGGCCCAGGCCGGGGGAGGGGGTCGGGGAGGGGTCAGCGCGTGGGGAGGCGTTTGGGGCCGGGGGGGCTGGGGCCCAGGTGGGGGAGGGGGCCGGGGAGGGGTCAGCGCGTGGGGAGGCGTTTGGGGCCGGGGGGGCTGGGGCCCTGGGGGAGGGATCCGGGGAGGGGTCAGCGCGTGGGGAGGCGTTTGGGGCCGGGGGGGCTGGGGCCCTGGGGGAGGGGGCCGGGGAGGGGTCAGCGCGTGGGGAGGCGTTTGGGGCCGGGGGGGCTGGGGCCCTGGGGGAGGGGGCCGGGGAGGGGTCAGCGCGTGGGGAGGCGTTTGGGGCCGGGGGGGCTGGGGCCCTGGGGGAGGGATCCGGGGAGGGGTCAGCGCGTGGGGAGGCGTTTGGGGCCGGGGGGGCTGGGGCCCTGGGGGAGGGATCCGGGGAGGGGTCAGCGCGTGGGGAGGCGTTTGGGGCCGGGGGGGCTGGGGCCCAGGCCGGGGGAGGGGGCCGGGGAGGGGTCAGCGCGTGGGGAGGCGTTTGGGGCCGGGGGGGCTGGGGCCCTGGGGGAGGGGGCCGGGGAGGGGTCAGCGCGTGGGGAGGCGTTTGGGGCCGGGGGGGCTGGGGCCCAGGCCGGGGGAGGGGGCCGGGGAGGGGTCAGCGCGTGGGGAGGCGTTTGGGGCCGGGGGGGCTGGGGCCCTGGGGGAGGGGGCCGGGGAGGGGTCAGCGCGTGGGGAGGCGTTTGGGGCCGGGGGGGCTGGGGCCCTGGGGGAGGGGGCCGGGGAGGGGTCAGCGCGTGGGGAGGCGTTTGGGGCCGGGGGGGCTGGGCAGCGGTGCTGAGCCTGGCTCTGCTCGCGCAGGGGCTGCAGTGTCCGGAGCACAAGGAGGAGGTGACCCATTACTGCAAGACCTGCCAGCGCCTGGTGTGCCAGCTGTGCCGTGTGCGCCGCGCTCACGCCAGCCACAAGATCACGCCAGTGCTCAGCGCCTACCAGGCCCTGCGGGTGAGGCCCACGCCTGGCCTTCCCGGGCCGGAGCGGGAGGCGTAGATGGGGCGTGGGGCGGGGCTCTCTGAGCTGGAGCTGGGCAGGTGCAGATGGGGGGTGGGGGGGCGCTGTCTGAGGGGCACAGGTGGAAAGTCCCCCAAGAGCAAAATCCCACTGTGAGCAGGGGGAGGGCAGACAGACAGGGCATGCGCAGGATGGGGGGCCCAGTCCCAGCAGCGGGGGGCACAGCCGCGGTGTGCAGTGGGGAGGAGGGGGGCACAGCCATGGCATGCAATGGGGGGGCCCAGTCCCAGCAGCGAGGGGCACAGCTGTGGCATGCGGTGGAGGGGGGCGCAGCCGTGCCATGCCGTGGGGGGGGCCCAGTCCCAGCAGCGAGGGGCACAGCTGTGGCATGCGGTGAGGGGGGCGCAGCCGTGCCATGCCGTGGGGGGGGGCCCAGTCCCAGCAGCGAGGGGCACAGCTGTGGCATGCAGTGGGGTGGGGGGCGCAGCCGTGCCATGCCCTGGGTGGGGGGCCCAGTCCCAGCAGCGGGGGGCACAGCTGTGGCATGCAGTGGGGGGGGGCGCAGCCGTGCCATGCCCTGGGTGGGGGGCCCAGTCCCAGCAGCGGGGGGCACAGCTGTGGCATGCGGTGGAGGGGGGCGCAGCCGTGCCGTGCCGTGGGGGGGCCCAGTCCCAGCAGCGGGGGTACCAGGCTGGGGGAGCAGCAGGGGGCCGGGCTCCGAGCCCCACGTCTCACGGCCTGCACTGCCTGTGCAGGAGAAGCTGACCAAGAGCCTGGCCTACATCCTGAGCCGGCAGGACACGGTGCAGATGCACATTGCGGAGCTGGAGGAGACGGTGAAGCACACCGAGGTGAGGGGAGACAGGCGAGGGGCAGGAGGTGCCGGGGTGCGGCGCTGCCCCCCTGGCTGGGCTCCACGCCCGGGCCTCCTCCGGCCCCCCAGGCCAGTGGCCGCAGGGGAGGGAGGCCCTGGCCGGGCCCGTGTGACCCCGCTCTGGTTGGCAGGTGCACGGGAGCCAGGCCAAGGAGGAGGTTTCGCAGCTGCTCCGGGGCCTGGGTGCCCTGCTGGAGGAGAAGCAGGCGGCCCTGCTGCAGGCCATCCAGGAGTCCCAGCAGGAGCGGCTGGCCAGCCTACAGCGCCAGATCCAGGAGCACCGGGCCATGCTGGAGAACTCGGGCCTGGTGGGCTATGCCCAGGAGGTGCTCAAGGAGACCGACCAGCCCTGCTTCGTCCAGGCTGCCAAGCAGCTGCACAGCCGGTACCGTCCCCTGGGGCGCCGGCGGGCTGGGGCCGCGTGGGGAGCGGATCCGCTTTGTCCGGGTGCCGGTCCTGCAGTGACCCCGGCTGCGTGCCTCAGTTTCCCTGGGCCCTGCTCCACGCGGTGGGGAGAGCCGGTTGTGACCCACCGAGGGAGGCTGCCGAGCCCAGCCTAGCACATTCACAACGGCCCAAGAGGGGGGTGACCGGGTGACACCTTTTGCCCAGGAAGCTGGACAAAGGCCAGAGGGGGGGCTGGCAGGCTGAGAGATGGGCGGTGGGGTGTGTGAGGGAGTCTGGCTGGCCTGGGGGCAGAGATGGGGGCAGGGCTCTGACTCTGAGCCCCCCCCCCCATGGGCTGTCTGGGCGGCTCCTGGTGCCTGTGCTGACCAGTCTGTGCTGCGCCACGTCCCCGTCGCCTCGGCCCCTTCCAGTTCGCTCTGCGGCTGAGAGTCCCCTCTGGCTGTGGGTGGGGGGCAGGGCCTGGGGACTCCCCACCCCTTGGTGACAGGGTGTGGTATAGTGGGGGGCTGTCTGCTCTGTAACCGGGGGTCCCCCTGCGCTGTGATGGGAGATTCTCACTGACTCTCCCAAATGCGTATTAACCCAGACACCCAGGCTCAGCCTCCCAGGGAGAGAGACAAAGGGAGGAAGGCAGAGACCAGCACCTGGCTGGGGGGCAGGGCCTGGGAGGGAGGGTCAGTTGCTGTCGGGGAAGCAGGGAGAGAAGAGGCTAAGCGGGGGGCCTAGGGGCGATGGGCCCTAACCCTGGGGTCTGAGGCATCCTGGCCCTGGCCCCTGTAGCCACATCACGTCTGTGCTGTGCTGTATCCTGAAGGAACAATAAACCCCTCTCTGTTCTACGACTGGCGGCGTCTGTTCTTGCTGCTCCGGGGGTGCAGGAACGGGGGAACCCCGACTGCGTCGTCACACAGGGGCACCTGGCTGATGCGCCCTCCCCAGTGCAGGGACACGGGCAGGAGGTGCCTTGTGCCCCTGTGGCTGGCCAGGGTGCGGGGGGGCTCGGCTCCCAGAGTACAAAAGACTGCAGGGCCTGTGCCGCCAACGCCCCCCTCTCCTGTCGCCGCAGGATCCTCAGGGCCACAGACTCGCTGCAGAGCTTCCGGCCTGCCGCCTCTTCGTCCTTCAGCCGCTTCCAGCTGGACCTCAGCAGGGAGATGAAGCTGCTCACGGACCTGAGCTTCATCAAAGGTAAACGTGAGGGCTGGAGCCCGGCTCCGGAACCGCCAGCAGCTGGCCGGTGGGAGGAGCTCTGGGCTGAGGGGAGGAGCTTCCTGGACAGGGAGGAGCTCTGTGTGGAGTGGGCGGGGCTCTGCGCAGTGGGAGGGGCTCCCCTGCCTGACCCGCTCACCTTCCTTCTGCGTGGGCCTGGGCCTGGCAGCTGTTGGAGAGAGGCCTCTGGGGAAGTGGCCTCAGGGGCTCCCCTAAAGCCTTCCACACATTGGCTCCTGCCCCCTGGTTCTCAGCCCTCCCCGGGGCCCTCCTGGCCTGGCAGGGCCAGGCAGGGCCAGGCAGGGCACATGAAACGCTCAAGACGTTGGGGCTCCCAGTAGAGTCAGGAGACGGGTCCCCTGGCCCAGCAGCTCAGAGGCCCCCGCAGGCAGCCCCAGAGGGCACGGGGGGCCCTGGGCTCCCTGCAGGCAGGACGGGGCTGGGGGACCAGTGGCCTGCGTGATAGCAGTTGGATGAGAGCAGACAGGACCAGGACCCTGGGCCAGATGCAGAAGGGTGAGTAGCCGGCCAGGCCAGGCCTCTGCGTGGGAGTGTTCCCATGGGCCGGGCAGGTGCCCTCCTCCACTGGCAGGTGCCCACCCCGGGCCCTGCCCTGCCGCCGGCTGGGGGCTCCTTTCAGACGTGCTTCTACCTCTGTTTGTTTATAGGCCTTGGCCGCTGCCGAGTCATCACTGAAGTACCCGAGGCAAGTCGCGCCCCTGCCGCCCAAATCGCCCTGCTCTCTCTGTGCCCGTCCCTCCATGTGCCACCCCATCCCACCCCTCTGTGCCTGTCCCTCCCTATCCACCCATCTGTGCCCGTCCCTCTCTGTGCCACTGCATCCCTCTGTGCCAGTCCCTCCCTGTGCCATCCCATTCCACCCTCTGTGCCCGTCCCTCCCTGTACCATCCCATCCCACCCCTCTGTGCCCGTCCCTCCCTGTGCCATCCCATTCCACCCCTCTGTGCCCGTCCCTCTCTGTGCCACTGCATCCCTCTGTGCCAGTCCCTCCCTGTGCCACCCCATCCACCCCTCTGTGCCCGTCCCTCCCTGTGCCATCCCATTCAACCCCTCTGTGCCCGTCCCTCCCTGTGCCATCCCATTCCACCCCTCTGTGCCCGTCCCTCCCTGTGCCATCCCATCCACCCCTCTGTGCCCGTCCCTCTCTGTGCCACTGCATCCCTCTTTGCCAGTCCCTCCCTGTGCCACCCCATCCACCCCTCTGTGCCCGTCCCTCCCTGTGCCACCCCATCCACCCCTCTGTGCCCGTCCCTCCCTGTGCCACTGCATCCCTCTGTGCCCGTCCCTCCATGTGCCACCCTATCCACCCCTCTGTGCCCATCCCTCCATGTGCCACCCCATCTACTCCTCTGTGCCCGTCCCTCCCTGTGCCACCCCATCCACCCCTCTGTGCCCGTCCCTCCCTGTGCCATCCCATTCCACTCCTCTGTGCCCGTCCCTCTCTGTGCCACTGCATCCCTCTGTGCCCATCCCTCCATGTGCCATCCCATTCCACCCCTCTGTGCCCGTCCCTCCCTGTGCCACCCCATACACCCGTCTGTGCCCGTCCCTCCCTGTGCCACCCCATATACCCCTCTGTGCCCGTCCCTCCCTGTGCCATCCCATTCCACCCCTCCGTGCCCGTCCCTCCCTGTGCCACTGCATCCCTCTGTGCCTGTCCCTCCATGTGCCACCCCAGCCACCCCTCTGTGCCCATCCCTCCATGTACCACCCCATCCCCTCTCTGTGCCCGTCCCTCCATGTGCCACCCCATCCCACCCCTCTGTGCCCTTCCCTCCATATGCCACTCCATATACCCCTCTGTGCCCTTCCCTCGGTGCCAACCTTTTTATCCCTTTTTCCAGCTGTTCTTCTTCTCGGACCCCAGATTATATCATGTAACTATAGTCCTGCTTATTTTACTATAATTTGACTAACCAGTCCTAGAATTGGAAGGGACCTCTGGAATTCATCAAGTCCAGTCCCCTGCCCTCACGGCAGGACCAAGCACTGTCTAGATCATCCCTGACAGGTGTCTGTCCAACCTGCTCTTAAATATCTCCAGTGATGGAGATTCCACAACCTCCCTAGACAATGTATTCCGGTGTTTAACCACCCTGACAGGCAGGAAGTTTTTCCTAATGTCCAACCTAAACCTCCCTTGCTGCAGTTTAAGCCCATTGCTTCTTGTCCTGTCCTCAGAGGCCAAGGAGAACAATTTTTCTCCCTCTTGCTTGGGACACCCTTTTAGATACTTGAAAACCGCTGTCATCTCCCCTCTGTCTTCTCCTTTCCAAACTAAACAAGCCCAATTCTTTCAGACTTCCCTCATAGGCCATGTTCTCCAGACCTTTCATCATTTTTGTTGCTCTCTGGACCTTCTCCAGTTTCTCCACATCTTCCTTGAAACGTGGTGCCCAGAACTGGACATAATCCTCAAATTGAGGCCTAATCAGCATAGACCAGAGCGGGAGAATAACTTCTCATGTCTTGCTCACAACACTCCTGTTCATGCAGCCCAGAGTCATGTTTGCTTTTTTTGCAACAGTGTCACACTCTTGACTCATATTTTGCTTGTGGTCTACTGTGAGCCCTAGATCCCTTTCTGCAGGACTCCTTCCGAGACAGTTGCTTCCCATTCTCTGTGTGTGAAACTGGCTGTTCCTTCCTAAGTGGAGCACTTTGCATTTCTCCTTATTAAATGTCATCCTGTTGATCCCAGACCATTTCTTCAGCTTGTCCAGATTATTTTGAATTATGCCCCTACCTTCTTGTGCCACCCACCCCATCCCACCCCTCTGTGCCCATCCCTCCCTGTGCCATCCCACCCCTCTGTGCCTGTCCCTCCCTGTGCCACCCCATCCCACCCCTCTGTGCTCGTGCCTCCATGTGTCAGTGCACCCCATGTTTCTGTGCCTGTCCCGCTGTCTGACATCCAACCCCACCTCTCTGTGTGCACCCCCCTGCCAGCCCCTCCCTCACTTTTCCCCTTTCTATCCCTGTGTCTCCATTTCCCAGGATCCTTTCCGAACCCTCCAGCTGCCTCGCCCCTCTGCCCAGCTCTCTAGACAGGGCACTGTTTCAGATTACGGTGAGGGGGCAGCCTGTGCATACCACGATGGGGAGGCAGATTGAGGACAGCGGCTTCAGCAGTGTTACTGAGCATGCTCGGTACAAGCTAAGCACCCCATTGGGGGGACCAACCCCATTCGCCCTCCCCACACACACCTACCACCTCTTTCTAGGGCTACCAAGGCACTGGGAAGCTCTAGTTTTCAGGCAGACCACTTAGCGGTGAGTTGGCAGGAGCACTGGATCTAACCCCTGTACAAAAGCAAGACAATTACATAAATATTAGACCCACTCAGCTCTAACGTTAAGATTCCAACTTCTTGTGGCAAGTCACTTACGGGATACTGGTTCTCCTTACAATGTTAATACATGTTCCTACTGCCTTACTAACTGCAGCGAGGCAGACCCTGTCAGGACTCCGGGGCTCGCTCTCGGCTCTGGAAGGGGAGTGGGGGCTAGTGGGTAACAGCAGGGGGCAGATACATTTCAGCTCTAGATAAGAACATCAGAGCGGCCAGACTGGGTCAGACCAAAGGTCCTTCTAGCCCAGTGTCCTGTCTTCTGGCAGTAGCCAATGCCAGGTGCCTCAGGAGGCATGAACAGAAGAGGCAATTATCGTGGTCCATCCCCTGTCGCCCATTCCCAGCTTCTGGCAAACAGAAGCCAGGGACACTATCTCTGCCCATCCTGGCTGGCAGCCGTTGGCGGACCGATCTTCCTTGAACTTATTTTGTTCTTATTGGAACCTTGTTACAGTTTGGGCTTTTCCACCATCCCCTGGCAAGGAGATCCACAGGTTGATTGTGAAGAAATAATTTGTTTTGTTTTAAATCTGCTGCCTATACATTTAATTGGCTCAGCTTCTCTTGTTATGTTAGTGAAGGAACAAATAACATTTCTGTATGATATTTTGCTAAGACTTCTAACATCTCCCCCCACCCTTTAGTCATTTCTTTTCCAAGCTGAAAAGTCCCAGTCTTGTTAATCTCTCCTGATACAGAAGCTGTTCCTTACCCCTCATCATTTCTGTTGCCCTTCTCTGTACCTTTTCCAAATCCAATAGATCTTTTTTTAGATGGAGTGACCAGATCTGCATGCAGTAGTCAAGCTGTGGGCATCCCACGACTTTGTATAGAGGCAACACGATATTTTCTGTCTTATTAGCAATTCCTTTCCTAATGATTCTCAATATTATGTTTTCAGATAGCCACTGCACATAGAGCAGATGTTTTCTGGGAACTACCCACAATGGTTCCAAGATCTCTTTCTTGAGTGGGAACAACTAATTTAGACCCATGATTTTGTATCTATAGTCAGGATTATATTTGCCCGTGTGCATCACTTTGCACTTCTCGACACCGAATTCCATCTGCCGGTGTGCTGCCCAGTCACCCAGTTTTGTGAGATACCTTTGTGACTCTTTGCAGTCAGCTTCGGACTTAACTATTCGGAGTGATTTTGCAGTATCTCCGACTTTTGCCGCCTCGCTATTCACCCCTTTTCCAAGAACCTTGGTAAGTTTAACAGCACTGATCCAAATGCAAATCCCAGCAGCACAACACTCATTCCTACCTTCCCCCCCTCTTGTAAGTGGCAGGCCCGGCAATGTTTTCTTGATGATCTAACGACCCTTCAGAGCCTGGAATGCCCAGCTCTTTGTTATTCTTAATCCCCTGCCTCCCTCTGATTATAACACACTCCCTGCCACAAAGGCAAAGCTGCAGGCAGCTCAAACTCTGTTGCATTTAAGAGCTGCCTCTGGAGCCAGGACAGGCAACTTTAAGCAGGCCTCAAGTATGAAATCCAGTGGCACCCTTGTTTCCATCCCCCATGCTGTGATCATCTGTCCATGCTCAGCTCCATCCTTCCCTCCCCCCCCGCCTCTCCCCCTCTCTCTGCCTCCCCCCACTTGCACAGAGCCCGTCTGGTCCCCGGAGCCTCTCAGCAGCTCGCCTCCCTCTCCCTGCCTCTCTCCCTGGTGCCCACAGACTCTCGGCAGCCAGGTTCCCCGAGCCTCCTGCTGGTTGTGCGTCCGTCCGTCCGGAATGCCCCTCCCTACGTCTGGCCGCTCGCCTGCCCCGGCCGTGCACGCCCGCTGCTCACGCCTGTCTCTCCCCGCAGCCCCCGAGGCGCCGGTCATTGACACACAGCGCACCTACGCCTACGACCAGATCTTCCTGTGCTGGCGCCTGCCCCAGTCCTCCCCGCCCGCCTGGCACTTCACCGTGGAGTACCGCAAGAGCGACGCCAAGGCCAAGGCGCTCCGGCTGTGGCAGCGGCGGGACGAGGTGCGGGGCACCAGCGCCCTAGTGGAGTACCTGGACACAGACAGCATCTACGTGCTGAGGGTGAAGGGCTACAACAAGGCTGGCTTCGGGGAGTACAGCGAAGAGATCTACCTGCACACGCCGCCCGCACCAGGTGAGGGGGGAGCTACCTGCACACGCCGCCCGCACCAGGTGAGCGGGGAGCTACCTGCACACGCCGCCCGCACCTGGTGAGGGGGAGCTACCTGCACACGCCGCCCACACCTGGTGAGGGGGCGCTACCTGCACACGCCGCCCACACCAGGTGAGGGGGAGCTACCTGCACACACCACCTGCACTGGGTTAGGGGAGACCTACCTGCACACGCTGACCCCACCTGGTGAGGGGGGGACCTACCTGCACACGCCACCCGCACCAGGGAGGGGGGGAACCTCCCTGCACACGCCGCTCCCACCAGGTGAGGGCACATCCTCTCCTTCACCGCCTGCCCCAGGCGGAAGGATCTGCCCTTCCACATCTCCCACTGCACACGTCTTTGACCCGCTCAGCCACAGGCCCTTCTGAAATCAAATGGGGGCTGTAGTCCTGCCCTGGGCATATCCATGAGAGTGCGCCCCTGAGAGTCACCCCAGCCCCATAGGCAGTATGGGGCCATGCGGTGAGCGCCCAGGGTCTGCGACCTGCTGCATGCGACCCAGGGTGGGGAGACTCCCAGCGAGGGGGAAGCCCAGGCCGCTGTGTCCCCAAGGAGTCCCCCTGGCACCCCCTGTTACCTGCACAGACGTCTTGATCTCTTCCTCACTCTAGGGACACGCACCGTTACCCAGTTCCTAGGGCTCATGGTGCAGCCTGTACATGTGCAGGGTCTTTTGCCACTGAAAGAGACTTACACGGTGATATCCTCCCTCCCTGTTGCCAATTACCAAGCAAGCAGAACACACACGCCAAGCACATAGGGCCCCGCTCCTGATCCAGGCAGGCAGACTTGCCCCGGTGGCCAGGCCAGGGCAGTCTCTCTGGATCCTGGCGGCCGTGAGAGGAGTCCTGCCAGCTCTGGGCTTAGGTTGGCTCTTGGAGGTGAGTTCTGCTTCCAGGTCTTCCCTCCTTCTTTCTGTTTCTTTCTTCCTTTTCCCTTTCCTCCCTTTTTCCGGCTGGTCTTCTTCTCGGACCCCAGATTATATCATGTAACTTGAGTCCTGCTTAGCCATTCTGGAACCAATTACTTTTCTATAATTCAACTGACCAATCCTAGAACTGGAAGGGATCTTGAGAGATCACCAAGTCCTGTCCCCTGCCCTCACAGCAGGACCAAGCACTGTCCAGACCATCCCCGACAGATGTCTGTCCAACCTGCTCTTCAGTATCTCCAGAGAGGGAGATTCCACAACCTCCCTGGGCAACTTATTCCAATGTTTCACCACCCTGACAGGCAGGAAGTTTTTCCTAATGTCCAACCTAAACCTCCCTTGCTGCAGTTTAAGCCCATTGCTTCTTGTCCTGTCCTCAGAGGCCAAGGAGAATAATTTTTCTCCCTCCTCCTTGGGACACCCTTTTAGATACTTGAAAACTGCTCTCATGTCCCCTTTCAGTCTTCTTTTTTCCAAACTAAACAAGCCCAATTCTTTCAGTCTTCCATCATAGGCCATGTGTGACGGCAAGTCGGGGTTCCCCCTGATCCTGCAGCCCCGTAGCAGCAAGAACAGACTCCGCCAGCCAGTAGAATAGAGAGGGTTTATTGCTTCTCTGGGATACAGCACAACATAGATGTGATGTGGTTACAGGAGTCAGGGCCAGGATGCCTCAGACCCCTTGGGTTAGGGGGTCCATTGCCCACCCTAGACCCTCAGCCCTCAGTTAAGGCTGTTTCATGTTTCCCAGCCAGCAACTTCCCCTTCCCCCGAAACCTCCCTTCCTTTGTTCGGTCCCTGCCCTCAACCGGTCAGACAGGTTGGGTCTTTGCCTACGTGACCTTAGGCAGCCGTCCTGCTGGGCAGTGCTACAGGTACCGGCCAGTAGGGGTCACCCCCAGCCCAAACACAGCCACCAGTGGATACCCAGAGGGTATGGCCTGCCCACTACATCACACCATGTTTTCTAGAACTTTCATCATTCTTGTTGCTCTTCTCTGGACCTTCTCCCGTTTCGCCACATCTTCCTTGAAACGCGGTGCCCAGAACTGGACACAATCCTCCAACTGAGGCCTAATAAGCGCAGAGCAGAGCAGAAGAATGACTCCTCGTGTCTTGCTACCACACTCCTGTCAATGCAGTCCAGAATCATGTTTGCTTTTTTTACAACAGTGTCGCACTATTAACTCATATTTTAGCTTGTGGTCCACTCTGACCCCTAGATCCCTTTCTGCCGTAATCCTTCCTAGACAGTCACTTCCCATTCTGTGTGTGTGAAACTGACTCTTCCTTCCTAAGTGGAGCACTTTGCATTTGTCCTTATTACACTTCATCCTATTGCCCTCAGACCATTTCTCCAGTTTGTCCAGATCGTTGTGAATTATGGACCTCTCCTCCAAAGCACTCGCCACCCCTCCCAGCTTGCAACAGACTGTAACAGAATTACCTAACCAATCAGACCTGCCACCTGAGTTGATTTACACCTAGCAAAGGTAATTACACCTCAGACAGAAGCAATGAAAAACCCCAGGGAGCTCAGCCAGGCAAGCAATAGCAAAGTGGGGACCATAATCACAGACATAACCTCAACTATTGAGAGACAGTTTCTTGCCGGACAAAATGCTGTTAAACTTTACCCATCTTGAGCTCTGTGTCTGTATCTGGTGATGGGGGTGGGGGGCGCTTAGGACAGGGGGCTCCTTCTTTCCAGGCTGGTGTGACACTCTTGTACTGCACTGGAGTGTGAGGACATGACTCCAAGCGGTACAGCTCACGGCCGCTGCTCTTCAGTCTGGCTGCGGAGGAAGGCTTTAGGCCTTGCACTATGGCTACAGGCCTTCCATTATGGCTTTAGGCCTTCCATTATGGCTACAGGCCTTGCGATACAGCTACAGGCCTTGCGATATGGCTGCTGGCCTTGCAGTTTTAGCTACAGGCCTTCCATTATGGCTACAGGCCTTGCGATACGACTACAGGCCTTGCAATTCGGCTATAGGCCTTGTGATAGGGCTACTGGCCTTGCAGTTCGGCTACAGGCCTTCCAATACGGCTACAGGTCTTGCAGTTCAGCTACAGGCCTTGCGATATGGCTACAGGCCTTGCAATTCGGCTACAGGTCTTCCATTATGGCTACAGGCCTTGCAATTCGGCTACAGGTCTTCCATTATGGCTACAGGCCTTCCAATACAGCTACAGGCCTTGAAATTCAGCTACAGGCCTTCCATTATGGCTACAGGCCTTCCAGTATGGCTACAGGCTTAGGGTTGCCAGATGGTTTCAACAAAAATATCGGACACACTTGATATTACATCACAGTCTACATTACATCTTCTTTAGAAAATACCGGACATTTCTATTTTCTCATTTATATTTTCTCAATTTGTTTCCCAGCTAGAAGGCTCAAAGATTGTCTGGTACCTGGCAACCCTACAGGCCTTCCATTATGGCTACAGGCCTTCCAATACAGCTACAGGCCTTGCGATATGGCTACAGAAAAGCCATACTGTGACACGCCCCGGAGAGGTGCCTGCGGGGCCGCCCCTTGTGTCTCGGCCCCTCCTCACTCCCTCTTCTCTCCCTCTCCTCAGTCCTCAACTTCTTCCTCGACAACCGCTGGGGCTTCAACCGGGAGCGGCTGGTCCTCAGCAAGGACCAGCGGGCCGTGCGCTGCGTGCCCGGCCTGCCCATGCTCTTCGCCGCCGAGCGCCTCATGACCAGCTGCCACCTCTCCGTGGACCTGCTCATCGGCGACGTGGCCGTCACGCAGGGCAGGAGCTACTGGGCCTGCTGCGTGGACCCCAGCTCCTACCTGGTCAAGGTGGGCGTGGGGCTGGAGAGCAAGCTGCAGGAGTGGTTCCAGGTGCCACAGGACGTGGTGAGCCCCAGGTGAGGGGGGCAGGGCCTGGGCTGGGGCTCTCACCACACGGCCTTGGGCCTCCCCCTCCGCCGCTGGGGTCCCCTTCGCACCCCTCACCCGGCTAAGCTCTGGGCCTGCTGGCTCGTCCCCCAGGCCCAAGGGGCAGGGAGAGACACTGCCCGAGGCTGCCGCGCCCCAGAGGGTGGGTTCCAGCCGTGTGTCCGTCCGCGCTCACGCTGCCCCTTCCGCCCCCCCCAGGTACGACCCCGACAGCGGGCATGACAGCGGGGCAGAGGACGCCACGGTGGATGCGCCGCCCCCCTATGCCTTCCTGACCATCGGCATGGGCAAGATCCTGCTGTCCCACGGCACGGCCCTCACCTCCCGCGACCCCGGCGGCTGCACCGTGCCCCTGCCGCCCCGCATCGGCATCTGCCTGGACTACGAGCGGGGCAAGGTGAGCTTCTACGACGCCGTCTCCTTCCGCGGCCTCTGGGAGTGCGGCGTGGACTGCTCCGGCCCCGTCTGCCCGGCCTTCTGCTTCGTCGGCGGTGGGGCCCTGCACCTGCAGGAGCTGGTGGCCAGCAAGCAGGAGCGCAGAGTCACCATCGGGGGCCTTGCCAAGCTGGACTGAGCCGGTCCCGGCTCCGGCAGGGGATCGCGCGCCATGGACACGCCGTGGGGAGGCCACTGGAGCCCTGCTCCATAGCGCCCCATGAATGCGCCGTCAGGAGGCCACTGGAGCCCTACCCCATTGCACCCCACGGACATGCTGCAGGGAGGCCACTGGAGCCTGGCCCGATAGCCACCGCAGGAGACGGCCGGAGCCCAGCCCAATTGCTGCTGCGGGGAGGCCGCCAGGGCCTGGCCTGATTGCTGCCGCCGGGAGGCCGCCAGGGCCTGGCCTGATTGCTGCCGCCGGGAGGCCGCCAGGGCCTGGCCTGATTGCCGCCGCAGGAGACCGCTGGAGCCCGGCCTGCTGTCCTGTGCGGGAGTTGGGCCCTGGGGAGCGTGAGCTCCGGTTGGGGGCTAACGGGGGACACGGCGCTGACAGGAGAGCAAGGCTCTGACATGGGGCACCTGACCCAGAGCGCAGGCTGCAGCGAGGGCAGAAGGGCGGCGTGGGGCCAACCTTGCCGGCGCGGGACCCCTCTCGGAACTGAGGTCTCGGGGCCGGGAGAGCCTGGGTCTGCTCCCCCGCGTCTCCATGCCGGGCTTGTGCCGCCTTTCGGTTCAACTGGATTGGGGGGGAGGGCCCTACTGCTCCCCTCCCCCCAGCTCCTCCACATGCCTGCCCCACAGGCTGCTTTCCTCTCCAGCACGTTTAACCTGGGACCCAGAGCTGTGGGTGCGCAGGGCACTGGGTGCAACCTGGCAGTGCCCAGACTCAGCTCTGGGCTCTGGCGTGAGGATGGGCAGGGCCTGGCCGGCTGGCACGTCCCTGAGATGCTGCCTCTGCCGGGCCCAACAGCAACCCACTGGCCCTGCCTGCTCTCTAATCCTGGGATAGCGACTGGCCTGAGCACCGTGCATGGGACGGGGGGAGCAGGGCAGGGCCCAAAGGGGGAGCTGAGCGGGGCCGGGGGGAGCTGGCTGGGCCGGGCACTTGCTGGGGGGCTGGGCAGTGAGTTGCTTAAAGGCGAACTGGAGACCTGGCTTGCTGACCCGGCCAGCCCAGCTGCTGCCCAGAGCCAGGGCTCGTCCTGCCGCTCACTGGGTTGGGTGGGGTGGGGCGGAGAGCCCCTCTGGCTGGGAGGGCACCGGGAGCAGAAAAAGCACCCCCCCATCAACACTTCGCTGTGCCTGGGAGGAGGGGGGAGTGCGTCGGGGCCTTACCCCCACCCCCAAGCTGCCATGTGGGGCCCAGCTGCCCCCTGTGCTGCCTCAGCTGCACGGGTATGAGGTCCGCCTGCTGCCGCCCCCCTGCCCACTGTGACGGGCCCCGCACCCCGCACACGCCTCCTTCCAGCTACAGAGTGACCCCGGGCGGGGGGCGGTAAAGTGCAGCTTGCCCCCCAGCAAAGGAGCAAATCATCTGACTGTCTCCTTTCCCGGCCTGGGTGTGGCCGGGGCAGGCGCTGGGCCGGGGCTCCTACACTGGGCTGGGCAGGCCCCAGGGGGAGCCGGGTTTCAGCACTGGGGGCTGGGCTGGGCCCCAGGGGGAGCTGGGTTTCAGCACTGGGGGCTGGGCCAGGCCCCAGGGGGAGCTGGGTTTCAGCACTGGGGGCTGGGCTGGGCCCCAAGGGGAGCTGGGTTTCAGCACTGGGGGCTGGGCCGGGCCCCAGGGGGAGCTGAGGGCTGTATGCCAAACCTAGGGCCCAGCCCCACATTTGGCACTGGGAGCTCCCTGAGCTGCCGCGGGGTCTCGCGGGGTCTCTACTACACGGTCGCTGTATTTTCATGGTTTCCTACAATAAACTGCAAAGCCAGAGATTCAGGGAAGCGATTGTCACTGGGCTGCGCCTGCTGCTGGGCCCTCCTCCAGAGGGACACCCAGGCGCGTCCACATCCGGGCCCCTCTCCCATGTACAAACCTTCGGCCGCCGCGTGGCCCCTTCCAGCACCTGCCCCCAGACCCTGCACATCCCAGGGGTAAAGAGACCGGCCCAGGTCAATCAGCGGCACGATCCCTCATGCCCTGCTCTCCCCACTAGGCCAGGGTGCCCGTGGAACAGCTGCTGGTCTGGGCAGTCAGGTGTCCCTGGAACAGGCTGTGGGTGGGGACACTGCGCTGCACTGCTAGTGACGGCCAGCAGAGGGCAGTGCCAGCCCAGGGATGGGCACAGGGAGGGGCTGCTGTACAGACAGCATCCTGCACTGTGGGGCCAGCCCCCCCTCTCGCCCCCTGGCTGTGTGTCCCCACGCCCTGGGCAGCAGGGTCCGGCCTCACCCCCGGGCACGGTGCAGGGCTGACGCCCAGGGCTGTGCCAGGCTGTGGGCACGGGCTGCTGGCTCGCCTGGCACTCGAAGGGCCCAGACATGGGCTCTGCAGACTGGCTGGGGGCAGCGCTTCCTGCTCCTGCCCAGCCTTCCCGGGTTACAAGAGGTGTGAATGGCCATAAAAGAGCATTGTCCTTGGGCTGGGGATGCTGGCGTGACACTGGCGGCTGGGCGGGGAGGGTGCTAGGCAGGGCTGCTGGGAAAATGTTTGTTGTGGGGGTGTGGGGAGCCATTGAACCAACCTGTAAACCCTGTGTCATGGCAACCATGTCCAGCCCCAGCATCCTAGTGCCAGCAATTATGGTGCTGGAGAGGGTGGCAGAGGGCAGCCAGGTTCTGTGGGGATCATGCCCCCCAGGTGAGAGCTGGACGCGGGCCCCCCTGTACGCAGCACGGCTCAGGGACGGGCCAGCTGCCAGCGCTGGCCTCCAGCTCCCCGAGCGGGGTCTTGGTGTGGGGCAGCAGGGGCTCAGCAGGGCGGGCTCAGCGCCAGGGGATTTCCAGCTGAGCCCCAGGCAGGGAGGAGGCTCAGGCTGGCTGGGACCCCAGGGAGAGAGGAGCAGGGGGCTGCGGGTGGAGGGGCCAGGATGGCTCTGGCTGTCGGAGGAGTTGGGCAGCAGGGTGTGGAGGAAACGTCTCGCCCCTGTCGCCAGGCCTCTCTCGGCGACTCAGGGACTGGGAACAGGGATGTGGCAGGCAGCTGTTGAGCGGCTGGGTGACATGTCTGTGTCCTGGTGTGTGGCACTGCCACGGCAGGGTGGGCAGCACCACGCCAGCTCCTGCCCAGGCCCCGCGGAGCCAAGCAAAGGCTGGGCAGGGCAGGCAGCCTGGCACCGAGCCTAGCCCCCCAGGATCACGCGGTGGCTCATTATGTTTTGGGTGGGGGAACGAGAGGCCCTGAAGGAGAGACCCAGACTCCCAGCGTAAATGTGTTGCCTGCGCTGACCCAGCGAGGGGCCCCATGTTACGCTTACGAGAAGTGCCCGGGGATCTTTCCAGGGGGCAAGGCTCCATGCCATGTTTATTGAAAACACATCACCCGCGTGTGCAATTCCGCACTGCAAGGCTCTGCCGGGAGGCGCCCAGAGAGCCATGGCAAAACACCCATTCCAGTCCCTGGGTTTTGCCATGTCCTGCTGCCAACCTTGATCCTGAATGGTGTTAATCTCGGGGTTCCTCCCAGTTCTCCTTTGATCCGTGCAGGGTGGACTGATCAAATGCTTCAAAGCTTTCTCAAACACTGGTGCAAATCTGATCACGCAACCACGTTCGCATGCAGCTCAGTACAGTGTGTTCCAGCATCAAAGAGGTGTACTTTGTGTGATTGTTTTTTTCGATAATTGATTTTTATGAAGGTAGGAAGTAACACATAATACTCGTTACCTGCTGCAGACGCAGCAGCAGGACATTAGGACGGTAAGAACAAAATCACGCACCCAAACAGCAGCTTTTATATTTTATTCAACTGCATCTTCAGTGAAATGTTTCACAGTTGCGCTTGCAGCTGGCTCCTGAGTCACTGACAGCTGGCTGTCCTTGAAATTGAAATAAAATTCAAACGGTATTAACTCGAATAGCCATCACTGGACATGCAGTGTCTTTAAAACATCCACCATTGGCTCTCATCTTCCCCACGCTCTCTGTCCTTTTGATTCGCAGACTGAAACAGGAATACGAGATTTCCTGCTTTTTCAACTCCCCGCGGGTGTCTTAGCTTTGTGTGACTCATACCAAACAGTGAGAATAGTCTCTCTGTGCTTGTAGAGGAAACTACCCCCGTGAAAACAGGGCTTAGGAATGCTGAAGGAACTCTGTGTCAAGTATCTGGCTAATGATTCCCTCCAATTCAGGGAGGTGTTTTTGCTCACAGCATCATCAGTAAACATGTCCTGATTATATGGTTTCGCTCCAGCCCTGAAACTGATGCCTGGCATCACGGAGGGGTGATCTAGAGATTTTTCATACCACAGCGGCAGCAGCATCTTCAGGCCTTAAGCTTCCCCCTTTATATCTGAGGTTAAGAATGTTCTCCAGAAAACGAGGTGGATTAGGGTCTGAGCCATTTGCAGTGTAGCTGTCTGGGGAGGGATCGCTTTCCGCAATGCCTCCTGATGTGCCTTCCGAGTTTCGATAGCAGCAGCATTTTCTCTGACGTTTGTCAAAGGCTGAGCAGGTTTCAGGGCCGTGAGCGTGTGTGACAATGCATCGGGGTTCCCCCCGATCCTGCACCCGCGTAGCAGCCAGAACAGACTCCACCAGCCAGTAGAACAGGGAGGGTTTATTGCTTCTCCAGGACACAGCCCAGCACAGACGTGATGTGGCTACAGGAGTCAGGGCCCAGATGCCTCAGACCCCTTGGGTTAGGGGGTCCATAGCCCCCTCCACCCTCAGCACTCAGCTTAGTCTGTTCCCTTCATGTTTCCCAGCCAGCAACTGCCTCGCTCCCAGACCCTGCCCCCAGCCAGATGTTCGTCTCCGCCTCCCTCCCTTTGTCTCTCCCCCCCCCCCCCCCCCCCCGGGAAGAGTTTTGCTAACTGCTCAAGCTGGGACTAGGTGTCTGGGCCAATCCACATGTGGGTGAGTCAGTGGGAATCACACCTCACAGCGCAGGGGAACCCTGGGTTACAGAGCAGACAGCACCCCCACTACATCACAGCCTGGCCTCTGCATTCCTCTCTAGCCCAAGGCTAGATACGTGGGATAAGTTACTTCCCTCTGTGTCATCACAGGTTTCTTTACAAAGCACTAGGAGAATAGGCCAGTTCTTAATCAATTGTTCACAATTATCAACCACAGAATTCCCTCGAACATCTTGGTAGACAGCAGGTTTCAAACAAACAAACCAGGAATAAAAAAACCCACACAGACAACCTGTGGAACTCCTTGCCAGAGGAGGTTGTGAAGACCAGGACTTTGATAGGGTTCAAGAAAGAGCCAGATACATTCATGGAGGTTGGGCCCATCCATGGCTATTCGCCAGGATGGGCAAGGAGGGTGTCCCTAGCCTCTGACTGTCAGAGAGAAGAGGCATCACTTATGATTCCCTGTTCTGTTCACTCCCTGTGGGGCACCTGGCATTGGCCAGTGTTGGCAGACAGGACACTGGGATAGAGGGACCTTTGGGCTGACCCAGTGTGGCCGTTCTTATGTTTGAGGGAGAATTCGTTTGAATTCTCCTGCTCTCTGCAGCGAAGCCGAAGTGAAATGGTTACGGAAGCGATTTGCAAGTCCAACGAGGTTTTCTTTTATTCCTGGAGAAGACTTTGCATTCAATGGGCACTGGAGCCATGTGCTGTGAGGGATTGTCCTTCCCTTCCACCGTCTAGTATCTTCTCACCTTTGCCACGGTTGCAGTGTTGTCTGTAACTGTTGGGTTTTTGTTCGCTGTTTTCACGGCCCCTCCCTTTGTGTGTTGTGGGGTGCGGGCATTTCCCGACATAGCTGTTGTTTCTGAAGGTTACGCAGCTCTGTCTTCTCCGGTCATGCAGGCGTCTCAGCCTGGCTCCGCCCTGCGGGGCCCAGCCTGGCCAATTTCCCCTCAGTATTTCTTGTGCCCTGTTCAAGTTCCTTCTCACATACTGTGTCCCTGACTCATCCCGCCGCATTCCTCACCCTGCTCCCGTGCTGCCCCCCCGCCCCCGCCATTCCTCCATAATCCCCCATCACTCACCCCCATTCGCTGCCACACCCTTGGAGCCTCCTCCACATACACCTGTCCTGCACAGCCCTCCCAATCCCTTACAGCTCCCCCAATCCCATGCAGCCCCCCCCTCCTGGCCTCCCACCGACCTCCCACAACACCCAAACATTCCCCGCACAGCCGCCCCCCCCCCCCCACACCTCCCGCCTGACTGGTTGTGGGCTGAATTCACTTCAAAACACTTGGGCTGCGTCTAGACTGGCATGAATTTGCGCAAATGCTTTTATCGGAAAAGTTTTCCGTTAAAAGTATTTGCGCAAGAGAGCATCTAGATTGGCACGGACGCTTTTGCGCAAAAGCACTTTTTGTGCAAAAGCGTCCGTGGCCAATCTAGACACGCTTTTGCGCAAGAAAGCCCCGATCGCCATTTTAGCCATCGGGGCTTTTTTGCGCAAAACAAAACTGAGCTGTCTACACTGGCCCTTTTGCACAAAAGGTTTTGCGCAAAAGGACTTTTGCCCGAACAGGAGCGTCAAAGTATTTGCGCAAGAAGCACTGATTTTTTACATTAGAACGTCTGTGCTCTTGAGCAAATTCAAGCGGCCAGTGTAGACAGCTGGCAAGTTTTTGCACAAAAGCGGCTGCTTTTGCAGAAAAACTGGCCAGTCTAGACACAGCCATGGGGCAGGGCAGCACTTCCTGGGTCCTCCCTGCCCACAGGCCAGGCACTTTCAGACCCCCAGGGCCACAGTCACAGCCAGGGGCCCAGCCCCTCCTAGGGGCTCCCCAGCAGCAGATGGGGGCCGCAGGGGTTTGGGGTGGTCGCTGCAGCTTTCCTGAGCCAGGAGCCCAGTAACCCGCCTCTGGCAGGGGGTGGGGGAGCTCTGGGCCCAGTGCCCGGAGGCTCTGGCTGGCACTGGGCCCCTGGCTGTGCTCAGGGGTTTCCATCGATCTGCCTGGCCCTGCCATGGGTGGTGCTGCCTGGCCCCGTGCCCTGGGCCTAGCCCCACAGTCTTCTCCTTACCCATTAACTTTTGTTTACTGGCATTTCGGTGTTTGCCGAGGGCCCAGCCCAGTCCCAGAAGGTGCAGCGTGTCCCAGGCCGGGTGCCGGCCCCACACCCAGGCACACAGCTGGAGGGGGAGGGCAGTGGCCGGCGGTTCCTCCCCATCCCACGCACTGAGCCTGTCGGAAACGGCACCAGAGGGCGGCTGCGTGTAGGCCCCAAGTCCTGAGAGCCACCCAGCTGCCCTGCCGAGCAGAGCCCCACCATCCAGCCCCATGCAGGGCCAGGGCAGCCCCTGCTCCAGCCCTTGCCCAGGGCCCAGCGCGCCCGCCAGGAACGGGGCTGGCCCAGCGTGTCCGCGCCAGGCGTGTGCTGGGCTGGGGGCAGGCCTGGGGCCGCCACACAGCCCCGTGCTCTGGGTGGGCAATGTGAGCAGGGGCGCGACCCCCAGGCACGATGAGCGCCGGGCTGTTTTGCATGAGGAGTCAGGGCCCCGGAGCCGCCTTGCCTACAGCCCCAGCTGCCACCGGCCCCGCGGGTCTCTGCCGGCCCTCCCCCACGCACACGCCTGGGCCAGGCACAGGAACGAGCAGCCCTGCCCAACCCCCCCAGGCCATGGAAAGGCGTCTCGGTGCACGGGCCTCAGACACCCAGGCCCTGGGCGGCCTTGGCGGGGCCCAGACGCCGGGCGCAGCAAGGCCAATGCAACAGCCCCGGTTAAAACGAGGGGCGAGGCCGTCGGGCATGTTCGGCATGAGCGCCGCTTGCAGGTGTGTTTCCAGGGCTGCTGTTGGTGAGTGGGCAGCTGGGTCTGTCATGCGCCCCCTCTCTCCCCCCCAGTCGCTTGCCGGTTACGGGTGGCTGCTGTGAAACCCCATTGTCTGTGGGTCAGTCCCACTGAAGCAGACTGAGAGCGCTGGTGCTGCCCAGCAGGATTCTGGGTAACACCCAGGGGATTTGGGTACCACTGAGGTGCTGCCTGGGGGATTTCTGGGTAACACCCGGGGGATTTGGGTACCACTGAGGTGCTGCCTGGGGGGTTTCTGGGTAACACCCGGAGGATTTGGGTACTTCCAAGGTGCTCCCCAGCAGGATTCTGGGTAGCACCCAGGGGATTTGGGTACCACCAAGGCGCTGTCCAGGGGGATTCTGGGTTCTGCCAGGGTTCATGGTCACCCCAAGAGTAGCCTAAGAGCTGGACTTTCACGTGAGGCCATTACACCCACCCGGCCATTTCCTTGGGCGTTTGTGCTGCGTTACGGCTCTCGGCTGGCTGGACGGGAGGAATTTGCAGGGGCGGAGCTCCCCTTTGTCTGATGCAGGGGTGCCCAGCCCAGATGGGGGCTGACTGGCTGGGCGGTGAGCTGGGCTGCTGGGTGGCATGGGCTCCCGGGGTGCCCGTTCCACAGCCCTGCACATGGACCATGGCGCTGATTCGCCCGCCCAGAGGCAGCGCTGCCAAAGCAGAAGTCCCAGAGGGGCAGGAAAAAAAACAGCCTGGATTATGACTCGGCACAGATCCCTTTATTGCAAATCACTATAAATACAGCCCATCCCAAGGGCCTTGTGTCCCCGCCCCATCGCGGCAGGGCCGTCGCAGCCCTGCAGTTCCCGTCACAGGTAGAACAGCCCCAGGCCAGCGGTGCCGTGCACCCAGCCCAACCCTGCCCCGGGCCTCACGGCAGTAGACGGCATTTGGCAAGTGCTTGTGGCAGGCGGAGCTTGGGGCTGGGGGGAGGAGGGTCCCCCTCTCGCCTTGTTCACCCAGTTCCCCTGCGTTCGAATCCGGCTGCTGGCAGCCTCCAGATGCTTGGTCCCAGCTCCTGGGAGCAGGTGGGAGCTGGATGTGGGGGGCAGGGGACACGCCCCTCCCAGAGCTCAGGGCAGTATGAGGGACTCCTTGGGGAGGCACTGCCGTGCTCCCTGCTCTGCCCAGGCTGGTTGGCAGGGGGACGTATGGGGCAGCCCCTTTTCCCTCCCCCATGCAGCAAGGCGGAATTTGCCCCATCCCCCATTATTGCTCGCCCCACAGGGCCCAATGGAAGCCAGAGCAGCGCCCCCCCCCAGGGCCCAGGGCTACAGGGTGGGGGGGATGCCCCAAGCTGACACCCCCCGACCCGCTCCCTGACTCCTCCCCCATCTGCCCCGTGGCAGCAGCCCCCTGCCTGGGGCCACTTGTGGGCCCTGCCTGGCCCCTGGAGTCCAGCTGCAGGAAGCGCTGGGGGATGCTGGGAGCCCGTGGGGCGGCGCCCCGGCGATCCTACGATGATGCGGCTGGGTTGGTGTAGTAGGTGTTGTTGCCGTTGCCGGTGGCAAACTGGGGGGACACAGAGGGGACGGGGTTAGAGCCCCATCAGGCCAATCCTGTTACCTGGCAACCAGGATCTCCCCAGCAGGGCTGTAGCTAAGGGGGGCTGAGGTGGGCCCCGACCCCCACACTGAGCTGCCAGACCCCGCCAAAGCAGGGCCAGAGACCCCCCAGACCCACAGGCTGTGGCTCCCGACCGGCTGGGTCCGTCACCCCGGCAGCACCATTCCCCTGCGGGCGCCGCACTGTGCCCGTCTCCGGCCCAGCGGGTGCCCCGCAGGGGATGTGCCTCCAGGGCAGGCCTGGGCCGGAAACTGGGGCAGCAGCGCGGCACCAGCTGGAGAGCGATGGGCAGGGCTGCCTGTTGAGTGGGGGCTGGGGGGGCAGGTCCCCTTTTCTCCTGCCCCCCTCCCCAGGGCACCAGCTCCCTGCTGTGCCCCTCCCCTTCCTGCCCCCTAGGGCCTTCCATCCCTCTACCCCGCCTCCATCACTGCCCCCCCCCTGAAAACTGGGCCCACCCACTTCGGTCCTAGCCCCTACCAGGCCATCACCACCTCCCCCTGTCGGCATGGAAACGGGCTGTGGGGCCGGGGAGGGATTGACTGGGAACAGCCCCCCAGTGCATTAGACACCGGCCCTGCTGCCCTGCCAGCAGGGGGAGACCCGGGGCTGCTCCAGCTCCTGCCCCCCGGCACGCCATGGCCAAGTCAGCCCTCCCATGTAGGGCCAGGTACCCTGTGGGGAGCCTGGTACCCGCGCCAGGCCTGTAACAGCAGAGTGCCCCACATCCCTGACTGGCCCCCGGCCCCTGGCACATTGCTGCGGCCCTGGTGCACCCTGGCGCCAACTCCTAGGGCATGAGCCGGGCGGGGCGGCTGTTCTTGCACAGGCGGAGACATGGTGACAAGGAGACACCAGCCCCCCGCTGCCAGGCCCCACGGGAAGGGGGAGGGAAAACCAGACTCTGCCTGTGCCCACCCAAGCTGCCCTGCCTGAGGCCACCTGGCACCCCAAGCTCTGCCCAGGCGGGGCCTTGGCTGCCCTCCTGCTGACCAGCAGAGACTGACAGAGCCCAGCGTCCTGGAGTAGATGGGGGGGCTGCCTGGGCCCATGGGGCAGGGCACAGCCAGCACGGCCCAGGGGCCACTGGTAGGGCTCCATGCCCCAGGGCCAGGCATGGGCCCCACCTCCAGCCCACTCCCACCCTGCCCCACAACCTCACTGTGACCCAGCCCATCCCGCTACTCCACCCTCAGCCTCACTCTGCAACCCCCCCACGGTGCCACCCTCTGAGCCCCCCCCCCACTCCAGCCTCCCACGGTGCCACCCTCTGAGCCCCCCTACTCCAATCTCCCACAGTGCCACCATCTAACCCCCCCCCACTCCAACCTCCCACAGTGCCACCATCTGACCCCCCCACTCCAATCTCCCACAGTGCCACCCTCTGAGCCCCCTACTCCAATCTCCCACAGTGCCACCATCTGACCCCCCCACTCCAACCTCCCACAGTGCCACCCTCTGAGCCCCCTACTCCAACATCCCACAGTGCCACCATCTGATCCCCCCCACTCCAACCTCCCATGGTGCCACCCTCTGAGCCCCCTACTCCAACCTCCCACGGTGCCACCCTCTGAGCCCCCTACTCCAACATCCCACAGTGCCACCATCTAACCCCCCCCACTCCAACCTCCCATGGGGCCATCATCTGACTCCCACCCACTCCAACCTCCCACAGTGCCACCCACTAACCCCTCCCAGTCCACTCCCCAGTGAGGGCAGCCACAGGGCACACGCTGGGCGAGGGGCACCCCAGGGCCGGGCCAGGCCCCAGCACTTACGTGGCTGTAGGGGTTGTGCTTTGGGCCAGGGGCACTGAAGCGCCCGTGGGTGTAGTAGGTGGGGGACTCGCTCATGGGCCCATACGAGGTGTATGCACTCAGCAGCTCCAGCTTCCCGCGGCTCTTCCTGAGGCACGCGCAGACGATCTGGAAGGGCGAGAGGCGGCTGGTGAGGGTCAGTGGGGCCGGGAGAAGCAGAGAGGCTGGACGGGGCCTGAGGCCGCAGGGATGGGCAGGGGGACACTCACCAGCAGGATGAGGATGAGGAAGATCAGCACCAGCGCGACGCAGCCGAGGACCAGCAGGGCGATGCCCCAGCCGGGCACCAGGGGGTCGGGTGCCGGGGTGGATGAAGTGGAGCCGATAAAAGTGGCTGAAACCGAATAGGAGCAGTCAGGGGCTACGGAGAACCCAGAGCGGAGGGGAAGTGGAGAGGAGAGGAGGGTGCAGGAGCTGGCAGAGGGCCCCAGGCTGGCCAGGCTGAAGGGACAGAGCTAGGGGCTGTCGGAAAGGGGCTGGGCCGGGGTGCAGGGAAGGGGCCCAGCCCCAGCAACCCACCCACCCCCCTCCCGGGACAGATACAGGCAGGGCTGGGCTGGGCTAACACCCCCCAAGCAGCCAAGCCCGGGGGCAGCCTAGTCTCCACAGAGCTCTGTCCAAAGGCCGTGGACACCAGCCCCCAGCACAGGGACCCCCCGCCACAGGGCTGCTGCGGACACACCGGGGCCGGGCCGAGGCTGCTCACCATGGATAGTGTCCAGCTGGAGCCCGATGGTTTTATTGTTGGCCACACCCTTCTCCAGCTGCTGCTTAATGTCAGTGTCACTGACGCTGGTGTCGCTCGCTCCGTAGAGCAGGACGGAGTCTGTCACCACTGAGCCCGGGCTGCAGAGAAGGCCACAGAGGGGGCGTTAGCTGGGTCTGACCCCAGGCCCTTCCCTGCCCCATTCCCACCTGGCCCCTCACCAGCTCCCCAGTTACTGCCTGACCCCAGCCCTGCTCCTCACTTCTCACCTACCCTGGGCTGCAGCCCCTCATTCAGGCTGTTCCCACCTCTAGCCCCCCGACCTGCCCAGCACAGCCTCCGGCAGCCCCCCAGCCTCTCTCCCCCACTGTGCCCTCCCCAGCCCGGCAGGCTGCCCCCTCCCTTCCCCACAGCAAGGGCAGCCCCATGGCGCTCGCTGTACCTGAACCGCAGATCGGTGAATCCCCGGTAGTTCTGCCCATTGGGACAGTCTGCGCAGCCATAGATGTCCTGGTACTGTCATGGACAGAGAGGGGAGCAGGGTCACTGCCGGCCCCCAGCCGCCTGGGGGGGGAGCTGCCCCAGCCCCCGCCAGCCTCCCTTGCTGTGCTCTTCTTGGGGGGGGCAGGAGCATGGGGGCAGGGGTGTCTCCCCAGAGCCGGGGCTGCGGGAGAATTGTATGGGGGGGTGCCGGGAGCCATCGAATAGAGCTGGAAACTCAGTGTCTGGACACCACTCTAAGCCAGGCGTGGAGCAGCCCCCAGCACCCCTAGTTCCAGCACCCATGTCCCGGGCTGGAGGCAGCGGGGCAGAAGGGGCCTGGAGCTGAAACAGGCTTCCAGGGCATGGACTGAGGGACTCTCTCCTTGCTGCTCCAGGACAGGAGCCTCTGGGGCTCAGAGGCCTGGTGCCCAGGGCTTGGCCCCCAGAGGGTGGAAGCTTCCCCACTCCCAGCTCTGAGGGGTTTCTGCTATGGCAGAGCCTGATGGGTCATTGAAGGGCAGCGGGAGCACAGGTCCTTTGGCAGCCTGGTGGAGCTCATGCCAAGCCCCCCACACCTTGGGGCTGGCAGCCACCCCCAGGGCAGGCAGGGCTGGGGGCTGGGGGCTGGGCACTGGGCGCTGGGCTTACCATGGCCTTGATTACACCCTCCAGCGCCAGGTAGTAACTGGAAACAGGGTCGAGAAGGGAGTTGTTGAAGTTCTTGTTCACAATGCGGAACGACAGCGAGAAAAGAAGGATCACGGTGCCAGGCTGTGCTGGGGGGGTAGTGTCGACCAAGGGCGCCGGAGTGGTCGTGTTGCTGGAGGGCGCTGGGGTGCTCATGCCACCAGGAGGCACTGGGATGGACGTGCCAGCGGGAGGCACCGGGGTGGTCATATCAAGAGGAGGTGCCGGGGTGGTTGTGTCAACAGGAGGCGCCAGGGTGGTCATGCCACCAGGAGGTGCTGGGGTGGACGTGCCACTGGGAGGCACTGGGGTGGTCATATCAAGAGGAGGTGCTGGGGTGGTCGTGTCAACAGGAAGCGACAGGGTGGTCATGTCAACAGGAGGTGCCAGGGTGGTCGTGTCAACAGGAGGCGCCGGGGTGGTCATGTCAACAGGCGGTGCCGGGGTGGTCGTGTCAACAGGGGGCGCCGGGGTGGTCATGCCACCAGGAGGCGCTGGGGTGGACGTGCCACTGGGAGGCACTGGGGTGGTCATATCAAGAGGAGGTGCTGGGGTGGTCGTGTCAACAGGAAGCGACAGGGTGGTCATGTCAACAGGAGGTGCCGGGGTGGTTGTGTCAACAGGAGGCGACAGGGTGGTCAAGTCAACAGGCGGTGCCGGGGTGGTCGTGTCAACAGGAGGTGACAGGGTGGTCATGTCAACAGGCGGTGCTGGGGTGGTCATGCCACCAGGAGGCACTGGGGTGGACGTGCCACCGGGAGGCACTGGGGTGGTCATATCAAGAGGAGGTGCTGGGGTGGTCGTGTCAACAGGAAGCGACAGGGTGGTCATGTCAACAGGAGGTGCCGGGGTGGTCGTGTCAACAGGAGGCGCCGGGGTGGTCATGTCAACAGGCGGTGCCGGGGTGGTCGTGTCAACAGGGGGCGCCGGGGTGGTCATGCCACCAGGAGGCGCTGGGGTGGACGTGCCACTGGGAGGCACTGGGGTGGTCATATCAAGAGGAGGTGCTGGGGTGGTCGTGTCAACAGGAGGCGACAGGGTGGTCATGTCAACAGGGGGCGCCGGGGTGGTCATGCCACCAGGAGGCACTGGGGTGGACGTGCCACCGGGAGGCACTGGGGTGGTCATATCAAGAGGAGGTGCTGGGGTGGTCGTGTCAACAGGAGGCGACAGGGTGGTCATGTCAACAGGAGGTGCCGGGGTGGTCGTGTCAACAGGAGGCGACAGGGTGGTCATGTCAACAGGAGGTGCCGGGGTGGTTGTGTCAACAGGAGGCGCTGGGGTGGTTGTGTCACTAGGAGGCGCCAGGGTGCTCGTGTCAACAGGAGACGCCGGGGTGTCCGTGTCAACAGGAAGCGCCACGGTAGTCATGACAACAGGAGGCGCTGGGGTGGTTGTGTCACTAGGAGGCGCCGGGGTGGATGAAGTGAAGCCGATAAAAGTGGCTGAAACCCAAGCAGGAGCAGTCAGGGGCTACGGAGAACCCGGAGGGGAAGGGAAGGGAGGGGAGGGTGCAGGAGCTGGCAGAAGGCCCCAGGCTGGCCAGGCAGAAGGGACAGAGCTAGGGGCTGTCGGAAAGGGGCTGGGCCGGGGTGCAGGGAAGGGGCCCAGCAGCAGCAGCCCACGCCCCCCCTGCTGGGACAGATACAGGCAGGGCTGGGCTGGCACCTGCAACACCCCCTAAGCAGCCCACCCTGGGGGCAGCCTGGTCTCCACAGAGCTCTGCCCAAAGGCTGTGGACACCAGCCCCCAGCACAGCGACCCCCAGCCAGGGGGTGCTGTGGCCACACCGGGGCCGGGCCGAGGCTGCTCACCATTGATATTGTCCAGCTGGAGCCCGACGGTTTTATTGTTCTCCAGACCCTCCGCCAGCTGCTGCTTAATGTCGGTGTCGTTGACGCTGGTGTCGCTCGCTCCGTAGAGCAGGACGGAGTCTGTCACCACTGAGCCCGGGCTGCAGAGAAGGCCACAGAGGGGGCATTAGCTGGGTCTGACCCCAGGCCCTTCCCTGCCCCATTCCCACCTGGCCCCTCACCAGCTCCCCAGTTACTGCCTGACCCAAGCCCTGCTCCTCACTTCTCACATATCCAAGGCCCTGGGCTGCAGCCCCTCATTCAGGCTGTTCCCACCTGTAGCCCCCCCCCCCCCACCTGCCCAGCACAGCCTCCAGCAGCCCCCAGCCTCTCTCCCCCACTGTGCCCTCCCCAGCCTGGCAGGCTGCCCCCTCCCTTCCCCACAGCAGGGGCAGCCCCATGGCGCTCGCTGTACCTGAACCGCAGATCGGTGAATCCCCGGTAGTTCTGCCCATTGGGACAGTCTGCACAGCCATAGATGTCCTGGTACTGTCACGGACAGAGAGGGGAGCAGGGTCACTGCTGGCCCCCAGCCATCTGTGGGGGGAGCTGCCCCAGCCCCCGCCAGCCTCTCTTGCTGTGCTCTTCTTGGGGGGGCAGGGGTGTCTCCCCAGAGCCGGGGCTGCGGGAGAATTGTATGGGGGGTGCCGGGAGACATCGAATAGAACTGGAAACTCGGTATCTAGACACCACTCCAAGCCAGGCGTGGAGCAGCCCCCAGCACCCCTAGTTCCAGCACCCAAGTCCCGGGCTGGCGGCAGCGGGGCAGAGGGGCCTAGAGCCGAAGCAGGCTTCCAAGGTGTGGTGTAGTGGGGGGCTGTCTGCTCTGTAACCGGAGGTCCCCCTGCGCTGTGATGGGAGAGTCTCACTGACTCTCCCAAATGCGTATTAACCCAGACACCCAGGCTCAGCCTCCCACGGAGACAGACAAAGGCAGGGGGGGCAGAGACCAACAGGAGGTTTCAGGTGAAGGGGCAGTGGCTGTCCGGGGAAGCAGGGAGAGGACAGTCTAAGCTGGAGTCATGAAGGAAAGAGACTGAGGAGGGGGCTGGGTTTGTAGGGGCCCAGTCACCCCCATCTCAAGGGGGCCTGAGGCATCCTAGCCCTAATTCCTGGAACCAGATTACATCTGTGCTGTGCTGTACCCTGAAGGAACAATAAACTCCCTCTATTCTATTGGCTGGTGGAGTCTGTTCGTGCTGCTATGGGGGTGCGGGATCGGGGGACGCCCCCAGCTCGCCGTCACACAGGGCATGGAGTGAGGAACTCTCCCCTTGCTGCTCCAGGACAGGAGCCTCTGGGGCTGAGGGCCCTGGGGCCCAGGGCTTGGCCCCTGCGGGGTGGAAGTGTACCCGCTCCCGGGTCTGAGGGGTTTCTTCTACAGCAGAGCCTGATGGGTCATTGAAGGGCAGCGGGAGCACGGGTCCTTCGGCGGCCTGGTGGAGCTCATGCCAAGCCCCCCCACACCTTGGGGCTGGCTAGCCACCCCCAGGGCAGGCAGGGCCGGGGGCTGGGTGCCGGGCTTACCATGGCCTTGATTACGCCTTCCAGCGCCAGGTAGTAACTGGAAACAGGGTCGAGAAGGGAGTTGTTGAAGTTCTTGTTCACAATGCGGAAGGACAGCGAGAAAAGAAGGATCACGGTGCCAGGCTGTGCCAGAGTGGTCGTGTCACCAGGAGGGGCCAGGGTGCTCGTGTCACCAGGAGACACCGGGGTGGTCATGTCACCAGGAGGGGCCAGGGTGCTCGTGTCACCAGGAGACACCGGGGTGGTCGTGTCAACAGGAGACACTGGGGTGGTTGTGTCACCAGGACGGGCCAGGGTGCTCGTGTCAACAGGAGACGCCGGGGTGGTCGTGTCAACAGGAGACACGGGGGTGGTCGTGTTAACAGGAGGGGCCAGGGTGCTCGTGTCAACAGGAGACACCGGGATAGTTGTGTCACCAGGAGGGGCCAGGGTGCTCGTGTCAACAGGAGACACCGGGGTGGTCATGTCACCAGGAGGGGCCAGGGTGCTCATGTCAACAGGAGACACCGGGGTGGTTGTGTCACCAGGAGGGGCCAGGGTGCTCGTGTCACCAGGAGACACCAGGGTGGTCGTATCACCAGGAGGGGCCAGGGTGCTCGTGTCAACAGGAGACACCGGGGTGGTCGTGTCAACAGGAGACACTGGGGTGGTTGTGTCACCAGGAGGGGCCAGGGTGCTCGTGTCACCAGGAGACACCAGGGTGATCATATCACCAGGAGGGGCCAGGGTGCTCGTGTCAACAGGAGACACCGGGGTGGTCGTGTCAACAGGAGACACCGGGATGGTCGTGTTAACAGGAGGGGCCAGAGTGCTCGTGTCAACAGGAGACACTGGGGTGGTCGTGTCACCAGGAGGGGCCAGGGTGGTCATGTCAACAGGAGACACTGGGGTGGTTGTGTCACCAGGAGGGGCCAGGGTGCTCGTGTCACCAGGAGACACCGGGGTGGTCATGTCACCAGGAGGGGCCAGGGTGCTCGTGTCACCAGGAGACACCGGGGTGGTCCTGTCACCAGGAGGGGCCAGGGTGCTCGTGTCAACAGGAGACACTGGGGTGGTTGTGTCACCAGGAGGGGCCAGGGTGCTCGTGTCACCAGGAGACACCGGGGTGATCATGTCACCAGGAGGGGCCAGGGTGCTCGTGTCAACAGGAGACACCGGGGTGGTCGTGTCAACAGGAGACACTGGGGTGGTTGTGTCACCAGGAGGGGCCAGGGTGCTCGTGTCACCAGGAGACACCAGGGTGGTCATATCACCAGGAGGGGCCAGGGTGCTCGTGTCAACAGGAGACACCGGGGTGGTCGTGTCAACAGGAGACACCGGGGTGGTCGTGTTAACAGGAGGGGCCAGAGTGCTCGTGTCAACAGGAGACACTGGGGTGGTCGTGTCACCAGGAGGGACCAGGGTGGTCATGTCAACAGGAGACACTGGGGTGGTTGTGTCACCAGGAGGGGCCAGGGTGCTCGTGTCACCAGGAGACACCGGGGTGGTCATGTCACCAGGAGGGGCCAGGGTGCTCGTGTCACCAGGAGACACCGGGGTGGTCCTGTCACCAGGAGGGGCCAGGGTGCTCGTGTCAACAGGAGACACCGGGGTGGTCGTGTTAACAGGAGGGGCCAGAGTGCTCGTGTCAACAGGAGACACTGGGGTGGTCGTGTCACCAGGAGGGACCAGGGTGGTCATGTCAACAGGAGACACTGGGGTGGTTGTGTCACCAGGAGGGGCCAGGGTGCTCGTGTCACCAGGAGACACCGGGGTGGTCATGTCACCAGGAGGGGCCAGGGTGCTCGTGTCCCCAGGAGACACCGGGGTGGTCCTGTCACCAGGAGGGGCCAGGGTGCTCGTGTCAACAGGAGACACTGGGGTGGTTGTGTCACCAGGAGGGGCCAGGGTGCTCGTGTCACCAGGAGACACCGGGGTGATCATGTCACCAGGAGGGGCCAGGGTGCTCGTGTCAACAGGAGACGCCGGGGTGGTCGTGTCAACAGGAGACACTGGGGTGGTTGTGTCACCAGGAGGGGCCAGGGTGCTCGTGTCACCAGGAGGGGCCAGGGTGCTCGTGTCAACAGGAGACACTGGGGTGGTTGTGTCACCAGGAGGGGCCAGGGTGCTCGTGTCACCAGGAGACACCAGGGTGGTCATATCACCAGGAGGGGCCAGGGTGGTCATGTCACCAGGAGGGGCCAGGGTTGTCGTGTCACCAGGAGACACTGGGGTGGTCGTGTCACCAGGAGGGGCCAGGGTGCTCGTGTCAACAGGAGACACTGGGGTGGTTGTGTCACCAGGAGGGGCCAGGGTGGTCATGTCACCAGGAGACACCGGGTTGGTCGTGTCACCAGGAGGGGCCAGGGTGGTCGTGTCACCAGGAGACACTGGGGTGGTCGTGTCACCAGGAGGGGCTAGGGTGGTCGTGTCAACAGGAGGGGCCAGGGTGCTCGTGTCAACAGGAGACACTGGGGTGGTTGTGTCACCAGGAGGGGCCAGGGTGCTCGTGTCACCAGGAGACACCGGGGTGATCATGTCACCAGGAGGGGCCAGGGTGCTCGTGTCAACAGGAGACGCCGGGGTGGTCGTGTCAACAGGAGACACTGGGGTGGTTGTGTCACCAGGAGGGGCCAGGGTGCTCGTGTCACCAGGAGGGGCCAGGGTGCTCATGTCAACAGGAGACACTGGGGTGGTTGTGTCACCAGGAGGGGCCAGGGTGCTCGTGTCACCAGGAGACACCAGGGTGGTCATATCACCAGGAGGGGCCAGGGTGGTCATGTCACCAGGAGACACCGGGTTGGTCGTGTTACCAGGAGGGGCCAGGGTGGTCGTGTCACCAGGAGACACTGGGGTGGTCGTGTCACCAGGAGACACCGGGGTGGTCGTGTCACCAGGAGGGGCCAGGGTGCTCGTGTCAACAGGAGACGCCGGGGTGGTCGTGTCAACAGGAGACACTGGGGTGGTCGTGTCACCAGGAGGGGCCAGGGTGCTCGTGTCAACAGGAGACACCGGGGTGGTCGTGTCAAGAGGAGACACTGGGGTGGTCGTATCACCAGGAGGGGCCAGGGTGCTCGTGTCACCAGGAGACACCGGGGTGGTAATGTCACCAGGAGGGGCCAGTGTGGTCGTGTCACCAGGAGACACCGGGTTGGTCGTGTCACCAGGAGGAGCCAGGGTGCTCATGTCAACAGGAGACGCCAGGGTGGTCGTGTCAACAGGAGACACTGGGGTGGTTGTGTCACCAGGAGGGGCCAGGGTGCTCGTGTCACCAGGAGACAATGCGGTGGTCGTGTCAACAGGAGGGGCCAGGGTGCTCGTGTCACCAGGAGACACCAGGGTGGTCGTGTCACCAGGAGGGGTCAGGGTGCTCGTGTCACCAGGAGACACCGGGGTGGTTGTGTCACCAGGAGGGGCCAGGGTGCTCGTGTCACCAGGAGACTCTGGGGTGGTCGTGTCACCAGGAGGGATCAGGGTGCTCGTGTCACCAGGAGACACCGGGGTGGTCGTGTCACCAGGAGGGGCCAGGGTGCTCATGTCACCAGGAGACTCCGGGGTGGTCGTGTCACCAGGAGGGGCCAGGGTGCTCATGTCACCAGGAGACTCCGGGGTGGTCGTGTCACCAGGAGACACCGGGGTGGTCGTGTCACCAGGAGGAGCCAGGGTGCTCGTGTCAACAGGAGACGCCGGGGTGGTCGTGTCAACAGGAGACACTGGGGTGGTTGTGTCACCAGGAGGGGCCAGGGTGCTCGTGTCACCAGGAGACAACGGGGTGGTCGTGTCAACAGGAGGGGCCAGGGTGCTCGTGTCACCAGGAGGGGTCAGGGTGCTCGTGTCACCAGGAGACACCGGGGTGGTCGTGTCACCAGGAGGGGCCAGGGTGCTCATGTCACCAGGAGACTCCGGGGTGGTCGTGTCACCAGGAGACACCGGGGTGGTCGTGTCACCAGGAGGGGCCAGGGTGCTCGTGTCACCAGGAGACACCGGGGTGGTCGTGTCACCAGGAGGGGCCAGGGTGCTCATGTCACCAGGAGACACCGGGGTGGTCATGTCACCAGGAGGGGTCAGGGTGCTCGTGTCAACAGGAGACGCCGGGGCGGTCGTGTCACCAGAAGGCGTGGAAGTGATCGTGTTGCTGGTTGATGATGAGGACGTTGTCACTGGGGTGGTTGTGCCACTGGAGGAAGCTGGGATCGTAGAGGTACTTTGTGCTGCACAAGGAGACAATGGGTCCATTCAGTTCGCAAGAAAACAACAAACGCAGGGTTCAGGTGAGGAGCAGAAGCTCTTGGATGGGTGGCTGGGGCATCCTAGAATCCTAGAACGCTAGAACGGGAAGGGACCTCGCGAGCCATCGAGTCCAGTCCCTGCCCTCCTCGGAGGTCCCAGCACCATCTAGACCAGGCATGACAAACAGGTGTCTGGCAGGCTGCATGCAGCGCGATTGAGATTTTTTGCAGCCCCCCACTACATTTTCAAAAGAATAAAGTGTAGCCCGCTGGCCACTTGGAGCCTGTGGCCGAGTGCAGATCACAGCCAGCTGGCCGCTCTGCACTGGGCACTCCCACATGTGCTCACAGCCGGCCGACCGCTCTGCACAGGCTGTGATGGCACATCGGGGTTCCCCCTAATCCTGCAGCCCCGTAGCAGCCAGAACAGACTCCGCCAGCCAGTAGAACAGGGAGGGTTTATTGCTTCTCCAGGACACAGCCCAGCACAGACGTGATGTGGTTACAGGAGTCAGGGCCCCCTTGGGTTAGGGGGTCCATCGCCCCCTCAACCCTCAGCACTCAGCTTAGTCTGTTCCCTTCATGTTTTCTAGCCAGAAACTGCCTCGCTCCTAGACCCTGCCCCCAGCCAGGTGGCCGTCTCCGCCTCCCTTCCTTTGTCTCCCTCCTTGGGTGAGTCAGTGGGAATCACACATCACAGCGCAGGAGACCCCCAGGTTCCAGAGCAGACAGCCCCCCCACTACATCACATCTCTCCCTCCTCCGAGAGCAAACTGAGCGGGGCCACTCTGCCCGTGGCCTGGGGAAGTTCGGCCCCCCCCCCTGCTATGGAACAGCGCGTCGGTGATGATGTTGGCGCTCCCCTTGACATGGATCTCTTCCACGTCGTAGTCCTGCAGGAGCAGGCTCCATCTCAGCAGCTTGGCGTTGGTCCCCTTCATCTGGTGCAGCCAGGTCGCGGGTGCTGTCTGCTCTGGAGCCAGGGGTTCCCCTGCGCTGTGCTGTGTGATTGTGTATTGGCCCAGACACCTAGTCCCAGCCTGAGCAGATAACACTCCCACTGTGTCACACAGGCATCAAGCACCTGCTCACAACTGGCCGCTGTGCTCTCGCCGCCCCAGTGCCTGAGGAAGAAATGGGCGGCGGCGGCGGCTCCGAGACCCAGGCATTAGGTTAGGGGATATGGGAGCGCCTGGCTCTGGGGGAGAGGGGAGGGACTGGATTAGAGCGGGGGGGGCTCTGGGGGAGCAGAGGGGGATTGGGTTAGAACGGGGGTACGGGAGCGCCTGGCTCTGGGGGAGAGGAGGGGGCTATTTTGTTGTTCGTTTGTTTTTTATTTATTTATTCCCACATAAAATCACAAAATGTATATTTATTTTATATCAATAAATATATGTCCATTTTTTGCAATTGCATGAATACTATATGTTTATGCAAAATCTCAGACTTACAAAGTATCTGAAATTTTCACAGAAGCCTGTTCTATTTGATTAACCACCGTCTATGCTTGTTTTTATTTCAACAAACCAAGTTATGTATCATATGAAAAATTAATTAAATTTATACTTAAATTAAAAATTATTTTATATGGACAAATAACAATTTTACACATCAAATTATTGTATTATGTTAAAACAAGGCCTGAAAAATATTATAAAATATACCTAAAATGTAATCTATATTAATAAATAATTATGACTTTCTGATAGAAGTACATTTTCTTGGTGGCCCTGAAAGCTATCAGGTTTCGTTTGTGTGGCCCTCAGTAGGCTTGGAGTTTGACATGCCTGATCTAGATCATCCCTGACAGATGTCTGTTTAACCTACTCTTAAATATCTCCAGTGATGGAGATTCCACAACCCCGCTAGGCAATTTATTCCAGTGTTTAATCACCCTGACAGGCAGGAAGTTTTTCCTAATGTCCAACCTAAACCTCCCTTGCTGCAGTTTAAGCCCATTGCTTCTTGTTAGGGTTGCGAGACGGTTGAACCAAAAATACCGAACACCCCTCCAAAAAAAAAAACACCAGAGAAAAAATTCTGTTGAGGAAAAAAAGGGGGGGGAGACCAAAGTTGCTGAGCAAAAATAATAAAAAAAAGGACTCCAAGACTTATTCAGCAAAAAAAAAAAAAATTTAAATAATAAAACAGCATTAAAACAACATGGCCCCTTTCAGAGTAAGTGCAGAGTTAGAATAGGGATAGGAACAGGGGAGCAGTTGAGCACTAAGACCCAGGGAAGGCATTGCTCCCCCTAGGTCTTTAGGCTTTTTGCTGGTGGCTATTTTGTGTTCTTGTTCAAGCCAGAACTTAGCTTCCCTGTGGAACCAGATAAGCAGGGGGTCCGGGGGCAGGGGGCTGGGGGTGTCGGGGCCCGGGGTGGGGGGAGGCCGGGGGCTGGCCCCGGGCGCTAGGGTTGCCAGGTTTCCGGTATTTTCGCCTCCTGGCCAGGAAAAAAATGAGAAAGTACTGGACATTTTAGGTGTCTGGTATTTTTTGAATTTTTTTACCGGACAGGAGGCGAAAATACTGGACCGTCCAGGTCAATACCAGACACCTGGCAACCCTACCTCAGATTGAAGTGTCATTAGAGGAGGTTTTGGAATTAATTGATAAACTTTACTGTAACAAGTCACCGGGACCAGATGGCATTCACCCAAGGGTTCTGAAAGAACTCAGATGTGAAATTGCGGAACTATTAACTGTGGTTTGTAACCTATCCTTTAAATCGGCTTCTGTACCCAATGACTGGAAGACAGCTAATGTAATGTCGATATTTAAAAAGGGCTCTAGAGGCGATCCTGGCAATTACAGACTGGTAAGTCTAACGTCAGTACCGGGCAAATTAGTTGAAACAATAGTAAAGAATAAAATTGTCAGACACATAGAAGAACATAATTTGTTGGGTAAAAGTCAACAAGGTTTCTGTAAAGGGAAATCATGTCTTACTAATGTATTAGAGTTCTTTGAAGGGGTCAACAAACATGTGGACAAGGGGGATCCAGTAGATATAGTATACTTAGATTTCCAGAAAGCCTTTGACAAGGTCCCTCACCAAAGGCTCTTACGTAATTTAAGTTGTCATGGGATAAGAGGGAAGATCCTTTCATGGACTGAGAACTGGTTAAAAGACAGGAAACAAAGGGTAGGAATAAATGGTAAATTTTCAGAACGGAGAGGGGTAACTAGTGGTGTTCCCCAAGGGTCAGTCCTAGGACCAGTCCTATTCAACATATTCATAAATGATCTGGAGAAAGGGGTAAACAGTGCGGTGGCAAAGTTTGCGGACGATACTAACCTGCTCAAGGTAGTTAAGACCAAAGCAGACTGTGAAGAACTTCAAAAAGATCTCACTAAACTAAGTGACTGGGCAACAAAATGGCAAATGAAATTTAATGTGGACAAATGTAAAGTAACGCACATTGGGAAAAATAACCCCAACTGTACATATAATATGATGGGGGCTAATTTAGCTACATCTAATCAGGAAAGTGATCTTGGAGTCATCGTGGATAGTTCTCTGAAGACATCCACACAGTGCGCAGTGGCAGTCAAAAAACCAAACAAGATGTTAGGAATCATTAATAAAGGGATAGAGAATAAGACGGAGAATATCTTATTGCCCTTATATAAATCCATGGTACGCCCACATCTGGAATACTGCGTACAGATGTGGTCTCCTCTTCTCAAAAAAGATACACTGCCATTAGAAAAGGTTCAGAGAAGGGAAACTAAAATGATGAGGGGTTTGGAACGGGTCCCATATGAGGGGAGATTAAAGAGACTGGGACTTTTCAGCTTGGAAAAGAGGAGACTAAGGGGGATATAATAGAGGTCTATAAAATCATGAGTGGTGTGGAGAAAGTGAATAAGGAAAAGTTATTTACTTGTTCCTGTAATATAAGAACTAGGGGCCCCCAAATGAAACTAATGGGCAGCAGGTTTAAAACAAATAGAAGGAAGTTCTTCTTCACACAGCGCATAGTCAACCTGTGGAACTCCTTGCCTGAGGAAGCTGTGAAGGCTAGGACTATAAAAGGGTTTAAAAGAGATCTAGATAAATTCATGGAGGTTAAGTCCATAAATGGCTATTATCCAGTATGGGTAAGGAATGGTGTCCCTAGCCTCTGTTTGTCAGAGAGTGGAGATGGATGGCAGGAGAGAGATCGCTTGATCATTACCTATTCGATTCACTCCCTCTGGGGCACCTGGCACTGGCCACTGTCGGCAGACAGGGTACTGGGCTGGATGGACCTTTGGTCTGACCCAGTCTGGCCGTTCTTTTGTTCTAATTGTTTTTGTTGCTCTTCTCTGGACCTTCTCCAAATCTTTCTTGAAACACGGTGCCCAGAACTGGACACAATCCTCCAGCTGAGACCTAATCAGTGCAGAGTAGAGTGGAAGAATGACTTTGCCAGGAACAGAAGCTCTGACCAAAGGACTGAAGACCCATCCTTCGATGGATGTGCCCCAGGGACTTGACAAGCCAGCGGTTTATACCCATCCCTGCTCCAAGCCTGCACCAAGAACTTTGCAACTGGTGTGTGTATTTGATTCCTTTAACAATTCTAACTCTCGACCTTTTCTTCCTTTTGTTCTTTGTTTGACTTGTACCTTTGGACTGTAGGTTCTAAAGGATGGACACAGCATGATTTTTGGGTAAGGTCTGAGATCTGACTTGCCCTGGGACTGCGGCTGGTCCTTTGGGATCAGAAGAACCTGTTTGGAGTTGGTGCAATGGGTTATAACCTCTCCTCCATGCAAGGGGCAGTGCCGGTGGAGGTGCAGGACAACAGGCGTGTCTGAGAGAATGGCTTTGATGACGTCTTGCTGGCCAGCATGGCGAACAGCAGTGCCCGGTGTGACTGGGGGGGTGCCTTATGGAGGGGGACCCCCAGGCTTGGGCTGTGGGTAGCCCCGTCTCTAGGCAATTCACTCTGAATTGACACTCTCAGCAGTGCCCCACAGCTCCCTGTGTTACACCCTGTCAGAACACCTTGCCCACAACCTCCCCCGCCCCCTGGCCAGGGCCCTCCCTGCCCCTCCTCCGCCAGCCAGTGCCCCCCAGGCGGGGCTGCTGGAACAAGCCATACGGGGGGCGTTGACCCAAAGCATAACCCTACATCTACTGGAACTGCTCCAAGCCGGGGCTCAGCCCCCTCGACCCTGCTCCTGCACCCCACACAGGGAGTGTCCCAGGCTCCGGCTCGGACCCCAGCCCTGCTGGGCCGCGCTCAGCCTGGCTGGGGCCTTCCTGCCGCTCCTGCAGCAGCCCCACCCCCCCCATCCCGTGCAGGAGAACCGGGGCCCCGCAGTCCTGGAGGACACGATGCCCCCGGGCTGAGCCCCAGCCGGGCCCGTCCTGCCGCCAGCACCAGCCTGGGGCGCGTGTCCCGGCCTCCGGACAGAGCAGGCGGGCGCGGGCTCCCTGCGCTCACAGCCAGGGATCCATGCGCTGCCCCAGCAGCTGGGGCTGGCTGCTCCCGACTGGGCCTGGGCCGTTAGCTCTGGGCTCAGCCAGACCCGCGCGGCCCAGAGACAGCAGGGCCAGCGCCGGGGCGCGGCACCCATGGCTGGGAGCCAGCCGCCTCCTGGGTCCCAATCCGCCACTCCTGGGCAGACAATAAGAGGCCCCAGGGGGGCACCAACCCCAGGGGAGAGGGGACCCCAGGAACACGGTCCCAGGAGGGGGGCTGGGTAGAGGGGACCCCAAGAACACTAGATGCGGAGGGGTGAGAGAGCAGGGCGGAGGGGACCCCAGGAACACTGGGTGCGGGGGGGTGGGAGAGCAGGGTGCAGAGGACCCCAGGAACACTAGGTGCGGGGGGGTGAGAGAGCAGGGCGGAGGGGACCCCAGGAACACTGGGTGCGGGGGGTGGGAGAGCAGGGCGGAGGGGACCCCAGGAACACTGGGCGCGGGGGGTGGGAGAGCAGGGCGGAGGGGACCCCAGGAACACTGGGCGCGGGGGGTGGGAGAGCAGGGCGGAGGGGACCCCAGGAACACTGGGTGCGGGGGGGTGAGAGAGCAGGGCGGAGGGGACCCCAGGAACACTGGGCGCGGGGGGTGGGAGAGCAGGGCGGAGGGGACCCCAGGAACACTGGGCGCGGGGGGTGGGAGAGCAGGGCGGAGGGGACCCCAGGAACACTGGGCGCGGGGGGTGGGAGAGCAGGGCGGAGGGGACCCCAGGAACACTGGGTGCGGGGGGGTGGGAGAGCAGGGTGCAGGGGACCCCAGGAACACTGGGTGCAGGGGGGTGGGAGAGCAGGGTGCAGGGGACCCCAGGAACACTGGGTGCGGGGGGTGGGAGAGCAGGGCGCAGGGGACCCCCAGGATGCCAGGTGCCGCCCATGGTGCTGGGGGGGGCTGCAGCATCTGGAACACTCAGACCCCTCTTGCCCATCGTCCCCCGTCGAGGGGCAGATCGGAGGGTAAAAGCTGAGGCACAGAGCTGGCTCCTGGGGCTGCCCGACCTGCCGAGCCTTGGCCCCACCCCACAACCCTCAAGGGAGGGACAGAAACTTGCCCTGGATCCTCAGCCTTCCCCTTCCCTCCCCCCCCCGGCTCCCTCAGCCCCTGATGGGCCCATGCGAGAGCCCAGCACCCTGGGGTGGGTCCGATCTGGCTCCGGGTCTTGCACCGACCCCTCCCAGCAGCTCCGGGGGACCAAGGCTCACCTGTGGCCAGCGGCAGGAGGAGAGCCAGGCTCAGGGCCACCGTGCACAGGCCTCTGGGCGTCATGGTGCCTGGGGGGTGGGGGCTCGGCACCAGGCTCTGTCGCTCGCTGACGGGCTGCAGGGCTCTCGGCAGCCCAGGAATCAGGAACTGGCAGCGGCTCTGTGGAGGCAACTTTATAGCAGCACCTGGGAGCAGGTGGGGCCTGGCTCCGCAGGTTGGGCTGTGACGTGCTGGGAATGCTTCGTGATCTTCGTGCGTGCCTCAATTTCCCCAGTGTGGGGTGTGGTTAAGCAGGTGAGGGTTGGGGGGAGGGCGATTTGCTCTTTGCAGCGGCCCGGACACAGGGGCCACGCCCATGGGGAATCCCAGAACACAAGTGCCACGCCAATGAGCAGGACGCATGGGGCCCAGCAGCAATGGAACATGGATTCTCCCCCGTCCCCTGCCCCCCTCCTAGGGGTGCGACCGGCTCGGGGACAAAGGATGGGGAGGGGCCCGGTGGGGCTGCTGCATGGGGGCAGCTGGAGGCTGGGAGCAGCCTCTGGGCTGGGACCACGGTGGGGGGCTCTGGGCTGGGACCCCGGGGTGGGGAGGGCTCTGGGCTGGGACCACGGGTGGGGGGAGAGGGCTCTGGGCTGCCCCAGCTGGGCGCTGATCTAATGTGCTGCTCTCTGTGGCGATGGAGCCGTTCTCCGCAGTGTCCGGAGCCCAGAGCCCTCCTGCTGGCACTCGTGGGCTGGGAGCCGCTGCAGTCAGGCCGTCGGGGGCCACTCCAGTGGCTCCGCCGCAGGGAGCTGCCAGCATGACCCGGGGACTGGCGGCTCCAAGGTTGGGTTCCTGGAGGTGGGGAAGCCGAGGGGCTGAGCCCAGAGGCAGGGGAAGCCTAAAGGGGCTGAAGCACTGACCGGCTCTCCCAGGGGCTGCTCCAGCACCGGGCAAGTGCACCAAGCCGAGGCACCTGGGACATGGGAACACTCCAGGAGCTTGCTCAGTGTCGCCCAGGTCTGTCCTGGCCCTGGGGCTCTGCCCCCCAAGAGACTCCACCCCCCCAGCCCTGGGGCTCTGCCACCCAAGAGCCTCCACCCCCCAGCCCTGGGGCTCTGCCCCCCAAGAGCCTCCACCCCCCAGCCCTGGGGCTTTGCCCCCCCAAGAGCCTCCACCCCCCAGCCCTGCCTCACCCGCCCTCCCTAGACCGGAGGTAGGCGTGGAAAGGTCCAAGAGCACAAACCCCTGGAGTGTCCCCAGCACAGGGGCTCAGCAAGGGGGAGAGGCCCGCTGGGTGCAGGATGGGGCAGAAGCTGCAGGCTGGAGAGGCCTGATCCCCCTGTCCTGCTGGGGCTCAGTCCGGGCCTCGTGGTACCGCTCCAGAGGGGGTCAGAGGGGAACCAGGACCAGGGGATGGAGGGTCCCTTCAGCCCCTTGGCTCAGCCACCTGATGGCCTGGGGGCCTTGGTGCTGCTTGGCCCAAGGCCTGGGCCCCTCCCCGCCCCAAGACTCACATGGGGTTAATCATTCCAGGGCCCCTCCCCCGCAGCCCCAGTCACCCCTTCCCCAGTGCAGCTGACAGGCACCAGGCAGGGAGGCTGGACATGAATGGGGGGGGGGGCGGGGGCTGCCCATCAGGTGTCTCAGGGTAAAGCAACTTCCTTGGCTGCTGCCCTCACCCTGGAGCGACCTGCCCCGATCCCGGCACACCCAGCTGGGGGGGGGGGGCAATTACAGATGTGGGGGCAGTGACCCACCCCGGCAACAGGTGACTGAGAAGGGCTGTGGGGGGGGGGGGGGAAACCAGGACCTCTCCAACGGGGAAGTGGCTCCCAGCCTGCAGTGGGAAGGGGCGAGCTCCTTTGTCACCAGCCCCCCCCACTTCCTCATTCCTGGCACTGGGGTGTGGGGGTCAGACGGGCAGGAGATGGCTACAGAGTGCAAAGAGAGGGCGAGGCTGGGGCCTCTCCCCATCCGCCAGCACCCTCTGCACCCCCCACCTGTGTCTATCTGCCTCTTACCCTCTGTCCCCCCCAGCCCTGCCCATGTCTCTCTGCCCCCTGTACCTCCTGCCCTACCTGTGTCAACCTGCCCTCTGCCGCCCAGCCCCCCATGTCTATCTGCCCCCTGTACTTCCTGCCTTGCCTGTGTCTCTCTGCCCCCTGCACCCCCTGCCCTGCCCATCTGCCCCCTGTACCTCCTGCCCTACCTGTGTCTACCTGCCCTCTGCACCCCCTGCCCTACTTGTGTCTATCTGCCCCCCCAGCACTGCCCGAGTCTATCTGCCCCCTGTACTTCCTGCCCTGCCTGTGTCTCTCTGCCCCCTGCCCTCCCACCTTGCCTGTGTCCCCCCCCCCCCTGCCCCCAGGGCAATGCTGTTAGGGGAGGGGTGGGAATTGGGTGAACTTTTCCCCTCCTGCCTGGAGCCCTGCCCCGGGGCTGCCAGCAGCTCCCTGGCGGAGCGACGATGCCACCTATGGGCCTGTCTGTGTTCGCAGCCGCTCACCTGGCCGCTCCTAATGCACCTGAGCCCGGTCATTGCAGGGCAGGTGAGTCTGGGCCTGAGCCAGCGGCCCCTGGACAGGGCCCGGCCCCTCGCTGGGCACCCGCCACATTACCCGAGCAGAATTCTGTCGCGCACCCCACTACGGGGCACTCACCCTCCCCCGTTCCTGGGCTCTGCGCCTTGCCCACAATATCCTGCGCCCCGCTCTTGATTCACAGGCATCAGACCAGACCGTGCACGGCTCCCCGCTCCCGACAGGGCAGGTGATCCAGGGACTCCAGCGTCTGCCCGCTGTCGTCGGCAGGGTGCTGAGGTCGGGCAGCTTGGCTCTCGGGGCTGTGTCCTGGCACCGGCTCCTGAAGAACTTCCTTTTGGGCCCCAGGTTATAGAGTGACACTTGAGTCCTGCTTAGCTAGACTGTGCACAGTCACCTCTCTAACCAGCCCTAACATTGTGTGACCGACTTCTCTAACCTATCCTCCTCCACGCCTCAGTGGATTTACACCTAGCAAAATACAGCCGCCAGCAACGCTTCAACAACTAAGGGTTGCCAAATGAAATGAACAGGCAGCAGGTTTAAAACAAACCAAAGGAAGTTTTTCTTCACTCAGCGCACAGCCAACCTGTGGAACTCCTTGCCAGAGGCTGTGGTGAAGGCGAGGACTTCAACAGGGTTCAAAAAAGAGCTAGATAGATTCATGGAGGTTTGGTCCATCCATGGCTATTAGCCAGGCTGGGTAGGGATGGTGTCCCTAGCCTCTGTGTCTGGAAATGGGTGACAGGGAAGGGATTACATGAGGATTCCCTGTTGTGTTCAATCCCTCTGGGGCATCTGGTATTGGCCACTGTGGGCAGACAACACACTGGGCTGGATGGACCTTTGGTCTGACCCAGTCTGGCTGCTCTGACATTCATCTGTTCTGAGAACCAGACAGATCAGACAGACAAGCCATAGGAAAGTGGGGAGCATAATTGCAGATCAATAAGGGAGTGAGGATTTCACAGCCCCCACTAGTGATGAGTCCAAACAAGGCGTTCACAGGCACTTTGAAGATTACTTCATTGATTGAGTTACCGGGGTACAAGCTTTCTCGCTTCCTCAGATGCTGCAGAGACAAAAAGGGGGGGGGGGGAAGGATACAGAGATGGGAGTGAGCCGCCAGTGTTAATTAAAACAGTCGGATTGACTTATTAATTGGCACTGATGTCACATGCCTGTGTCTGTACCCTTCTGTGGAGTAGCGGGGGGCTGTCTGCTCTGTATCCCGGGATCATCCTGCGCTGTGAGGTGCGGTTCCCACTGACTCACCCACATGTGGTGATGTAGCGTCAGTACCTTGCTGGTTGCGGTGCTGGGGCTGTGGGCTGTGAATGACCCTACTGGCCTCCGCCTGTGAGCACAGCCCAGCAGGGGGACTGCCTAAGTCACGTAGCCAAAGACCCAACCGGTCAGAGTCAGAGGAGGGAAGTGAGTGTTGGGGGGAAGGGTCAGTCTTGGGCTGGAATCATGAAGGAACCAGTCTAAGGAGGGGGCTGGAATCTAGGGGCCCAGGGACCCCATCTCACAGGGTCGGAGGCATCCTGGCCCAGACTCCTGGAGCAATAGCACGTCGGTGCTGGGCTGTGACCTGGAGAAGCAACAAACCCTCGGTTCTACTGGCTGGTGGAGTCTGTTCTTGCTGCTACGGGGGTGCAGTGTCGGGGGAACCCTGACTGCATTGTCACACCTTCTTTTTTCTTTATTTTCTCTTCGGCACCGGGGGCCGTGCGCTGCAGTTCAGGAACACCCGCGCCCTACTCAGCGTGTCAGTCTTCCCGGGGCCCTTGGAGCCCTTGTCGGCCTTGCTGACACAGCCTAACAGGGCGGCCCCTCTGATGCCGGTCCCCAGGCGAGGCGTGGAGAAGGGGGCTCTGGCCAGGCGAGAGGCTCTCAGACTCCGTTTTCTTTGCCCAGCTTGAGCTCTGGCTCTTTTCCTGGTGACCGTGGACGCCCTTAGGGCAGGGTCCCCTGCTTACTAGCCGGGTAGGACACTGGGGTACTGCCAAGCAAAGTGCCCATGAAGGGATGCACCTGCGCAGCTGCGCGCAAAAAATTCTTCCCCCGCCCACCTCCTCTGGAGAGCCGTGTGGCAGCACTCACGTGGCAGGCAGCTGCTCCGGCGGGCGGGGCCGGCTGAGACGGTGAGGGAGCCACTGGGGCAGAGATAGCAGTGGCCATAACCCAAGCAGAAGAGGACACAATGAGACTGAGTGGATGTGGCAGCTGTGGTATGTATATGATTCTGGAGTGGGGACCTGAAAGGAGTTTTGTTTGTATGAAATGCCTCCTAATAGAACTGATGGAAGAAAAGATCCGAGGACTGGAGATGCAGGTGGAAACTTTGGTCGAGTTTAGAAGGGGGTTTGAGCAGATGATGGAGCAAAGGCATGAGGTGGCTGAAGGGGAAAGCTTAGACATGCAGACTGAAGCAGGATCAAAGGCCTCTGAGGGGGGACTGCTGGGTGAAGAAAATGGACAGTGGAAGCATGTGACTATGAGAACCAGGCAGAGGAAAAGATGGGCCAGTGAAGGAGAAATAGAGCTCAAGAACAGGTATGCGGAGTTGGAGAATGCAGAAGGGGTACAGCAGGTGGCCACTGAAGGTGGAAAGGCAAGGAAGAAGAGAAGAGTGGCTAGTCCCATACATAAAGGGGAAGAGTCGATGGAGACAACACCAATAACGAGCACCAGGAGGATACAGGATGGGTTGAAGAAGATTACAAGAGAAGATAGGAATGGAAAGGACTTGCAGCCAGAGGAAACAAGGGATAGACCAGAGAATCGCACTGTCAACAGGAAAAGGCAGGTCTATGTGACTGGGGACTCCTTATTGAGAAGAATAGACAGGCCTGTAACCAGAGCTGATCCAGAGAACAGAAGGGTGTGCTGTCTGCCAGGTGCTAAGATACGGGATGTGGAACTGAGGTTGAAGAAGATCCTAAAGGGAGCGGGAAAGAATCCATTGATCATCCTTCATGTAGGAACAAATGATATGGCTAGATTCTCGCTGGAACGAATCAAGGGAGACTATGCCAGGCTGGGGAGGACGCTTAAGGAAATCGAGGCTCAGGTGATTTTCAGTGGGATTCTGCCTGTTCCTAGAGAAAGGCAACAAAGGTATGATAGGATTATGATGCTCAATAGGTGGCTCAGGCAGTGGTGCTATAAGGAGGGCTTTGGGATGTATGGCCACTGGGAGGCATTCACGGACAGAGGACTGTTCTCTCGGGATGGACTTCACCTAAGTAGGGAAGGAAACAGACTTCTAGGATGGAGGCTGGCACAACTGATTAAGAGAGCTTTAAACTAGGAATTCGGGGGAGACGGTTGGGAGATGTCCAGGTAATCTCTACGCCGGATTTTAGCATTGAGAGGGAGGGAAACGAAGTAAGAAAGGATATAGCCGGGGGTAGGAGAATGGACATAAGGAGGAAGGGCAGAGTGGATACTAGTCTAATAGGTCATGTTGGAGGTACAATGTCCGTGCCAAATTGGGTAAAGAATGTGAGTGAGGTGAAACAGCAAAAATTAAGATGTTTGTACACCAATGCGAGGAGCCTAGGTAACAAAATGGAAGAACTAGAGCTACTGGTCCAGGAAGTGAAACCAGATATTATAGGAATAACAGAAACATGGTGGAATACTAGGCATGACTGGAGTACAGGTATTGAAGGGTATGTGCTGTTTAGGAAAGACAGAAATAAAGGTAAAGGTGGTGGAGTAGCATTGTATATCAATGATGAGGTAGATTGCAAAGAATTAAAAGGTGAAGGAATGGAGAAGACAGAGTCTGTCTGGGCAAAAATTACATTGGGGAAGAAAACTATTAGATCCTCCCCTGGGATAGTGCTTGGGGTGTGCTATAGACCACCAGGATCTAATTTGGATATGGATAGAGACCTCTTTAATGTTTTTAAAGAAGTAAATACTAATGGAAACTGTGTAATCATGGGAGACTTCAACTTTCCAGATATAGACTGGAGAATAAATACTGGTAATAATAATAGGGCTCAGATTTTCCTAGATGTGATAGCTGATGAATTCCTTCATAAAGTAGTTGTTGAACCAACAAGGGGGAAGCCATTTTAGATTTGGTTTTGGTGAGTAGCGAGGACCTCGTAGAAGAAATGGTTGTAGGGGACAACCTTGGCTCGAGCGATCATGAGCTAATTCAGTTCAAACTAAATGGAAGGATAAACAAAAATAAATCTGAGACTAGGGTTTTTTATTTCAAAAGGGCTAATTTTAATAAATTAAGGAAATTAGTTAGGGAAGTGGATTGGACTAAAGAATTTATGGATCTAAAAGCGGAGGAGGCCTGGGATTATTTTAAGTTAAAGTTGCAGAAGTTATCAGAAGCCTGTATCCCAAGAAAGAGGAAAAAATGTATAGGTAAGTGTTTTAGACCAAGTAGGATGAACAAGAATCTCAGGGAGGTAATTAAGAAAAAGCAGAAAGCATATAAGGAGTGGAAGATGGGAGGGATCAGTAAAGAAAGCTACCTTATTGAGGTTCGAGCATGTAGAGACAAAGTGAGAAAGGCTAAAAGTCATGTTGAGTTGGACCTTGCAAAGGGAATTAAAACCAATAGTAAAAGATTTTATAGCCATATAAATAGGAAGAAAACAAAAAAAGAGGAAGTGGAACCGCTAATCACTGAGGATGGAGTGGAGGTTAAGGATAATCTAGGCATGGCCCAATATCTAAACAAATACTTTGCTTCAGTATTTAATGAGGCCAATGAAGAGCTTAGGGATAATGGCAATATAACAAATGGGAATAAGGACATGGAGGTAGATATTACCAAATCCGAGGTAAAAGCCAAACTCGAACATCTTAATGGGAGTAAATCAGGGGGCCCAGATAATCTTCATCCAAGAATAGTAAAGGAACTGGCACATGAAATTGCAAGTCCATTAGCAAAAATTTTAATGAATCTCTAAACTCAGGGGTCGTACCATTTGACTGCAGAATTGCTAATATAGTTCCTATTTTTAAGAAAAGGAAAAAAAGTGACCCGGGTAACTACAGGCCTGTTAGTTTGACCTCTGTAGTAGGCAAGGTCTTGGAAAAAATTTTGAAGGAGAAAGTAGTTAGGGACATTGAGGTTAATGGCAATTGGGACAAATTACAACATGGTTTTACAAAAGGTAGATCGTGTCAAACCAACCTGATCTCCTTCTTTGAGAAAGTATCAGATTTTTTAGATAAAGGAAATGCAGTGGATCTAATCTACCTCAATTTCAGTGAGGCATTTGATACAGTATCTCATGGGGAATTATTGATTAAATTGGAAAAGATGGGGATCAATATGAAAATTGAGAGGTGGATAAGGAACTGGTTAAAGGGGAGACTACAGCGAGTCATACTGAAAGGTGAGGTTGCTAGCGGAGTTCCTCAGGGATCAGTTCTGGGACCATTATTATTTAATCTTTTTATTACTGACCTCGGCACTAAAAGTGGGAGTGTGCTAATAAAGTTTGCGGATGACACAAAGTTGGGAGGTATTGCCAATTCAGAAAAAGATTGGGATATCATACAGGAAGATCTGGATGATCTTGTAAATTGGAGTAATAGTAATAGGATGAAATTTAATAGTGAGAAGTGTAAGGTTATGCATTTAGGGATTAATAACAAGAATTTTAGTTATAAGCTGGGGACGCATCAGTTGGAAGTAACGGACGAGGAGAAGGACCTCGGAGTCCTGGTTGATCACAGGATGACTATGAGCAGCCATTGTGACATGGCTGTGAAGAAGGCTAATACGGTCTTGGGATGCATTGGGCGAGGTATTTCCAGTAGGGATAAGGAGGTGTTAGTGTCGTTATACAAGGCATTGGTGAGACCCCATTTGGAATACTGTGTGCAGTTCTGGTCTCCCATGTTTAGGAAGGATGAATTCAAACTGGAACAGGTACAAAGAAAGGCCACTAGGATGATCCGAGGAATGGAAAACCTGTCTTATGAAGGGAGACTCAAGGAACTTGGCTTGTTTACCTTAACCAAAAGAAGGCTGAGGGGAGATATGATTGCTCTCTTTAAATATATTAGAGGGATAAATGCCAAGGAGGGAGAAGAATTATTTAAACTCAATACCAATGTGGGCACAAGAACAAATGGATATAAGCTGGCTATTAGGAAGTTTAGACTCGAAATTAGGCGAAGGTTTCTAACCATCAGAGGAGTGAAGTTCTGGAACAGCCTTCCAAGGGAAGTAGTGGGGGCAAAAGACCTATCTGGCTTCAAGATAAAGCTAGATGGGTTTATGAAGGGGATGGCTTGATGAGGTAACATGATCTTGGCAATTAATTGACCTTTCACTATCAGTGGTAAATAGGCCAATGGTGGGAAGATAGGAGTTGCTATAGAGAAATTTTTCTGGGTGTCTGGCTGGTGAGTCTTGCCCACATGCTCAGGGTTCAGCTGATTGCCATATTTGGGGTCGGGAAGGAATTTTCCTCCAGGGTAGATTGGCAGAGGCCCTGGAGTTTTTCACCTTCCTCTGTGGCATGGGGCACGGGTCACTAGCGGGAGGATTCTCTGCATCTTGGGGTCTTTGAACCATCGTTTCAAGGACTTCAATATCTGGGATATAGGTGAGAGGATTATTCTAGCAGTGGGTAGGTGAGATTCTGTGGCCTGCATTGTGCAGGGGGGTCAGACTAGATGATCAGAATGGTCCCTTCTGACCTTAAAGTCTATGAGTCTCTGGGGCAGGGGGCCGGGACCTGCAGTGAGGCAGTGTGGCAGTGAGGGAGGCCTGCTCCGGTGGCCAGGGCTGCCACGTGGCAGGGGGGCTGGGTTCTGTTCTGGCGGCTGGGGATGAGAACGGGACCTGCCGCATGGCGGGGGAGGAGGGTGGTTCTGCTCCCGTGGCCGGGAACGTGTTGTGACGTAGTGGGGGGCTGTCCACTCTTGTGGCCCTGGATCCTGTTTGGTTTGGCAGTCACTGGTTGCTGTGTTGGGCTGTGTGTGCCCCTACTGCCCTATGCTGTCTGCAGAGACTGTGCGTGTCTGTGTACACTGCCCAGCGGGGGGTGACCGCTGAGGGGAGGCAGGTAGGCCATGGCCCAGCCGCTTCACACCTGGCCAGGGGAAGGAGTTTGAACAAAGGAAGGGAGGTGGCTACCTGGGGGGATGAGTGTTCTGTGGCTGGGAGCTGGGGCAGTCTTGGCTGTGGGAAGCATGAAGGAAGCAGACTAAGTCCAGGACAGGGGAGTTCAGGGGCCTGTGATCCCCTTCCCCCCAAGAGGACTAGGCTGTCTGCCCTGGCTCCTATGTCAGTGTCGAGCCTTTGCTGCACTGTATCTCGGAAAAGCAAATAAACCTTCTATTCTACAGCCTGACTCAGAGTCACATCTGGCTGCAGAGGGGGGGTGCAGGATCGGGGGCTCCCCGAAGCGCTGTCACATGTGTGTGTTAATAACTTGGGTGCCATGGTGGCACACATCCAAACCAGTGCCCAGGACCTCAATATTGGTGCACGAGCCAAAACTCCCTGTGCTCATGGTTGGACGATCTTAGAGGGAACCTGCTGCCAAGTGGATGGAGGATGGGGCTTTGACTCCCTGCTTGCCAGCTAACGGCTGCTGCTCTTCCTGCGTCAGGCTGAGAGCTTATCGTCCGGCGACAGGAAAAGGCCGAGTCCTTACACTTCCAGCATCTCCCTTGTGCCTGGGTCTCTGGGACATGTGCTGGGCAGGCAGCCAAACAGCAAGCATGTGCAGGGCCCTGCTGCAGACGCTAACGCCACGTGTGCACTTGTGCTGTCGGTTTCTGGGGGACAGGGAGCCAGCGAAAGAGCAGCGCTGGTTTGCTGTCTTCTCACTTACTGCCCCGGGCGTCGGAGGGTGTTCTCATGTGCAGCACATCCCTTGCCTGGCAGAGCCGCGCCCCGAGGGCTGCTCTCCCGCAGCGCAGCTTGCTCTAGCTGGAGGTTAGGTCTTGCAGGAAAGGGGGGTGATCGCAGGGCATCCTGCTTCCCTGCCCAGCCCCTCCCTCCCAGCACCGATCAGCTCCAGTAGCTCAGCGTTGCTCTGAGCCAGGAGGCGCCATCTGATGTGAGCACTCGCCAAGAAAACGGGAAAGGGAGATTCAAAGTTCCCGAGGCTTTACAGAGTGGTTGGAGGTGCGGAGGGAGGGGGGGAGACCCCTCTGTTTACCTGGCTTCAGAGCTGGGCCTAGAGAGGTCGTCTGGGCACTATGGTACCCTGTGGAGGCTAAAGGCACCGTATACAGCAAGGAGGTGGCTACACCCATACGCCCTCTATGCCCTCCTGGAAGTGGCTTTCTGTTTGCAAACTGGCACTGGTTGGCAGCTGCTGCGGCCATATAGAGCGATGCCCTGGGGGAGCCAACTGCCCCCCCTCCCCTCCGCGCCACTGGCTGCGGGGCACTTTGGGACGGGTTTGCAAAGCCTCATGGGGCAGGGTCACCTGTGGCAGGTCTCTCAATCCCAACCTGCCCTGCACAGCCTACTGGATTGCCAGCTGCTTTTCAGCTGACGTGTGTGTGTGTGTGTGTGTGTGTGTGTGGGAGGGAAGCCGTGACAGAGAGGGTGTGCATGTTGGGGGTGCAGGGGGCAGACAGCTGCCTGAGCAACCAATCCCAAGGCAGGGGGAGGTGGAGGCCATCCCCCCCTCCCATCCCGGCTCTGCCCAGCACAGCAGTCTCCCCCACCCCCACCCTGCCCCCACAGCTGCTGCGTTCCTACTACCCAGGGCAGCAGAACTGCACGGTCTGTGGTTTGCCTCGAGTTCTCCCCCAGCCTCAGCAGCTCCCTGACGAGGGATGGAGAAGCTTCCCGGAGCTCTGAAACAGGAGGGGCAGGCAGCAGAGCGTGGTGGGTGTGTCTAGTGCCTGCCCCCACCCTTGCATTCAAAGCAGCAGAAGAGGTTCCCTCTCCTCTGGATAGGAAGGGTTGTCTAGTGGTTAAGGCCCAGGCACTTTGGGTCTCTGCTCTGCCACAGACTCCCTGTTTTAGCCCTGGTAAATTCACTTCACCCCGGTGTGGCTAAATGTGGCCAATACTGACCCCGCCTCCCAGGCTAAATGCATTTGTGACTGCATGGCAGTGGGGGCCAAGGTAGGCTGAAGTTCCCCACATCCTGGGAGGGGAAGAGAGCTGGAAGGCAGGCCCAGAGCCTGGCAGATGACCGCTCCGGGCCCCTCTAGCCCTGCAGTGCTGGAGGGTGGTGACGGTTTAAAGGAAGCACACAGCCTCCTCTTCCCAGACCACAGGGGTGCCCACGCCGGCAGCTGTGGGTGGCTCTGACCCTGCTGCACTGCCAGTGGGTGGCGGGGCCCCCGAGACTTTTTAAATTGCCCGGGGGTGGCAGGCAGAGCCGAGGGATGGGTGGGGGCAGCATCCAAGGTGGCAGGGGACCTGGGGAAGCATGCGGGGGGAGGGAGCGCATGAGAGCTGAAGCACCCAGAGACCCCCCACTCCCTCAGGAGCAACTGCCAGAGGGGGATGCCCCTAGGTAAGTGTGGCACCCTCATCTGCTCCCCCCCTGCCCCTTTGTGCACCCTGCTCCCTCCAGAGCCTGCACCCACTCTTCCTACCCCCCACTTCCCCCAAACTCCCTCCCTCCCAGCCCCCAAACTCCCTCCCACAGCCTGCACCCCAGACCCCAACCCTCTGCCCCATTAGAGTCAGCAGCACCCACATTCCCTCCCAGAGCCCGCACCCCAGCCCCCCACCCGCACCCACATCCCTCCCAGAACTCCATCCCTCACCCCTCCCACACCCAAACTCCCTCCTAGAACCCACAGCCCTTCCTCCTCCCCCCGGTCTCCCAGAGCCTGTACCCTTCCCACAGCCCAGTTCCCAAACTCCCTCCCAGAGCCTGCGCCCCGCCGACCCCCACCTGCACCCAAGCCCCCCAGAGCACCACTTTTCACCCTTCCCCCACCCTAATTCCCTCCCAGAGATGTAGGCAGGTGGGGGAGGGGTGTGGGCTCTGGGTATTCTGGGCACCACCAACATTTTTGCAAACCTGTCGCCCCGCTCCTGGGGGCCACCAAACGCAGCTTGGCAGTGTTTCTACCCAACAACACTGTGTAGCATTGACAAGGCCTAAGGGGGGGGCTGTGCCGGGGAAAGGGGTGTCATGTACCCCGTGCCATAACACAGACAGGGAGCAGCGATTGTCACCAGGCCACGCCTGCTGCTGGGCCCTCCTCCAGAGGGACACCCAGGCGCGTCCACATCCGGGCCCCTCTCCCATGTACAAACCTTCGGCCGCCACGTGGCCCCTTCCAGCACCTGCCCCCGGACCCTGCACATCCCAGGGGTAAAGAGACCGGCCCAGGTCAATCGGCAGCATGACCCCTCGTGCCCTGCTCTCACCACTAGGCCATGGAACAGCTGCTGGGATTCTGCTACTCTGGCCCCCTCCCCCCCATTAGCAGTGGGGCCCTGTGTGTGTGTGTGTGTGTGTGTGTGTGTGTGTGTGTGTGTTCACAGCTGCTGGTCTGGGCAGTCAGGTGTCCCTGGAACAGGCTGTGGGTGGGGACACTGCGCTGCACTGCTAGTGACGGCCAGCAGAGGGCAGTGCCAGCCCAGGGATGGGCACGGGGGGGGGCTGCTGTACAGACAGCATCCTGCACTGTGGGGCCAGCCCCCGCTCTCTCCCCCCCGGCTCTGTGTCCCCACGCCCTGGGCAGCAGGGTCCGGCCTCACCCCCGGGCACGGTGCGGGGCTGAGGCCCAGGGCCGTGCCGGGCTGTGGGCATGGGCTGCCGGCTCGCCTGGCACTCGAAGGGCCCAGACATGGGCTCTGCAGACTGGCTGGGGGTGGCACTTCCTGCTCCTGCCCAGCCTTCCTGGAAGGAGCTGGCATGTGCCTGGGTGTTACGGGCCCCCAGCATGGCTCAGGGACAGGCCAGTTGCCAGCGCTGGCCTCCAGCTCCCCGAGCGGGGCCTTGGTATGGGGCAGCAGGGGCTCAGTGGGTCAGGCTCAGCGCCAGGGTATTTCCAGCTGAGCCCCTGGCAAGGAGGACCCCTGTGGAGCCCGCGGGGCTGGGGGCCAGGCAGAGCCCTGCAGGCAGGCCCCTGGCATTGCTGCGCAGCACAGACTCTGGCCCAGCTCTTCCCACCGGGGATAAGGCACACGCCTGCCTGATCCAGGCCCCAGCCTGAGCCCAGGCGGGCTGGCCGTGCTCTGGGGCAACCAGCTTCCGGACCGCCCTGGGAGGCCGTGTGTGCGTGTGTCTTTATGCTGCGGGGCGGGAAGCGGCTCCCACGGCTGCGGAAACGGAGCTTCCGTCTCGCCACCATCCCGAGCGCCCAGCTGGGCATGCCAGGGCTGCAGCGCCACGTCCTGGGCCTGCGCTGGCACCAAAACCGCCGGGCTATGCAGGAGCTCAGCGGCTGTGCTGCGTGTGGGGAGCAGCGCGGGGAGGGAGGCGGCCATGCTAGGTCCTCCTCCTGCTCCGTGGGGCGGAAACAGCCCCAGCGCCCCACGGCGGCTCTGCTCCTTCCCTGACGCGGCAGGGGCAGCACGAGCGAGAGAAGTTCTTCGACCCGCGCCTTGCACCTGGCTCCGGCACCTGGCTCCAGCAGGCCGTACAGGGGGCAGGCCGAGGCCCCGCTCTGGGCAGCAGCAGCTCCGCAGTGGGTGGGGGGCTGGGTTGATGGGGGGCTGCGAGCCGCAGTGGGGACACCACGGCGTTCGGCAGAGTGTAGCCGCTGGGCCTGGGTTCTCTGCCGCTGGTCAGCTGCCCGGCCCGGCTCATCCCGCCGGGTAGACAGGCCTGGGGGGGGCAGAGGCATATGGAGCTGGCTCCCATGTCCCAGAGAGTGTCGCTCACTGACGCAGGAGCCGGAGCTCTGGCCACAGCTCCATCACAAGCTCCCGTAATCTCCCCGGCCAGGCCGCACCCAGCCCAAGGGCTATTTATAGCAGCCTGTTCTCCTACGCTCTGGCCTGAGTGTCCGAATGGCCCTTCATCCCCCCCGCCCACCCCTACCCTTCATCCCCACCCCCACCCCGGGCTCACCCCTCGCACCCAGTCCCTCTCCCCACCCGCCTCGTCCCCTCACACAACGCCCCCCCCCGGCTCGTCCCCTCACAACCTGCCCCTACCCACGCCCGCCTCATCCCCTCCCACTCAATCCCTCCCCCCGCCCGACTTGTCCCCTCACACCCTGCCCCTCCTCCCTACCCTCATCCCCACCCACCACCTTGTCCCCTCAAGCCCCACCCCTCCCCCTGCCCGCCTCGTCCCCAGTAAACCAAGGACGGGGCGAGGCAAGGCTGCAGCCGTCTCCCCGAACAAACCTTGCAACCCTGCCGGGCAGAGCGGGCGCGGCGCGGCGACGCACAAGGTGCAGCTGGCTGGGCGCCCAGGCCCAGCCGCGGGTTCCAGGCCCAAGCAGGGCTTGGAGACAGTCTGGGTGCAGCAGAGCCAGCAGCTCCGCCGTGTCTCCCGAGCCACAGAGACTCACCGCCAAGTGCCCGGAGCGGAGAGGGGGGGCTATGAGCTACGCTGGAGGACTTGTCGCACTTCTGGGGGGGTGGAGCAGCTGTCCGAGAGCTGCCCCCCGGGTGTGAAAGTGAGCAGGAGCCTAGGGCAGAGATGGGCTTGTGGGCAGCATGTCTGGGCAGGAAAAGCAACCCAAAGGGGACCTGCGGGGTCCCTAGTGCCAGCAATGCCTGGAAATGGTGGCCAAGCAGGACCCTGGAAGGGTTAACTCAGCCAATACCCAGGACACAGGCTGACTCGGGGGGACAGCCCGTCAATACCCGGGACACAGGCTGACTCGGGGGGACAGCCCGTCAATACCCGGGACACAGGCTGACTCGGGGACAGCCCGTCAATACCCGGGACACAGGCTGACTCGGGGGGACAGCCCGTCAATACCCGGGACACAGGCTGACTCGGGGACAGCTCGTCAATACCCGGGACACAGGCTGACTCAGGGGGACAGCCCGTCAATACCCGGGACACAGGCTGACTCGGGGACAGCCCGTCAATACCCGGGACACAGGCTGACTCAGGGGGACAGCCCGTCAATACCCGGGACACAGGCTGACTCAGGGGGACAGCCCGTCAATACCCGGGACACAGGCTGACTCAGGGGGACAGCCCGTCAATACCCGGGACACAGGCTGACTCGGGGACAGCCCGTCAATACCCGGGACACAGGCTGACTCAGGGGGACAGCCCGTCAATACCCGGGACACAGGCTGACTCAGGGGGGCAGCCCGTCAATACCCGGGACACAGGCTGACTCGGGGACAGCCTGTCAATACCCGGGACACAGGCTGACTCAGGGGGACAGCCCGTCAATACCCGGGACACAGGCTGACTCGGGGACAGCCCGTCAATACCCGGGACACAGGCTGACTCAGGGGGGCAGCCCGTCAATACCCGGGACACAGGCTGACTCAGGGGGACAGCCCGTCAATACCCGGGACACAGGCTGACTCGGGGACAGCCCGTCAATACCCGGGACACAGGCTGACTCAGGGGGACAGCCCGTCAATACCCGGGACACAGGCTGACTCAGGGGGACAGCCCGTCAATACCCGGGACATAGGCTGACTCAGGGGGACAGCCCGTCAATACCCGGGACACAGGCTGACTCGGGGGGACAGCCCGTCAATACCCGGGACACAGGCTGACTCGGGGGGACAGCCCGTCAATACCCGGGACACAGGCTGACTTGGGGACAGCCCCGTCAATACCCGGGACACAGGCTGACTCAGGGGGGCAGCCCGTCAATACCCGGGACACAGGCTGACTCAGGGGGACAGCCCGTCAATACCCGGGACACAGGCTGACTCGGGGGGGCAGCCCGTCAATACCCGGGACACAGGCTGACTCCGGGGGACAGCCCGTCAATACCCGGGACACAGGCTGACTCGGGGACAGCCCGTCAATACCCGGGACACAGGCTGACTTGGGGACAGCCCGTCAATACCCGGGACACAGGCTGACTCAGGGGGACAGCCCGTCAATACCCGGGACACAGGCTGACTCAGGGGGGCAGCCCGTCAATACCCGGGACACAGGCTGACTCGGGGACAGCCTGTCAATACCCGGGACACAGGCTGACTCAGGGGGACAGCCCGTCAATACCCGGGACACAGGCTGACTCGGGGACAGCCCGTCAATACCCGGGACACAGGCTGACTCAGGGGGACAGCCCGTCAATACCCGGGACACAGGCTGACTCGGGGACAGCCCGTCAATACCCGGGACACAGGCTGACTCAGGGGGACAGCCCGTCAATACCCGGGACACAGGCTGACTCAGGGGGACAGCCCGTCAATACCCGGGACATAGGCTGACTCAGGGGGACAGCCCGTCAATACCCGGGACACAGGCTGACTCGGGCGGACAGCCCGTCAATACCCGGGACACAGGCTGACTCGGGGGGGCAGCCCGTCAATACCCGGGACACAGGCTGACTCAGGGGGGCAGCCCGTCAATACCCGGGACACAGGCTGACTCGGGGGGACAGCCCGTCAATACCCGGGACACAGGCTGACTCGGGGGGACAGCCCGTCAATACCCGGGACACAGGCTGACTCGGGGACAGCCCGTCAATACCCGGGACACAGGCTGACTCAGGGGGACAGCCCGTCAATACCCGGGACACAGGCTGACTCAGGGGGACAGCCCGTCAATACCCGGGACACAGGCTGACTCGGGGGGACAGCCCGTCAATACCCGGGACACAGGCTGACTCGGGGACAGCCTGTCGCCAGGGCTGGGAGAGTGAACAATGTAAGGGACCTTCCAGCCAGCACAGGGGCTGAGGGGGCTCTCAGCCGGCCCCTGTACACATCCACTCGCACCCTCTGGGCTTAGCCCCTCGGGAGGGGTCAGGAGGGAGACATCCCTGGGGAGGGGGATTCTGGGACAGAGACCCCCTGTCGCAGCGGAGGGGGGTGAAGGTACCGGGGGTGAACTCACTCGCCCTGCCTGCGGCTCAGGCTCTGTGCAGACTCAGGAGGGCTGGGGGGGCTGGCAGCTGGGGTTCTCCAGGGCACCTGCTCTGGCATCCTTGGGGAAATAACTGTCGCTCTGTGACAGCCTCCCGCACCACGGCCAGGCCTGTTAGCTCTCTCCACGCATACTGCTGCGAAGAGCGGTCTGCCCACAGGGTGCCCATGGCCATGGTGAGACCCGAATCACAGCCCTCCGGGAAGGGGGCCGGGTGAGGGCAGCAGGTTAACTCACAAGGGAGCTGGGCTCCTGGCATGCACACAGCCCTGGGTTGGGACAGGACTCCAGAGGGGCCTGCAGGGCACCCTACAGGACAGCGAGACCTGGCGAGAGGGCTGGGGTAAGCACCAGTGCTCAACGGGCCCCCTGGTCCAACCAGGCTGGCACGTGGGTGCAGGTGGGGTCCCCCTACTCACTGCCTGATGAGGGGGAGGGGCTGTGGCAGGACCCCAGCCCCGTTTCAAACCCACGGCCGGATTAAGACACGCCAAGGCCCTGAGCTCCAGCCAGAGTGAGGCCCCAGAGCAGGAGCAAGTCCAGGAGAAAGGGGTTTTGTGTGCAGAAGCCCCTCGTATTCTCAGGCCCGAAGCTGCAGCTCTCTTGGCTTGTGCACAGCTCCGGCCCTGTTCAAACCCAATGGTTTTGGGGGAGCAGGGCGTGCGGCTGTGTGAGAATGTCCCTGCGCGTGCCAGAGCCCAGCCCACGCTGGGTGGCTTAGCTGGGGTCAGGCCTGAGTGGGGGGAAGGGATTTGGGGTAACCCTGGGGATTTGGGCATGGCCAAGGAGCTGTTCAGGGGGATTCTGCATAACACCTGGGGAATTCTGGATACTGCCAAAGTGCTGCGCAGCAGGATTCTGGGTAGCACCCAGGGGATTTGGGTACCACCAAGGCGCTGTCCAGGGGGATTCTGTGTTCTGCCAGGTTTCATGGTCACCCCGAGAGCAGCCTCAGGGCCAGACTATCCCGAGACTGTTACACCCACCCGGCCATTTCCTTGGGCGTTTGTGCTGCGTTACGGCTCTCGGCTGGCTGGACGGGAGGAATTTGCAGGGGCGGAGCTCCCCTTTGTCTGATGCAGGGGTGCCCAGCCCAGATGGGGGCTGACTGGCTGGGCGGTGAGCTGGGCTGTTGGGTGGCATGGGCTCCTAGGGGTGCCCGTTCCACAGCCCTGAACATGGACCATGGCGCTGATTCACCCGCCCAGAGGCAGCGCTGCCAAAGCAGAAGTCCCAGAGGGGCAGGAAAAAAACAGCCTGGATTATGACTCGGCAAAGATCCCTTTATTGCAAATCACTATAAATACAGCCCATCCCAAGGGCCTTGTGTCCCCGCCCCATCGCGGCAGGGCCGTCGCAGCCCTGCAGTTCCCGTCACAGGTAGAACAGCCCCAGGCCAGCGGTGCCGTGCACCCAGCCCAACCCTGCCCCAGGGCCTCATGGCAGTAGACGGAGTTTGGCAAGTGCTTGTGGCAGGCGGAGCTTGGGGCTGGGGGGAGGAGGGTCCCCCTGTCGCCTTGTTCACCCAGTTCCCTTGCGTTCGAATCCGGCTGCTGGCAGCCTCCAGATGCTTGGTCCCAGCTCCTGGGAGCAGGTGGGAGCTGGATGTGGGGGGCAGGGGACACGCCCCTCCTAGAGCTCAGGGCAGTATGGGGGGCTCCCTGGGGAGGCACTGCCATGCTCCCTGCTCTGCCCAGGCTTGTTGGCAGGGGGATGTATGGGGCAGCCCCTTTTCCCTCCCCCACGCAGCAAAGCAGGAATTTGCCCCATCCCCCATTATTGCTCGCCCCACAGGGCCCAATGGGAGCCGGAGCAGTTCCCCGGCCAGGGGCTTCAGGGCGGGGAGGATTCCCTAGAGCTGACACCCCTCCCTACCCTGCCCCCCGACTCTTCCCCCACCTGCCCCATGGCAGCAGCTCCCTGCCCGGGGCCATTTGTGGACCCTGCCTGGCCCCTGGAGTCCAGCTGCAGGAAGCTCTGGGGGATGCTGGGAGCCCTGCTCCTGCCGGCCGGGGGGCAGCGCCCCTAGAGATCCTCCGAGGTGGCCGGGTTGGCGTAGTAGGCGTTGTTGCCGTTGCCGGTGGCGATCTGGGGTACACAGAGGGGACGGGGTTAGAGCTGGGCCAGGCCAACCCCATTACCTGGCAGGCAGGACACCTCAGCCAGGCAACCACCGGTACCCCTGTCGGCATGGAAACGGGCTGTGGGGCCAGGGAGGGACTGACTGGGAACCCCCCCACAGTGCGTTAGACACCGGCCCCGCCGCCTGACCCGGGGCTGCTCCAGCTCCTGCCCCCCGGCACGGGGGCCGTGACGGGCCGGGGAAGGTGACCCCACTGCAAAGCCCCGGGACTCGGGCTGCTTCCTGGGTTAATGTTCAGAGCACCTGGCGTCGCTGGAGCACGCACTGGCCCCCTGCCAAGAGCACCACAAACAGCCCAGTGTCTACTGTAAATATGGCCCTGGTCACGCGCCCGCTCCGCCCCGCCTGCCCCCCGCCCTGGCAGCAGGCCCGAGCTCCGGGCAGAGGGGTGCACCCCGGCAGGAGGGGCCCCCCACAGCAGCACCAGCTCCCCTAAGGAGCCAGTAAGTGACTACGCCCCCCACACCCCGCCCAGCTTCCCATGACTTCACTATTTTCTCAGGGCGATAAGCGGCCCGGGGAGGTAAATATTTGCTCAGCCCGTTTGAACAGCCCCAGTGGCTGCTGCAAAAAGCAGAGCAGCTGGCTGCAGCCCAGCGCCCCACCTGCCCGCCCGCCTGCCCGCCCGCCCGCCAGCCGCAGGGACGGCCAGTCACACAAACACCCGGGGCAGCCTCAGGGCCCAGCCCCGTGGGAGCCTCACTGGGGCCGGGCAGCCAGGCTGCTTGGCTGGCGGGGCCCGCTGCCAATGCCCCTGCCCAGCCCATGCAGAGGGAAGGCAGGGCCCCCGCACATGGTAACACCCCCAAGCCGCACCCTGCACCAGCCCGGGCTCCCCCTGCACTGGCCCCACAGGCCGCAGGCCGTCCCTCCCCGCGTTCGCCTGGACCCGCGCCGGGCCTGGGGCTGAGGGCCTGGCCTGGGGCTGGGAGCAGCAGAGTGAACCACTGCCAGGATCTCCATTCCACCCCCCAGTGGCACCTCCTGACCCCCCACTCCAACCCCCTGCAGTGCTATCCTCTAACCCCCCCACTCCAACCCCCCGCAGTGTCACCCTCTGACCCCCCCCACTCCAGCATCTCCTGCAGCAAGGCCAGGGGGTTCGTCCCCTCTTGGGGAGTTTATCCCCTTGCTATGTTGCACGTGAGTTCTCCTGCCCTGTAGTAACCCCGTGTGTGCTTCAGTTTCCCTGGGCCCTGCCCCAATACCTACATGGGGCGGGAATTTCCATGACGGACTCCCCCAGGCACACACTGGCCAATGCCCTTTGTGACCTGTGCCCTGGTGGGGGGTGAACAGGTGACACCTTTTGCCAGGGAAGCAGGACAAAGGCCGGGGGGGGGGGGCTGGCTGCGGGGCTGGGAGAGGGTTAGTCTCAGCTGGTTTGGGGTGTGGGGAAAGGGCAGGGCCCTGGCTCTGAGCCCTCCCCTCCCCCCCATGGGCTGTCCTGGCTGCTCCTGGTGCCTGTGCTGACCAGTCTGTGCCCATTGCCTTGGCCCCCTCCTGTTCGCCCTGCACAGAGTCCTCTCTGGCTGAGGGTGGGGGGCAGGGCCGGTGACTCTCCCCCCCCCACCTGCAGCAGGAGTCAGATCCCAGGTGTGGCTGTCCCAGGCCAGCAGGCCCAGGGCAGGCTTCAGTCTGAGCTCCCAGGTCACCCAGGCCAGGGACTGGCCGGGGTGACTTGCTGCGAGTTAGGGCCCAGCGCCAGTGCCGGCTTGCCGGGCCGCAGGACCAGCCGGGCAGGGAGAAGCCAACAGGGCCTGGGGCTGGTCAGGAACTGCCCCCCCCCAGCTATACCTCACGCTTGTTCCCAGCCTGAGGCCAGCTGGTGGGGGGCTCCCCCAAACAGCCCTGCCAAGCAGGGGCAGACGGATCCCTGTGGGGCTGGCCGAGCCCTGGCCCCAGGGTGCGCCGGGATGGGGCTGCTGGGGCTGCCCCGGGCAGGGATGGGCAGAGCCGTGGGGGCGGGGTGGGCAGAGCTGCTGGCCTGACCCATTCGCAGCTGTTTGTTTAGCTGCGGGTTTCGCATGGGCCAGGAGCTGCCCTGTCAGTGATTAACTCAGCCAGAGGGCTGGGGTCAAGGTCAGAGGCTGCTACGGGGACATGGGCTGCAGCCAACCTGGCTGGCGAGAACAGCCCTTCGGCCATCCTGGGATGTGCACCCCCAGGCCAGCCCTGTGCCCCAAAGCATCGCCCCCCAGAACCTCCATCTCCTCCGGGAGCATCCCATTGCATCGCCCCACACATCCCTCCAGTGGAGCTGTGTCATCTCTGGGGCGCAGCCAGGCAGCGTGAGGGCAGCCGTGGGCACACGCCGGGCGAGGGGCACCCCAGGGCCGGGCCGGGCCCCAGCACTTACGTGGCTGTAGGGGTTCTGCTTCGGGCCGGGGGCACTGAAGCGCCCGTGGGTGTAGTGGGTGGGGTACTCGCTCATGGGCTGGTACGAGGACGTTGAGCTGAACAGCTCCAGCTTCCCGCGGCTCCTCCTGCGGCACGAGCAGACGATCTGGAAGGGCGAGAGGCGGCTGGTGAGGGTCCACGGGGGGCCGGGAGAAGGAGAGAGAGGCAGGAGGGGGCCTGAGGCCGCAAGGATGGGCAGGGGGACACTCACCAGCAGGATGAGGGTGATGATGCTTATCACCAGCGCGACGCAGACCAGGACCAGCAGGGCGATGCCCCAGCCAGGCACCAGGGGGGCTGGCGCCGAGGTGGCCTCAGGAGAGCTGCCAGAAATGGCTGAAACCCAAGAAGGAGCAGTCAGGTGCTGGGGAGGACCTGGAAGGGAGGGTGCGGGAGCCAGCAGAGGGCCTGTGCTGGGAGCTACCGGAGCCCCCGGGGCAACCCAGTCTCCACAGCGCTTGGCCCAAGGGCCATGCACACCAGTCCCCCACAGCTCAGGGCCCGGCCAAGGCTGCTCACCTTGGATATTGTCCAGCTGGAGCCCGTTGATGCTGTTCCCGCTGCTCAGGCTTTGCGTCAGCTGCTGCTTAACCTGCGTGGCGCTCATGACGGTGTTGCTCGTTCGGTAGAGCAGGACGGAGCTTGTCACCACCGAGCCCGGGCTGCAGAGAGGGGACAGTAAACTGGGGCTGACCCCAGCCCCTGCCCACGCCATGCACCGGGCCCTGCACCAGCACCCCGTCCCCCCGCCCCTCCCCCACTGTCCCACGCCATGCACCGGGCCCTGCACCAGCACCCCGTCCCCCCGCCCCTCCCCCACTGTCCCACGCCATGCACCGGGCCCTGCACCAGCACCCCGTCCCCCCGCCCCTCCCCCACTGTCCCACGCCATGCACCGGGCCCTGCACCAGCACCCCGTCCCCCCGCCCCTCCCCCACTGTCCCACGCCATGCACCGGGCCCTGCACCAGCACCCCGTCCCCCTGCCCCTCCCCCACTGTCCCACGCCATGCACCGGGCCCTGCACCAGCACCCCGTCCCCCTTCTTACCACCCCCTTGCCCCATCAACTGATCAGGGACCCTGTCCTCTGCCCCCCCTCGCACCATCAGCTGATCAGGGACCCCCGTCCTCTGCCCCCCTCGTCCATCAGGGTCCACTCTACCACGCCATGCACCAGGTCCTGCACCAGCACCCCGTTCCCCCTGCCCCTCCCCCACTGTCCCACGCCATGCAATGGGCCCTGCACCAGCACCCCATCCCCCTGCCCCTCCCCCACCCTTCCACGCCATGCACCGGGCCCTGCACCAGCACCCCGTCCCCCTGCCCCTCCCCCACTGTCCCACGCCATGCACCGGGCCCTGCACCAGCACCCCGTCCCCCTTCTTACCACCCCCTTGCCCCATCAACTGATCAGGGACCCCGTCCTCTGCCCCCCTCGTCCATCAGCTGATCAGGGACCCCCGTCCTCTGCCCCCCCTCGTCCATCAGCTGATCAGGGACCCCCGTCCTCTGCCCCCCTCGTCCATCAGCTGATCAGGGACCCCCGTCCTCTGCCCCCCCTCGTCCATCAGCTGATCAGGGACCCCCGTCCTTTGCCCCCCCTCATCCATCAGCTGATCAGGGACCCCCGTCCTCTGCCCCCCTCGTCCATCAGCTGATCAGGGACCCGCATCCTCTGTCCCCCTCATCCCATCAGCTGATCAGGGACCCCCGTCCTCTACCCCCCTCGTCCATCAGGGTCCACCTTACCACACGATGCACCGGGTCCTGCACCAGCACCCCGTCCCCCTGCCCCTCCCCCACTGTCCCACGCCATGCAACGGGCCCTGCACCAGCACCCATCCCCCTGCCCCTCCCCCACTGTCCCACGCCATGCAACGGGCCCTGCACCAGCACCCCATCCCCCTGCCCCTCCCCCACTGTCCCACGCCATGCAATGGGCCCTGCACCAGCTCCCCGTCCCCCTGCCCCTCCCCCATTGTCCCATGCCATGCACCGGGTCCTGCATCAGCTTGTCCCGTCTTGCCCCTCCCCCGCCCTCCTCACAGCTTGCACCAGGCCTGCACCAGCTGCCCCTCACAAACCCCAGACATCACCCCCAACCACACTCATGCACCCACCTGCCCCTGCCCCATGGGCACCCCCCACACCTGCCCAGCACAGCCTCAGGCAGCCAAAGCTCTGGGCTGCCCAGGCATGCCCCCTCCAGGCTCACCTGCTCCCAGATTTAGCCTCTCCCCCACTGTGCCCTGTCCCAGCCCAGCAGGCTGCCCCCTCCCTTCCCCACAGAGGGGGCAGCCCCATGGCGCTCGTTGTACCTGAACTGCAGATCCATGAATCCCAGGTAGTTCTGCCCATTGGGACATGCTGTGCAGCCATAGATGTCCCGGTACTGTCATGGACAGAGAGGGGAGCAGGGTCACTGCCGGCCCCCAGCCGCCTGGGGGGGGCTGTCCCAGCCCCTGCCAGCCTCCCTTGCTGTGCTCTTCTCTGGGGGCCGGGCTCCCAGGGGGTCCCCAGCCTGCACTGCGGGACTTCCCATTAGCCTCAGAGCCTCTTTCCTGGAGCAGCAGAGGGGCCTGGTGCCCAGGGCTCAGTCCTGGGGGGGCAACCCCCCTCCCTGCTCCATGGGGTCTGTGCCAGCAAGCGCCCACGTGGCCCCAGGCAGGCCAGGCTTTGTGCTTACCAGGTTTGTGATTGTGAAATTCAGCTCCTGGTAGTAACTGGAACTGGGGTTCCCAAGGGAGTCATTGTAGCTCCTGTTCACAATGCGGAACGACAGATAAAAATGGATCTGGACTGGGGTCGTACTGGGGGGTGGGGCGGTTATGTTGCTGTGGGACGGGGTCGTTGTGTTGCTGTGGGATGAGGTGGTTGCATTGTCGGGGGTCGGGGTGTTTGCACTGGTAGAGGACGGGGTGGTCGTGTTGCTGGGGGACGGGGTGGATGTGTTGCTAGGGGATGAGGTGGTTGCGTTGCTGGGGGATGGGGTGATCGTGTTGCTCGGGGATGGGGTGGTCATGTTGCTAGGGGACGGGGTGGTCATGTTCTTGGGGGGCAGGGTGGTATTGCTGCCAGCAGGCAGGGTGGTTGTGTTGCTGTGGAATGGGGTGGTTGTGTTGCTGGGGGATGGGGTGGTTGCATTATTGGGGGACAGGGTGGTCATGTTACTGTGGAACGGGGTGGTTGTGTTGCTGGGGGACAGGGTGGTTGCGTTATTGGGGGACGGGGTGGTCATGTTGCTGGGGGATGAGGTGGTTGCGTTGCTGTGGAACGGGGTGGTTGTGTTGCTGGGGGACAGGGTGGTTGCATTATTGGGGGACAGGGTGGTCATGTTGCTGGGGGATGAGGTGGTTGCGTTGCTGTGGAACGGGGTGGTTGTGTTGCTGGGGGACAGGGTGGTTGCGTTATTGGGGGATGGGGTGGTTGTATTGCTGGGGGATGAGGTGGTTGCGTTGCTCGGGGACAGGGTGGTTGTGTTGCTGGGGGGCAGGGCGGTTGTGTTATTGGAGGATGGGGTAGTTGCATTATTGGGGGACGGGGTGGTTGTGTTGCTGGGGGATGAGGTGGTTGCGTTGCTGGGGGATGGGGTGGTCATGTTGCTGGGGGACGGGGTGGTTGCGTTGCTGTGGAACGGGGTGGTTGCGTTGCTGGGGGATGGGGTGGTTGCGTTATTAGGGAATGGGGTGGTTGTATTGCTGGGGGATGAGGTGGTTGCGTTGCTCGGGGACAGGGTGGTTGTGTTGCTGGGGGACAGGGTGGTTGTGTTATTGGAGGATGGGGTGGTTGCGTTATTGGGGGACGGAGTGGTTGTGTTGCTGGGGGATGAGGTGGTTGTGTTGCTGGGGGATGGGGTGGTCGCGTTGCTGGGGGACGGGGTGGTTGCGTTATTGGGGGACAGGGTGGTCGTGTTGCTGGGGGACGGGGTGGTTGCGTTATTGGGGGACGGGGTGGTTGTGTTGCTGGGGGACGGGGTGGTTGTGTTGCTGGGGGACGGGGTGGTTGCGTTATTGGGGGACGGGGTGGTCGTGTTGCTGGGGGACGGGGTGGTCGCGTTGCTGGGGGACGGGGTGGTTGTGTTGCTGGGGGACGGGGTGGTTGCGTTATTGGGGGACGGGGTGGTTGTGTTGCTGGGGGACGGGGTGGTTGCGTTATTGGGGGACGGGGTGGTTGTGTTGCTGGGGGACGGGGTGGTTGCGTTATTGGGGGACGGGGTGGTTGCGTTATTGGGGGACGGGGTGGTTGTGTTGCTGGGGGAAGAGGTGGTTGCGTTACTGTGGGACAGGGTGGTTGTGTTGCTGGGGGACGAGATGGTTGTGTTGCTGGGGGATGGGGTGGTCGCGTTGCTGTGGAACAGGGTGGTTATGTTGCTGGGGGACAGGGTGGTTGCGTTATTGGAGGACAGGGTGGTCGCATTGGTGGGGGACGAGGTGGTTGTGTTGCTGCGGGATAGGGTGGTCATCATGCTGTCACTGGGCCCCACAGTGGTTGTGGTGGTGTCGGTGCTATTGTTCTGTACTGCGCCTAGGAGAGAATCAGTCCATTCAGTTCACGAGCAAAGAGAACAAATCGTGGGGTGCAGGAGAGGAGCAGAAACCCCTGGACTGGGCAGCTGGGGCTTCAGGTGCCAATGAGTCAGGAACAGCATGTAACTGGCCTGGGGAACTCACTGCCACAAGATCCTTGCGAGGTTATAGGCTGCCAAGGCCCAGCCAAGGCCTCGGTGAACCCTGGACAGGACAAAGGGTCTGCAAGGCAGGATTCAGACAAGGAGGGGGAACATCCCAGCCCCCTGAGGGTCCTGCTGCAGACGGGGCTGGCTCGTGTGGGGCAGGGCCCAGGGCTGGGCTGATGATCCCTATGCCAGTTGGATGGGAGTTACCCGCCCATCTGCGGCCCGACGCACCGAGCCCCCAGCCCCGGCTTGAACACAGGGGGGCTGTACTGCCGGGGCCCTAACACCCCAAAGCGGGGCCGGGCATGAACCTAGCCAAGCGCCCCACGGGCTCCAGCACAGCTCAACCCCACTGCCGATCAGGCCTCTTGGGAGGGGCCAAGCCAGAGGTTCCCGCCCCCTCCCTGAACCCTGCCTCTGGCTCAGACCTGGTGGGAGGAGCCGGGTGTCGGGAGCCCCTGAGGTCACATCCAGAGCTGCCTCCTGTGTCCAGCAGAGCAAGCCCTGGAGAGCTGCCCTCGCCCTGCCTGGTTCTCCGGAGAGCTCCCCTGGCCCACCCCCATGGTGCCCCGTGCGGCACGAGCCACGGGGCTGGCAGGGCTGGGCCCTGCGTTCTGTCCCGTTGGTGTGGATTTTAACAGGGCTCCTCTGAGCAGCCTTGGCTGGCGGCAGGGGCACTGGAGCTCACCCCTACATACAAGAAAGACAATTACATAAATATGAAGAGACTTGCCACAAGATGTCAGAATATGTTAGTGGCAGAGCTGAGCGGGTCTAAATAAATCAATATCAGACCCACTCAACTCTAACACTCACGGCCTGGCATCTGGGGGCACGTCCCACTGGTTAGCCGTAACCTTCTATTGTCTAGTCTTACTGTTACTAACTCTGGGGAGCGAGGCAGACCCCGTCAGGACTCCGGGGCTCGCTCTCGGCTCTGGAAGGGGAGTGGGGGCTAGTGGGTAACAGCAGGGGGCAGATACATTTCAGCTCTAGATAAGAACATCAGAATGGCCAGACTGGGTCAGACCAAAGGTCCTTCTAGCCCAGTGTCCTGTCTGCCAGCAGTGGCCAATGCCAGGTGCCTCAGGAGGTATGAAGAGAAGAGGCAATTATCATGGTCCATCCCCTGTCACCCATTCCCAGCTTCTGGCAAACAGAAGCCAGGGACACTATCCCTGCCCATCCTGACTGGCAGCTGTTGGCGGACCGAGCCTCCTTGAACTTATTTTGTTCTTACTGGAATCCTGTTACAGTTTGGGCCTTTCGACCATCCCCTGGCAAGGAGTTCCACAGGTTGATTGTGAAAAAAATCATTTGTTTGTTTTACATTTGCTGCCTATACATTTAATTGGCTCAGCTTCTTGTGTTATGTTAGTGAAGGAATAAATAACATTTCCTTATTCTATTTTTCCACACTGCTCATGATTTTCTAGACCCCACCCTTTAGACATTTATTTTCCAAGTCCCAGTCTTGTTAATCTCTCCTCATACAGACGCTGTTCCTTACCCCTAATCCTTTCCGTTGCCCTTCTCTGTACCTTTTCCAAATCCCGTAGATCTTTCTTTAGGTGGGGTGACAGATCTGTATGCAGTAGTCAAGCTGTGGGCATCCCACAACTCTACATAGAGGCAACGTGATATTTTGTCTTATTAGCGATTCCTTTCCTAACGATTCCCAATGTTTTGTTAGCGTTTTAGTTTTTAGACTGCACATTGAACGGCTGTTTTCAGGGAACTATCCACAAGGATTCCAAGAGTGGAACAGCTATTTTGTATCTATAGTCAGGATTATATTTTCCCACGTGCATCACTTTGCACTTCTCGACACTGACCTCCATCTGCCCTTGTGGTGCCCAATCACCCAACTTTGTGAGCTCCCTTTGTGACTCTGCAGTCAGCTTTGGATGCGTCCCCGTTCACCCCTTTTTCAAGAACATTTGGAAGTTTAGCGCAGTGCTCCAAATGCAGATCCTAGCAGCACAACACTCATTCCTACTATTTCCCTCCACCCCCATCTTTTAAGGGGGGGGGACCCGGCAATGTTTTCATGATGATCTAATGCCTGATGCCCAGCCGTTTGTTATTCTTAATCCCCTGCCTCCCTATTTAGAACACACTCCCTGCCCCAAAGGCAAAGCTGGGAGCAGCTCAAACTCTGTTACTGTTAAGAGCTGCCTCTGGAGCCAGGGCAGGCAGCTTTAAGCAGGCCTCAAGCATGAAATCCAGAGGGTTCAAACACGTCCGCCTCCGCCCATAAATGGCGCCCTTGCCCACAAGGGATTGCGACAGCCTCCCATTTTGCCTCTGAACACCCCCCCCCTCCAGCCAGGGCCCTCCCTGCCCCTCCTCCGCCAGCCAGTGCCCCCCAGGCAGGGCTGCTGGAACAAGCCATACAGGGGGCGTTGACCCAAAGCGTAACCCTACATCTACTGGAACCGCTCCAAGCCGGGGCTCAGCCCCCTCGACCCTGCTCCTGCACCCCACACAGGGAATGTCCCAGGCTCCGGCTCGGACCCCAGTCCTGCTGGGCCGTGCTCAGCCTGGCTGGGGCCTTCCTACCGCAGCCCCGCCCCCCCCCCCCCCATCCCGTGCAGGAGAACCGGGGCCCCGCAGTCCTGGAGGACACGACGCCCCCGGGCTGAGCCCCAGCCGGGCCCGTCCTGCCGCCAGCACCAGCCTGGGGCGCGTGTCCCGGCCTCCGGACAGAGCAGGCGGGCGCGGGCTCCCTGCGCTCACAGCCAGGGATCCATGCGCTGCCCCAGCAGCTGGGGCTGGCTGCTCCCGACTGGGCCCGGGCCGTTAGCTCTGGGCTCAGCCAGACCCGCGCGGCCCAGAGACAGCAGGACCAGCGCTGGGGCGCGGCACCCATGGCTGGGAGCCAGCCGCCTCCTGGGTCCCAACCTGCCACTCCTGGGCAGACAATAAGAGGCCCCAGGGGGGCACCAACCCCAGGGGAGAGGGGACCCCAGGAACACGGTCCCAGGAGAGGGGCTGGGTAGAGGGGACCCCAAGAACACTAGATGCAGAGGTGTGAGAGAGCAGGGCGGAGGGGACCCCAGGAACACTGGGTGCGGGGGGGTGGGAGAGCAGGGTGCAGAGGACCCCAGGAACACTGGGTGCGGGGGGGTGAGAGAGCAGGGCGGAGGGGACCCCAGGAACACTGGGTGCGGGGGGTGGGAGAGCAGGGCGGAGGGGACCCCAGGAACACTGGGCGCGGGAGAGCAGGGCGGAGGGGACCCCAGGAACACTGGGTGCGGGGGGTGGGAGAGCAGGGCGGAGGGGACCCCCAGGATGCCAGGTGCCACCCATGGTGCTGGGGGGGGCTGCAGCATCTGGAACACTCAGACCCCTCTCGCCCATCGTCCCCCGTCGAGGGGCAGATCGGAGGGTAAAAGCCAAGGCACAGAGCTGGCTTCTGGGGCTGCCCGACCTGCCGAGCCTCGGCCCCACCCCACGGCTTCCTCAGCCCCAATGGGCCCATGCTAGAGCCCAGCGCCCCGAGGCGGGTCCACTCCAGCTCCGGGTGCCACTCAGGCCCGCTGACCCCCTCCCAGCAGTTGCGGGAGACCAAGGCTCACCTGTGGACAGCAGCAGGAGAGCCAGGCACAGGCCTCTGGGCGTCATGGTGCCTGGGGCGTGGGGGCTCAGCCCCGGGTGTCCCGCACCGGGCTCTGTCGCTTGCTGACGGGCTGCGCCTTCCGTTAGGCTGCAGGGCTCTCGGCAGCCCAGGAATCAGGAACTGGCAGCGGCTCTGCGGAGGCAGCTTTATAGCAGCACCTGCTTGCAGGTGGGGCCTGGCTCCGGCTGGGCCACTCCCAAGGGCTTGCTCAGTGTCTGTGCCGCTGCCCCTGGGGCCCTGCTCCCTAGAGCCCCCCAGCCTTGGGCGCGTACTCCCCAGGACACTTCCACAGCCCTGGGGCCTTGACCCCCAGGACACCTCCACAGCCCTGGGGCCCTGCCCCCCCCCCAGGACACCTCCACAGCTCTGGGGCCTTGACCCCCAGGACTGCCCCCCCCAAGCCCTGGGACCCTGACCCCCAGGACACCCCCAAGCCTTTGGGCCCTGCCCCCAAGGATACCTCCCAGCCCTGGGGCCCTGCCCCCCAGGGTACCTTCCAAGTGTTGGGGCCCAGCTCCCTAGAGTCCCCTAGCCCTGGGGCTCTGACCCCCAGCCAACTGCCCTAGATTGGGGATGGGCATGGACAATTCTGCAAGCACAACGCCCTGCAGTGTCCCCAGCACAGGATACACGGGCCGGGGGAGAGGCCCGGGCTGAGTCCCAGTGGGACAGGCAATCAGGGCCCCACGTTCCTCCAGCCCGGGGCTTCCTCACCCTTCTCCACCCAGTAGGGCCTGAGCTGAGGCTGGGGAGAGACCCCCTGGGTGCAGGATGGGGCAGAGGGGAACCAGGCCTGGGAGGAGAGAGGGTCTCTGCAGCCCCTTGGCTCAGGCACTCGATGTCCTGGGGGCCTTGGTGCTGCTTGGCCCGTGGCCTGGGCCCCTCCCCGCTGCCTGGCGGGCGTAACCCCCAGGCCTTGCTGCCACTGTGGTGGGCCGGCAGGGTGGCCTGATGCCAGGGCAGGCCTGAGATTCGAGGCTTTTTCTCCTCGAGGCGCCTCTTCCCCCCCAGCGCTGGCCAGATTTCCCAGCCTTGCTATTCGGTGCCCCTACCTGCCAGGTGCCAGCCACCCTCACTCTGCCGGGCCCCAGGACCCCCCCCCCCACTGCTGGGGTTCAGGTGGCCGCGGCTCTCCCTCTGCTGGCTCTAGTGCCCACGCCCCTCCCTGCTTCTGCCATGGTGCCCCTTGCCTGGGACTGGGCACCCTGGGGACGGCGCCCGGCGGCAGGGAGCTCAGAGCCAAGCCCCACCTGCCCTCTGCCCAGCGCCCAGCCGGACCACGGCCGCCCGGCCTCCCAGCCCCCCTTGGGTGTCGCCAGGGGAGCCGACCACAAGCAGCTCCTGTTTGCTAATAGGGAGGGAGCGCGAGCGGGAATTGCCCAACAGGAAAAAGCAGCTTTTCCCCATCAGGACTTGAGCAGCCGGGCCGGTGCCGCCACGCCCAGGTGGGTCGGGGGAGATGAAGGTGTCCCAGCCTGGGCCAGCCGCCAGCACAGGGAATGTGGCAGGCACAGGGGGGAGAAGCGGATCCCCTGTCCCATGTCCCGCTGCCACCCCAGGGGGCCCGCCCGGCTGCACCAGGCGTGGGAGCCAGGCGGGGCGACCCTGCGGATCGGCTGCTGCAGTGGGCGGGGAGGGGGCAGCCCAGGCACACCCCAGGAGCACACGGGCCCCTGATGGACCCAGCCCAGTGGTCTGAGGTCTCTGGGCGGGACTGGGGCCCTGGGGCGGGCATGGGGCAGGAGCCGGGCAGCGCTGGGGCATTTCAGGAGCCTCTGGGCAGCATCCCCAGCCGGCCGTATGCTGCTGCAAACAGCACCCAGGTGGGCTGAGCAGAGACCAAAGACCAGCCAAGGGCAGGGCCAACACCAGCCGCGCTTCCCAAGCAGAGGGGGCAGGCGGGGCCCCAGCTTGGCTGGGCTGGTCGGTGCTGATGCTTGACAGAGAGCCGAGCGCCGGGAGCCCACACGTCCTCTGGGGGTGGCCCTGTCCCGCCGAGCGGCACCGAGACCCTCCGGGAGAGAACAGGGCTCGGCTCTCCGGGCTGGCTCCAGGTTTGTGCATGGAGCTCCAGGGGTGGCAGGTTTGGTTCTGTCCGTCGCCTGTGCAGCGGCAAGAAATGCGGGGGCCGTCGCAGAGCGCAGGCCGGCTCATGTGAGACCCGCAGCGGGGCCGGGAGCGCACCAGCCCGGCACAAGGGGACGCAAGCGCCGGGCCCCTGGGGCAGCCAAAACTCCGGTGGCGCCGAGGCAGGGGCTGGCTGTGCCGAGGCAGGCCAAGCACCTGCAAGGCCGGGGTAGCGCGCCCAGGGATCCTGGTTCCTGGCGGGCGCAGGATGAGCCCCCTGGCTGGGTGGGGGAGAGCAGAGGCTGCCCAGCGCCTGGAAGCAGCAGGACTGGAGGCCTCCTGCCTGCAAACCCAGCTAGGAAACAGGCAGGAGTCCCCCTGGTGAGGCGGCAGCCCTGCGGAGCCTGGTGGGACGGGTAACAACCCGGGCTGCACCAGTGGCTTTGTGTGGCTGCTGGCCCAGCCAGGGATGTGCCCACAGCCCTTCGGCCCAGGGGCCAAGGGAAGGCGGGTGCCAGCAGGCCGGGCCGGCCGCAGGAAGAGAGGCACTCGAGGGAAGAGGCGCGGCAGGTTCACAGCAGCTAAACGGGAGCAGAGCCCCTGGCTGCGGCCGGCCGCCAGAGGCCCCCCGCAGGACTTTCCCCTCGTGCCCGGCCGGGGGGGGTCACGGCAGGTCTGGGGAGCCTGGGGGCCCTATTTCACTCACTCCTGGGTTGTGCTGTTATGTCTGTCTGCCCAGCCCACATCTATCTGCCTCTGCAGTCCCCCTGCCTGTATCTATCTGTCCCTGCAGCCCCCTCCTGCCCAGCTGTATCTATTGCCCCCTGCACTCCCGGCTAGCCTGTGTCTCTCTGCCCCCTGCAGCCCCCCCGCCTAACCCCAGGGCCCTGCCCAGCCCAGGTCTATCTGCCTCTCCAGTGTAATGCTGTAAAGGGGGGGGATCCAGTGAAGTCCTCCCCTCCTGCCCCCACCCCTCCCCACGTCCCTGGGGCCCTGCCCCGGGCTGCCAGCAGCTCCCTGGTCAAGCGACGCTGCTACCTACGGGCCTGTCTGTGTTTGCACCAGCTCACCTGGCCACTCCTCATGCGCCTGAGCTGGGTCACTGCAGGGCAGATGAGTCTGGGCCTGAGCCAGTGGTCCCTGGACAGGGCTCGGCCCCTCGCTGGGCACCTGTGGGTTCATCCTGCCCGGGTCTCTGGAGCATGCACTGAGTGGGCAGCCGGAGAGCCAGCCCGCGCTGGGCCCTGCTGGGGGGCCAGGCAACAGGCCAGGAAACACCGTCCTGGGGCAAGGAACCCAGGCCCCCCCACCCCTGAGCAGGGCCCACTGGCTGGCCCCCAGCCTGGAACACAGTGCCGAGAAGGGCAGCAAGAACCAGCAGGGCCGGAGCAGCCTCTAGCCGGAGGGCTGGATCGGGGCCCGTGCAGCCGGGGAAAGAGCCAGCGAAGGGCTGGGGCAGGTCTAGGGCACTGTGACAGGGATGGGGAAGTAACCCCAGTGCCCAGGAACCAGAGCACCCACTGGAATTAACAGGAACAGCCCCGCCCCTGCCAGCCCCTGGCGCCCTCTGGTGGCTCCGTGCCCAACACAGCCACTGCCAGCCCCTGGCGCCCTCTGGTGGCTCAGTGCCCAACACAGCCACTGCCAGCCCCCTGGCGCCCTCTGGTGGCCCAGCCCCCAACACAGCCACTGCCAGCCCCCTGGCGCCCTCTGGTGGCCCAGCCCCCAACACAGCCACTGCCAGCCCCCTGGCGCCCTCTGGTGGCCCAGCCCCCAACACAGCCACTGCCAGCCCCCTGGACCCCAGCAACTGTCCCAGCCAGCCCCCTAGCGCCCTCTGGTGGCCCAGTCCCCTGACCCTCAGCACTGTCCCTGCCAGCCCCCTGGCGCCCTCTGGTGGCTCAGTGCCCAACACAGCCACTGCCAGCCCCCTGGCGCCCTCTGGTGGCCCAGCCCCCAACACAGCCACTGCCAGCCCCCTGGCGCCCTCTGGTGGCCCAGCCCCCAACACAGCCACTGCCAGCCCCCTGGCGCCCTCTGGTGGCCCAGCCCCCAACACAGCCACTGCCAGCCCCCTGGACCCCAGCAACTGTCCCAGCCAGCCCCCTAGCGCCCTCTGGTGGCCCAGTCCCCTGACCCTCAGCACTGTCCCTGCCAGCCCCCTGGCGCCCTCTGGTGGCTCAGTGCCCAACACAGCCACTGCCAGCCCCCTGGCGCCCTCTGGTGGCTCAGTGCCCAACACAGCCACTGCCAGCCCCCTGGACCCCAGCAATTGTCCCTGCCAGCCCCCTGGCGCCCTCTGGTGGCCCAGGCCCCAGCACTGCCTCTGCTAATCCCCTAGTCCCCAGCACTGCCACCGCCACTCCCCTGGCGGCCCAGCTGCCAACACTGCCACTGCCAGCCTGCTGGCCCCGGCCTGTCCCCTGGTGCCTTCTGCTAGGCCAGACCCAACATAACCACTGCCAGCCCCCTGGCACCCTCTGGTGGCCCAGCCCATCTGCACACTCGCACCAGTGGGTCCTGTCTCTGGCCTACACAGCGCAGTTCATCTCCCGCAGTTCTTGCACACCAGCCCCTGCCTGCGGCCTGGAGTGACACCCCCCCCCCCCCGCTTCGCCCCCGCCCGGCAGAGGAGACTTCAGCCTCCTTCCGCCTCCCTGCAGTGAGCTGGGATGCAGCTGGATTTCCCAACCTGCCAGGAGCAGACCCCCTGCCCCAGCCTGCCAGTGCAAGCTGCTTGGCTGGGTCCGGGCCCACTAAGCCCCTCTGGATCAGTGGGTTCTGGGGCAGTGCCTGGCAGGACTGGGCCCTGGGTGAGTCCTAGTTCTGGGGGGGAGAGGGGCAGAGACTCTTCTGCGCTTGTCCTCAGCGTGGCTTCCCAAAATCCACTGACCCAGCCTTAGGCCTCACCTAAATCAAACCCACGTCAGCGCCGATGCCTGCACAGCCTGGGTGTGTTTGTGCTTCTTACCAGAAGGAACCACCCGGGGGGGAAGGGCCGCTTGCTCGCGTGTACCAACACTGAAATACACACAGGTCCCTCCCCCCGCGCCATGGCTGGCTTGTATGTTGTGCAAAATCTAGCTTGTGATTGTTTCGTTAACGAGGGTCTCCTAATTAGGCTTGGAAGGAATCCCCCCCCCTTTTTTTTAATCAGTAAATAGTGGCAAACATCTGTCTCCTAACACACATGCAAAGCACGGGCCACTGTCGCCCCCACTGCTAACTGCCGGGGACAGCTGAGCAAATTCGGAGAAAGGCCAGCTGGGGTAAGATTTACTTTGCAGATTTTCACAGGGGATGTTGCTCTTGTGTTTTAACAGCTCTCAGGCGTTAACTCTTTGACTCTCACTGTCTGCAGCCATTAAACAATGACTCCGGACTTCCCGCCAGCTGCCAGCATTTAAACTGAAAAACCCCGGTAAGCCCCCCAGCTCTGTGCATGGGTGAACACTGACATTGCAGTAAGCGTGGGGAGGGGAGGTGCTTCAAAGCAAACTATGTTCCCGGTGCAATCAGAGCATCAAATCCTCCCCAGCAGATTGTCGGGTGTACGCCCAAGGGGGGCCAAATGGGCCTAGCGCCTGTGGCCATTTCCTAGTGTTTGCCTCTGCAGCCCGGCCAGCCGCGTGACACGGGTGTTTCGATGCAGCCTCCGAGGTCGTTCACAAGGCCCCTGAAAACACAGAAATTCCACCCTGCAGCCTGGAGCTGACCCACCTGCCAGTCGTCCTCAGGGCTGGACCCTTTGGCTCCACCGCAGGGGTGACACATGGGGACATGACAGCTCATGTGCCCCCAAGTGCTGTGGACAAGGGACTGGCCAGCAGCTGGCGGGAGGCCATGGGGGGGGGAGGGGCTGGCACCCAAAGCAGGGATCCACCCCCCACACTCACAGGCTGCATCGCCTAGGAGGGGCAGCACTGCCCCCGCACTCACCTGCGGGAAGCGGAGCGATGTGGCCGGAGGAGCAGAGCCAGCCGGGGCCACGTCACTCTGCCCCGCCCGCTGCTGACCTTGAGTGCAGGGGGAGAGGAAGACCCCTGCTGCCGGCGCTGGCCCCCCAGTCCTGCTCGTCCCGCAGGCCACCTTGGTTGGGGGAAGAGGTGAGGGGGCAGAGGAGGGGCAGGGCCTGGGGCAGAAGGGGATGCCCTGGCCCTTTCCTGGGAGTTGGATCTGAGGGCCCCTCCAGTCTCCTCACCACTCACCCCTGCTCGACAGCACAGAGCCAAGGGAGGGAACTGGCAGCAGTAGTAGGCTGTTATTCTCTCTCAGGACACGCCGGCTGCTGTGGCGGGAGGGAGTTTGCTGACAGGCGGGGCACTCTTAGGGGTAAGCTAGCAACGCTGTGGCACAGCTGTGCCTCTGCAGTGTCTGGTCAGAGGGGTCGCTGGCTGAGTCCATATCTGCAGGCTCAGCCAGGAGGCTGGTGGCACCTTGCAGACTAACAGGTTTGTTTGGGCACAAGTTTTTGTAGGCTGGGTGGGGCCCACTGGATCTACCCCAGTGTCCTGTCTGCCCCAGAGGGATTGAACAGAACAGGGAATCATCAAGTGATCCCTCCCCTGTCGCCCATTCTGAGCTTCTGACACACAGAGGCCAAGGACACCAGCCCTGCCCATCCTGGCTAATAGCCAGGGCTCGACAAATTAGGCAATCTACTCACCTGTGGCGAGTAGATTTTAGCCCGGCGGGGCCGCGCTGCCGCTTAGCGAGCCCTGCTAATAGCCATTGATGGACCTGACCTTCATGAATCTATCTAGCTCTTTTTTGAACCCTGTTCAAGTGCTGGTCTTTACAACATCCTCTGGCAAGGAGTTCCACAGGTTGGCTGTGTGTTGCGCGACGAAATCCTTCCTTCTGTTGGTTTTAACCCTACTGCCTATTCATTTCATTTAGTGACCCCTAGTTCCTGTGTCACATGTTAATCTGTAGGGTGCTGCCAGACCCCCTCATTGTTTCTGGTGAAGATGCTTACCTGGCCCCCAAGTGAGAAGCAAAAAAACCAACAACCCCAAAACAACGTAGTGCAGCCACACACTGGCCCTTTGCTGCACTGTACACCGTGCAGGCGGCTTATTCACACTCGTGTGCCATAAGTGCAGCCAAGCTCTGGTGTGGACAAGCCTGAGGCAGGAACCCGGGGTCCCATGCCAGGCTCTGCAGGTGCCTGTTATCGCCTGGTTGCAGACGCTTCTGTCACACAACTGACAGCGCCTCTCCTCCATGGGGGCGCTAGTGCGGGGGGAGGGCACCACGCCCTCCGGAGAGACGGTCTCTGCCCTCGGCTGTGGTATTTGGTGGAACGGTCTGGGGCTGCCCTGTCGGGGCTGGGGCATGGAGCACACTCAGGGCAGGTGGAAGGTTTGGAGATTGTAGCTACCAGCCTCTGAGGGGCCTTTACTAACGTATGTAAATTGCTATTGTCTGGGGCTTATAATGGGCAGGTTCGGGCTGACGTTCCCAGGGATGGCCAAAAGCACCTCCCCGCCACGAAGACCGAATTCAAGTCCCTGCACCGCAGCCCGGGGGTGCGAGAGCTTCGCACCCAAACCGTTGTCAGGAACTTGTACCATGGGGGAAACACAGGTATATCTTCCCATAACCTTGTTCTCCAGAAACTAACCAGCTGAAACCTCCCAGCACAACCCAGCCTAAGGCAGACGCTCAGCCAGGACACTTTCAGCCCAAACAGCCTAAGTTTGCTGAAGTGGCAAGCAATTGGAAATAGCCTTGTCAGGGGAAGCATCAGGCGCCTGTCACTGCAGGCGGTGCTGCGGACCACACTGATAAGCAGGGCTTGGCAGATACTCCAAATGGCACTGCGATGCCCCCTTCTCTGGGGCAGGTGACACCCACCTGTGCACTCTGCAGCCTGCACCTGGCAGCCCTGGGACAAGTTGGCACTGAATGGCACCGGCAGCTGGTCCTGAGCCCCACTGACTGAGCTTTGGGGGGTGCAAGCAGGGGCATCACCAGCCCTTTGCACCAGGGCATGGCAGCCCCCGGGACCAAGGCTGCAAGCCCCCGGCTTGTGCTCTTGAAACTGACTGGGCAGGACACCATCCGGCCTCACCGCCAGGCTGGGCCGGCCCCAGGGGTGGATTGAGTCCCAGGCTGGTGGGAGCGCGTTGCCCTTTTAAGAGGGGGCTCTCCATGCCTCAGTGCACTCGGGCCTTGGCATTGCCATTGTTGCTGCGGCTGGGGCCGGAGCCGGGCTGGGCGCGGCCCGCACTGGGCGCTGCTCTTGGCAGGGGAAGGAGGCAGGATCCGGCCCCGGCAAGCGGCCGAGCCGAGCTGGGTGCAGCCTGGGTCTGGCCCAGGCAGGCAGGGTCCCCCCACTGCTGGGCAGGGGTGTGAGGCAGGTAAGGGGGGGGCCCTGTGCCGGGACGGGCAACCACTGCCGGGGACCCCGGGCTCGGGGCTGGGTGCCCAGGGGGAGGGGAGGGGAGGCAGCCGGCTCAGCTGCTCATTGTGACCTGCATTCAGCCCTGTTGCTGGGACACTTGTCTCCATGGCAACAGTAACTCTGATTATTTAACCGAATTCCCACAGAGCCGGGGTGCCTTGGAGCGCAGGGACCCGGAGGGTCCGGATGGGGCTGCGGGACTCGGCTGCCCCGGGGCCCCTGGCTGGGGTGGCCCTGTCCCACCCGGATCCACGGAGACCCACAGGATCCTGCCGCCTGCCCGGCCCGGGGCGTGCGCCAGGCAGGTTCAGCCGTTCCTGAACTTTCCCGGGAGTGCTGAGCTGGGGCCAGGAGAAGCCGCGGAGCCAGGTGCTACTCCGGGAGCCCAGCGAGGTGAGACGTTGACCGGGGACGGCTGGGTGGGGCCGTGGCTGGCGCCTCCTGCCAGGGTAGCAGGAGGGACGGGATGTTGTGCAGTGTTGTTCTATCCCCTGCCAATATTGCACTCGTCCCGGCCTCCTGCCTCCTTGGGCTGCTCCGCGCCCAGGCCCCCACGGCTCCTGCGTGGCCTCGCTCGCTGCTCCCAGCTCCGCGGCCCGGGGGGAGCTGGTCCCGTTCCTTCTCCGCTTGGGAGAGCTGGCACGGGCACGACTGGTTTTCAGAGGCACTGCACTCGTCCCGGCCGGAGTCAGAAGGGATTTGAGCCACTTGGCGTGGAGGGGGGCCCTGGAACAGCTTCCATGGTGAGGGATTCGTTACCCCTCCGGCCGGGGCTGACTTACCAGCAGTGCCCTGTCAGTACGGGCTGGGAACCGCAGTCAGCCTGGAAGTGCGTGTCAGCAACAAGGTTCCTCTTCACAGCAGGGGAGCCCCGACGTGCTTCAGATGGGAGACAGAGCCAGTAGTTCCGAGTGCCGGGTCCAATCGGCCCCTCTGCCCCGTCGCCCACCCTGCCCCACCCTGCCTAGGAACAAGGCTCACAGGGTAGAAAACAATCAGACTTTATGGCCAGACTCAGGTTGGAGGTCCCGGGAGGAGCCCCAGCCTCTGGGCACCTGCAGTACCAGCTGGGAGGAGCTCGCCTGACACCCCAATCCACCGGCAGACACACCAGGGCCTTGCGGTCCGTTGCCCAAGCCCAGCTGCAGAGCTCCAGGAGGCTGGGTCCGACGGGGGGCATGCTTTGGCTATCCTGCTGAGGGGGGACAGGCCCAGCTGGGCTGGGCAGGCACCTGGCTACCAGCTTGCTGCAATGCGAGGTCCGATGGGTTCCAGTACCGGGGTCTGGCCTGCGGGGAGGCCCCAGGCAGGGAGAGGCCAGGGCCCTGCTCAGGCAGGAGGCTGTGGATACCCATAAGAAGTCCCTTGGTGACTCCCTTGGAGAGGTGTTGGGTGTGGCTGGGGCAGGGGGCTGGCTGGCTCACTCCCGGCCCTCCAGCAGGAACCGGCGGAAAGGCTCAAAGTCTCCAGGGATCGTGTCTGGCAGAGAGGAGAGAGAGAGAGAGAGAGAGAGAGAGAGAGAGAGAGGGTGAAGGCATAGGCAGGGGCCTGGCTCCTGGAACAGAACTCACTGGGCACTTTGCTAGAACACTGCCTCCTTTGCCCTGATCTTGGCTCATGCCTCTAGGGGCGCCAGGTCGATGCAGGCCAGGGTGGAGGGTCGCTGAATGAGGGGACTGGGACCTTCCCTTCCCTTCCCTTCCCTTCTCGGGGAGCCAGTTCCGACCTGACCTGGTGGGCAGTGAGCGGAGAGGTGGCTGTGGCCCCCCACATCACAGAGGAGGCACCTGCCCCAGTGCCGGGGCCCGGAGGCTGAGAGCATCAATAAAACCTACGCTGAGAAGAGCCGTGTGGAGTGTTTGACACCCAGGCCGCGTCCGTGCAGCCCCGGTGGGGCGGACCCAGGGCACACACCCACGGCCGGGCCGTGTACAAAGGTTACTTGGGATTTAGCCCGGCCCAGGGCTGCCCTGTGGGAATTCTGTCTGCCCCCCAGCAGCCCTCTGGCCCAGGCCGAGCACAGCCAGCTGCCAGCCCCCCAGCCGCTCACCATTGCACCGGTACTGCAGGTTGGACCAGATAATGTTCTCCTGGGAAAAGCAGAAGACGCCCAGGCGCCCGCCCCGCATGGTGGTGTCGATGATCACCCCGGAGTCAGCCACCAGACGGGGTCCCTCGTAGAGCCGCACCCTGGGCAGAGACGGGCCAGGACAGTGAGCACAGTGCCAAAGGGACTGGGGGAGCCCTGGCCAGTGAGACCCGGGGGGCAGGAGCGAGAGCAGGTGGGCCAGTGAGTGCTGTGCCATGGGGGGCTGGGGAGACGCTGGCCAGCGAGATCCGGGGGCATGAGGGAGGGGCCAGGACAGTGAGTACAGTGCCACAGGGGGTCCACTGGCCAGCGAGACCCAGGCAAAAGGGAGGGGGGGTGGCCAGTGAGCGCAGTGCCATGAGATGCGGGGGGGGGGGGGGGGGTTGGGGTTTGCTGGCCAGCGAGACCCAGGGGGTGGGGGGTGGGGAGTTCGGGCCAGTGAGCCCAGTGGCACAGGGAGGGACACAAGGGAGGGAGGGGCCGGGCCAGTGAGTGCAGTGCCACGGCGGGGGGGGGGGAGGGGAGACTGGCCAGCGAGACCTGGAGGGGCGGGGGGTTGATCGGGCCAGTGAGCGCAGTGCCATGCGGGGGGGACTGGCCAGCAAGACCTGGAGGGGCAGGAGGGGGGGGATCAGGCCAGTGAGTGCAGTGCCATGGGGAGGGACACAAGTGCTGGCGGGGGGGGGGGCACTGGCCAGTGAGACGGGGGGGGGGCAGGAGGTGGGTAGGCGGGCGCCCCTGGGGCCGGGCCAGCTCCCAGGCTGCCCCGGGGCTCAGGAGGGGCTGTTCCCAGGCCCCAGCCCCTGGCCTCTGGGCGCCCCATTGTTTGCGGGTTTGCATGTGAAAGGCCTTTGCTGGGCCCGGCATTCCGAGCGGGATTGGGTTGCTATGGTGATGGGGACAATGGCCGCTGAGGCCCAGCTTGTGAATGGGCCTGGGCAGTGGGGGCTGGTTCCCAGGCCTGGAGCTGCACAAACACGGCCCCCCCCCACCCCACCCCCAGGAGCTGCCAGCCAGCGGCGCAGCCACATTAAAAAGGAAACTGCCTTGTATGCCTGTCCTCCTGGGCCCAGCTCCCAGTGGGGCCCCCGGCTCCGAGAATGGGCTCCGGCCCCCCCCCCAGCCCCACTGGGGCCCCCACCAAACCCATAGGATTCTGAGGTCCCACCACCAGCCTCAGGACCCCCCAGGACTCTGGGGTCCCCCCGGCAGCCGCATTATCCAGGCCTTGGGCGGTGGAGCCCCCCGCCAGCCTCCCGGGCCCCACCGGAGGCGAGCTCTGAGCCTGCCCTCTCACCTGATGTAGCCCACCTGGGGCCTGTGCGTGAGCTGCCAGCGGTAGGAGGTCTTGTCTCTCCAGCCCACGTTGCGAGGGTCTTTCCAGAGGAGCCGGACCTGGTCCGGGGTGTGGCCCGTGTGCCACAGGGCGTTACGCAGGTGCTCCCCGGGGCCGTTCCTGGACTTCACGGCCTGGGGGACACGGGCGGCAGTGTTAGGGGCGAGGGGGGCGCCTGGGGCAGGGACCGCGGCTGCTGGGCCAGCCGGCTGCCCGGTGCTGCGCCAGGCCTGGGGGTCCCGTGCTGCGCCAGCTCCAGGCCCCCCGCCTGCCCGGCACTGACCTTGAGCTGCAGGCCGGGCTCGGCCACCGCCCGGAAGGGCGTGGCCTGCCAGTACGTCTGCTCCGTCTGCTTCCACATCACCACGTAGAAACTGGCGCTGTCCTGGTAGCTGAAGATGAAGCCGGCGTAGTCGTCGTCCGTGATGGTGTTCACGTGAAAGGTGCCCTCGAAGTCCACCCCGTTGAAGGCCGTGTAGCCTGAGCAGAGGCGGGCCACAGGGTCAGCCAGGGGCAAAGCGGCCCCACTGCTCCCGCTGGGCCCACTGGCCATGGGGAGACACGGCCTTGCCCGGCATCACCCCAGCAGCCTGCAGCCTCCCAGCCTTGCTCTCTGGGGCCCCAGAGGTCCCACCCGTGGGGAGCCTGGACCATAAAGTTCAGGGGAGGAGGGAGGTGTAATGTGCTGCAGAGACCAACAGAGGCACGGGAAACCCACCTACCTACGGCCAGGCCTGGGTCACTGTTCATGGTCTGCACAATCTCCATGCCCTGAGAGGAGAGAATCAAAGCTGTGACTTCGGGCTCCGTACGTACAGCTCCGAGCGCCCTGCCCCAGGGCCAGCACTGCTCTGGCCCCACCCACGGTCCCTCTGTTTGCAGGGGAGGCTCCCCTCGCCATTCCCAGCGGTCACTCTCTCCAGTGCCGCGGGCCCGGGCACCAGCGTGGCAGTCTGTAGCCTGGGGAAAAGAGGCTGAGAACAGGCCTCCTGTGCAGCTGACAGGCCCCACCCCCAGGCGCAACCGTACCTGATTGAGAACCACCCAGTTGGGGTCGATCTGCGCATCCCCTTCGGGGTCCAGGATAACGGTCTGATAGGCCCGGAAGTCGGTCAGTGTCACCTCGGAGCTCTCCGGGCACACGTCCAGCTGATCCACCACCGTATCGTTGTCAAAATCCTCCTCGCACACGTCACCCACGCCATCCCCTGAGAACGTGGCACACATCCAGTCATGGGACAGGCCACAGGCCAGGACAGAACATGCACAGCGCCCATGCCATCCCCTGAGAATGTGGCACATGCCCGGTCATGGGACAGGCTCCAGGCCGGAACAGAGCATGCACAGTGCCCACGCCATCCCCTGAGAACGTGGCACACACCCGGTCACGGGACAGGACACAGGCTGGGAGAGAGAGCACACGGAACCCACTCCATCCCCTGAAGACACAGCACACGGCCGGTCCTGGGACAGGCCACGGGACGGGACAGAGCACGTAGAGCACCCACTTCATCCCCTGAGTACACAGCACGTGGGCAGTCATGGGATGCACCATAAACAGGGACTCATGTGTGCAGAGCCGGGGGTTGAGGATGGGGCAAGATGGTACCAAGGCGTGGAGGTGGGCGTGGGGCAGGGCACACAGAGCCCAGGGCAGGGAGGTGAGTATGGGGCAGGGCAGTGGGTGTGGGGCAGGGCCCAGGGCATGGAGGTGGGCGTGGGGCAGGGCGCACAGGCCCAGGGCGTGGAGCAGGGCGCATAGGGCCCAGGGCATGGAGGTGGGCGTGAGGCAGGGCGCACAGGGCCCAGGGCGTGGAGGTGGGCATGGGGCAGGGCACACAAGGCCCAGGGTGTGGATGTGGGTGTGGGGCAGGGCGCACAGGGCCCAGGGCGTGGAGGTGGGCGAGGGGCAGGGCGCACACGGCACTGAGGGAGGAACAGCAGGGCGCGAGGCAGAGCAGTGGGCGCTTGACTCGCTGGGCTGAGGGGCCGGGGAGCAGCGGAGCCTCTGGCCCCGCTCTGGGGCCGACTGTGGCAGTGCCAGCTGAGCCTGGGGCAGAGGGGGGCAGTGGCGAGGCCAAGGGCCAGGCGCACGGCAGTGCCAGCAGGGGCCCTGTCTGCCCAGCGGCCGGCTGGCTCTGGAGCCCGCTCACCGTCCGAGTCCTTCTGGTTGGGGTTGGGCACGAGGCGGCAGTTGTCGGGGCCCGGCGCCCGGTAGTCGGGGATGCCGTCGTTGTCGTCATCGCTGTCGCACTCGTCCCCCACCCCGTCGTTGTCTGAGTCCAGCTGGGAGCTGTTGGGGATCTCGGCGCAGTTGTCCTTGGAGTCCTGGTGCCCGTCCCCGTCGCTGAGCCGGAGACAGGGGAGTGGGTGCGGGGCCCATCTCCCCCCTGCTCCCAGGACCCCTCTGTAGCGCCAGGGCTCCCCCAGGGATGCTCACCTGCCCTGGGACCTCACATCTGCCCACGGGGCTCCCTGCCCCCCCCATCTGCCCCCAGGAACCCTACCCCAGCTCTTGAGGGGCTCCCACCACCCCTGCGGGAGGACAGGGCTGCCAGGCAGGAAAGCTAACAGCGCCCCTCCCATGACACCCCCAGCCCCAGCCAGGCTGGGCCCCCACCTGTCCTCGTTGGTGTCGCAAACGTCTCCCACCAGGTCGCTGTCTGCGTCTGTCTGAAAGGGAGCAGAGCCCCAGTTCAGCAAGCAACCCCCGAGGCGCGGCTCCGATGGCTCCCTGCCCCCACCATCCAGGGGACCCCAGTGGCACCCCAATTACTGGGGGGTAGGAGGCTTCCTGCCCCAGCCATCCCAAAGTGTGGCCCCCAGCTCTCCCCGTGCTCCGGGTAAGAAAACGTGGGAAACATCTGTCACGTCGGCCTGACTCAGTTTACCCACCCAGTGGGACACGGGAGCAAGGGGGGGTGCTGCAGGCACACGGGCAGGGCTCAGGCTGGCACGACAGCTACCAAGATGGGAGAAGCCTCCCCAGCCGGGAAGGCAGCTGAGGCAGGGAAGAGGTGGAGGCAGCCGGCCGGCAGGGGAGGGAGGCAGAAGGGGCCTGCGTTACGGCTGCTAGCAGGGACGGGTGGGAGAGCCCCGGAACGGATCCCAGGGCAGCCTGGGGAATGGGGGTGGCTTCCCCACCCAGTCTGGCTGCGGCCTGGCCCCCCCACACAGTGCTCCCCACGCTGGGCTCCCACTGGTGAGTGAGCTGGGGCTGCTCCTTGGATCTGGCTGGATTCGCCGTGGGGAGCCCGTGGGGGAGAGGGGCTGGCAGCTCCCTCTCAGGGCTGGGGGGCTGCTGAACTCACCCACGGGGAAACCCAAGCTACGGGCTTGGCAGAGAACTGGGAAGCTCGGTGCAAGGGTGAGAGTAGGGGATGGTGGGGATTTTATTCCCTCATTCTAAGGCATGTGAATTCTGCCCTGCAGTAACCCTGTGTGTGCCTCGGTTTCCCTGGGCCCTGCCCCAATACCTACATGGGGTGGGAATTTCGGGGATGGCCTCCCCCAGGCGCACACTGGCTGATGCCCTTTGTGACCTGAGGCTAGGAGGGGGTGTGACCCGGTGACACCTTTTGCCAGGGAAGCAGGACAAAAGCTGGAGGGGGGGCTGGGACCAGGAGCTGGGCAGTCTGGGCCGGCTTGGGGTGCGGGATCAAAGCCAGGCCCTGGCTCTGAGTCCCCCGATGGGCTGTCCTGGATGCCCTTGGTGCCTGTGCTGACCAGTCTGTGCTGTGCCGCAGCCCTGTCGCCTCGGCCCCCTCCAGTTCGCCCTGCGGCTGAGAGTCCCTTCTGGCTGCGGGTGGGGGGGGCAGGGCCGGTGGCTCCCCACTGATGACAAGGCTGGGCAGTGCACCCCCCTGTGACTTTGACGAGACTCCTGCCCCTAGCCCAGCTGGCTCTGGCCCCTCGCAAGGCCCTGTGTGCGGCACCCCCCGGTCCCGGGGCCAGTCGCTGGGCGCAGCGTCCCTGTGGCCCTGCAGGCAGAGAGCAGCGGCAGGGCCAGTGCCGCCAGGCCCCATACCTGAGTGGGGTTGCTCATTTCGGGGCAGCTGTCGCAGGCGTCCCCGACTCCGTCCTCGTCCCGGTCTGTCTGCAGTGGGTTGGGCACCCTGGGGCAGTTATCGAGAACATTGGGGATCCCTGAGGGGGGACACGGCAGCAGGTGTGACCAGGCGTGGCCCACAAGCCCCTGTGCCACGCAGCCCCCACCCTAGCCCAGGCCCGCCCCAGATCCTCTTCAACCAGGTCCCCCCTGGCCCAGCCCGCCACCAGCCAGACCCCACAGGCTCCCAGAACCCAGGTGCCCCAGATCCCCCCCAACCAGGACCCCCTAGCCCCTGCAGCCAGGCCACCAAACCCCCCAGCCAGGTTTCCCTCAGCCCACTCCCCCCCCCCCCCCCCACTCACCATCCCCATCTATGTCGTTGTCACAGGCATCCCCCTCGCCGTTGCTGTCCGTGTCCCGCTGGTCGTTGTTGGGTACGTTGGGGCAGTTGTCGCAGGCGTCCCCAAAGGAGTCCGTGTCCGAGTTCTGCTGGTCTTTGTTGGGGAAGAGTCGGCAGTTGTCCTGGGGGAACAGAGACGAGGGAGAGACAATCCCTGAGACAACCGGGGGAGACAAAGTCCTACCACTGCAGGGAGAGGGGGACCAGGAGAGAAATCTCCCCATCACTACGGGGATGAAGGGGAGAGACCCCCCATCACCACTGGAGGGGAGAAGGGGAAAAACCTTCTGTCACTGCTGGGGGGGGGGAAGAGGAGAGACCCCCTGTCACCGCCCAAGGGAGGAAGGGGAGAGACCCCCTGTCACTGCTAATTGGGGAAGGAGAGAGACTCCCTGTCACTGCTGAGAGCGGAAGAGGAGAGACCCCCTGTCACCACCCAAGGGGGAAGCAGAGAGACCCCCTGTCACTGCCCAAGGGAGGAAGGGGAGAGACCCCCTGCCACTGCTGAGAGTGGAAGGGGAGAGACCCTCTGTCACCACCCAAGGGGGAAGCGGAGAGACCCCCTGTCACCGCCCAAGGGGGGCAGGGGAGAGACCCCCTGTCACTGCTAATTGGGGAAGGAGAGAGACCCCCTATCACTGCTGAGAGCAGAAGGGGAAAGACCCCCTGTCACCACCCAAGGGGGGAAGCCCAAGGGGGGAAGGGGAAAGACCCCCTGTCACCACCCAAGGGGGGAAGCCCAAGGGGGGAAAGGGGAGAGACCTCCTGTCACCGCCCATGGGGGAAAGGGAGAGACCCCCATCACAGGAAGGGGGAGATCCTGCCCCCACCACGCCGGGGCCCCATCACTGATGGCGGCAGCAGCGACGTTGGGCTGGGAGCGTCCCACAAGCAGAAAGCCCTGCTCCATGGCCACCACGGTGGGGGCAGCGGCTGTGTCTGGGCACGAGGGTGCATCTGCCTGGCCCAGGCACCTCCACGTTCTTGATGCCGTCCCCGTCCGCGTCATCATCACACTGGTCCCCGATGCCGTCGTTGTCGGCGTCCTCCTGCCCGGAGTTGGGCGTCAGCCGGCAGTTGTCCTGGAGCCAGGGGCCGCGTTAGAGAGGGGGCAGCAATCCAGTCACCAGGCAGTCCCTCGCCTCGACCGCCCGGGAACCCCCGCTGCTCTCTGTGCTGCACCTCCATGGATCCCCACTCCTGAGGCTGGGTTCCCCCTCAGACCGCCCCTCACTCCTGGGGCTGGGTTCCCCCTCAGACCCCCCCTCACTCCTGGAGCTGGTTCTCCCCTCAGACCCCCCACTCCCGGGGCTGGGTTCCCCCCTCAGACCCCCCCTCACTCCTGGAGCTGGTTCTCCCCTCAAACCCCCCACTCCCGAGGCTGGGTTCCCCCCTCAGACCCCCCCCTCACTCCCGGGGCTGGGTTCCCCCCTCAGACCCCCCCTCACTCCTGGAGCTGGTTCTCCCCTCAAACCCCCCACTCCCGAGGCTGGGTTCCCCCCTCAGACCCCCCCCTCACTCCTGGAGCTGGTTCTCCCCTCAGACCCCCCACTCCCGAGGCTGGGTTCTCCCCTCAGACCCCCCCTCACTCCTGGAGCTGGTTCTCCCCTCAGACCCCCCACTCCCGAGGCTGGGTTCTCCCCTCAGACCCCCCCTCACTCCTGGAGCTGGTTCTCCCCTCAGACCCCCCACTCCCGAGGCTGGGTTCTCCCCTCAGACCCCTCCTCACTCCTGGAGCTGGTTCTCCCCTCAGACCCCCCACTCCTGAGGCTGGGTTCCCCCTCAGACCGCCCCTCACGCCTTGGGCTGGGTTCCCCCCTCAGATCCCCCCTCACTCCTGGAGCTGGTTCTCCCCTCAGACCCCCACTCCCGGGGCTGGGTTCCCCCCTCAGACCCCCCTTCACTCCTGGAGCTGGTTCTCCCCTCAGACCCCCCACTCCCGGGGCTGGGTTCCCCCCTCAGACCCCCCTTCACTCCTGGAGCTGGTTCTCCCCTCAGACCCCCCACTCCCGGGGCTGGGTTCCCCCCTCAGACCCCCCCTCACTCCTGGAGCTGGTTCTCCCCTCAGACCCCCCACTCCCGGGGCTGGGTTCCCCCCTCAGACCCCCCCTCACTCCTGGAGCTGGTTCTCCCCTCAGACCCCTCCTCACTCCTGGAGCTGGTTCTCCCCTCAGACCCCCCACTCCTGAGGCTGGGTTCCCCCTCAGACCGCCCCTCACGCCTTGGGCTGGGTTCCCCCCTCAGATCCCCCCTCACTCCTGGAGCTGGTTCTCCCCTCAGACCCCCACTCCCGGGGCTGGGTTCCCCCCTCAGACCCCCCTTCACTCCTGGAGCTGGTTCTCCCCTCAGACCCCCCACTCCCGGGGCTGGGTTCCCCCCTCAGACCCCCCTTCACTCCTGGAGCTGGTTCTCCCCTCAGACCCCCCACTCCCGGGGCTGGGTTCCCCCCTCAGACCCCCCCTCACTCCTGGAGCTGGTTCTCCCCTCAGACCCCCCACTCCCGGGGCTGGGTTCCCCCCTCAGACCCCCCCTCACTCCTGGAGCTGGTTCTCCCCTCAGACCCCCCACTCCCGAGGCTGGGTTCTCCCCTCAGACCCCCCCTCACTCCTGGAGCTGGTTCTCCCCTCAGACCCCCCACTCCTGAGGCTGGGTTCCCCCCTCAGATCCCCCCTCACTCCTGGGGCTGGGTTCCCCCTCAGACCCCCCCTCACTCCTGGAGCTGGTTCTCCCTCAGACCCCCCACTCCTGAGGCTGGGTTCCCCCCTCAGATCCCCCCTCACTCCTGGAGCTGGTGCTCCCCTCAGACCCCCCATTCCTGAGGCTGGGTTCCCCCCTCAGACCCTCCCTCACTCCTGGGGCTGGGTTCCCCCCTCAGATCCCCCCTCACTCCTGGAGCTGGTTCCCTCCTCAGACCCCCCACTTCTGGGGCTGGGTTCCCCCCCTCAGATCCTCCCTCATTCCCGGGGCTGGGTTCCCCCCTCAGACCCCCCACTCCCAGGGCTGGGTTCCCCCCCTCAGATCCTCCCCCATTCCCGGGGCTGGGTTCCCCCCTCAGACCCCCCACTCCCAGGGCTGGGTTCCCCCCTCAGACCCCCCACTCCCAGGGCTGGGTTCCCCCCTCAGATGCCCCCACATTCCCAGGGCTGGGAACCCCCACCAGTCCCTGCGTCCCAGCCCCCCACCTGCTGGCAGTGCTTGTTGTTGTCAATGCAGGGCAGGGGCTCGTCCGGGTAGCCGTCAATGTCCGTGTCCTGCCCACACACGTTCCCATTGCCGGCCCAGCCCACGTTGCACTGGAGGGAAGGAGGGGGGAGTGGGAGCCATCATGGGGGGGACAACTCCACAGGGAGCAACCAGCCATGTTTCCCCCCGCCCGTGCCCATGGGGCCCTGCCCCTCCCCCCAGCGCTCCCGGGGCCCTGTGTGACGTAATGGGGGGGCGGGGGGGGGGGCTGTACACTCTAGTGGCCCTGAGTCCACTCTGGCTGGGCGTTCACTGGTTGCTGTGTTGGGCTGTGGGTGACCCCTACTGGCCGGTGTCTGTAAGCACTGCCCAGCGGGGGGGTAGTTCCTCAGGGCAGACATGTAGACCATAGCTAGCAACGTCTCACCTGGCCAGGGGAGGGGGTTTGAACAAAGAAGGGGAGGGCTGCCTGGGGGGATGTGTGTTCGGTGGCTGGGAGAAGGGGGGTCTGAGCGTGGGGAAGCATGGAGGAAGCAGACTAACCAGCGTAGGGGGTTCAGGGGCCTGTGACCCCCCCCCCAGGGAACTAGGGCTGCCAGCCTGTCCACCTACGCCTGCGTCGAGCAGATGCTGGGCTGTATCTCGGAGAAGCAATAAGCCCTCCCTGTTCTCCTGGCCAGCGGAGTCCCATACGGGGATGCAGGGTCGGGGGGGCCCCAACGCGCCGTCACACCCTGCCCCTCCCCCCGCACTCACGGCACAGGAGACGTCGCCGTTGCGCTCAAACATGCAGTAGCCGTTGACGTCGCAGGGGCTGTGGCCGGGGCTGCTGCAGGATTTCTGCGGGACGCAGCCCAGCGTCTGGTTGCCCAGGAAGCCTGCCTTACACGGCCCGCACCGGTAGGAGCCCTGCGGGGAGAGGGCGGCGTGGGGCTGGAGGCAGTGGGGCGGGGGCGGCCCCTGGCCCACGACGGCGGGAAGGTTTGCTCACAAGCCCTGTGCTTCGCCCCCCCGCCCACGCCCAGCAGGCAGGCCCGGGGGGAGACGCGGCGGGGCAGGGTGTGGGCCACCCCACGGGAAGCCAGGACAGGACCGTGACTCCGGGTGACATTTCTTGATCTCGGGACAAGCCGGGGGGCCGCGTTGGGGTGACCACTGAAGCTGCGCTTCTGCCTGCCCTGCAAACTGAGCTTTGGCACTGCCGCCCTTTCTAAAACGCCCCCAGCCGAAGATCTCTGGCACCCAGGGCGGCGTGCATGGGGGCACGGGCGCCGCTACGGAGAAGGGGAAAGCCACCGCTGGCCAAGGAGGGAGAGGCGCAGGTGCCCAAGACAATCGGAAAATGTCTGCTGAACGCCAGGCCGAGCCAGCGGCCCTGGTGACAGGCAGGCGCGCCCAAAGGCGGGACAACATGCCAGCAAGGGGGTGAGGAGATAACCAGGGAAACCCCCGAGTTGAACACCCTCCAGGATCCGGGACGCTGTCAACCCCCCTGGCTCCAACGGGGAGTGCGCAGACAGGGGCGGATGGGGCATTGCCGGGCTCTCTGGGTTCAGTCCTGCTGAGCCTCAGGCATCGGACCGGAGCCCAGCTCTGCACGCACGCCCAACCCAGCTGCTGCGAGACCGACTCGAGCCACGGCAGCCATTAGGACCAGCAGTGGGGGGGTGTCCGTGGGTCCATGTTATTGCCTTTCCCCCAGAAAAAGGTGCCCTGTGTGTCTCAGAAGCTGCACAGGGGCAGGGAGGCCCAGCCAAGCTGTGGGCAAGGGGGCAGGCGAGGAGGCCACGGGCGAGGGGCAGGCGGAGGGACGGGCAAGAGGGCGGGAGGTCACGGGCGAGGGGCAGGCGGAGGGATGGATGAGGGGCAGGCGGAGGGATGGACGAGAGGGCGGGAGGTCACGGGCGAGGAGCAGGTGCAGGGACGGGCGAGAGGGTGGGAGGTCACGGGCGAGGGGCAGGCGGAGGGACGGGCAAGAGGGCGGGAGGTCACGGGCGAGGGGCAGGCGGAGGGATGGATGAGGGGCAGGCGGAGGGATGGACGAGAGGGAGGGAGGTCACGGGCGAGGGGCAGGCAGAGGGACGGGTGAGGGGGCGGGAAGGACACGGGCGAGGGAGGGGGCGGGCGGGCGGGCGAGGGAGCGGCCGGGTGCTACTCACCATCGTGTTGGTGCAGATGGAGTTTGGGTCACAGCCGCCATTGTTGCCATCGTTACATTCGTCAATATCGGTACAAACCTGCAGAAGGCCAGAGAGATGGGCACCCCCTGGCATGGCCCCCCCAGGAACCCCGCACCTCTGCCTGGGACCCCGTAGCCTCCTCGGTATGTCCCCCGCAGGGACCCCACACCCTCCTTGGCACCAGCCCCCCCACCACAGGGACCCCACGCCAGCCCCCATCCAGATAGCACAGGGAACTCACACCCTCCCCGCCACCACAGGGACCCCGCGCCCGCCTGGAATGGGACCCAGCCCTTGGCTGCCCCTGGGCCTCACACTCAGGGGCTCACTGGCTTCCCCCTTGCCTGCAGCCCCAGGACGGGGAGCCTGGGCTGGACCTAGCCTGTTGGCAGCACAACCCCCGCCCCCCCGTCACCCTGCAGCACTCTCCCCCTGCAGATCCACCCCGCCCAGCGCCCCCGGGGACGGGATCCTCCCTCAGTCCTGCTGCAGCCCCGGCCCCTGTGCCTGGGGCTGGGCGCACAGCCTGCCTGGGGAGCCCTGGCCAGCCGCCCCAGCGGCACCCACCTGCTTGCTGGCCTTGGCGTAGTCCGCACCCACGCCGGAGACGAGGTTCCCCTTGTAGCCGCGGGGGCAGGGCTCACAGCGGAAGCCCGGCGCCGTGTTGATGCACCTGGAGCCCGGGAAGCAGGGGTCCGCGTAGCCGCACTGCCGGACAGAGAGAAGCCCCGAGGGCTGCTCCAGCGCCCAGACCTGGCAGCAAGGCCAGGCTCCCTTGGGCCCCGTTCCTTGGCCCCGGCGGCAGGGGACCGTCTGGGTGACTCCCCCAGGGGGGTGCAGAATGGGTGCTGGGAGCACGGGGAATGCTGGGGCACTACAGGGCAGCAGGGGCACCGGGTGGCTTCCCTGAGCCTGGAGCCATCAGGTAACGGGCTCGGGGAGGGGGGGGGTGCTGTGTCCCAGCCCGTCAGGAGCCCTAGCTGAGAGCTGGGTGGCGGCACCTGGGAGGGGGCATTTGGCAGAGGTGTTGGCCACAGTGCGGGGGCCCCACTCAGCAGAGGTGCTGGCCCCGGGGTGAGGAGGGCTCAGCAGAGATGCCAGAGTTGGGGGGGGGGGCCCTTAGCAGAGGTGATGGTCCTGTGCGGGGAGCCACTGGGCAGAGGTGTCAGAGTCGGGGGGGGGGGGCGGTATGCTAGCCAGAGGTGCTGGTATTACTCGGCAGAGGTGCTGGTCCCGGGGGGTGGGGTTGCTCGGCAGAGGTGCAGATCGGGGGGGAGTCGCTTGGCAGAGGCGCAGGTCCCAGGGGGGAGGGTCACTCTGCAGAGGCGCAGGTCCCAGGGGGGAGGGTCACTCGGCAGAGGCACAGGTCCCAGGGGGGAGGGTCACTCGGCAGAGGGGCGGGTCCCGGGGGGGGTCACTTGGCAGAGGTGCCAGTTGGAGGGGAGGGGGGTTGTCACTCTGCAGAGGCGCGGGTCCCGGGGGGAGGGTCACTCTGCAAAGGCGCGGGTCCGGGGGTGGGGGGTTGTCACTCGGCAGAGGCGCGGGTCTGGGGGGGGATGTCGCTCGGCAGAGGCGCGGGTCCCAGGGGGGAGGGTCACTCGGCAGAGGGGCGGGTCCCGGGGAGGTCACTTGGCAGAGGTGCCAGTCGGAGGGGGGGGGTTGTCACTCTGCAGAGGCGCAGGTCCCAGGGGGGAGGGTCACTCGGCAGAGGGGCGGGTCCCGGGGAGGTCACTTGGCAGAGGTGCCAGTCGGAGGGGAGGGGGGTTGTCACTCTGCAGAGGCGCGGGTCCCGGGGGGAGGGTCACTCTGCAGAGGCGCGGGTCCGGGGGTGGGGGGTTGTCACTCGGCAGAGGCGTGGGTCTGGGGGGGGATGTCGCTCGGCAGAGGCGCAGGTCCCAGGGGGGAGGGTCACTCTGCAGAGGCGCGGGTCTGGGGGGGATGTCGCTCGGCAGAGGCGCGGGTCCCAGGGGGGAGGGTCACTCTGCAGAGGCGCAGGTCCCGGGGGGAGGGTCACTCGGCAGAGGGGCGGGTCCCGGGGGGGGTCACTTGGCAGAGGTGCCAGTCGGAGGGGAGGGGGGTTGTCACTCTGCAGAGGCGCGGGTCCCGGGGGGAGGGTCACTCTGCAGAGGCGCGGGTCCGGGGGGGGGGGTCACTCCGCAGAGGTGCCAGTCGGAGGGGGGGGGGTTGTCTCTCTGCAGAGGCACGGGTCCGGGGGGGGGTCACTCCGCAGAGGTGCCAGTCGGAGGGGGGGGGTTGTCTCTCTGCAGAGGCGCGGGTCCGGGGGGGGAGGGTGTCGCTCGGCAGAGGTGAGGGTCCTGGGGGGGAGGGTCACTCGGCAGAGGAGCGGGTCCCAGGGGGGGTCACTTGGCAGAGGTGCCAGTCAGAGGGGGGGGTTGTCACTCTGCAGAGGCGCGGGTCCCGGGGGGAGGGTCAGTCTGCAGAGGCGCGGGTCCGGGGATGGAGGGGTTGTCACTCTGCAGAGGTGCGGGTCCCGGGGGGGGGGTCACTCGGCAGAGGTGCCAGTCGGAGGGGTGGGGGGTTGTCACTCTGCAGAGGCGTGGGTCCCGGGGGGAGGGTCACTCGGCAGAGGCGCGGGTCTGGGGGGGATGTCACTCGGCAGAGGCGCGGGTCCCGGGGGGAGGGTCACTCGGCAGAGGCACAGGTCCCGGGGGGAGGGTCACTCGGCAGAGGGGCGGGTCCCGGGGGGGGTCACTTGGCAGAGGTGCCAGTCAGAGGGGGGGGTTGTCACTCTGCAGAGGCGCGGGTCCCGGGGGGAGGGTCAGTCTGCAGAGGCGCGGGTCCGGGGGTGGGGGGTTGTCACTCGGCAGAGGCGCGGGTCCCGGGGGGAGGGTCACTCGGCAGAGGCGCGGGTCCCAGGGGGGAGGGTCACTCTGCAGAGGCGCGGGTCCGGGGGGGGGGTCACTCCGCAGAGGTGCCAGTCGGAGGGGGGGGGTTGTCTCTCTGCAGAGGCACGGGTCCGGGGGGGGGGTCACTCCGCAGAGGTGCCAGTCGGAGGGGGGGGGTTGTCTCTCTGCAGAGGCGCGGGTCCGGGGGGGGAGGGTGTCGCTCGGCAGAGGTGAGGGTCCTGGGGGGGAGGGTCACTCGGCAGAGGAGCGGGTCCCAGGGGGGGTCACTTGGCAGAGGTGCCAGTCGGGGATGGAGGGGTTGTCACTCTGCAGAGGTGCGGGTCCCGGGGGGGGGGGTCACTCGGCAGAGGTGCCAGTCGGAGGGGTGGGGGGTTGTCACTCTGCAGAGGCGTGGGTCCCGGGGGGAGGGTCACTCGGCAGAGGCGCGGGTCTGGGGGGGATGTCACTCGGCAGAGGCGCGGGTCCCGGGGGGAGGGTCACTCGGCAGAGGCACAGGTCCCGGGGGGAGGGTCACTCGGCAGAGGGGCGGGTCCCGGGGGGGGTCACTTGGCAGAGGTGCCAGTCAGAGGGGGGGGTTGTCACTCTGCAGAGGCGCGGGTCCCGGGGGGAGGGTCAGTCTGCAGAGGCACGGGTCCGGGGGTGGGGGGTTGTCACTCGGCAGAGGCGCGGGTCCCGGGGGGAGGGTCACTCGGCAGAGGCGCGGGTCCCAGGGGGGAGGGTCACTCTGCAGAGGCGCAGGTCCCAGGGGGGAGGGTCACTCGGCAGAGGCGCGGGTCTGGGGGGGATGTCGCTCGGCAGAGGCGCAGGTCCCAGGGGGGAGGGTCACTCTGCAGAGGCGCAGGTCCCAGGGGGGAGGGTCACTCGGCAGAGGAGCGGGTCCCGGGGGGGGTCACTTGGCAGAGGCGCAGGTCCCAGGGGGGGGTTGTCACTCTGCAGAGGCGCGGGTCCGGGGGTGGGGGGTTGTCACTCGGCAGAGGCGTGGGTCTGGGGGGGGATGTCGCTCGGCAGAGGCGCAGGTCCCAGGGGGGAGGGTCACTCTGCAGAGGCGCAGGTCCCAGGGGGGAGGGTCACTCGGCAGAGGAGCGGGTCCCGGGGGGGGTCACTTGGCAGAGGTGCCAGTCAGAGGGGGGGGTTGTCACTCGGCAGAGGCGTGGCTCCGGGGGGGAGGGTGTCGCTCGGCAGAGGCGTGGGTCTGGGGGGAGATGTCACTCGGCAGAGGCACGGGTCCCAGGGGGGAGGGTCACTCGGCAGAGGAGCGGGTCCCGGGGGGGGTCACTTGGCAGAGGTGCCAGTCAGAGGGGGGGGTTGTCACTCTGCAGAGGCGTGGCTCCGGGGGGGAGGGTGTCGCTCGGCAGAGGAGCGGGTCCCGGGGGGGGGTCACTTGGCAGAGGTGCCAGTCAGAGGGGGGGGTTGTCACTCTGCAGAGGCGTGGCTCCGGGGGGGAGGGTGTCGCTCGGCAGAGGAGCGGGTCCCGGGGGGGGGTCACTTGGCAGAGGTGCCAGTCAGAGGGGGGGGTTGTCACTCTGCAGAGGCGCGGGTCCCGGGGGGAGGGTCACTCTGCAGAGGCGCGGGTCCGGGGGTGGGGGGTTGTCACTCGGCAGAGGCGTGGGTCTGGGGGGGGATGTCACTCGGCAGAGGCGTGGGTCTGGGGGGGGTTGTCACTCGGCAGAGGCACGGGTCCCAGGGGGGAGGGTCACTCGGCAGAGGAGCGGGTCCCGGGGGGGGTCACTTGGCAGAGGTGCCAGTCAGAGGGGGGGGTTGTCACTCTGCAGAGGCGTGGCTCCGGGGGGGAGGGTGTCGCTCGGCAGAGGCGCGGGTCCCGGGGGCGCTCACCTCGTCGATGTCGGCACAGTGGGTGCCGTTGCCCTGGAAGCCGGGCGGGCAGGGCCCGCAGCGGTAGCCGGGGTACTCGTACGTCTCCATGCAGTCCACCCCGCTGAAGCAGGGGCTGGGGCTGCAGCGGGAGCGCTGCTCGTGGAAGCCTGTGGGCAGAGCCGGGCAGGGCAGGTCAGCAGGCGGCCCAGTGCCAGGCAGGGCCCCAGCGGGCGCTAGCCAGCCTGCCACTCACCGCACACCTGGCACTCCATGATGGTGTTCCGGATCAGAGACATCTCCTTCACCTGCAGGGCAGCAGGGGCCAGGGTCAGAGCCAGGCCGGGCGCCGGGAGATGCTGCGCCCAGTCGGCCCTACCAGGCCCACCTTGGGGCACCAGAACCTTCCTCACCCCGGGAGGGGGGTCGGTATGTAGGGGGGGACATTCGGTGGCCGTGCCTGTGCCCTAACCCCTCCCCCCCAGCACGAGTGTATCTCGCGCCGGGCACCCAGCCGCCAGCGCCCCCCTGCCGCAGCGCCCAACGCTCACCTGCTCCCGGATGTCCTCGCGCAGCTCCCCCAGGACACGGTTGAAGAGGGTCAGCTGGGTCACCAGGGCCTTGGCCTGCTCCCCTGCCCACACACAAAGGACAAGGTCAGGTCCTGGCCCGAGCGCTGCCCCCTCACATCCCAGGGAAAGGGCTGATGCCATCAGCCAGCGCGAGCCGAGTCCACCAGGAACAAAGCCCGAGTCCCTCCGGGGCGCCTGGCTCTTGCCTGCATGCAGAGCCAGGCGAAACCCAGCCCACCTGGTCCAGCTAGTGCCCCTGCTGTCCCGCCCCACAATCACACATCAGGGCTGTGCCAGGCTGAGACCCCCACGCTCACTGCACGGGTGGCCGTTCGAGCCAACGCGCGGCTGCGCAAACAGTGAGCCCACGAGACACCCACACGACTCCCCCGCACTGCAGCCCTGCGGCCCCCCGCTGCCCAGAGCCCGGGGGGGGGGGCAAGCAGCCAGAACTCACCCAGGATGGAGCTGAGCACCCTGGTCACTGCAGGGGAAGAGACGGAGACGTTAGTCCGAACACCACAGTGCCTGCCAGCAAGTCCAGCCCCTGCCCTCACGGCAGGACCAAGCACCGTCTACACCATCCCTGACAGGTGTCTGTCCAATCTGCTCTTCAATATCTCCACAACCCCCCTAGGCAATTTATTCCAGTGTGTAACCACCCTGACAGGCAGGAAGTTTTTCCTAATGTCCAACCTCAACCTCCCTTGCTTCTTGTCCTGTCCTCAGAGGCCAAGGAGAACAATTTTTCTCCCTCCTCCCTGAGACACCCTTTTAGATACTTGAAAACCGCTGTCATGTCCCCTTTCAGTCTGCTCCTTTCCAAACTAAACAAGCCCAATTCTTTCCGTCTTCCCTCCTAGCTCATGTTCTCCAGACCTTTCATCATTCTTGTTGCTCTTCTCTGGACCTTCCCCAATTTCCCCACATCTTTCTTGCAATGTGGTGCCCAGAACTGGACACAATCCTCCAATGGAGGCCTAATCAGCGCAGAGCAGAGCGGAAGAATGACTCCTCGTGTCTTGCTCACAACTCTCCTGTTCATGCAGCCCAGAGTCATGTTTGCTGTTTTTGCAACAGTGTCACACTGTTGGCTCATATTTCGCTTGTGATCCACTCTGACCCTGTGACGGCGCGTCAGGGGCCCCCCGACCCTGCACCCCCCTCCTCAGCCAGATGTGATTCTGCCAGCCAGTAGAATAGAGAGGATTTATTGCTGCTCAGAGATACAGCACGGCCCGGGTTCGATGTGGACATTGGGGTAAGGGGCAGGCAGCCTTAGACCCCTTGGGGTAGGGGTCCACAGGCCCCTGAACCCCCTCAATTTAGTCCCGTCTCTCCATGTTTGCCCAGCCAACCTCCCAGGCCCTGCCCCCCAACCAGGTGGCTGTCTCAGCCTCCCTTCCTTTGTCTCTCCCTCTGGGAAGAGCCTTGTTATCTGCTCAGGCTGGGACTTAGGAGGCTGGGCCAATGCACATGTGGGTGAGTCAGTGGGACTCACACCTCACAGCGCAGCCAGATGGGGGCACCGGGTTACAGAGCAGACAGCCCCCCGCCCCCACTACGTCACAGACCCCTAGATCCCTTTCTGCAGGACTCCTTCCTAGACAGTCACTTCCTGTTCTGTGTGTGTGTGCGACTGAGTGTTCCTCCGAGTGGGGGACTTTGCGTCTGGCTGGAGGCCTCACACCCTCAGGAGATGGCTGCAGGGGGTGCCTGCCCCGGGGGCGGGGTGGAGAAGGGGGTTGTCACTCAGTGCTGGCACAGGAAGTGGCACCTTGCTAGCTGGGCTTGGCCTGGCAGACTCTCTCACCAACCCATGTGTCCCTGAGCGTGTAACCCCCCCCCGTATTCCCTACATAACACACATGTGGCTCACCGGCTTTCCACGTGTAACACGGATCCTGTCCATGCCACTGCAGTTAACCCTGTTCAGTGCATGACATGCATAAGCATATGTACCTGGGCCCCCTGTATGTGCCAGTGTGGTGCCCATGTTCAGTATGTAACACGTGTGTGTGAGCGCATGCCCCTGCTGGACGTGTAACATACATGTGTGTGGCCTGTGTGCATTTGTATGGTGCCCATGTTGCATGCATGACATACATGTGTATGACATGTCATACAGTGCATGACATACGTGTGTAGCCTATGTATGTCTGTGCAGTGCCCATGTTGGGTGCATGACATATGCGTGTGCATGTGTGCAGGACCCATGTTGGGTGCATGACGTATGCATGTGCAGCCCAAATGGTGCGTGCTGAAGTTACCTGCGTTCTGGATGGATTCATCCGCTTGGAAGGGACATTCACTCAGGGCCCCAACTCGGCTCATGGACCCTCCTAGAATCAGCTTCATTGACTCCACAAAGCCCTGCTCCACAAAGAGAACCCGGCTCAGGCCCGGGCCGCACTTCCGGAGCCTGGGGGGCAGGGAGGGACCCAGCCGCTGCCCGCTCGGGCTGCCCCCTTGCACTCACCTGCATGCGCTGATAGGCCTTCTGCCCGGTGCGCACCTCAGCCGTGTCCACCTCGGCCTGGGGCAGGACCGCCAGCTCGGGCAGCCCCATGCTGGAGTCCACCTGCTTGCAGTCCACGTAGAGCTCCATGGCCAGGGTGTCCCCACGCAGGCCGCTCAGCCGCACGATCACCGTGTGGCTGCGCCCGTCCGCCACGCCGGCGTGCTGCAGGCTGACCGAGTGCACCTTGCCGTCCTCCCGCGTGTAGCGCACCAGCACTGCGGAGCACGGGGGCGGGGCCGTGAGGGCATCGCCAGGCCAACGGCCCGTCCCCAGCGACGCTCAGGGCTCCCCACCAGCCCAGCTGTGCTGCTCCACCTGGGCCGGGAGCCTGCCTGGATCAGCAGCTCCCCGCGAGAACTGCCCCAGGCACCCCCTACCTTTGCTGGTTTTCCCAATGACCGAGGCCTCCAGCCACTTGGTGTTGTCCTTCTTGGAGTACAGGCCGAAGAGCAGCCCGCCCTGCTTGGGGGGCAGGCGGAAGGTGGACAGGAGGTAAACGTCGTCCACGGCCAGGAGCTGGGTCCGGATCTTCTCTGCCACGCTGGCCATCTGCCGGGCCTCGGTCACCGTCAGCAAGTCTAGGACTGCAGGGAGAGGAGAAGAGGCACCTACAGGCCCCGGGACCTGTCGCCCCCAGCCCTGCTTGGGGGGGGGGGGTGTTTCGGAGAGCCCCCGTGCCGGGGTGGGTTTCGGAGAGCTCCCGTGCCAGGAGCAGGCTGGCCAACGGGCCGCGCTGGACACGCTGCGAACACCAGATGCGGACGGATGCCAACACAGCAAACCCACTTTGCCCCCAGGGGGTGCCGGCGCAGCTGAGCCAGGCCCAGCTGAGCCCAGCCCAGAGGCTGCCGTCCCTGCCCTGGGGGGCTGGCGGCGTTTCCATTCTGCCTGAGCCAGGATCAGGGCCCCCAGGATCCCCCTCCTTGCCCCTGCCCACCTGCACTCACCGCTGTAGAGCCTGGAACCGCCCCCGGGGGCCCGGCATCCGCAGCACCGGTACGCGGAGGGAGAAACCCAGCCTAAGAGCGGAGCCCAAAGGCCTCGGGCACCAGAGCACGGAGCCCTGGACCTGGAGACAGCTGCAGCCCCACAGCAAGGCACAGGCTGGGTGCCGTGGGGCAGCACTCCCCACAAGGTGGCGCTCCGGCACTGCAAGCTGCCAGGCTAGGGCTGTCACCACCAGACCAGGACCAGCCGCTCCCCCGGAAAACAGCAGGGTCCGCTCCCGGGAGCCCCGGCAAACAGGCCCTGCCCCAGGGAGGTCAAACTCCAGAGAGGCAATGGGGCACGTGGGGGGGTTACCTTTGCCTGTGGTGTCTCCGGCAGCCAGGCACCCACCTGGCTGGACCAGCTCCCCCCGCTCCGGAGCCAGCCCCCCAGGCTGCGACGGGCTCTTCCAAAGAGCCTGGCGCTCTAGAGTTCAGCTCCTGTCCCTGCTACTGGCTCCCTCACGCCCCCTCTCCTGTGAACGGGGGATGGTGACACCTGCCCGCGGCCCGCCAGGGCGAGGGTCGCCCGTTCCGGTGGGGAAAGCCAGCTGCCGAGGGGAATGGGTGCCGAACACAGGGGGCCTTCGCCCCCCACTGACATTCAGCTACCTCCGGGGTGGGCCCTGGCAGCTGCGCAACACCCCGGCACCCTGGAACCCCCCCCCCAGACTCTCTCAGAGCGGGCATGGGGTACAGGCTCCCCAGCGCACACTAAGATGCCGCGGTAAGCCAGGGCGGCAGGGAGCAGCTTGCGCCCCGATGAATTTCCCTGCATTAGGTGAGCGCTGCCAGCAGCCCCTCAAATCCAGCCCCGCACTCGGGGTCACCAACAAAGCTGGGGCCTGGGGCCAGCTTTCCGACGTGAGTCTGACGCAGCCCTTCCCCCGGCACTTCTAGCCCCTCAGACCCTTTGAGCCCCGGCAACCCTCTGGGTTCCCCCTGACCCCCAAGCACCCTGAACGCGACCTGTCCTCACAGCAGTGTTCCCTGTAACCTGGGCGCTTGGGCGGCCACCCGGGAGAGATTCAGGTGCCGCCCAGCTGGTTGGCAGAGCACCCACGGCTGCCCAGAGCCAGCCGCGTGGGTTTCTCTTGGTGGTGCACATCAGCGCATGGCCTGGTGCGCATAACAAAATGTATTCCGCACGTGGACGGTGGCGGGGGGAGTGAAGAGGGAACATTGCCTGACAGCACCTCTGACATGGGCTGCTCCCGGCCCTGCCGTGCGCTGGAGGCAGGCTGAATGTTTCCATTGCTAGGTTTGTGTGCAGCCTTGGCCTGCTCCGCCACCACCAGTCCCTGCAGAGCTCTGTGGCCAACACCCCGTCCTGGCTGGCCCCCAGGCCCTCCAGCAGCCCCGCTCGGCGGCGGCTCTGTGGTTTCCCAGGCGCGGGGGAAGAATGTCCTTCTGTCCTGCAGCACAGAGCCCCAGACACTTGTAACTGGCCACAGCGCCCAGCGCCAGACCTCCCAAGGAGGCCAGGTCCCAGCCGGCTCGCAAGCCCCGGGGAAGCCGCTCCGGGCCAGGCTGCGGCCAGAGCTGCCCCGACTGAGGAAGAAGGGTCCGGGCGCACTGGCCAGTCGCGCTGCACAGCTGGAAGCCAGGAGCGGCAGTGGGGCCCCTGGGAAGGGGGGGCCAGAGGAGAGGCCGGGTGGGGTGCAGGGCAACATGCTGCTGGAATCTGCCCTTTCCCCGTCCCTGGCACCCCAAATCCCAGCCAGTCCCACGGCCCCCTACGCGCCCACCCCGCATTTCCAAACCCCCCCGCCGCACCCCCCAGAAAGCGCCACCAGCCCAGCTCCTCCCTGCGCCCACGTCCCCTCGACGCAGCATCCCGGCCGGCAGGTCAGGGCCCACGGCGTCCCCGGGCGAAGGGCGCAGAGCGCAGCGCCTCCCGGCGCAGCCCAACGCAGCGCGGCAGGGCGCCTGTGCCGGCTCGGGCTCCCGGCGCGCCGCCGGGCTGCGCCCCCGCTCACCTTGCAGCTCCTGCCGGGCGCAGCCGGCCGCGCCGATGGCCAGCAGCGCCAGCAGCCCGCGCAGCGCCGCGCTCTCCATGCTGCTCCCAGCCTGCGCGCCGGACCGAGCGCCGCGGCCGGGGGCGGGAACAAAGCGCGTCACTCAGGGCGCTGCTCGCGGGGACCGGGGCAGGCGGCCCGGCCTCCAGGCTTGAACCGCCGCCAGGCAGCTGGCGCGCAGGGCTGGGCCGCGGGAAGCCGCGCAGGGGTGCGCGCTGGGGAGTCTGCCGGGGGCACAAGGGGCTGCCGGGTCACGGCTGGGGCATTTGGACCGCGCCCGGTTTGGGGTGCGCCGAATCTCTGCTGGGACACAGGGGCCCCCTGGTTCTGCACTGTGCTGGGTCTGGGGCGCACTGCCTGCCTTGCCAGGTCTCTGCGGGGGGACTCCAGGGTGCGCTGGCTCGGGTTGTGCCAGGTCTCTGCTCGGGCACACTGGCTCTGGCCCATGCCAGATCTCTGCTGGGACACCGGGGCCCCCTGGTTCTGCACTGTGCTGGGTCTGGGGTGCACTGGCTCTGGGCCGTGCCAGGTCTCTGCTCGGGCACGCTGGCTCGGGCTGTGCCAGGTCTCTGCTGGGACACCGGGGCCGCCTGGTTCTGCACTGTCCTGGGTCTGGGGTGCACTGGCTCTGGGCTGTGCCAGGTCTCTGCTCGGGCACACTGGCTCTGGCCCATGCCAGATCTCTGCTGGGACACCGGGGCCCCCTGGTTCTGCACTGTCCTGGGTCTGGGGTGCACTGGCTCTGGGCCATGCCAGGTCTCTGCTCGGGCACGCTGGCTCGGGCTGTGCCAGGTCTCTGCTGGGACACCGGGGCCCCCTGGTTCTGCACTGTCCTGGGTCTGGGGTGCACTGGCTCTGGGCCGTGCCAGGTCTCTGCTCGGGCACACTGGCTCGGGCTGTGCCAGGTCTCTGCTGGGACACCGGGGCCCCCTGGTTCTGCACTGTGCTGGGTCTGGGGTGCACTGGCTCTGGGCCGTGCCAGGTCTCTGCTCGGGCACGCTGGCTCGGGCTGTGCCAGGTCTCTGCTGGGACACCGGGGCCCCCTGGTTCTGCACTGTGCTGGGTCTGGGGCGCACTGCCTGCCTTGCCAGGTCTCTGCGCGGGGACTCCAGGGTGCGCTGGCTCGGGTTGTGCCAGGTCTCTGCTCGGGCACACTGGCTCTGGCCCATGCCAGATCTCTGCTGGGACACCGGGGCCCCCTGGTTCTGCACTGTGCTGGGTCTGGGGTGCACTGGCTCTGGGCCGTGCCAGGTCTCTGCTCGGGCACACTGGCTCGGGCTGTGCCAGGTCTCTGCTGGGACACCGGGTCCGCCTGGTTCTGCACTGTCCTGGGTCTGGGGTGCACTGGCTCTGGGCCGTGCCAGGTCTCTGCTGGGACACCGGGGCCCCCTGGTTCTGCACTGTGCTGGGTCTGGGGTGCACTGGCTCTGGGCCGTGCCAGGTCTCTGCTCGGGCACGCTGGCTCGGGCTGTGCCAGGTCTCTGCTGGGACACCGGGGCCCCCTGGTTCTGCACTGTCCTGGGTCTGGGGTGCACTGGCTCTGGGCCATGCCAGGTCTCTGCTCGGGCACGCTGGCTCGGGCTGTGCCAAGTCTCTGCTGGGACACCGGGGCCCCCTGGTTCTGCACTGTCCTGGGTCTGGGGTGCACTGGCTCTGGGCTGTGCCAGGTCTCTGCTCGGGCACACTGGCTCGGGCTGTGCCAGGTCTCTGCTGGGACACCGGGGCCCCCTGGTTCTGCACTGTGCTGGGTCTGGGGTGCACTGGCTCTGGGCCGTGCCAGGTCTCTGCTCGGGCACGCTGGCTCGGGCTGTGCCAGGTCTCTGCTGGGACACCGGGGCCCCCTGGTTCTGCACTGTCCTGGGTCTGGGGTGCACTGGCTCTGGGCCGTGCCAGGTCTCTGCTCGGGCACGCTGGCTCGGGCTGTGCCAGGTCTCTGCTGGGACACCGGGGCCCCCTGGTTCTGCACTGTCCTGGGTCTGGGGTGCACTGGCTCTGGGCTGTGCCAGGTCTCTGCTCGGGCACGCTGGCTCGGGCTGTGCCAGGTCTCTGCTGGGACACCGGGGCCCCCTGGTTCTGCACTGTGCTGGGTCTGGGGTGCACTGGCTCTGGGCCGTGCCAGGTCTCTGCTCGGGCACGCTGGCTCGGGCTGTGCCAGGTCTCTGCTGGGACACCGGGGCCCCCTGGTTCTGCACTGTGCTGGGTCTGGGGCGCACTGCCTGCCTTGCCAGGTCTCTGCGGGGGGACTCCAGGGTGCGCTGGCTCGGGTTGTGCCAGGTCTCTGCTCGGGCACACTGGCTCTGGCCCATGCCAGATCTCTGCTGGGACACCGGGGCCCCCTGGTTCTGCACTGTGCTGGGTCTGGGGTGCACTGGCTCTGGGCCGTGCCAGGTCTCTGCTCGGGCACACTGGCTCGGGCTGTGCCAGGTCTCTGCTGGGACACCAGGGCCCCCTGGTTCTGCACTGTCCTGGGTCTGGGGTGCACTGGCTCTGGGCCGTGCCAGGTCTCTGCTCGGGCACGCTGGCTCGGGCTGTGCCAGGTCTTTGCTGGGACACCGGGGCCCCCTGGTTCTGCACTGTGCTGGGTCTGGGGTGCACTGGCTCTGGGCCGTGCCAGGTCTCTGCTCGGGCACGCTGGCTCGGGCTGTGCCAGGTCTCTGCTGGGACACCGGGGCCGCCTGGTTCTGCACTGTCCTGGGTCTGGGGTGCACTGGCTCTGGGCCGTGCCAGGTCTCTGCGGGGGCACCCAGGGCACACTGGGTCTGGGCTGTGCTGGCTCTGGGGCACTCCAGGTCTCTGCTGATGGCACCCGGGGCTGTGCTGGCTGGGGCGTGCTAGGTCTGGGGTGCGCCCGGGGGCTGCAGTAAACTGGGGCACGCTGGGTCTTCGGATGGAGACTTGAGGTGCTCCGGCCTCTGCCGGAGGCGGGGGTCAGGCCCCAGAGAGGCACATCACCGAGCACTGGCCGGGCTGTCCCTCCACCTCTCCCTGCCCAGGCAGCCAGTCAGTCCCCTGGCCTGCCAGGGAAGGGGTTGGAGGCTGGGGCAGGCTGTAAATCATCCTTCCGCCTGCAGGGTCCTCAGAGAACGGTGCTGAGCCCTTTCCCCCGGAGGGCAGAGGAGACGACTCCCAGCCAGCACCCCTGGCTGTCCAATGCCCGGCCTCCCGGGGGCTCTGACTAGCCAGGCAGGCCAGCCCGCTGCCCCTGGCCACCTTCCCCTCCGGCCCAGCTCCTCACTCACAGCAGTTAAACCCACACCCTGGCCTGGAGCCTGCTGGAAGGCCCAGGGTCACAGGGAGGGTCAGGCCGTCTGGAGCCAGCCCTGGTGCACATGCGTGTGTCCGTGCATGCAGGGGGCGCAGCCCGGCCCAGCCCCCAGCAGGAGATGGGAACTTCAGGCTCGTCCAGCTCCCTCCACCTGAGATGCCAGAAATGGGCCCAGAGCTACTGTGGGCTGGAAAGCTGAGTGCCCCATGTGTGACACCTGTGCTGCCCCGTGCACAAGCAGCTGTGCACAAGGCTTTGCATGAGCACTCCAGCAGAAGTTGCCTGAAGGGAGCATGTAGGGTATGGCCCATGAGACCCATCCCCCCAGTCGACTTGACACCACCCATCCAGGGCCCCCTCCCCCCCACCCCGAAGACAGGACAACCTGCACTTCTGTGTGAGGACCTCTCCTGCCTGGGTCTGCAGGTGTCCCAGGGCACCAGCCCTTTCAGGAGCGGAGACTGGAGCGGGAAGATCCGGGGCAGCTGGCCAGGCCATGGGGAAGAAGGGGTCAGGCAGCTAGGGGAGGAAACAGCTCTGTTAGATTTGGGGGGGTATTGCACTCCAGGGAAGGCAGCAGAAACCAGAGCCCCCATGAGCAGATGACAGAGGACAAAGGAGAGAAAAGGGGAGGTGTGTGACTGGGCAGCTCCAGAGCCTGGAGGGTCACCCCCTATCTCCTCAGGGCCTGCCGGAGACAGGGGGTGTCACAGATTGGGGGGGAGTCCCCAGGTCCTGCACCCCCCACCTGCAGCCTGATGGGACTCTCAGGTGGCAGGTAGAAGAGAAGGTTTATTGGTTCATGGGGACACAGCGTAGCACAGACTTGTTGTTACAGGAACCGGGAGCAGCCAGTACAACCCACGTTGGGGATAGGGGGCCCCAGAGCCCTGGCCCCCCAACCTGGCTAGACTCCCCCCTCACAAAACTAGCCGAAAAACCAAATTCATGCACCCAGCAACCCAGCCCTCCAGGCAGCCCACCCGCTTTGTTCAGACTCCTGGGCAAAGTGTCACCTGGTTGCTCCCCCGACCCAGGCTCAGGTTACTGGACAGCCCAAGCTATTGCTGTGGACATGCTAAGATGGGGCAGCCTCCCCTCAGTGAGAGCCACCCCCCACATTCCCATCCCCAGCCAGGTACCAGTGCAGTGCCCAGAGAAACTGAGGCACACCCGGGGTTACAACAGATCAGCACAGGGCCGTAGGAATCTCATACAACATAAATCAAACAGTGACTACAGCCCCACTGTCTCACGGGGGGTCACCCCCATTGCCCCAGGGCCTGCCAGAGATGGGGGGGCAGGCAGGGCCAGGGCAGTGCACAGCGAGGGTCGTGGCATGAGGCCAGGCTACTGATCCACGTGCCCCAGGGCCCAGCGGTGGCCAATGAAGACGCCTGTGCTGGGGATTGTCCATGCCCTCCCCTGGCCAAGCTGCCTGCCATGACCTGGGTCCTTCCCGGGGAGGCCCCAGGTGGTCCCTGCAGTGGGGGCGGGTGGAGGTTTGCAGGACCCGGACTCTGCAAAGGCGGGTGATTTCCAGAGCATTACGGTTCCTGCTCTTGCCCCAGTGGCTTGGCACGCCCCGTCCCCGAGGGACAGGGCTTGGTCCTCCCTCAGATGTCCCATCCCCTCCACAGGGACATGCCCTGCAGCTCCTGTCCCTTGCCCCAAACCCTGCCCTGCCCGGCTAGGGGTTGCTCTGTGGGGCTGGGCCCTGGCAGGGGGAGCGGTGGCTCTCGGTGCCCAACTGTCAGCGGGCAGGGTGTGTTCCCCAGCTGTTGGGATGCCTCCGTCTCTGACGGGGCCCCATGGGACGCCAGGACTCCCTGGCAAATTCACGCAGCTGGCTGGGAAAGTGGTTCCTGAGCCGGGGCCAAGCCCCAGCCGTGTTTACTCTTTGTTTCCACTGCCGTCATAACAACCCATGAGCCGTGCTCAGGTGGGCTTCCCGCCGCTCGCCGCCAGGTGGGCCCGCGGCCCGCCCAATCCACCGCCGCCAGGGACCCCCCCCCCCGTGCCCCGGGTCTCCGCCGCGGCAGGGGGGCCGGAATTCCTGCTGGAGGCTCCGAAATGACAGAGAGCAGAGATTTTTCCACCCTCGCGCTGCGCGTCGGCAGCTCCCCCGCCCCTGTTTTCTTTCCATGGCAACGTGCGCTCTGGAACGCAGGCTGCACGCGGCTGGGTGGGTCCGGAGCCAAGCATCACGACCTCCCGAAAACATGCAGCGGCTGGACACCCAGTCGGGAGGGGGCGGCTTACAGAGTGTTAAGTGCCTCTCTGCCTGCCCCTCCCTCCTCGCTAAGAACAGGGGGGCCCAGACACGCAGGGGCTAGCGCCAGCAAAAGCATGACAGAACTACAACTAAGTCTGGGTGTGCTTCCCAGGTGAGAGCCTGCCCAGGCAGCTGCTTCTCCAGAGGCCCCACCCGCGCTGGGAAAAGAGGGTATGTCTATCCGGCTGCGCTCTTTCCAAAATAACACAGAGCGCAGTGACGCAGCCGGCCGGCGAGCGGGAGGACGTCTTACTCTGACTCCCATAACCCGTGTGTCATGAGGAAAGGCGGGGGAGGAGCCGTTCCTTCGACCCCCTGCTGCGGAGACGGCGCCCGAAGCCGAGTAACGCTGTTTCGACTTCAGCTACACAATTGACGGCGCGGAAGTTGCCTCGTTTCATTCGACTTTTGCCCTGCCATGTAGACGGGCCCGGAGAGACAAGGAGCGCGCTGGATGAACATAAGAACAAACGGCCACAATGGCTCAGCTCAAAGGTCCATCCAGCCCAATGTCCTGCCTGCCAACAGCAGCCAATGCCAGGTGCCCCAGAGGGAACACAACAGGGAATCTTCACATGATCCCTCCCCTGTTGCCCATGCCCAGCCAGAGGCTAGAGGCACCGTTCCTACCCATTCTAGCTAATAGCCCTTGATGGACTGAACCTCCATGAATCTAGCTCTTTTTGAGCCCTGTTCAAGTCCTGGTCTTCACCTCATCCTCTGGCGAGGAGTTCCACAGGTTGACTGTGCACTGAGTGAAGAAAAACTTCCTTTGGTTTGTTTTAAACCTGGGAAGAGCAGGCCAGAGGGTTGTGTCACCCCACAGCTGCTATGCCAGGGGAGGGGAGACCAAAGTGAATAACCGGCCCATTGTCAACCCTGCAACACAGATAGCCCCAGGGAGGCCCTGAATGGGGACAGCTTCCCTCCTGGGCAGCTGCGGCCCGCACTGCCTGAGCGGGGTGAGGCTGCTTGTCCTGGGAAGGCAGGGGAGCTACGTGGGAGACCCAGCACTGCCTCTGTCTTCTGTGGGCCTCAAGGGGGAGGCATCAACTTTTCAATGCCCCCGCGGCAGGCTGGGATGGCTCCCCTGTGAACGCACCGGCCCTGGCCCGGTGTGCACAGCAGAGCAGCGGCCAAAGGACCGAGGGACGGGCCAGGGAGGAGAGAGGTTTCCGGCTGGGCTTGAGATGAGCAGGAAAAGCTGCAGAGGGTGGCTCTGAGCCTACAGAACTGCTCTCAGGGGCGATCCGAGGCCTCGATCTGCTGCCAAGTGAGCGGGGCGAGAGAGCCATGTGATGTCCCTGGGATGGGGGACTCCCCCCCCCAGTGCCTCCCAGCTCCATGGGAGTCATGCCCGCAGTGTTCCTCCCACCAGGCGATGAGCGCGCGGTAAACCTGTGACGCAGCAAGAGCAGCCTGCAAAGCGTCCGTCCCAAAGCTGGGCCCCGGCCCCGGCCCTCCCAAAGCTGCAGCGCTTGCTGCTAAACTAGGGATCTATATATCACTCAGGACGAGGGGGGAGGCGGGCCCCTCCCCGTCCAGGTGCCGCGACCCCCAATCCAGAGAGCTGGGGCCATTCGGGGCCTCCCCTGGCGGAGAACAAGGGAGTCAGGTCAGTCCAGCACCCCAAGCACAGACCCGCCCCCCCCGCCCGATGGCATGTCCCAGCATGCATCTCTGCCCCCTGTGTCCCAGCAGCCCCTGCTGGGGGGCTATAAACCCTCCGGAGCCACCACAGCCCTGCCTGAGCTGAGGATCATCATCACTGTGTCATGCGGGGAGGTGGGGGAAACTGAGGAAGGGACCAGCCCCACTCCCCCAGAGGAGGGGGCGATTTCTATGGCACAAGGTCACGCAGGAAATTGCCAAGAGCAAAAGCAGCTCTTTAGCCAACCCCCAACCAGCTACCCTGCAAAATCCGCCCCCCGCCCCCCACTCTGAGCAGCCACCCCACTCAGGGTGGGGGCAGCCTTGTGACGTGGGGTCTAAGCGAAGTCCTTCCAGCCCCCTTACAATCCGAGTCCAAGCGAAGCTTCTACCGAAACCCCCTGGCACTTGCAACGCTGAGAAGGATGGGCTCCGGGGGAGATGCAGGCCCTTTGGGCACAGGGCACTGGAAGAGCTGTGGGGCCAGCCAGCCAAGAGACAGGAGCAGCCTCGGCAGGGAGGTTGCAGGGGACAGGGAAGGTTCCAGGGTGTCAGGCTTCAGGGTATTGGGACCCTGGGGTGGGGGTTGGTTCGGGGGGTCTGGCCATGGGAGAGCTGGGTCACTGGGACACGGAGGTTTTTGGTGCAGGTGGTGCAGGGGCATGGGAAGGTCTGGTTATGTGGCCAGGGAGGCTAATGTATGGGGAGGTCATGAAATTAGGGCGTGGGGCACATAGGAGTTGGCACAGGGGGATGGAGTATTGAGGCTCAGGGGGTACAGGGACACAGAGGCATGGGGCCCAGGTAGATCAGGGTATGGGGGTACAGGGAAACAGAGGCAAGGGACCTGGGCAGATCAGGGTATGGGGGTACAGGGGCACAGAGGCATAGGGCCGGGGGGATCGGAGTATGGGGGTGTAGGGGCACAGAGGCATGGGGCCCAGGCAGATCAGGGTATGGGGGTACAGGGGCACAGATGGATGGGCATGGGGAGATGGAGATGTAGGGGCACAGAGGCATGGGGCCTGGGGGGATGAGGGATGGGGGTACAGGGGCACAGAGGCATGGGGCCCAGGCAGATCAGGGTATGGGGGTACAGGGGCACAGATGGATGGGCATGGGGAGATGGGGATGTAGGGGCACAGAGGCATGGGGCCTGGGGGGATGAGGGATGGGGGTACAGGGGCACAGAGGCATGGGGCCCGGGGGGATGAGGGATGGGGATGTAGGGCACAGAGGTGTGGGGGCTGGAGGGATCAGTGTATGAGGGGCCAGGTATGGGTGCACAGGGCGTTGGAAGAGGGGACCCAGGGAGTCAGGGAATGGGGGCGCAGGGGTCGGCGGAGGGGGACTGTGGCTGGGGAGGAGGGTGAGGTGTTACGAGGGGCAGTGGCTGCGGGGCTGGGGTGCGGGGTCCGGGGGCAGGGAGGGTGATGCCCAGGGGGCAGGATATGGGGGTGCAGGGGCAGGAGGGGGCGGAGTGCAGGGAGGGGGCACAGGGGGGTGGGAAGGGGTGTCAGTGGCTGGAGGGAACCCTGGGGGTGGGGGACGGTTATTGGGGGGCGGGGCCGGCCGCAGGGAGGCGGGGCGATGTGAAAGGGGCGGGGCCTTGCGTCGGGGGGCGTGGCCGGCCGCAGGGAGGAGCCGAGCGGTTCCGGGGCGGCGGGAAGATGGCGGCGCCCATGGAGCTGTTCTGCTGGGCCGGGGGCTGGGGGCTGCCCTCGGTGGACCCGGGCTGCCTGGCCGTGCTGGTGAGCGCCGGGCGGGGGGGCAGGACCGGTACTCTGGAGGGGGCAGGCGGGGGCCAAGCGGGGGGGGGCAGGATTGGCACCCTGGGGGGTTAAGCGGGGGGGGGACAGGACTGGCACCCTGGGGGGTTAAGCGGGGGGGGACAGGACTGGCACCCTGGGGGGTTAAGCGGGGGGGGACAGGACTGGCACCCTGGGGGGTTAAGCGGGGGGGGGGCAGGACTGGCACTCTGGGGGGCAGGCGGGGGGGCAGGTGCAGGACCGGCACCCTGGAGGGGGCAGGCGGGGGGGGGCTGGACTGGCACCCTGCGGGGGTTAAGCGGGGGGGGACAGGACTGGCACCCTGCGGGGGTTAAGCGGGGGGGGACAGGACTGGCACCCTGGGGGGTTAAGCGGGGGGGGGGCAGGACTGGCACTCTGGGGGGCAGGCGGGGGGGCAGGTGCAGGACCGGCACCCTGGAGGGGGCAGGCGGGGGGGGGCTGGACTGGCACCCTGCGGGGGTTAAGCGGGGGGGGACAGGACTGGCACTCTGGGGGGCAGGCGGGGGGGCAGGTGCAGGACCGGCACCCTGGAGGGGGCAGGCGGGGGGGGGCCGGACTGGCACCCTGGGGGAGTTAAGCGAGGGGGGGGGCAGGACCGGCACCCTGGGGGGGGCCGCAGCTGCATGGCGGGACCCCGGTTTGCCCCTTGACTCCTGGCCCAGGCCCAGGCTCACGTGCCGAGCCGCCTGAGCTGCCCGCAGCGGGTTTGGCCGGTGCTTGGCCCACCAAGAACCTGGCACCCAGCTCTGGGCCAAGGTGCCGCCCTTGTCTCTGCTCGGGCCTGGGGCTCTCCGGCCACGTGCTAACCGGGCACAGGTGTCCCCTGGTCACCTTCCGCCTCGGCCCCACGTGTGAGACCAGGCTTCGGCCCCCCAGCTTGCAGGTGGGTGTGACCCCGGCCTCCCCCTCTGGCCGGTGAGGCTGCTCTCTGCTGGCTGTGGGGTACGGTGGAGCCGTTCCAGCCTGACAGCCTGGCTCCCGGCTGACCGAGCAGCCCGACGGCACCGCAGGCGTCATTCTCCCATGCTGAGCCACGCATGGGGAAACTGTCCAACCAGCTTCCCTATGAGCCTGCCCTCCCCTTCTCTTCCAGGCCTACGCCCGCTTCACTGGTGCACCGCTCAAAGTTCACAAGGTCACTAACCCGTGGCGGAGTCCCTCAGGTACAGGGCCGGCGAGAACGGGTGAGGGATAGAAAGAAACCAGTGGCACCCGCTGGTCCTAGAAAGGATTCCCTGGAAGATGGGCGCTTGTGCGGCCGCCCAAGAGAGATTCCCATGTTGCCCAGTGGTTTAGCAGAGTGCCCGCCGCTAGGTTTTTTCTGTCTATTGGTGGTGCACATTTGCATGTGCCTCAGTGCACATAACACAATTTATTCTGCACACCGGTGGCAAAATTCCGCACCCAGATGGAAAAAGATTAGAAGGAACGTTGGTCCTTGCTTCCCCGGAGCCAGCTCGGCTGCACTGCCCTAAGCAAAGCTTTGCACTGCATGTCCGCCGCTCCTCTCTCCTGCCTTCGCCGCCCTAACTCTGGGGGGGGTACGCTCCCTGTCAGAGCAGCCCAGGGCCCGTGCCAGCGCTGACGGCTCTGCGGCCTGCTGCGCCGACATGGCATTGGTTCCTTGTCAGTCCTGTCGGCCGCGCCTCCCCTGGAGACTCCCCAGCGGGGCGAGCCAGGTGGAAAGGCCCAATGCAGCGAGTGCACCAGCCCAGAGCTGTCCGTGTGCACAATCCCTTCCACCCCGGAGAAGTCTCTTTGGCCGTTCAATACCAACCCAGTCCAGGCTTCCCAAAGGAAGTCGCTGCGTGGGCGGAGCCCAAACAGGGAAATGCCGAGTGCCCCGGGGCCCATGGAAACAAGGGTCTCTTGCAACTCCCGGGCGATGCCGGGGCCCCGTTGGGGCTGCTCGCGCTGTGCAGGAGGTCTGCGTGGGGGCGGCTCTGGGTGGGTCCCCCCCTGTATTCCCTGTGGGTCCCCCCCTGTATTCCCTGCTCTGCTTCCAGGGTGTTTGCCAGCTCTGAAGACGAAGGAGGATGGTGTCCTCTCCCAGGTGCCCCAGATCCTCACTCACCTCAGGAAACAGGTATGGGACGGGGCCGCTGGCTCCTTGCGCTCTGTGTCAGGCGCGGGCTTGCTGCAGTGGGTGGGGAGCCGAGGCGCGGGCGGGCGGGGGCAATCCCGTGGAGGAGGTCTGCAAAACAGAAGCCTTACGTTTGGCAGCTAAGTCTGAGGCAGGGAGGCAAACGTGCAGCCAGGGACACGGTTAACCCTCTCGGTTATTACCCCCCCCCCCCCCACTGCTTCTTTATCCAGAGGCAGGAACTGCATGTGGGGAGCTCCCAGGGAGCCTCCTGCCCCCCTCCCTGCTGCCTCCCACAGGGGGTGGGAGCTTGTGCTCCCAGGGAGCTGACTTAAAAGCTGTCTCCCCCTTCCCCCGACTGTAAACGCATTTAACATCCCTCGCCTGCAGCAACATCTGCCCGGCCCTGCGACCCGCGAGTCTGGACGAAGGGGTGAGAACTGCCCAAGCCCTGCTCAGCTCCCCGGATCCTCACCCCGTCCCCGGAGCCGCATGGCTATGCTGGCCCAGGCACGAGAGGGCCCCTGTGTGGCCACGCAGGAGAGGGTGGGAGTCCCTGTTGCAGAAACCCCCCGTCCGTGTGCCAGGTCCCCCCTTCCCAGGTGCTCTGAGGCTGGAACTTGTGCCCATTCAGCTGCTCCCGGGTACATCGGGTGCCAGCCTCGTGGATGGCTGGCCTGGGGCTGGCAAGCCTGCGTGCTTCCTTAGAGGCCTGAGGGAGGCGTCAGTCCAGGGCCTCTCAGGCACCAGGGTGTGGGCCAGCCACGCTGCTCTGGGCTGCTGCTGGCTCTGCTGGAAACAGGCCTGCCCAGTGCCAGCTTTCCGTGGAAAGTCGGGAGCCACACCCCTTCGCCACTCGCCCCCGCTGCCCCAGACGGCCCCCGCCGCTGCCAGCGTGTTCCGAAACGGGACGGGCGCCCAGCCAGGTTCAATACCCCAGGCCACGCTCGTTCCGGGGCTGGCCCGAGCCTCCCCTTGAGAGCTGTACGGAGGACAGGCGGCCTGTGTGCTGTGCTCCTGTCCATACATTCCCCCCCGCACCACCTAGCCTGTGCTTCCTGGGGCACCTCTGGGGGTCTAGGCCAAGGGGAACCGGGTTCAGCTGGGGGCTGCAGGGGACACGTCCCCTTGAAGCCCCTGGAGTCGGCCATTTCTGGTCTGTCCCTCTGCAGAGATACAACGCTGACTACGACCTCTCGGGGAGACAAGGGGCGGACACGCTGGCCTTCGTGTCTCTGCTGGAGGAGAAGCTGCTGCCTGCGCTGGTGAGCGGGATTCGGAGGCGCTCCGGTTCCAGCCCCGCGGGAGGGTCCCTCCAGGAGCGGCTGAGGCACGTTGGTGGGTCCCAGACCCGCCAGGCAGAAGCTCAGGGTTGGGATTAGGGTGCAGCGGCAGAGCTGGGGGGGGCTGGGTGTTTCCTAGGGCACTGAGGCAACTAGTCGACAATCTAATAAGCAAAATCTCGGATCGTCAGCTAGTCCTTCGACTAGTCCCTTCCATCGCCACCCTCTTGCTGCTTCTCTGAGGCAGCGGCGGGGGGAGCAGGAGCTGGTGCTGGGGGGAGCCGGCTTAAAAGCTGGTTCCCCCAGCACCATCTCCGCGGGGTCAGGGGAGGCCAGGGGGGTAGCAGGGACCGGACGCAGGCCAGGAATCGGCTGATTCCTGGCTGGCGCCTGGCCCCAGACACTGCGCCTCTGCTGTTTCAGTGCATTAAGAGCCTGTCAACTCTCAATACGTTTAAAAGGCAGAGCCGCGGCGGGGTTAGCGCCTGGGGCTGGGAGCTGACCCCGCTGCGGCTCCCCCGTTTCCCCCGCTTATCGACGAGTCGATGGAACTTCCGTTGACTCGCCAATTAGTTGATTAAATGAAACATAACATCCCTAGCGCTGCCAGGGCTGGGTTTGGGGCCCGGTAGCCATCAGCGCCCCCCGTCTCTGGGGAGCGGGGTTCAGCCGCACAGCGCGTGGCCCTGGCGCAGCCCGTGGCGCGCTCGGCGTGAGGGGAACGCCGCCGCCCTGCGTTGGCTCGGGTGGGTCACCGCTGTCCCTGTGCTGCAGGTTCACACCTTCTGGGTGGACGCCAAGAACTACGTGGAGCACACGCGGAAGTGGTACGCGGAAGCCATGCCCTTCCCGCTCAACTTCTTCCTGCCCGGCCGCATGCACAAGCAGCACGCCGAGCGGCTGCAGCTGGTGTGGGGGGCCGGCTGGCCGGACGACGAGGAGGAGCTGGAGAAGGAAGTGAGTGGGCCGGTGGAGTCGTGAGCTGGGCCGGGGCTGGGGGGGGCGGGGGAATCCCTGCACAGGCACCCAGCGTCCTGCGGTCCTTGCCACTCTGTGTCTGTCTCCGTGGGGCAGCGGGGGAGGGCAGGCTGGGCTCTGGCAGGAATCCATCACCCTGCCCCTGATGGAAGGCCGAGGGCGGGGGGGAGAGGGCCAGCTGCGCAGCTCCTGGTGCGGCGGGGAGGAGCGGGGTAGACCAAACCAGCTCCCGGGGGGTAGGTGGCACCGGAAGGCTCAGTCCCTGTGCTGAGTTGAACGCTTTTGTCTGTGCAAGTTAGGCTGGTCCCGCCAGGACCACTCAGCCAGCGGGCTGCCCTGGGGAAGGACGCCGGTCTCTCTCTTGGCTGGGGAGAGCTCGGTCCCGAGACGGGGTGTCCCCCGGGGAGCTGGCTCTAAGGGGATGTGTCTACGGGGCCGCTTCTTGCCCATAGATGTACCGCGAAGCCCAGGAGTGCCTCTCGCTCCTGTCTCAGCGCCTCGGGACCCAGAAGTTCTTCTTCGGAGACTCGTAAGTGGCTCTGGGGAGGGGCGGGGGGGTGTCCCGGGCCTCCGTGCCACTGACACGGGTCCTGGAGAGAAACCGGGGGGGCCGAGGGCTGGGCGGGTGCTGTCGTTAATGGACGGCCGGCCCTGGGGAGGGGAAAGTGACTTGCGGCCCATTAGGCTCCATCCGTTCCCACGGCTGTCCCGGCAGTTCCCTGTCCGCTCCCGGAAGAGCGCCAGCTGGGACCAGATGTTCCAGCACTTTGGCCGCGGCTGCGGGAGCCGGCCTGGCCCATTAGACAGCTGCCTTGTCGGCTTCGCCTTTAATGGGTCCGTAATTTATAGCGCTGAACACGGTAGGGGCTGAATATGCTGCTTATTTGCTTCCAAGCAGCCTGCGGTGGTGGGCAGGAGCCAGACAAGCCAGACATTGATTCAAGGGCCTGCGGAGAAGCCATCTCCTGCCTTTGAGGCCCAAGCACCCGCAAGAGGGGTTGGCAGGGCAGCCCCCCAGCACTGTCCTAGCCAGAGTAGCTGGACCTCCCCCCACCCACCTGGGCCTGGAGTAGCAGCCTGCAGGGGGCCGGGCACAAGCGGGCGCTGGTGTTCGACGTGCTGGGGCCCAGGCTGGAAGGGCAGCTGGCCCAGCCCTGGAGGAGGAGGTGGACATGCCTGGGCTTGGTGACTTGGCCACGCCCGCTCTCCCCCCAAGGACGGGGGTGAATTTGGCCCAGCTCAGTCCTGCCACCCCGGGGCACAGAGAGGCTGGAGTTCGGGGTCCCGTGTGCCCAGGGCAGAGGGGCCACGTGCCACTAACGCCCGCGCTCTGTGCCTCAGCCCTGCTTCCCTGGACGCCTGGGTCTTCAGCCACCTGGCGCCGCTCCTCAAAGCCAAGCTGCCCAACGGGAGGCTGCAGCAGCACCTCCGCTCCCTGCCGAACCTGTGTGACTACTGCGCCGCCATCCTCAGCCTCTACTTCCCCTGGGATGGGGGTGAGCAGCTGGGCTCCAGGGCCGGCCATGGGGTTGGGGGGAGGGGGGGTGCACGCAGGGTGGCGTGGGCTGGAGCCCGGCCTCACTGGCCACGGCTTGCTAGCCTCCTGCAGATCCTGCCTTGGGGAGGAGCTGGGCCGGGGCTGGGGTCTCGCCGGGTGTGACACCAGGCATGCTGTCTCTCCTGCCCCATCCCACTTTCGGAAACACGGGGGCAGCTTCCCCTGGGCTCCCTCCCCGACCCTTGCCCGGGCTCGCTCTGTTCGCGGCCCTGGGGTGCCCCCCTCCCCCAAAGTATCAGGCCTCCGGACTCCCAGGCTGCCCTGGGCCGGGGTGCCTGTCGCCAGCTGGGCCTGGCGTTCTGACCTGGCATTTCCTTGCCAGGGGATGCCCCGCCCAGCGCCCCCAGGCCGCCTGCCTCCGAAAGGACTGAGTCTGAGGAGGAGCCCTACAGACGCTGCAGCCAGCTCTTGTCGGTGCTGGTGGGACTGGCGGCCATGCTTGGCTACGCCTTCCTCAGCGGGCTCGTCTCCGTCCAGCGGGGCGCCCCTGGGGCGGCCGGCCCCCGCCCCATTGCCATGGAGGAGGAGGAGGAGGAGGAGGAGGAAGAGGAGTGAGGTGCCGGCCGCGGGGTTTTGTCCTCGCTGGTCGCAGTGGCACTTGAACGGCTGGTTTTCTCGGGGCCTGGGCTGTCCTGCCCCGTGTCCCAGCGGGACCCGGCCCCTCGGCTCGCTCCGGGCCGTGGCAGCCCACCTGTCGCCAGTGGCTGCCTCCAATAAACCCGGAGCGCTCCTGCCGGGCATCTGTGCTGTCTGCTCTCTGCAGGCCTGGGCACGGAGCCGGCCTGGCTCTGCCTGCTTTCCACCCACAGCCGGCCGGCCCCACAAGGCAGCAAAGAGAGGGGCCGTGGCCTGAAACCATCCCTGCTGGGCCTTGGCTTCCCCCCCAGCGTGAGAGCGGGGCGGGAAACCACGAATGGAGGAGCCGGGCCCGGAGGTTCCTAGTGCTGCTGCCTGACAGCCCGGCTCCTGACCAGCCCGGCCAGCCGCTCTAGCCCCGGAATGGGAGTCGTAGCTTCGGCTGCCCTGGGGTGGCTGCGGCAGGAAGCCTACAGGGCCATTTCCCCCCAGGACATGAGGTCTCTGCAGCCAGGTGCTCCACCCTGGGCATTGTGTGCCTCAGCTTACTTCGGCTGGGAGTGCCGCGGGGCGGCACGCAGCTGCCCTTGGTTTTCTCGCCTGAGCCTTTTCTCAGTCACAGCCACGCAGTCCCGGCTGTTCCGTCTCCGCACCCCGCTTGTTCTGCCCGCAGACTGACAGGTTTGCGGGGGCAGAAGCGGTTGTGGGCAGGGCCCCGGTTTGCTGGCTGCGTGGCATGGATGTTACGGGGCGGGGTTAGAAACGCGCCCGTGAGGGGCAGGGAGGTAGCCTGGTGAGTTGCTGCCACGCAAGTGCTATCACCGGCCCTAATCACACCAGCCACCCCCTTGGGGGCTCGTACATGTGCGTGCCCTCCAGCGTGCCCTGCCAGCAACCCCCCTCCCTGCCACGGCCAGCGGCGTCTCTGCCACAGGCTAAAGGGAGACGGTCAGACACCGAGGACGGGAACGTACAAAAACCAGGGAAGAGCCCAGGAAGTGATGGGAAAGCATGCCCATCAACCCTGCTCCCCCCCCGTCCCCCAGTTCAGCCAGCCTTACCCCTGGGCTGCCCCCTCGGCTGATGCCAGTCTATTCCTGCTGCTTCTGGCATTCCCAGGCCACGTGGCCCACGAAAGCCTGGGCCTCCCACAATCGGTCAGCCTGTACTGTGCCCCCTGCCCCCTCCTGCCTACGGCCACAGACCAACCGGGTGCCCCCTCTGAGCCTTCGCCAGCCCTCCCTCCCTCCTCCCCGGCTTTGTGTGCTGGGGGGAGCAGCCGCTTGGGGCCTTCCCCAATTGCCCCCCGTCGGGTAGGGGAGGTCCCCTCCAGCAGGTGTTACCCAGGCACTTGTGTTGGATGCAGGCCAGCACCGTCCTCTCCGGGCTCAGCTGCAAATGGCCCCTCCTGCCCCCAGCCTTGTGCCAGGCTGTACAATCACCCCGGACTGGTGCGCATTTGGACGCCTGGCCTGTCTGCCACAGGGCCTTGGCCTGCCCCACTGCCCCCGGGCCTGCGCAGAGCCAGGGGGAGAGCCCAGCTCACCCTGCTGCTTCCACAAAGGGCTCCAGGCTGTGCTGTTGGGCAGGGGGCCACCAGCCCAGCTCAGGGACTGACTGGCCTCTCCCTGCCCCCCACATTTCCAGCTAGGGCCAGTTCCTCTGCCTGGTGCCCTGCCCAATAGACCCAGAGTGCCAGGGGCTGACCCCCTTGTCTCGGTGCTGGGAGCCAGGGGAGCCGCGCAATAGGCAAACCCCTCAGAGACTCCGCCGGGCGCTGGGCTCTGCCCTCGCCAGGCCTTTCCCTGCCTCCGCACTGGTGTCTCAGGGCCCTTCTGCCCAAGTCTGGCAGGGCTGCCATCCCTGAGCTGGACAGAGGAGCCCAGCAGCCTGTTTGCAACATCTGCCCCGTGCTGCCGGCTGCCCCGGAAAGGAAACGCTTGGGCAGATCTAGGCTGGGAAAGGGGCTGCCCGGCCTGGCCCTTGGGCCTTGTCTGGGGGTGGAGCTGGCATGAGGTCATGTCATCTCTCTTCCCCCTCCTCCTCCCCCCGCCCCCCCCCCCCGCCCCGCTTTCCCACCATGGCTCCTGAAAGCGCAGCAGCTGCTGGCCGGGAGCCCGGGCTGGCTTTGCTCTCCCAGCCGAGGGGCGGTGCCCAGGGAAACCCCCTTGCCCTAGTGCCTTGCTGTGCTTCCAAAGGGGCCAGCGCAGCAGCTGGCCGGCTGGTGCTGGAAATCCCTCCGGCGCTGCCAGCTGTTTGGAGTGCGGCAGGCCAGCTGGGAGGGCCTCGTGCTGGCGGTGCCAGCTTGGTGCGAGCGGCTGGGGGGCGGCGGGGCATGGTGCACCCACCCTGCGCAGGGCTCTCGGGGCCCTGGGGAGCCGGGCCTCGGCCATTGGAGCCCTGCCCTGTGCTGCTAGAGGGGCAGGCCCTATCTACGTGTGCTGCACCTCCTGCTCCCCCCGCACCAGGGCTTGGCTCTTGGGGGGCCCCCCGAGGGCGGCGACAGCGACGTGCCTTCCTCCAGCCGTGCTCAGGTTCCCGAGCTCCCGGCGGAAAAGCAGCCCCTGGCTTGTCCCGCCCCGTGGCACCTCTCCCAGGCTCCTGGACACGGGAGAGCGCCAAGGCCTGTTTCCATCTAGCCGACCCTGGGGGGCAGGCTTGGGCCCCTGGCCCTGGGCACGGGCCAGCTGTTCCTCTGCCGCAGGGTCAGGCGGCCTCACGCTGGCCAGCGCTCATGGGGACAGCGCAGCCCCCGCGGGCTTGGGGGCCAGGCCTGGCACAGCCCAGCATGCTCATGCTGCCCTGCGGGCCCTAGGCTCAGGGCCCCACACGGCCTGAGGAGGTGGGGGGGAGGATTGGGGGCCAGGCCTGGCATGGCCCAGCATGCTCTCATGCTGCCCTGGGGGGGCCAGGCTCAGCCATGCATGGCCTGCGGGGGGGGTTCGGAAGCCTGTAACCCCGCTGGGCCGTACAGGCTGGGACTCCAGCTTGGCACCGCACCCTGGCGGCTCCAGCCAGAGCTCGCAGCCAGGTCTCTGCATTCCCCTTAGCAGGCGGGTGGGAGCTGCTCATTCGGGGAGGGCCCCGGGCCGGGCCTAAGGCAAGCAGAGCCCCCCGGCTGCACTGGGAACAGACCCCAGCAGTCCCCCAGGCCCACTGCCTCTGGGGCCTCCCAGCTGCCAGCCCAGCTGGCAGGGGCCCTGCCCCTCTGAGGGGAGAATGACTCACTCCTGGGCCCCCGCCACCGCCCGGTTTCTGCCTCCAGCCCCCCCCCCCCCCCCGCTGGATAACATCATGCTGGAAGTATGTGCTGCATTCCCCACTCGCCGGGAGATGGGGGGGGGCCAAAGCTGCTGCCTCTGCCCCCCCCAGCTCCCTGCCACAGGAGTGCGAAACCGCGGCGGCCCGGCTCCCGCTCCCTTTGGAAAGGAACCGCAGGCAGGGCTGACGTCAGCTCTCCCATTACGTTCCCGTCTGCCCGGCTCCGAGCACCTTCCACGCCACCCGCCCCGGTTCAGCCGGGGGGGGGGGCAGGTTGGTATTGGGGGCTCTGGCTGGGGGGGCAGGCTTGCGTTGGGCCGGGTGCCAGCTGGGGGGGGCCAGGTTGGTATTGGGGGTTCCGGCTGGGGGGGGATGCTCGTGCTGGTCTGGGTGCCAGCTGGGGGGGGCAGGTTGGTACTGGGGGGGGCATGCTGACGCTGGGCAGGGTGCCAGCTGGGGAGGCAGATTGGCATTGGGAAGGTGCTGGCTGGGGAGGCATGCTGGGCTGGGTGCCAGCTGTGGGGGGCAGGTTGGTCTTGGGCTGGGTGCCAGGTGGGGGCCAGGCTGGTGCTGGACTGGGTGCCAGATTGGAGGGGGGCAGGCTGGTGCTGGACCGGGTGCCAGCTGTGGGGGGCAGGTTGGTCTTGGGCTGGGTGCCAGGTGGGGGACAGGCTGGTGCTGGACCGGGTGCCAGATTGGAGGGGGGCAGGCTGGTGCTACATGAACAGGGGTGGGAATTCCCTGGCCCCACCAGGCCCAGTCTGACCCAAGACCTGCCCGGGATGCTCCCAGCTCCCCGTAGAGACGCCTCCTCCGCTCCCAGCTGGAAAGAACGGCAGCGACAGGCCGGGCTTTGGCCGTGGGCCCCCAGCGCATCCCTGCTGCTGGTCAGCTGGACCCCAGCCATCCTCCCTGCTAACCCCGCGCTGCCTGTTCCTCACCCGGCAGCTCCCTCTGCTGCGCGGCCTGTCCCAGGGACTTGTGGCTCCCGCCTCACCTCACACGTCTCCATGGGGGCCCAGCTGGGGGCCAAGGCTGGACAGCAAACAGGCCATGACCTTCCAAACTGACTTCAGGGAACCAGAAACCGCCCAGCCCACCCCGGCCGGAGCTTTGCGGCTCCCCCAGCCCTGGATGGGCGTGCTCAGAGGGTCCAAGAGTCCCTTGCCTGGGGCAGCCGGCCTGGCCACTTCCTCCCCTCCATCCTCTGCCTCCCCCCGGCCCCTCAGCCCGCGGCTCTGGCCAGCACCCAGGCAGCCCGAGAGGGGAGGAAAAACACCAGGCCAAGGGGTAGAAAACCTCTTTCTTGTGCGAACGCAGCTAGAGACCAGCAGGACCCAGTGCTGTGGGAAGGGCCCGTGGGGCTGGAGAAAGGGGCAGGGTCGGAAGGCAGGTATCAGGGGAGGGGTCTGTGCCCAGCTCTGGCTCAGCCCAGGCCCTGGGTCTGGCGCTGACGAGCCGGTTGGCACGGCCGGGTGCCGCATCCATGCTCCGTGGGACCCCCGGAGCCCAGCTCCCCCCTTGGATCCTTCAGGTCCCTGCCCTCAGCGTGGCTGCTGCCAGGCAAGGTGGGACCCATCCCCAAGTCCCTCTGGCTCCTGCAGCGTTTCCCTGGAGGGGGGGGGCTCAGTGCAGAGGCACGGCCTTCCTCCCCCGGCTACCCCTGCCTGCCCATGCCCCTTCTCAGCGTCGCCACAGGTAGGTCTGGATGGAGTCAGCCGGCGCCACCGCCTGAATGAAGCCAAGGCCTGGGTCTGAAATCCCGAACGGCAGGTCCGTGGGGTACCTGGGGAGAGCGAGGGGCCAGTGAGGTACATGGAGAGGGGGAGGCAGGCCAGATAGAAGAGCTGGGGGGCTGGGAAGGGCATTGGGGAGTCTGGGGAGAGCAAGGCGCCAGTGAGACATATGGAGAGGGGGAGGAAGGTCAGATGGAAGAGCTGGGGGCCTTGGAAGGGTTTTGGGGTACCTGGGGAGAGCAAGGGGCCAGTGAGGCATACACAGAGGGGGAGGCAGGTGGGCGGAAAGAGCGGGAGACTGGGAAGGGCTTTGGGGGAGCCGGGGAGAGTGAGGGGCTGGTGAGGCACATGGAGAGGGGGAGGCAGGTTGGACGGAAGAGCCAGGGGGTTGGGAAGGACTTTGGGGTACACGCTCCCAGCAGGTTTCTGCACCCCCTGCCTGGGCACCCAGCCTTGGAATGCCTGCCCCTCCACGACAGGCAGCTGCTGGCCAGGGGAGGACACTCTGCACCCAGCTCGGGCCCAGCCACTCACCGGTTCAGGACCACGAGCACGGTGGTGCCGTCGGGGCGCAGGAAGGCCGCGGACTCCAGGTGGCAGCGGGAGCACTTCTTGGTGGTGGCCAGCCGCATGCGCTGCGAGCCCTCGGGGATGAACTTGCTGTGCAGACAGGAGGGGCGGTGAGCGCGCAGGGAAGGAGCGCGCCCGGCCCCAGAGCCAGGCTTTCGTGTGCTCTGCACCAGGCACAGCCACCTCTAGAGCCGGGCCACAGCAGGCGGACGCGCCAGCTCTCAGGGCCGCGCGTTCCTGGTCGGGGGGCTGCAGGGCGGGAGCCGACTCCCTGGCAGGTGGGCGAGGGACTCACTGTCCCACTCCTGGGGTGCAGAAGGGGGCCAGGCCCAGCAGGGGCCACGGGCAGAGTCTAAGGGGCTGGGGTGGGACGCCTTTCTCCTTTCCCTAGGCTGCTGGGCTCTAGACCACAGCCGGCTGCTGGCTGGGCGGGCGCTGGGAGCAGCCGGGTCCCGTCCCCGCCAGCCGCGTGCCGAGAGACCATGCTGCCCGCCGCGCCCGCCTCACCTGAAATGCCCCATGTGGTAGAACATGGGCTGCTTGTAGAACAGGTCCTTGGCGCTGTCCACGATCACGGGGCTGTCCACGTAGTTCTTGCTCCAGTTGGGGCCCCCCTCCATGTTCAGGGCCAGGTTCCAGTCGGTCCAGCCGGTGACATAGTTGTTGAGGTTCTGCGAGGGGCGAGAGGGGGAAAGGCTCAGCCGGGGCCGGGCTCCCCGCCCTGGGGAAGGGGCAGCCACCGGCGCCGCGCGGGCCTCACCGCCAGGATGCTGTGGCTGTACTGGCTGCCGCGGTCCCAGGCGCCCAGCACCACCCGGGGCTCCCAGAAGTAGGAGCCGGTGGAGGCCTCGGTGGAGAGCAGGAAGTAGTCGGGGAAGAGGTGGTGGGTGATGGACAGCGTCAGGTCGATGGGCGCCAGGAAGTCCAGGTACCAGTGTATGCCGATGCCGCTGATGTAGCTGGCGGCCACCGGGTCCTTCAGGACCTAGGAGGAGGACGGAGGCATCACCTGCGGCCATGGGCACCCTGGGGGCCAGCCCCGCGGCCGCTCGGATCGGCAGCCCCCCCACGCAGAGCCGGGCAGGGACCCACCACTTCCGCCCAGTAGGGCAGCATCACCCGCTGGTCGTCCAGCATGATGAGCCGGACCGCGCGGTGCGAGCTATTGGCCAGGGCGGGGCCCAGGTCCTGGGCAATGAAGTCGCGCTGGTGCTCAGAGGAGAAGCCCAGGCACTGGAAGGGGTAGAAGACGATCTCCCCCGCTGTGGGCTCGTTGCCGGCCGTCACCGCCCAGAACGTCAGGTTGTGCTTGGCGTATTCGTCCAGGAACCTGGGGCCGGGCGGGGGAAACATGAGCAGCTCTGCCCCCAGTGCCCCTCCTGGGGGGCAGAGACCAGCCCTGCCCCCCCGCTGCGAGCCGCCAGCTCCGGGGGCTCACACAGACACCTCTGACGCCCAACGCCCTCCAGCCCCTTCCCTCGCACACCCCAGGCCAGCTGAACCCACCGAGCCCCCCTCCCATCCTGCCAGCTCCTGCCCCACCCCAGCTGCACCCACAGAGCCCCCCCATTCTGCAGGCTCCAGCCCCCCGCCCTGGATGCACCCTTCGAGCCCCCCCCCATCCTGCTGGCTCCTGCCCCCCGCCCCGCTGCCCTGTACCTGATGAAGTAGTTGGCCCAGGTCTTGTGATACTTGTCCCCCGGGCTGCCCTTCAGCGTGCCCCGGCCTGTCATGGCGCCGTTGGTTTTCAGCCAGACCGGGGAGGTCCAGGGGCTGGCGTAGAGGGAGAGCGGCGCCTTGGCCACTGCCTGGGCTTGCTGGAGAATGGGGATCTGGGGGCAGGGGGATGGGGGTCGTGTGCTGCAGCGGCTCTCCCCAGCCCCTGCCCCACCACAGGGGCCCTGAGCTCCTGGGGGAGATGGGAGCCCCCACCTCCCCCAGCCTGCACCAGGGCAGGCTGCCTGGGGGGGGCCAGCAGCATTCGAACACTCTACAGAGCACCCCCCACAAGAGGGGCCCAGCCCAGCCTTGGCACCTCAGGGACCTCCAATGCCCCCCTCCCCCCCGGGCTGGGAGGCGCCTGCCCAGGGAGCTGTCAGGGTGGCCAAGCCAGGGAGACCAGGGGGACAGTGGAGGGGCAAGTGCCAAGCGGGGAGGCTCCACCCCGCAGCAGGCCCGGTCTGGCCCCCACCTGCTCTGGCCCCCACCAGAGCCCCCCCTCTCCAGGGCATCCCCCTCTCTGCTCTCAGCACCTTCCCCGCTCACAGTGCTGCCCCCCAGTCCAGCCCCCCCTTCCTGCTCCCAGTGCCACCCCCCGGGCCAACCCCGCTTTCCTACTCCCAACGCTGGCCCCCCAGCCCAGCCTCCCTTCCCCACTCCCAACGCTGGCCCCCCCAGCCCACCCCCCATTCCCCACTCCCAACGCTGCCCCCCAGCCCAGCCTCCCTTCCCCACTCCCAACGCTGGCCCCCCCAGCCCACCCCCCATTCCCCACTCCCAACGCTGCCCCCCAGCCCAGCCTCCCTTCCCCACTCTCAACGCTGGCCCCCAGCCCAGCCTCCCTTCCCCACTCCCAACGCTGGCCCCCCCAGCCCAGCCTCCCTTCCCCCCTCCCAACGCTGGCCCCCAGCCCACCCCCCGTTCCCCACTCCCAGTGCTGGTCCCCCAGCCCAGTCCCCATTCCCCCCTCCCAACGCTGGCCCCCAGCCCACCCCCCTTTCCCCACTCCCAACGCTGCCCCCCAGCCCAGCCTCCCTTCCCCACTCCCAATGCTGGCCCCCCCCAGCCCAGCCCCTGTTCCCCACTCCCAATGCTGGCCCCCAGCCCAGCCCCTGTTCCCCACTCCCAATGCTGGCCCCCAGCCCAGCCTCCCTTCCCCACTCCCAACGCTGCCCCCCAGCCCAGCCTCCCTTCCCCACTCCCAATGCTGGCCCCCCCCAGCCCAGCCCCTGTTCCCCACTCCCAACGCTGGCCCCCAGCCCAGCCTCCCTTCCCCACTCCCAACGCTGCCCCCCAGCCCAGCCTCCCTTCCCCACTCCCAACGCTGCCCCCCAGCCCAGCCTCCCTTCCCCACTCCCAATGCTGGCCCCCCCCAGCCCAGCCCCTGTTCCCCACTCCCAACGCTGGCCCCCAGCCCAGCCTCCCTTCCCCACTCCCAACGCTGGCCCCCAGCCCAGCCTCCCTTCCCCACTCCCAATGCTGGCCCCCCCCAGCCCAGCCCCTGTTCCCCACTCCCAATGCTGGCCCCCAGCCCAGCCTCCCTTCCCCACTCCCAACGCTGGCCCCCAGCCCAGCCCCTGTTCCCCACTCCCAATGCTGGCCCCCAGCCCAGCCCCTGTTCCCCACTCCCAATGCTGGCCCCCAGCCCAGCCTCCCTTCCCCACTCCCAACGCTGCCCCCCAGCCCAGCCTCCCTTCCCCACTCCCAATGCTGGCCCCCCCCAGCCCAGCTCCTGTTCCCCACTCCCAACGCTGGCCCCCAGCCCAGCCTCCCTTCCCCACTCCCAACGCTGCCCCCCAGCCCAGCCTCCCTTCCCCACTCCCAATGCTGGCCCCCCCCAGCCCAGCCCCTGTTCCCCACTCCCAATGCTGGCCCCCAGCCCAGCCTCCCTTCCCCACTCCCAACGCTGCCCCCCAGCCCAGCCTCCCTTCCCCACTCCCAACGCTGCCCCCCAGCCCAGCCTCCCTTCCCCACTCCCAATGCTGGCCCCCCCCAGCCCAGCCCCTGTTCCCCACTCCCAGTGCTGGCCCCCAGCCCAGCCTCCCTTCCCCACTCCCAACGCTGCCCCCCAGCCCAGCCTCCCTTCCCCACTCCCAAGGCTGCCCCCCAGCCCAGCCTCCCTTCCCCACTCCCAATGCTGGCCCCCCCCAGCCCAGCCCCTGTTCCCCACTCCCAATGCTGGCCCCCAGCCCAGCCTCCCTTCCCCACTCCCAACGCTGGCCCCCAGCCCACCCCCCGTTCCCCACTCCCAACGCTGCCCCCCAGCCCAGCCTCCCTTCCCCACTCCCAATGCTGGCCCCCCCCAGCCCAGCCCCTGTTCCCCACTCCCAATGCTGGCCCCCAGCCCAGCCTCCCTTCCCCACTCCCAACGCTGCCCCCCAGCCCAGCCTCCCTTCCCCACTCCCAACGCTGCCCCCCAGCCCAGCCTCCCTTCCCCACTCCCAATGCTGGCCCCCCCCAGCCCAGCCCCTGTTCCCCACTCCCAATGCTGGCCCCCAGCCCAGCCTCCCTTCCCCACTCCCAACGCTGGCCCCCAGCCCAGCCTCCCTTCCCCACTCCCAACGCTGGCCCCCCCAGCCCAGCCCCTGTTCCCCACTCCCAACTCTGGCCCCCCCAGCCCACCCCCCGTTCCCCCCTCCCAATGCTGCCCCCCAGCCCAGCCTCCCTTCCCCACTCCCAATGCTGGCCCCCCCAGCCCAGCCCCTGTTCCCCACTCCCAACTCTGGCCCCCCCAGCCCACCCCCCGTTCCCCCCTCCCAATGCTGCCCCCCAGCCCAGCCTCCCTTCCCCACTCCCAACGCTGGCCCCCGCAGCCCAGCCCCTGTTCCCCACTCCCAGCTCTGGCCCCCCCAGCCCACCCCCCGTTCCCCACTCCCAACGCTGCCCCCCAGCCCACCCTCCGTTCCCCACTCCCAATGCTGCCCCCCAGCCCAGCCCCCATTCCTCCCTCCCAACGCTGCCCCCCAGCCCAGCCCCCATTCCCCACTCCCAACGCTGGCCCCCCAGCCCAGTCCCCATTCCCCCCTCCCAACGCTGGCCCCCAGCCCACCCCCCGTTCCCCACTCCCAACGCTGCCCCCCAGCCCAGCCTCCCTTCCCCACTCCCAACGCTGCCCCCCAGCCCAGCCCCCATTCCCCCCTCCCAACGCTGCCCCCCAGCCCAGCCCCCATTCCCCTCTCCCAACGCTGCCCCCCAGCCCAGCCCCCATTCCCCCCTCCCAACACTGCCCCCCAGCCCAGCCTCCCTTCCCCACTCTCAACGCTGGCCCCCATCCCAGCCTCCCTTCCCCACTCCCAACGCTGGCCCCCCAGCCCAGTCCCCATTCCCCCCTCCCAACGCTGGCCCCCAGCCCACCCCCCGTTCCCCACTCCCAACGCTGGCCCCCAGCCCAGCCCCCATTCCCCCCTCCCAACACTGCCCCCCAGCCCAGCCTCCCTTCCCCACTCTCAACGCTGGCCCCCAGCCCAGCCTCCCTTCCCCACTCCCGGCGCAGCCCCCTGTGATGTTATTGTTATTTGTTCCATCTCTGCTAAGGGCCTGCACCGAGCACTCGGTGCCTGACGTGTGGGGCTTGCCCGAACCATCCCACTCAACCTTTTCTTTCTTTCATGCATAAACCTTTTGCTGGGAACTGCTAAGGGACGGGCCCAGCAGGCTCTTTGGTGGGAGCCCAGGTAGAAATTGCCCTGGGACTGTGTCTGGTCCTCTGGGACTGGGAGAGCCTGGCGGGGGGTGGGGGGTGGGTTATGATCTCTCCCCTGTGTAAGGGGCTGGGGGGGGCACAGGGAGCACTGGGGTGTCTGAGGGGAGGTGGGGGATGGGTTATCACCTCTCCCCTGTGTAAGGTGGGGGCTGGGGGGGGCACAGGGAGCGCTGGGGTGTCTGAGGGGAGGTGGGGGATGGGTTATAACCTCTCCCCTGTGTAAGGTGGAGGGCACAGGGAACGCTGGGGTGTCTGAAGGGAGGTGGGGGATGGGTTATAGCCTCTCCCCTGTGTAAGGTGGGGGCTGGGGGGGGCACAGGGAGCGCTGGGGTGTCTGAGGGGAGGTGGGGGATGGGTTATAACCTCTCCCCTGTGTAAGGGGCTGGGGGGGGGCACAGGGAGCGCTGGGGTGTCTGAGGGGAGGTGGGGGATGGGTTATCACCTCTCCCCTGTGTGAGGTGGGGCTGGGGGGGGGCACAGGGAGCACTGGGGTGTGTGAGGGGAGGTGGGGGGATGGGTTATAACCTCTCCCCTGTGTGAGGTGGGGCTGGGGGGGGCACAGGGAGCACTGGGGTGTGTGTGGGGAGGTGGGGGATGGGTTATAACCTCTCCCCTGTGTAAGGTGGGGCTGGGGGGGCACAGGGAGCGCTGGGGTGTCTGAGGGGAGGTGGGGGATGGGTTATAACCTCTCCCCTGTGTAAGGTGGGGCTGGGGGGGCACAGGGAGCGCTGGGGTGTCTGAGGGGAGGTGGGGGATGGGTTATAACCTCTCCCCTGTGTAAGGTGGGGCTGGGGGGGCACAGGGAACGCTGGGGTGTCTGAGGGGATGGTGCAGGTTCTTGCTGGCTAGGGTGGGGGGGGATGTGCTCGGCGTGGCTGGCTTGGTGCCTTAGCGAGCGGGACCCCCAGGCTTGGGCTGTAAGTTGCCCTGGCTCTAAACAATTCCCCCTGATCTGACCCTCTCCACGGTGCCCCCAGCCACTGTTATACTACACCCCCTCTTCCTTGCTCCCATCTCCTGCCCCCCAGCTCCCCGGGCCGCTCACTTTCAGCTCCGTGTCCTCCTCAGTCAGGCTGAAGTTCCTCAGCTCAAAGTCGCCCTCGGTGTCAGCGTAGGTGTAGAGGCGGACGGAGAAGTCGCAGCTGGCCATGGGGATGCGCACCAGGTTGTACTCGATCCCTGGGCGACAGGAAGCAGGTGACCGGGGCCCCAGAGCTGGTCGTGTCCAGCCCAGTGTCCTGCCGGGCAGCAGCCCCCTCGCCCTCCGGGCCCCGCCCCACCACTCACCTTCCTCGGAGAAGTAGGACTTGAGGAGGTGGGCCTGGGCCCCCGGGGACAGGGCCTTGATGTTCATGGCGGCGGAGTCTGTGAGAGCCCCGCCGAAGCCCTTCACTTTCTGGTACCGCTGCGCCGCGTCCAGCTCCAGCACCAGCTCTGCGGGCAGAGAGCGGCGCAGTCAGAGCCCGGGGGCCCCGGGCTGGGCGCAGAGACAGCGGCCAGACCCCTCCCCCCCAGCGGCGTGTGCCCGGCGGGTACCTGGGGTGGGGGCGTTGCTCTGGAAGGTCCCCTCGCTGCGCTCCAGGCGCTTGCCCGCCTTGCTGCTCTCGTACTTGGCAAAGGAGCCCAGGGCGGGGAGCACCACGGGGTCCAGCGTGTCGCAGTAGGAGGCGCTGCACTCACACACCACGGAGTCGTGGCCAAAGCTCCTGGCATTGCAGGGGCGGGCGCCTAGGCAGAGGGAGACAGGCTGGGCTGGGCAGGGCTCCAGGCCCCTCCTGGGAGAGGATTCCTGCCTCCATGCCCTCCCGCCGAGACGCCCAAGCCACGTCTCTCCCACGCCGGGGCAGCAGGATTCTCAGCCCCACCCGCTGGGTCCCTCAGCCCAGGACTCCTGCCCCGCCATACCCCACAACCCCCCAGGAGAGGGGCAGAGGCCGGGCTGCCCCATCTCAGCCCCGAAAGGACCCCCCCGGCCACACGCGACGCGGCACAAGCGCTCACCTGCCGCCCCGGGCGCTGTCTGCATGAAAAGGAGCCAGCCCATGACACTGGCGCACCTGGCCCCCATGGCGCCGGCGCCTGGCCTGAAAGCAGGTGCAGCTGTGAGCGTGGGGGCTGCCGGGCCACAGGCTCCCGCTCGCCCCCCCGCCGGGCTCTAGCTGCAGGAGCAGCTGGGCGAGCCCAGCACCGCGCCGGGAGTCCTGGAGCCACACCCGGGGAGAGGGGAAGGTGTCGCCCCTGACAGGCTGCAAGGAACAGAAGAGAGAGCTCAGCACAGTCCCGTTCACCTGCACCCCCCCCCTCCTCCACCTGCACCTGCCAGCTGCACCCCACTGCCCCTCTCCACCTGCACCGCCTGTGACAACGTGTCGGGGAGCCCCCGACTCCGCACCCCCATCCGCAGCCAGATGTGACTCTCAGCCGGCCAGTAGAGCAGAAGGTTTTATTGCTTCTCCGAGACACAGGGCGGCGCAGAATCCGTGTTTGCTCACACACCGAGAGCAGGCGCCTTATTCCGCTTGGGGGAAGGGCTCACGGGCCCTGAACCCCCCCGTCCTTGGTCTAAAACACCATCAATCGACCTAGCCCATCTGAGACTAACTCGCCCTTCCCGCCAGCCTGGGGACAGTCCCCACCTCTCTTCTGTCTCTCCCTCGGGGTGGTACTGCTCAGGCTGGGACTTAGGTGTCTATGGCCAATACACATGTGGGGTGAGTCATTGGGAATACCCACAGCAACACAGCCAGGTGGGGACACCCAGTTACAAAGCAGACAGACCCCCACTATGTCACACCCCCACCCCCTCCATCTGCACCCCCATGCCCTCCACCTATACCCCACCCCCACCTCTCCACCTGCACCCCACTCTTTCCATCTGCACTGCCACCCTCCTCCATCTGCACCCCGCCCCTTCCACCTGCATCCCCACCCTCCTCCATCTGCACCCCACCCCCACCTCTCCACCTGCACCCCACCCTCCTCCATCTGCCCCCCCACTTCCACCTCTGCACCTGCACCCCACCACAGCCCTTGGGTTGAGTCCGTCCCCTGCCCGTCAGTTCTGTGGCCCCAGGAAATCCTCCAGCATCCAGGGCCTGGCCCGGTCCTGCTGCTTTCCCTTCTGTGGCGCCCAGTTCTGCCCCCTCACCAGGTGGGCCCCTTCCCCCATCTCCCCGTCTCAGTGCCAGGCCTCGGGCCAGGATTCCCCCTTGCCCAGTGTGGCCCCCTTCTGGCCGCAGCCAGCTCCAGCCCCTCTGTCCCCTCCCCAGCCAGCTACCCGCCTGGCTGCAGCCGCCGCCCCCCTCCTGCCCCGGCTTGCCCGGCCCCACCCAGCCGCCTGCCAGAGCTGCTGCCCTGCCCTCTTGCCCACCCCAGAAAGGAGCCCTCCCAGCTCCTGCCTGCGCCCACCCCCCACGGGCAGGGCAGGGACGTGTGATGCGGCTCCCGGGGGCAGCAGCTCCAGCCGGGGCTTGCTGGGCTTTTAACCCGGGTGTCTGCGCCCGAGGACTGGGGGCGTCGCCAAGGGCAGCGCCTCCCCAGCCCACAGCCCACGGGGAGTCCCGCTGGGGCCTGCCCAGCCCGCCGGGTGTTGGGAGCGTGACCTACATAAGGGACGGAGCAGGGAGCCAGCTCTGGGCCCTGGCCGGGCCTCCGCAGCCTCCCAGAGCACCTGTCTCCCCTTCCCACGGCCCCCAGGCGCCAGGCTGGCCCCGTGTAGCCCCTCCTGGGACTCAGGGCAAGTCCCTGCCCCTCACCCACCCCAGTTTGCCTATGTGTGGAACGGGCCAGCTCCTCACCCCCCGGCCGGTGCGCTGAGCGAACGACCACGCGCCGACTGGCCCGGGGCGGGCACCCCCTCGCCCACCCCGGCCCCACTCACCTGGCCAGCCAGGCCCAGGCCACCGGCTCGGCTGTGCCTCTCGCTGCAGCTGCGCAGGGCTGGCGGGGCGGCAGCTCCGGGGCGGCGCTGAACCGACTGGCTCAGCCAGAAGAGTCTGTGCTGGGGAGGGGCAGGCGCCCGGCGCCCAATCCCGAGAGGCACCTGGGGAGGATTTAGCAACGTTCGCTCCAGGCCTCCCACGGCGACTGCAACGCTGCTCCTGTGACGCACCCCGGGCTGGGCAGGGCAAAGGGGAACGCCGCTCGGGGAGCCTGGACCCTCAGTTCCTCCTGCACCCCCCTCCCGAGGGCCCAGGAAAGCCCCCCCACCCCGGGCAGATGCACCGCGGGGGCAGGTTGAGAGTTTGTCGCCCGCTCCCATCCCCTTCCAGGCCGGGGTCTCTGGCCCCCGAAATGCCCCTGGGCAGACACCAAGCGCTGTCTCCACAGGGGTCTCCATGGCTTACCTTGGCCAAGTCCCCCACACACCCCACGTCTCATGGCTGCAGCTCAGCACCCGAGTCCTGGGCCCTTCCGGTTCTCTGGCTCCTCCCGCACAGGCAGCTCCTGCTCCCCCCTGCCCCGTCGGCTCGCAGCTGAGCCCCACATGGCCCTCGGGGGGGGGGGTCCCCCTTTCCTGCCCTAGCAGGCAGTGCTAGCCTGGCTCTGCACCCTGGGCACCAGCCTGACCCTCTCCTGGCAAGGGACACGGCCATCGCTGCCTGGTTGGCACCAGAGCCCTGTTTTGGTGGCTTCCTTGCTGCACAGGTGTCCTCCGCTCAGCTGCGTCCGGTCACCGGCCAGCACCGGCTGCCATGGCCCAGCACCACCCAGCCCGGCTGCTCGTCACCTGCCCGGCTCCACCTGGCTTCCAGCTGCTTCGCCTGCCCCGGTGGGGCAGCATCCCAGATCTGCTGGGCACAGCAGCAAGTTTGCAGATGACACTAAGCTAGGGGGAGAGGTAGATACGCTGGAGGGCAGGGATAGGGTCCAGAGTGACCTGGACAGATTAGAGGATTGGGCCAAAAGAAATCTGATGAGGTTCAACAAGGACAAGTGCAGAGTCCTGCCCTTGGGACGGAAGAATCCCAAGCACTGTTACAGGCTCGACACCAACTGGGGATTACGGTGGATGAGAAGCTGGATATGAGTCAACAGGGCACCCTTGTAGCCAAGAAGGTGAATGCCATATTAGGGTGCATTAGGAGCATTGCCAGCAGATCCAGAGAAGTGATTATTCCCCTTTATTCAGCTCTGGTGAGGCCACATCTGGCATATTGTGTCCAGTTCTGGGCCCCCCCACTACAGAAGGGATGTGGACGCATTGGAGAGGGTCCAGCGGAGGGCGACCAAAATGACTAGAGGGCTGGAGCACATGACCTACGAGGAGAGACTGAGGGATTTGGGTCTGTTTAGTCTGCAGAAGAGAAGAGTGAAGGGGGATTTGAGAGCAGCCTCCAACTTCCTGAAGGGAGGTCCCAAAGAGGCTGGAGAGAGGCTGGTCTCAGTGGTGGCAGGTGGCAGAACGAGGAGCAATGGGCTCAAGTTGCAGTGGGGGAGGTCTAGGTTGGATATTAGGAAAAGCTATTTCCCTAGGAGGGTGGGGAAGCGCTGGGATGGGTTCCCATGGGAGGGGGTGGAATCTCCATCCCTAGAGGTGTTTAAGTCTCGGCTTGACTGGGTTGATTTAGTTGGGTTGGTCCTGCCTTGGGCAGGGGGCTGGACTCGATGACTCCTGAGGCCTCTGCCAGCCCTGGGATTCTAGGATTCTAGGAGCTGGCTGATCTGGCGCCATCAGACATGGCGAGGAGCCGGCCTGAGGCCCAGAACCTCAGCAGTGCGGTGGCAGTCGCTGCCCGGGCCAGGACTGGTGCACGCTGCAGTGGGTTCATGGTGGGGGGGGGCTGCCTGTGAGGAAGTGGGCAGTTTTGGGGCTTCAGAGGGGGGGTGTTGCATACAGGGGGGCACTCGGTGCCCGGAAGTTACTGGTTCAATGTGACAAAGGTGCGGAGTTTGTTGTTCCAGAGAACAGCCCAGAATTGGAGCCTGGTGCCCTGGTGACCCCAACCCTGCTCAGAGGACACGGCCCGTTCTGGCCAGACGACAGACAAGGGGCTGCAGAGAGGGACCCCGGCCACTGGCCCAGCTGACCCCAGCGAGGGGAGAACACTGGACGGAGGAGGGGAGGGGAGAAGAGGGGCCCAGGTGACCCTGTTACCTGGGGAGAAGACACTGGACGGGGGAGGGGCTGTTGCTGGGGGTATTGGAGGCTCTGCTGGGAGTCTGGGGCTGTTTTTTGGGGGGACTGAGGGCAGAGCAGGCAGGACTCAGCCGGCTGCAGGGAGACTGACGTGTGGGCTGGGGGCCCAGGCCGACTGGCCTAAGGGATCCTTTGCTGTGTTCAAAGCTCAATAAACCCGCCTGTTTGGTGCTGGCTGGGAGTTGCTCTGGGCTGGGGAACAGGGTGGCGCTATTCCCGCTGGGAGTGGAGGTCCCGGAGTCCAGAGGGAGGGGACCTCCCGAAAGGGGGCTCACGGCGGAGGCAGGCAGCTGAAGGCACTGAGAGGCGCCGTCCTGGAGGTGGAGGGGCAAACCCCCCAGGTGAGAGTGGGCCCCCCAAGAGAGGGACTCCCTGAGAAAGGGCTGTCTCACTGCTGCTGGATTGGTGGGCTCCCCGAGAAGGGGCTGCCGCACTGGAGAGGGGGGTCCCGCCCAGGATCCGAGGGGCCAAGTGTGGGCATGACCTGTGAGCCACGACACTCCCTACACGCCTCCCCGAGGGACCCCCAATCATATGCCTGGTCTCAGCTCCCCTAAGCTGTGCGCCCCACAGCGAGTGCAGCCCCATAGCACGGCTCCGAGCAGGCGGGGCAGTGGCTGCTGGCTCCGGCGGGGCGGGGCGGCCAAAGGAGGTGTGAGCTGGCCTGGGCGGGGCGGCCAAAGGAGGTGTGAGCTGGCCTGGGCGGGGCGGCCAAAGGAGGTGTGAGCTGGCTGGGCTGGGCGGCCAAAGGAGGTGTGAGCTGGCCTGGGCGGGGCGGCCAAAGGAGGTGTGAGCTGGCCTGGGCGGGGCGGCCAAAGGAGGTGTGAGCTGGCTGGGCTGGGCGGCCAAAGGAGGCGTGAGCTGGCTGGGCTGGATTTCCCCGTGAGCCCAGACATGGGCAAGCCCTGCAGCCTCCAGGCAGAAACCTGCCCAGTTCCCTTCCCCGAGGGCCCCGCCCCCAGGACACTGACGCCCACAGGGCAGGTGGGGGGGGCGGCTCTGGGTCTGACTTTTCCCTCTCAGGTCCCTGTCCTCCCCCCCCTTCCCTGGGCAGTGGGTACCCCTCCCTGCCTGTCTCCACCTGGTGCCCACTAGGTGCCGCCTGCAGCTCACTGCCTGGGCCACTGCGCCTCCTGCTGGGTCACTGTTTTATTGCACGGCTTGTGCCCACTGCCTCTGCCCCCCAGGGGAGCTCTGCCAGCAAACCCAAGGGGCTCCCAGGCCAGGTTCTTGGGGTGTCTGTGCAGTGGGGGCAGGGCCCGCAGGGAGGGCACATGGATTCCCTCGAGTCCTGTTACTGCCAGCTGTGCCACCCAAAATCCTGGCCCCAAGGGGCCCCCCTGCCCTCCCGGCAGCAGGCTCCCAGCCTGGCCCAGCACCCGCCGCTCCCACAGCCCCCTCTAGGGTGCAGGACTGAACCCCCTGCCTGGGAACCTGCCCCTCGTGCTGGCTGGCCCTGGTGTGGGCCAGGCAGGCAGGGTTGGGTGCCAAACCCAGCTGCCCTGGACGGGCGCTCTCAGCCACATGGCGGGCGACTCGGAGTGCCCGGCCCTGGCCTCCAAACACTCCAGTGGCTCCCACGCTACTGCCGGCCCCGCTGGCTCCAGGACGTGGGCTGGGCTCAGGCAGATGCTCCATTCGTGGGGCCGCCCAGACGGGGCTACGGGCAACCCAGGGAGACCCATGTCCCTGCCCCCCAAGAACCCACCTTATCGGCCTCACCGAGGTTTGCCCCCTCCCAGTGCTCCAAAGCTTGCGAGTTCTACCTCCCTGTGACTCCATGAGCCTACCCCCCACCCATGGGCCTTATTCACTAGCTTTCTGCCCCCCATTGCTGATCGCCCCACCCCATCTGCTCCAGGGCCCACTTTCCTAGCCCCCCCCCAGCTCCCCCACCCCATTTGCGCCCCCCCCCCCACTGCAGCCTGACCCTCACCCCATCTCCTGCTCTCCCCCTGGGTCCCTGCACCATCTCTCCTCAATTTCTAGACACCAGCCTCTCGCCATGTCCCGCTCCAGCCTCAAATCAGGGACCAACCCCCCCACCCCCGCCTAAGTGTTTGGGAAACACAGAGCACGAGCGTTAGAGACACCCATGAAGCCATAAAGCAGAAAGTGCGTGTCAGTAGAACACGATGCGGCCCCCAGCTTGCCCGGATCCGGCCCCCGAGGCTCAGCCCTCTCACCCTTGAGGGGCTGAAACATACAAAATCTAGTAGGCTGGGCCCCGCTAGGCTCTGGTGTGCAAGGGGGATGTGGGGAGGGTCTCTCTCCTCAGTTGGGGGCCACCTCAGTGACAGTTTGTTTGCTTTTTTTTTTGCTTTTCACTTGTGTGCGGCCCCCGACTGATTTTTTTCTGTGGGTCAGTGGCGCCCGGCCCAAAACAGGTGCCCCACCCCTGCGGTAGAAGAATAGCCGTATGATGACGGCGATAAGTCCTAGCCAACGGTTTGCTTGTAAGTTCTGTCTCCTTCTGTTTCACCCTGCCAGCACCCCCTTCATGACAAGCAGGCAGGGCGTTTCTGCAGCCTAGGACGTTCTTACAAACATCTGTGCCGAGGTCTTGCTTCTCGCTGGCATTGCCAACGCGGGGGTGTAAAAATATAGAAAACAGCACTTGGTCCCGCAGCACTTTGGAGACTAACGAACCATGTTGGCCTCAGGAGCTTTTGTGGGCACAACCCGCTTCTTCGATGAATGGGGCTTACGGGGGGAGGAGGAAAAAGAAGGGGAAAGGAATTGGCGGAGGGCCCGTGCTCAAGGAAGCAGAGAAGAGCGCTTAGTACCCACTCTACGTCCCCTGTGTGTGGTTTTTATGTCATCAGGATGCGGAATGTAGCATCCATCCCGCCAACAGCTTTGTTTAGACTTCTGTTGCAGGGATCAAACTTGTCAAGGAAATTAAGTTCTGTAGCTTCCCCGTCGAGCTGGCTTTGGAAATTGGATTGAAACAATCTGGTGACGTTGAGATCCATGAACAAGTGCCTGGGCAGGTTACAATGTTCCCCGGCAGGTTTCTGGGCGTTGCCTTTTTGGATATGCGTCCATTCATTCTTCCTTGCAGAGACTGTCCAGTTTGGCCAATGTACATAACCGAGGGGCATTGCTGGCACTCGATGGTGTAGGTCACATTGGTGGCGGTGCAGTTGTATGAGCCTCTGATGTGGTTAGGTCCTGTGAGGGTGTCATTTGAGTAGATGTGTGGACAGAGTTGGCACCGGGGCTGATTGCAGGGATGGGTTCCGGGGTGAGTACGCTTGAAGGGTGCTGCGTGGTTGCTGGAAAGAATTTGTTAGAGGTTAGGGGCTGTCTGTAGGCGAGGACTGGCCTGTCCCCCAAGGCCTGTGAGAGCGAGGGACTGTTTCCAGGACAGGTTGTAGATGGTTGATAGTGCATTGGAAGGGTTGAAGTTGGGGGCTGTAGGTGATGACCGGTGGTGTCGTTTTCTTTGTTGGGCCTATGGATGCCTGGGTACTCGGCTGGCTGTCAATCCGGTTTTCCACATCCCCGTGTGGGTATTTCAGTTTTAAGAATGCCTGATAGCAATCCTGTGAAGGATTAAGGAGTTGCCGCTTGTGACGCGCCCCGCCCTCCCGGGCCTTATGAAAATTGGCTTAGGACCATGATGAATATGCAGGACTTGAACATCCTTTATGCAAAACAGGTCATGTAACATCAACTTTGCAGTCACAAGCTGCCGGGTCTATACATCCTGTTTCGGTACGTCTCATGCTTGTCTGTGACATTGGAAGTATGACGTGGGGAGCTGTTTATAGTTCCAAATGCGCTAACGAGGCCATTACTGGTCCCCCCAAAACTTAATGACTCGCTGATCCATTCCGCAACCTGTAAACAGCTTTTGTCCTGTGCACCCAAATGGCTGGTCTGGAAAGACACGAGCCCTTACCACCTGGAGCTGGAATCCATTTTGAACCTGCTGTTTTTCCATGGGAAGAGGAGAATACTGGAAGGACCCTGATGGCCAGAGCCCCAAATCAGAGTAAAAAAACCCAACTCTGATGTGAAGCTTTTACCGGAGAGAAGAGGAGTTGTTTAGGGTGAGACTTTGCTGGTAACACGTCTCTTTGTGGACTGGAACGATCTACGTGTTTTCTGTTCATTTTAATCGAGTAGCTTACTTTGAGCTGTTTTCACTTGCAGGCACTTAAACCTGACTGTACTCAGTAAAAACATTTGGCTATGTCTACACTGTCCTCTCTTGCACAAGAAAGTATGCAAATGAGACGAAGCTGTGAATACTGCCGCACCTCATTTGCATACTTAATGAGCCACCATTTTGCACAAGGGGCTTTTGCGCAAAAAGGAACTGTCTACATGGCTCCTTTTTGCACAAAAAACCCCTCTTGCACAAGAGCCGTTCTGCCTGAAAAAAAGCAGCAGAATGGCTCTTGCACAAGAGGGGGGTTTTGCTCAAAAAAGAGCCGTGTAGACAGTTCCTTTTTGCGCAAAAGCCCCTTGCGCAAAATGGTGGCTCATTAAGTATGCAAATGAGGTGCAGCAATATTCACGGCTTCGCCTCATTGGCATATTTTCTTGCGCAAGAGAGGGCTGTGTAGACGTAGCTTTTTTGTTTACCATGTGCCCCCCTCTCTCTGTCACTGATAAAGAGGGCTGACCTTAGAGCTTTCCTTCTGTTACACTTTTACCCAGGGTTTGGGGATTCGGTCCCTTTTGGGGCTTGGTTTCTAGGGTGCGGAGCCCTCCCACAACTGAGGTGGTTCTGTGTCTGTGTTGCTCTGCAGGGGGTGGCGACCCCAACTCTGGGGGACAGCAGAGGGTCTGGCCCTGCAGGACAGGGTGGTGTGGGGAGCCCCAGAGGGCAGGAAGGGAGTGTCAGGGGCTTGATCAGCACACTGGGGACAACCCCAAGGGGACTCCTGTGACTGCCTCTCCGAAGCCACAGGCCTGCCAGCAACATGAGGGGCTCAGGTGGGGCATGGGGCCAGGTCAGAGACATCCCTGCGTCCTACTGGCATTGCCATGGCAAGGCGGGCCCAGCCCTGCGGCCTGTCCCTGCCAACAGGAAGGGCTGGGGTTTAGCTTGTTTCCCCCGCCCAGTGCAGGAAGTTGATTGGTCAGCGTGGCCTCTCGTCTGCTCTGGCCACGTCAGCGGTTGGGCTGAGAACCCCCAAACACACGGTTCTGGGAGCCAACTGGGGCAGGGAAGCCGAGCGAGCGGCGGTGTCTCCAAGCCCCACCCCCAGGAAAGGCCAAGCGACGGTGAAACACAAATGCAATCCAGACCCAATTATTCAATTCGCTGTCCCTTGCTTTCCCCCTGCTGCTGCCGGCTGCAGCAAGACGTTTGCAGCCTGCACATTCTGCAGGCCTGAGCCTTAGGGAACACGGCAGGGCTGCTCTCACCCTTCTGCCCCTCCGGGATTTAGGATGCCCCGCCTGGCACTAATGGCAACTGCCCCCCGTACCATTTGTAGGTACCGAAACACTCCCATTTAATGCCACTTCAGCACCTGGCAACTTCCCGGTGTCCGTTATTATAAACTTAACCCGGGAACGAAGTGAGACACCCAAAGCCAGCGTTGCTAGGGATACTGGTAGGATGACCAACCATTGCTAGGGATACTGCTAAGCAACCGTTGCTAGGATACTGCTAGGATGAGCAACAGTTGCTAGGGATACTAAGCAATCATTGCTATGGATACTGCTAGGACGAGCAACCATTGCTAGGGATACTGTTAGGACAAGTAACTGTTGCTAGGGACAGTGCTAAGCAACAGTTGCTAAGGATACTGCTAGGATGAGCAAAAGTTGCTAGGGATACTAAGCAACCATTGCTATGGATACTGCTAGAACGAACAACCATTGGTAGGGATACTGCTAGGATGAGCAACCGTTGCTAGGGATACTGCTAGGATGAGTAACTGTTGCTAGGGATACTTGCCTGTGCCTGGATCCGATCACATTCCTCCACCCGTGTCCACCCGGAAGCTTGCCCTGCTGAGCAGACGGGTGTGACAAGGAGCTCTTTGCTATTGGTTTCGTCCCCCTGCTGCCAGGCCAGGCCTGGCCTGCGGCCCCATGGGCAAGTTGGCTTCGTTACCAGGGTCATTTGGAAGATGGCATCTCTATGACGGGCCCTGTCAGTGCCATGACCAGCAGAGAGGGGGGCCGGCCGGGGCGCTGCGGAAAAACATTTGTGGCCCGTCCCCACTGAAGAAACTGGCAGTGACCAAGAGCACTGACCATTCATCCTCTTGCCAAAAGCATCCAACGGCAGCCAGCGCGCCAGCCGGCAGGGACTCTGGCCCGGGCAGGCGGAGCCTCCCTCTTATCCCACTAAGATCATTGAGGACACACGAACGGGCTGACACCAGGTGCTAAACTTATTAAAGGAACTGCGTGAAATTCATTTTAATTCCAAACCAGTAACCACTTTACATGGGAACTGTCAGAAATTCCGTTCTCTCCCCCGGAGGCGGAGCTGGGGAGGAAGGCACAAACCCGGGGTGGAATAGCTGCTTCCAAGCCAAATACCTCCGCTTCCGTGACGGGGACGGGCCAGCAATTCCCACCTGGAACGGGGAGGTACAGGCTCTCACGGGAGCAGGGAAGTGAGTTGAGGTTGGCATTGTCCTCTCAAAGTGGATGGTCAGCAGGAGCCATACACAGGGAGAACGCTTTTTCGGAATCCTGTCAGCTCTTGGCCTCACGCGAAACCTTGTGGCAGTGAGTTCCGCAGATCATTTTACCAGGGTGCGGGATCTAGTGCTTTGTATGTACTTTGAACATTTCTTTCCTTGTAATTTCACCCACCAGGCCCTGCTCTGCTATTCACAGAAAAGGGAAAGCAGCTCTCCCCAGGCCCTAATACCCTGCCAGCCACAGGGCAGGGGACGCAGGGAAAGGCCCTACAGCCTGGGGGAGGGGCTGTCAGAGCAGCATGTGCCCTGGGTGGCTGCGCCCCTTGCTGCCCAGCAATTATTCAGTGCCCAAGGGCTCCCAGGCCGCGAGAGCCTGGAGGGGGCGGAACAGCATCCAGCACGTCCCACTGGCGCCCGATCCGGTCTCGGGAACGCAGAGCCCAGCGGCTCGTCTCTAACACCCTGCTCCAGCCATCGCCCCCTGGCTGAGGTGGGAGCTCCCCACAATCCCATCTCTCGCAGCCCGCGGGAGTACGGCTCCTGGCAGCTGCACAACGCCTGGATCTCCGCACGACGCCACCAGTCCGGCTCGGCGCCTCGCCTGCCACCCGGCCCCAACCCCAGGCAGGGGTTTATGCAGGAGGCTGTTTCCCAGCATGCTTGGGGCCGATGCCTCGTTCCGTCTGCTTGGCTCAGGCTGCGTCCTGCCCCGGAGGGTGGGGCCAGAATCAGCTCCGCCCCTGCTGGGGTGCCAGGCTTCGCAAGGGGCAGATCAAAGCGGGTTTGGCTTCACGTCCAGCCCACCCGGCCCAGTCAGAGCTGCCTGCAACGTACCCCAGAGCGATTCTCTAGGGCAGCACGCCAGCCCCTCCCGTCTCACGCCCCCGTCCCCGCCCCCCATCTCACACCCTCCCCCCCAGCTGTCTCACTGCCGTCTCCACAGGTAGCTCTGGATGGAGTTGGCGGGACTCAGGTCATCGATGAGGCCAACATCCGGGTCTGAAAGCTGGAAGGTCACGTCGGTGGAGGACCTGGGGGGAGGGGGCGACAGCTCAGCACATGGGGGGGCCAGACAGTCTTCCCCCAGCTTCTGCCTGCCAACCACCTGCGCGTCCCGCAGCGGGGAGATCCAACCTGCCGAGCATCGGCTGCCCCCTCACCAGGCTCAAGTCAACGCCCCCCCCCCCAGCCCCTGACAGGGGGATGGGTTCCCATCGTTCCCCCCTGCAGGTTCCCATTGTCCCTCCCCACCCCACACACGCCCCTGGCTGGGGGAAGGTTCCTGACATCCACTCACACACATGCCCATGGCCGGGGGGGGGGGTGTGTCCCAATACCCCCCCCCCCCACATGCTTCTGGCAGGGGGGGTTCCTGGCCTATTTGAAGGCGGGGGAGGGGAGAGGCTGACTTAGCAGTGCCTGAAGGGCCGGCATGGGCCCCGGGCTGTTCTGTCCAGCCCTCTCTGTAGCCAGGAGCTGCCCTGGCTGCCTGTTCTGGGGCTGCACCGCGCCCAGCTGAGGGGAGCAGAACCACAGGGGCTGCAGCAGCAGGACGCCGACGCGCCCCCCTCCCGTTGCCAGCCTCTCTGGAACAGGGTCAGCCAGGGACCAGCAGAGCCCCTCCCCCCCGGACAGCTGCTGGGGTGGGGGCACCCACTTTTGCTCAGCGATGGTGCCCCCGCCCTGAGTCTCTCTCCTCCTCCCTGTCCCAGAGGCGGCCCCGAGTCCCTGCCCCAGACCAGGCTCCCGCCCCCTGGGCCCAGCCACTCACCGGTTCAGGATCACGAGCACGGCGGTGCCGTCCGGGCGCAGGAAGGCCGCGTACTCCAAATTGCACTGGCAGCTCTTCTTGGAGACGACCAGCCCGATGCGCTGGGAGCCCTCGGGGATGAACTTGCTGCATAGACAGGAGGGGGAGGTGAGCACAGTGGGAAGGAAAGCCCCAGGCCCCAGAGATGAGGCTGCAGCCCGGGGTAGGAGGGAGCCAAGTGTGGGCCCCCCCCCGGGGCCCCACTGTGATGGCTGGACCCAAAATCCCTCCCAGGTGTGAGCACAAGCATAAGGAGGAGGCAGAATTCACCAAGCGTCACCGGACCCTGCCGGCCTGGACATGAACCGCCGCAGATCGGCCCCTTGTCTCCCCTCCACACACAACGCCACAAAGCAAGTCAGCCCAAACGCACGGGGCTTCCCGCACAGCCTGGGAACCGGGTCCGATCCCAGCGCATGGCTGAACAGGAAACATGGCGCTGAAAGCCTTATGTAAAAAATCGGTGCATCGAATGCCAGGCCTAATGAGCAGCCAAAAATTGTGGAAAAACACCAGGCCGTGCCAGCCACGTCCTGCCCTTTTTGGAGGGGCGGGGGGGACCTCATCTTCCCTGGACCTCGAGAGCAAAGGACAGACCAGGCTGAAAGCCCACTCAAGGCCCTGCGGTTGTCACCTGTGCACCCTCTGCTCCGTGGCGCCCTCCATTCCCATCAGCTCCCCCCGCCTCCCATTCCTGGCATATTACTTTCTCCCCTGCTGGTTCCCACCACTGCCCCTCGGCTCTTCTACCAACCCTGAAATTGGCGTGCGGCCCGGCCCAGCGATGCCTCTGTCCAGAACGCAGGCCGGGAGCAATCTGCCAGCATAATTGGACCGTGGCAGTTTCCCTAAAAACGCTCCTTGCAACGGCTTGTTCCTCCGGGGGGTTTAACCACCAGACGGTAGGCGTTGGGCCCTGGCTGAGAAACTGAGTGAACCCCAGGACACAGCCCGGCTCTCTCGGGATCCGTTTGTGGGGGACACCTGAGAGCGACTCGCCAGCACTCGGAAACGGAGCTGGCTGCTGTGACAAGGCAGCGGGACACCCGCAGCCCAGCCCTCGGGAACGCCACCACTCACCTGAAATGCCCCATGTGGTAGAACATGGGCTGCTTGTAGAAAAGATCCTTTTTCCTGTCCACGATGACAGGGCTGTCCACGAAGTTCTGCACCCAGTTGGGGCCCCCCTCCATGTCCAGGGCCAGGTTCCAGTCGATCCAGCCGGTGACGTAGTTGTTGAGGTTCTGCGAGGGGGTGGAGGCAGAGAGGCTCAGCCGGGGCGGGAGGTGCTCCCGAGGCAGCCTGCGGGGAGTGTGTGTGTGGGGGCCCTTACCGTCAGGATGCTGTGGCTGTACTGGTTACCCCGGTCCCAGCAGCCCAGGATCACGTCCCGCTCCCAGAAGAAGACGCCGGCGCAGGCCTCAGTGGACAGGAGGAAGTAGTCGGGGAACAGGGTGTGGGTCTTCCCCACGGTGTCCTCAATAGGAGCGATGAAATCCAGGTACCAGTGCACCCCGATGCCGTGGACGTAGCGAGCGGCGTTGGGGTCGCCCAACACCTGGGAGGGAGCGGCAGTCACCCATGGGCCCAGCCCCGGCAGGCCTCCCGGCCCCGCACCCACCCAGACGGGCCCCGCGACTGCCCCGCCCCAAGGGGCTCTGCCCCCACCCCCCGCCGCCCTGTGTGGCGCTGCAGGGGCCTCTGCCAGCTGGGACACAAGCTGCAGGGGCGCTGCCACTGGGCACACGCCCAATGCGGGCGCTGGCAGGGCTGTCTCCTGGCATGGCCAGAGCTCCCGGGGGGGGGGGGGGGGGCACAAAGCCCTGCTCTTCCCGGGGGGCCCAGGAGAAAAGCTGGGGCAGGAGCCCCATGTGACGTAGTGGGGGGGCTGTCTACTCTAGCCGCCCTGGGTCCACTCTGTTGGGCATTCACTGGTTGCTGTGTGGGCTCTGGGTGACCCCTACTGGCCGGTGTCTGTAAGCACTGCCCAGCGTGGGGGGGCGGTGTCACCCCTGAGGGCTCTCATGTCAGGAAGACCATGGCCCAACCAGTTCTCACCTGAGCAGGGAAGGGGGTTGAACACAGGAAGGGGGTGGCTTGGAGCAGGGGGGTCTGAGCGTGGGGCAGCATGGAGGAAGCAGACTAACCAGCGTAGGGGGGGTCAGGGCCTGTAGCCCCTTCCCCCAAGGGAACTAGGGTCGTCGGCCTATCCTCCTATGCCTGCGTCGGTCCTATGCTGGGCTGCATCTCGGAGCAGCAATAAACCCCCTCGATTCTACTGGCTGGCGGAGCCCCATCTTGCTGAGGATGGGGGTGCAGGGTCGGGGGACCCCGACGCACCATCACACCCCCCACCTCCTGTTCAGTGCTCCTGGCCAGCTCCATCCCAGGCCCTTGGCTCTCCCCACGGCCGGAGGCCGCCCCTCGACAGCTGAGAACAGGCAGCCGCAGCCACGGCCAAGCCCACCCGGCATGGAGGCCCTGCTGGAGCTCCCTGCTGGAGGAAGGATCAGGGCACCTGCCACCAAGGGCCAGAGGTTGCCCCCAGCAGCCCCAGGGGCCATGGGAGCGTTGGCAGGGCTGGGGTCTCCCTGCACAACCCCCCAGGCCCGTTTTGAGAGGAGGGGGAGCCCTGCTCAGCCTGATGGGAACAGCCCCTCGCAGGCCACGCAGTAGGCCCACACCGTGGACTGGTCCCACCCCCAGCACGGCCCTGTGGGGCAGCGCTTGTGCCCCTCCAGCCACGGGCCCCACCGCTCGCACCGCCAGCCCCACAGACCCGGCCACGGGCCCCACCTCTCGCACCGCCAGCCCCACAGACCCGGCAAAGGGGTTCCGGGGGGCAGGACCAGGCTTCCTGGCTGCAGACTCACCACTCTGGCCCAGTGGGGGAGCAGCACTCGGTTGTCGTCCAGCATGATGAGCCGGACCGCGCGGTGCGAGCTGTTGGCCAGGGCGGGGCCCAGGTCCTGGGCGATGAAGTCCCGCTGGTGCTCGGCTGTGAAGCCCAGGCACTGGAAGGGGTAGCCGCTTATCAGCCCCGCTGTGGGCTCGTTGCCGGCCGTCACCGCCCAGAACGTCAGGTTGTGCTTGGCGTATTCGTCCAGGAACCTGGGGCCGGGCGGGGGAAACATGAGCAGCTCTGCCCCCAGTGCCCCTCCTGGGGGGCAGAGACCAGCCTCGCGCGCCGATCCCCCCCAGCACGGCCTGTACGGACCTCGCCTGTGAGCCGCCAGCTCCAGGAGCTGACACGGACGCCTCCGACGCCCCAACGCCCTCCAGCCCCTTCCCTCGCACGCCCCCGGGCCAGCTGCCCCCACCGAGCCCCCCTCCCATCCTGCCAGCTCCTGCCCTGGCTGCCCCCACCGAGCCCCCCATCCTACCGGCTCCTGGCCCCGCCCCGCTGCCCTGTACCTGATGAAGTAGTTGGCCCAGGTCTTGTGATACTTGTCCCCCGGGCTGCCCTTCAGCGTGCCCTTCCCCTTCATGTCCCCACTGGTTTTCAGCCAGACCGGGGAGGTCCAGGGGCTGGCGACCAGCGACAGGGGCTTCTTGGACAAGGCAGCGGCTCGCTGGAGAATGGGGATCTGAGGGGACGGAGCAGCAGGAGTGTGGGAGGAAGGTGCCCAGACACAGCCCCGGGGGACGCAGCTGGGAGCTTGGGAAGGCTGCAGGGCAGCTCCCCTCTGCCTGGCGCCCCGACGGGACTTTCCCCTCCCAGCCTCCAGGAGCCCTGGCCCCACCTGGGAGGGGCTCAGTCAGGGTGGACTCTGCCTGGGAACCGACCCTCCCCGGGGCGAGAGCAGGCCTGGGCCCCACCAGGCTCCGGGGCTCACGGGAAGCGGCTGCTTCCTTGCACCGATGGGCTGGGGGCTGGGTGCCTGGCCCGGCCCCAGGGAGCCCAGTGCCACACAGGGCGGTCCAGGCAGCCAAGGCAGCGTCTGACGGAGACACCAGGGGCTGAGGGGTACCTGCCACCGCGGGGGGTGGGGGCCCAGCCGACGAGGCCCCAGGAAATTCCCCAAACGAGATGGGGCCTGGGAGCTCGGCCAGAGGGCAGAAACCGGAGCAAACTGGGACAGGCTCTGTCTTGTGCCCACGGCCAGGCCCCCTCACTGCCCCCACGGCTGGGTCCCCTCCCCCAAGGCCGCGCCCTCCCCCTGTGGCTGGACCTTCTCTCCCCTCCCCCAGTCGGGCCCCCTCACTGCCCCCACGGCTGGGTCCCCTCCCCCAAGGCCGCGCCCTCCCCCTGTGGCTGGACCCTCTCTCCCCTCCCCCAGTCGGGCCCCCTCACTGCAGCCATGGCCTCCTCCTGTAGCTGTGCCCTGTCTTCCCTCCCCCCACAGCTGGGCCCCCTCCCTCATGGCTGGACCCCCTCTCCTCTCCCTTCCCCCCCATGGCTGCGTCCCCTCCCCTGCAGCTGGGCCTCCTCTCCCCTCCCCCCCAGCTGGGTCTCTTCCCCCACGGCTGGGCCCCCTCCCCCCCCACACTCCCCGTGGCCAGGCCCCCTCTCCCCTCCTCCCACAGCTGGGCCCCCTCCCCCCCGTGGGTGCTGCTCACTTTCAGCTTGGTGTCCTCGTCCTTCAGGCGGAAGTTAAGGAGCTGGAAGTCGGAGGGGGTGTCGGCGTAGCTGTAGGGGTAGGTGGAGAAGTCGCAGCTGGCCATGGGGACCCGGAGCATGTTGTATTCAATCCCTGGGGGACAGGAAGTGACCCAGGCCTGGGTGTTATGGGGGCCAAAGCAGCACGTCCCTGTGATTGCGCACGGAGACGGGGGGGCCCGGGCAGTGGGACCCACAGCTCCAGAGAGCCCAGAGCCAGGGCCTGCCCCCCATCCTGCCCCAGCACGTCCTGCCAGCAGATCCTGTCCCTACCCCCCTTCGGCCCCTCTCTCTCACCTTCCTCTGTGAAGTAGGATGCGAGCAGGTGGCGTTGGGTCTCCTGGGACAGGGACAGGATGTTCACGGCAGCGGAGTCCGTGACGGAGCCGCCGAAGCCCTTCACTTTCTGGTACCGCTGCGCCGCGTCCAGCTTCAGCACCAGCTCTGCGGGCAGAGAGCGACGCAGTCAGAGCCCGGGGGTCCCGGGCTGGGCGCAGAGACAGCGGCCAGACCCCTCCCCCCCGGCGGCGTGTGCCCGGCGGGTACCTGGGGTGGGGGCGTTGCTCTGGAAGGTCCCCTCGCTGCGCTCCAGGCGCTTGCCCGCCTTGCTGCTCTCGTACTTGGCAAAGGAGCCCAGGGCGGGGAGCACCACGGGGTCCAGCGTGTCGCAGTAGGAGGCGCTGCACTCACACACCACGGAGTCGTGGCCAAAGCTCCTGGCATTGCAGGGGCGGGCGCCTAGGCAGAGGGAGACAGGCTGGGCTGGGCAGGGCTCCGGGCCCCTCCTGGGAGAGGATTCCCGCTTCCATGCCCTCCCGCCGAGACGCCCGAGCCACGTCCCTCCCATGCTGGGGGCAGCAGGATTCTCAGCCCCACCCGCTGGGTCCCTCAGCCCAGGACTCCTGCCCCGCCATACCCCACAACCCCCCAGGAGAGGGGCAGAGGCCGGGCTGCCCCATCTCAGCCCCGAAAGGACCCCCCCGGCCACACGCGACGCGGCACAAGCGCTCACCTGCCGCCCCGGGCGCTGTCTGCACGAAAAGGAGCCAGCCCACGACGCTGGCGCACCTGGCCCACATGGCCCCAGCGCCTGGCCTGAAAGCAGGTGCAGCTGTGAGTGTGGGGGCTGCCGGGCCACGGGCTCCAGCTCGCCCCCCCGCCGGGCTCTAGCTGCAGGAGCAGCCAGGCGAGCCCAGCACCGCGCCCAGAGTCCTGGAGCCACACCCGAGTGGGCAGCCACCTGCCAGTACTGGAGGGGTGCCCTAGAGCAGAGCTGGTCTGGAAACTCCTCTTCCGGTCTCCCCTCGCTCTCCTCCCGCCCGCCCAAACCTCAGGGCCACCAGCTGCCACTTCTCCCAGGCTCCTGCACCCAGCCAGCCTCTTTAAAGGGCACCTCTGCTCCCGTCTCCCACACCCGGGCGTCACTTCCCAGGGCTTGTCCCGCCCCCATGCTCTTTCCCAACCTCCTCCTGGCCACACCCCTCGGCTCCGTCAGCCACTGGACATTGTCCCTTCCGGGCCAGCAGCCACCCATCACCCTGCCCCTGCCTGCTCCAGCGCCTACGGCATCTCCGAGCCCCCAGCCCATACTGGCCAGGAGGGATGTAAAAGCCTCGCTCCGGCCAGGCCGGTCAACCGGTTACCGAGGGAGCAGGTCGCTAACCCTAATGCCAACTGGGTAACCTCCTACATCCCTGTTAACCAGCTTCATTCACGCCCAGAGCAAGTGAGCCGGTCGATCCCCTTCCGGCCCACGACTGACCTGTCCCTTGGGGCCGGCCCAGCCAGAGTCAGGAGGCCGTGGGGTGACGGGATGCCTGGGCAGGTGGTGCTGACACCACAGGACTCGGTCTGCGGGGACACAGAGCCGACGGCAATGGGTGGGAGAAAGGAGCTAGCCCCCTCTAGCTGGCCTGACTCAGGAACGCTGGGTTTTTTTGGAAATGGCTCAACTCCACCTGACCTCAATTACTCCAGCACTCTTAATGAGGGATTAGCAAAAGCTCCTGTCACCTCAATTACATCCTCCACCGCCCGGCTGCTGACAGCACTGCGCGTCAGCTCATGTCCCGGCCACTTGGGTAACACTTTGCCAAGTCAGAACTGCCCTGCTGCTTCTGTGGAAGGAGGCGTTAGTCACTTCCCGTGGTAAAATCCCGTTCTTCTGGGACACCCCTGCCATGTTCCAACCTGGAGCTGGCAGCATGGCAGGAGGAAGGACTCACCAAGTTAGGAATGCACAAAGCACGCCAGTCATGGGCCAACATACCGTCAACTATAGTGTACTTAGATTTCCAGGAAGCCTTTGACAAGGTTCCTCACCAAAGGCTCTTGCGTAAATTAAGTTGTCGTGGGATAAGAGGGAAGATCCTTTCATGGACTGAGAACTGGTTAAAAGACAGGAAACAAAGGAATAAATAGTAAGTTTTCAGAATGGAGAGGGGTAACTAGCGCTGTTCCCCATGGGTCAGTCCTAGGACCAATCCTATTCAACTTAGTTATAAATGATCTGGAGAAAGGGGTAAACAGTGAGGTGGCAAAGTTTGCAGATGATACTAAACTATTCAAGATAGTTAAGACCAAAGCAGAATGTGAAGAACTTCAAAAAGATCTCACCAAACTAGGTGACTGGGCAACAAAATGGCAAATGGAATTTAATGTGGATAAATGTAAAGTAACGCACATTGGAAAAAATAACCCCAACTAGACATACAATATGATGGGGGCTAATTTAGCTACAACTAATCAGGAAAGTGATCTTGGAGTCATCGTGAATAGTTCTCTGAAGACATCCACGCAGTGTGCAGCAGCAGTCAAAAAAGCAAACAGGATGTTAGGAATCATTGAAAAAGGGATAGAGAATAAGACACAGAACATCTTACTGCCTCTATATAAAACTATGGTATGCCCACATCTTGAATACTGCTTACAGATGTGGTCTCCTCATCTTAAAAAAAAATTAGAAAAAGTTCAGAAAAGAGCAGCTAAAACGATGAGGGGTTTGGAATGGGTCCCATATGAAGAGAGATTAAAGAGACTAGAACTTTTCAGTTTAGAAAAGAGGAAACTAAGGGGGGATAGGCTAGAGGTCTATAAAATCATGAGTGGTGTGGAGAAAGTGAATAAGGAAAAGTTATTTACTTGTTCCCATAATATAAGAACTAGGGGCCACCAAATGAAATTAATGGGCAGCAAGTTTAAAACAAATAAAAGGACGTTCTTCTTCACAGAGTCAACCTGTGGAACTCCTTGCCTGAGGAGGTTGTGAAGGCTAGAACTATAACAGGGTTTTAGAAAGAGCTAGATAGATTCATGGAGGTTAGGTCCATTAATGGCTATTAGCCAGGATGGGTAAGGAATGGTGTCCCTAGCCTCTGTTTGTCAGGAGATGGATGGCAGGAGAGAGATCGCTTGATCATTACCTGTTTGGTTCACTCCCTCTGGGGCACCTGGATTGGCCACTGTTGGCAGATAAGGTTCTGGGCTGGATGGACCCTTGCTCTGACCCAGTATGGCCATTCTTATGTTCAACCAAACCAGTGCCCGCACTCCGGACCTGCCGCCAGTGGGCCCCTTCGGGCCACAAGGGGATGAAAAGTTACTCAAACCCAGGACAATTGGAAACAGCACATTCCCCTCTTGCCTGGATACCACACCCCCCCCCCCCCGTACCGAGAATGTGCACGGCCATTTATCCCTCTGGCCTAGGACTCCACCTAGGATGGAGCCATGTAGTTCGCTCATCGTATTTTCCCTGCAGATTAGAACGGCCAGACCAGGTCAGACCAAAGGTCCATCCAGCCCAGCGTCGTGTCTGCCGACAGCAGCCAACACCAGGTGCCCCTGGGGAATGAACACAACAGGCAACCCATCAAGTGATCCCTAGCAGAGGATGCTTGGCTCCTCAGCTACTTGGGCAGGGGACGGTGCCCAAGTTGCAGCCAAACTGTAATATGTTAGCGCTGGCCTAAGACTGTAAGCATGACGCATAAGCACTTGCGTGTAAGTTCCCTGCGCGTCTCCTGCGCCCATCACTCATGGCTGGACAGGACTTGCTTCCTGTTAGCCCCACCAGTTAAGCTGCACCCTTGTCCTCATCACACACTCTGTTGTGCAAGATTCCTTCCCTCCTGCCATTCCCTTAATCACTCAATCGGGTCTGATGCCCGTGGAATTGTCTGGTGCGAGTGGGAGGTGGGAGCATGAAAGGCTTCCCCCGTGCCCAGGTGGGCAAGAGGCGGGAACCTTCAACCAGGAACCACCCCCGATGTCGAAGGCTGAATTGAATTGGCAGCATTGACAGAGCCCAGAGACGGGCAGAGATCCCCCAAGAGTGAGACACACACGAGACGCAGCTGGGAAGCCTGACAAGGGCCATCAAAGAACAACTGTGGGAAACACGGAGATGAACACCCCTGAAGGAGGGAGGATCGCAGCGTGGCCCTGCCACCCCACCGACTCCAAGGGGCGCTGACATCTATACAGTGGGGGGCTCTTGCCCTTGGGGTTCGGTCCTGCAAGCCAAGCCTCGGAGGAGCCTCAAATCGCCATCGAAAGACGCCGACTCCTCACTCAGTCAGTCTTGGCTGGCCAGTGACTCCAGCCACAAGGGACTGGTACCTATAAATCACAGGGGGCGGGGGATACTTTCCATAAACGCGGCGTGTTGCCTTTTCCCCTGAGAAAGGTCCCGCGTGCTTCCTATAAGCATCACAGAGCCTCCTAAGGGCACCGCGGGCTCCGGGTGCAGAACAGGGATTAGGCTAAAGCAGTGGTCTCCAACCTTTTTAAGCACAAGATCACTTTTTGAATTTAGGTGCAATCCAAGATCTACCTCATATATAAATACCCTGGCCCCGCTTCCTTCCTACCCCTTCTCCAAGGCCCCGCCCCTGCTCACGCCCTCCTCCCTCTCTTGCCCATCCTCACTCACTTTCATCAGGCTAGGGCAGAGGGTTGGGTGCAGGCTCTGGTCTTGGATTAAGGGATTTGGAGTGTGACACGGGCTCTGAGCTGCTCTTTGGGCAGCCGTTGGATGTAGGAGGGGTTCTAGGTGCAGGCTCTGGGAGGGTGTTTGGATGCTGGGGTGCTCAGAGCTAGGATAAGGGCTTGGGGTGCAGGAGGGGGTTCATGACTGGGGTAGGAGTTTGGGATGTGGGCTCCATCTGGGCACTGCTGGTGGCTCCTGGGTGGTGGTGCAGTGGGGCTAAGGCAGGCTGACCCGTGCCCTGGCCCTGAACCACTCCCTAAACAGCCAGCAAACTCCCTCCCAAGCCCTGTTGTGCCCCCTCTCTGCTCTGTGGAGAAAGGATGCAGAATGGGAGAGGCGGCACCCTGACATCCGCACCCCTCTTCTCCCTCCCCGGCCCTGCACAGAAAGCAGGAGGCTCCCAGGGGGAGGGGCAGCTCCAAGGCAAAGGGCAGGAGATGCGTAGCAGTGAGGGGAAGGGGTAGATCTTGACAGCCTCTTGGCCAAACCAGTCAGGGTCACCTGTCAGAGGCTCCAAGATCTACCGGTAGATCCCGATCGACTGGCTGGTGACCGCTGCGCTAAGGGGATCTCGGCCTTCAACGTCCAGCGACCCCCTTCTGACAACTGCATGGCCCCCCACGGGGGGTAGCCTGAGCCTCACCACCCAGCAAGCCTTTGGGCTCCAGACCTTGGGGCTTGGGCTTCGAGCCCCTGGAGACCCCACTGAAATGAGTCCCTGAGCCACAGTTGGAGAACCCTTGTGAAGCATCACTGTGTCCCACTCCTCGCTCCCCCCACCCCTCACTGGCCACGTGAAAGCCCAGGACAGGGGCGGCACGTTATGTGGCCCCCGTGCACCAGGAACAGCCAGGGCCAGGGGAGGGGGCCTGGCCCCACCAACGTCCCCTGGGGGCGTCTCCCGGTCCCATCTGCCACCCCGGGCGACGCCCATGGCTGCCCCCCGCCACTGGCTGTGCAGCGGGGCTCAGGAGGTTTCCTGCCCACCCTTGCGCCACACGCTCCCAGCAGCAGCCAGCACATCCCTACAGCACCTGGGGGCCTGTCTCCTCACGCACTGCCCTACCCCGAGCACTGACTCCCCAGCGCCCATAGGCCAGTGGCTGCTCCGGGGCAGTGCCTGCGGGCAGCATCGCACAGCCCCCCCCCCCAAATGCCCTGCCTAGGAGATGCTGCCAGTGGAATGTGTGGGCACTTTCAACACCACACCCATCACCCCCTCCAAATCCCAACCCCTGCACCCAGCCCAGAGCCTGCACCCCCCCCACACACCCATACCCCCTCCCAGAGTCCGGCCCCACACCCGCTCCTGCACACACACCCCTGCACCCAAACTCCCTCCCAGAGCCCATAACATAAACATAACACCGGCCACACTGGGTCCATCCAGCCCAGCATCCTGTCTGCTGACAGCGGCCAATACCAGGTGCCCCAGAGGGAGGGAACCCAGCAGGGAATCCTCACGTGATCCCTCCCTTGTCACCGATTTCCAGACAAACAGGCGAGGGACACCATCCCTACCCAGCCTGGCTAATAGCCATTGAGGGACAGAACCTCCACGAATCTATCTAGCTCTTTTCTGAACCCGCACCCCTCACCCCCACTCCCTCCCGGAGCCTGACCCCACACCTGCTCCTGCACCCCAACCCCCTGTACCCATCCCAAAGCCCACCCCCACGCATACACTCCCTCCCGGAGCCTGATCCCACACCCGCTCCTGCACCCCCTCCACATCCGAACTCCCTCCCAGAGCCCCCCCTGCTCCTGCCCCCTAACCCCCTGTACCCATCCCAGAGCCCCCCCTCCCCGCACCCACACTCCCTCCCGGAGCCTGAGCCCACACCTGCTCCTGCACTCCCCCACATCCAAACTCCCTCCCAGAGCCCCCCCCCCCCCAGCTCCTGCACCACAACCCCCTGTACCCACAGTCCCTCCCGGAGCCTTGGGCGGGTGGGGGGAGGCGCTGCGGACTTAGACCCGCTCCGGGCCCCGCGGGAGGGCGCAGGGGAGGGGCCCGGGAAAACCCGGCTCAGCCGCGGGCCAAGCTCTGCCTGCGGCGGGGGAGGGGGGGGGGCTGGGCGCAGCACCCCGGGTCAGCGCTGCCCCCCCCAGCACGCAGATCCCAGGCGCCCGGCCCCGCCCCCCGGCCACTCACCCGCGGGCTGGGCAGCCTCCGGCAGCAGCGGCTCCGCACTCCGGCGTGGAGTAGCCCGGCGGTCACATGACTACGGTCACATGACCCGGCCAGCTGCTCCCTGGGCTGGGCCGGCCTGTTCGCACTCACCCAGCCTGACCCGCGGGGGGGGGGGGGCCCTGCCCCGGGCTGGAGCCAGCTGGGGAAGTGCCGCCTCTCCCCAGGCTCAGAGCTACCAAGCTGGGCCGGGCCCACGTGGGACAACGGGGGAAGCTGGCCCCAGGCTGGCAGGGCCCTGCCTAGCAAGCGCCCTTTCCCCTGGACCCAGGCCTGCAGTGAGTCCCCCGCCCGGGGGGGCGGGCGAGGCCCTGGAGAAGGGTCCCGGTAACCCCACTGGCTGTGGCTCACCCACCGCTGATGCAAACCTGCCCCTGCAGCCCAGGATCAGAGACCACCTCAGACCTCCCCCCCACCCCCACCCTCTCACCTGCCCTTTCAGCCCAGTGCCTGCAGCTCCCCTCAGCTGCCTCTTCACGCTGGCCTGTTCCCAGCAGCTTAGGCTGAGCCAGGTCCCCAAGGAGCCAGGCCCGAGTGTCGCCCTGCTGCCCAGCACGGGATTGGGGGATGGACACCCTCTTCCAGCCCGTGGTCACGGCTCCTGCCCACTCTGCAGCTGGGGAAGCAGGGTCCAGGACCAAGGAGACCTAGGCCAAAAGCTAGAGTGGGGCTGGGGCGCAGAGGGACCTTTCTCCCCCCTCCCCCCACACACACCCTGCAAGCTCCCAGCAGGTACGAGAGGCCTGGGACCATGTCAGGTCACCTAGTTCACTCAGGAGTAATTATCAACCCCAACCCTACCCAACTCATCTAACCTGTTCCTAAAAACCCACAGTAATCCCAATTCCAGCACCTGACAAACTGGTTTGTAAAAACCGCCTGTGCCCCAGATTCCACAGCCTCCCAGCCAGCCTTAGGTCATTTGTTCCCTTGTTTTACTCCACACACAGTGGCCCTTCCACAACCTCCAGCCTTCCACGCTGCCAGAGCCCGTGCCCTGCTCCCAGAGAGCTTGGGATGTCCCGTGCCAGGTTAGGAAGGGCAGAGGCCACTGGCCCAGGCAGGCCAACAGGACAGGAGGCAGCTCCAGGTGTACAGCTTTATTTGGTTTCTTGTATAAGTGTCAGTGCAGCTCCAAGCACCTGCAGAGAAGACTCCCTGCAGCTGGTCCCAGCATGCATCCCGAGGTAAAAAAGTGCCTCCCCCATGCACCCTGCCCTCCCCCCCACCATCCCAGAGGGGAGAGCCGCAGCACGGCATGCAGCATACAAGCAAAGGCAGCAGTGGGCAAGGGAGAGGCTGCCAGAGCCGGGATGGGGAGGGTGGGGGGCGTTAAGTGCTCACAGGGCTTTGGTTCTGTTCCCAGAGCAGGGACAGCAGTTCGAGCCCAGCTCCTTGCAGCCCTCCGGCCAAGGGCACACTCCTGCACGGCTGCTCGCAGAGCAACACCATGGGAAGAGCCAGGCCCACAGCTCTGGCCAGAGCAGGGAAAACCAGGGAGGGTCAGGCTTTATGGGAAGAGACGGTAGCGTGGCCTGCTTCCCCCCCACCCTCCACTGCAGCCAGGTTTGCATAGCATGGGCAGGGCTGAGTTAGGCTCCAGCCCACAAGCTCCCTGCCCCAGCCAGCCCGTGAGCCAAGCTGGCCAGCCAGCGAGTGTTCCCTGAGTGCAGGACCCATGTGAGACCCAGGTGGGTCAGGGGAGGCATATTCAGCTTCCTGGTGCTGGGAGCCAGGTCCGCCTCCGGCCCTCAGGCTGCAGCACAGGAGGCAGGACCCAGCTCAGGGGTTAATACAAAGCCTGCGTGGACACACATGGCCCCACTCAGCTTGCACCAGCCTGTGCAACAGGCAGAAAGGACTTGGCCCCAGGCCACGGCCCTCAGCCACGCCAGCCCTTTGCGCGAGCCCTGGGCCACACACCACCTCAGTACAAAGCAGGCAGTGTCCATGTTCAACAGGGTGCGGCCAACGGCAGTCCCTCCTCCTTCCCAGAGTCCCGTGCAGTGGCCCATGTGTGGCCTCAGCGTGTGCTCTCTCCCACTGGCGCCTGGCCACGAGCAGCAGCTGCTGGGGAGGAGCCAGCCCCAGGCCCCGCCCCGGCGGAAAGGCCTGCCCAGCTGGCTGCAAGTTCCCTGGAGGGCTCCGGCGGGGCGGCTCTCAGAGGATGCTCTCCTTGCAGACCCCGCTGAGGCTGTGCGGGCGGCGGCGCTCCAGCCGGCGGGCAGAGAGCAGGCGGCGCAGCGAGGAGGTGGAGCTCAGGTCCCCGCAGCTCTGCAAGTGAATCCCTTCAGGCAGCCCTGGCTCCGCTGCCCACCAAGGGCTCCGTGGCACCTGGCAACAAGGGCAGGGGTGAGGCCAGCAGGGCCCGGCCTGCGCCAGGGCCCCTCCAGCCTGGAACTGCAGCAGGACTGGCCCTTCCCAGAGCTGCAGCTCGACAGGCCCCAGGAAAGGCCAGAGCCTGGTTTCTCCCCGGCTGCTGCACCTCTGGCTGGGAGCTGGCAGGCGGGCCCAGGCCACAAGACCGCATCTGGGAGAAGCCCCCCCCCCCCCCCCCCCGGCAGGACAGCCCCAGCCAGTGCTGGAATGCAAAGGGGCTGCCTGTCTCGGTGAAACAGCAGCTCTGGAGAGCCCAGCAGGCCGCCCTGCTGCCGCCAGGGGCTGGCCAGAGCCACGAGAGCCCAGGGAGCAAGGCTGGCCTGCGGGCAAGGAGTCAGCTGGCTCTGGCGGTGACTAGGGTTGCCAGATGGTTTCAGAAAAAATACTGAACAAAAAACACCAAAAAAAAACCCACGCCAGAAAAAAGTTTGTTGGGGGGGGGGGGGGGGGGAAGGTGTGCCCCTTTAAAAACCACAAGGTGGGGCTTTTTGGCCCTAACAGGCTGCCGGCAACCGCCCGCCATCCTGCCTCCCTGCGCAGGGCTGGACAGCTCCCCGGTAAGCACTAGGGTTGCCAGGCTGCCTCCATACTGAGCCGGACAGCCCGAGATTTTCACCTCCTGGCTGGGAAAAATAATCAGAAAGTACCGGACATTTTAGGTGTCTGGTATTTTTTTGAATTTTTTTTACCGGACAGGAGGCGAAAGTAACAGACTGTCCAGGTCAGTAACGGACACCTGGCAACCCTAGCGGTGACTCAGCGCGAACGGCCTGCGACCCAGCTCGCGCACAACTGGCCTCAGGGAGCCGGCGGGGGAATCAGAGCTCTCGGAGAACACCAGGGCTCAGGCCTGGCATGGAGCCGGGGCCTAGCATCCTGCCGAGGCCGGCACATGGCCACGACCCTGAGCTAAGAGCGTGGTCAAGCAGGAGCTGAGGAACGGCCGCGCCGGAGGCCTGGGGCCGCTGACAGACTGGCGCTGGGCTGACGAGCCGCGCTGGCAGAGCTTCCAGGGCCTGCTACCCAACGCAGGCAGCACCTCACACCCCCACCTGGGAGCAGGGATGGGTCACGGGGCCCTTTTTACAAGTGGGACCACGTCAGTGGACCAGGGGCTGCTGAGCCACATCTGGGCCCTACACATCTCCCTGACGGGGGCTGTCCCCTCCCCACAAGGAGCTCAGGCAGGAGCTGACGGAGAGAGAGGGAGTCCCACAGCACCTCCGGCCCAGCCCCACAAGGGGCAAAGGCCCTACAGCCCCAGGGACCCCCGGGATGGGAGGGCAGCTGAGCGCACTGGAGAACACGCAGCAGGGTCACGCTCCTCTTGTGAGCTCGCTGCCGGGCCAGCAGAGAGGGGCTGGGATAAGCCAAGCAAATAGCCCCGGCACCATCGCCCAGCAAGAAGGGATGTAGGAAGGGCAGGCACCAGGCAGGCTGAGCTAGACGCAACTGGGGCTGGAAATGCCTGTAGGGGGCAACCCGGGCCTGGGCACAGGGGGGGTGGGCAGTATGGCCAACCCGGGACCCTCACCTGCTTGTGGCCCTGGGAGCTGTGCCCAGCCATCTCCATTCCGGGTGCCAGGCCACGCTTGGATCTCTGCAGGAACCTGGCTACCAGCCCCCGGGTGCCCCGACAGGCCTTCAGGTCCCCCAGGGACCGCGTCGCTGCCTTCGACAGCCGCTGTGTCACCTTTTTGGGTGCCAGCAGTTTGGGCTTCCTGGCGGAGCTGGCCCGGAGCAGCGGGGGCGAGTCACAGGGCAGGAGCTGGAGCAGGCAGGTGTCAGAGCACAGCCCTGCAAGGAGACATAGGGAATGTGGTGGGGAGCGGGGAAGCGCAGGCCTGGCAGGACACCAGGGGCTGGGGCCAGGGCAGTAATGCACCCCATGCTGGGGGGGTTCTTCCAACTGAGCCAGCCTCTCCCAGCCAGGGGCACTCCAGGAACCGGGGTTGCTGGGAGCTGCTGGCTCCTGGCCAGCGTGCTCTAGGATGCTGCCAGACATGCCCAGTAAAGGAGTCACTCCGCCCCCCCCCCAGGCCACGGGTCGGACACTCGCCCCAAGCCTGCCCCCCAGCAGCCTCTGCCCTGACCTGTGTCTGCAGAGGAATTGGAGGCATCATCCTCCAGCGCTTTGGTGTAGAGCAGATCCCTCAAGTCGGCTGGAAGGAGAAAGCAAGCGGGAAATCCTCAGGCTCTGCCCTCCTCCCCCACATCCCGCCATGTGGCCAGGCAGTAAGCCACTGGTGCCCACTCCCCTGCCCTCGCACGGGCACTGTGCACGAGTGTGCCATCGCACGCCCCAGCCCTTGCACGGGCCACGTGCCCCCACCCACCACCAGGCGTGCACAAGTCCCCCGGCACGAGCTGCCGATGGCCCCCTGCGGCAACCCCACCCACCAGCCTGCTGACCGGCAACACCTGGGGGTGTGTGTGTGTGTGTGTGTGCATGGCCCATCCCCCGCATGAGAGACCAGACCTCCCCCCCGCCCCCGCACACCAGCCCTGCCCCCCACCCGTTCCCACCTACCGGGATCGCTGACAAGAGCAATGCCGGGGTCGCTGTGCGAGCGCATGAGCGGGCGGGCGCTCAGGCCCTGGGCCGGGCACAGCAGGCAGGACGTCTCGCTGTTGCGGCGCTGCCGGCGGGCCACGCACAGGGACCCGGGGGAGCGGCTGCCCCGGTGCCCCAGCCCCGAGCTCCTGCCCCTGAGCCGCACCTCAGGGAAGCAGGGCCCGGTGCAGCGCGCCAGCCCTTCCAGCCGATTGCAGCTGTGGGTCCCGGCCCCACCCACCTCCCGGAGCCCCTCGTAGCTGGTGCCCGGGGTGGAGCAGGAGTAGGAGCGCTCGCCCCGCCCGCGGGGCCGGGGCAGCTCCTCAAAGGGGCCCCGCAGGCCCAGTGGGGGGCTGCGGGGGTGGTGGCCGCACTGCACGCAGTCCACGCTCAGGCAGTAGTCCGCCCGGCTGCGCTGGATGGAGCGGAAGAGCACGTAGTCCACCGAGCGCATGGAGCCCTGCAGCTCCAGCAGGCAGGAGTCCTCCGAGGGGCTGCTGTCACCGGGGATATCGATGATCTCGGACATGACCAGGGAGCTGCTGTCCATGGACACTGCAAGGCACAGGGGGCGGGATGCACAGGTCTGCTGGGAGGGATTGGAGCCCGCCCCGGGGCCTTGCCTTGGTGCCGCGCCGCCCCGCCCTGCTGAGGACAGGCTCACGGGCACGGGACTCCCAGCGCCCCTCTGCCGCGCACATGCCACTGGCCTCCCACCCAGCCACAGGTTGTTCCCCCACCCCTGGGCCCTGCCTCCAGGGACCCGTTACCTTCCCCGCTGAGCACGATGGAGGGGACGCGGTCACAGGTGCAGCCGTGCGACGGATCCGTGAGCTGCGAATCAAACAGTGTGGCCTGCAGGGAGGGCACAAACACGTCGCTGGCAGTAATGCACGCTAGGCTGTTTGCTGCACTAGGCGTGGCCCTCCACTCGGTGCCTGCACCCTGCACCCGCAGCGCCCCCTGCTGGGAGAGGCCAGGGCTAAAGTAGCTGGGAGCGCCCCCCCAGCCAGCACCCCAGTGCCAAACCCCCACAGCGCCCCCTGCTGGGAGAGGCCAGGGCTGGGGTAGCTGGGAGCGCCCCCCCAGCCAGCACCCCAGTGCCAAACCCCCACAGTGCCCCCTGCTGGGAGAGGCCAGGGCTGGGGTAGCTGGGAGCGCCGCCCCAGCCAGCACCCCAGTGCCAAACCCCCACAGTGCCCCCTGCTGGGAGAGGCCAGGGCTGGGGTAGCTGGGAGCTGCCCCCAGCCAGTGCCCCTCTGCCACACCCCCACAGCGCCCCCTGCTGGGAGAGGCCAGGGCTGGGGTAGCTGGGAGCTGCCCCCAGCCAGTGCCACACACCCCTCTGCCACACACCCCCCTGCTGGGAGAGGCCAGGGCTGGAGTAGCTGGGAGCTGCTTCCACAGCCAGGACCCCCGCCCCACACACACACCCCCAGCGCCCCCTGCCAGGAGAGGCCAGGGCTGAAATAGCTGGGAACTCCTAACCCCCAGCCAGCGCCTGTCTCCACACCCCCACAGCACTCCCTGCTAGGAGAGGCCAGGGCCCGTGGGGGCAGCTGTGGTAGAGCCAGCACAATGGGTGCTGCAGCCGGCTGGCCCCAGGAAGTTGGAGGCAGGGTGGGTGAGGGAAGCTGGTGCCCCCATTGTGCTGACTCCGGTCAGCGCCAGGCCGAGGAGAGGGCCGCAGGAGTGTGCCACTCGCACCCTGGGCCTCAGTGGCTGGCTCACTGCGACTGCCCCTAGAGCCCGTTCCGCTCCTCCATCCCCTCGCCCAGCCCAGCCGTGGCTTCTCCCTCACCCTTCCCTTTGCCGTTGGAGGGGGCTGGGCGGGCGCCAGCCCCACCCCCCCCCGAGCAACCTGCAGCTCTGGGCCTGGCCAGGCCAAGCGCCCCGGGCTCCTTACCTGGCTGGCGGCCCGGAGTCCCATGACAGTCTCGTAGGAGGGGGGGAAGTCGGTGGGGTAGAGAGGCACGGGGCTGTCCATGGAGCCATTGTAGGTGATGCTGCGGGGCCACATGGCAAAGGGGCGTCGGCCACAACGGGGCGCCCAACTCCCACACAAGCAGCAAAGAGGGGGGTCCGGGCTGAACTCTACCCAGGGCTGCCACTGCACCCCCCACCCCAGCCCTGCCCTGGCCTCCCCCTTCCTATCTCTGCCCCCCATCTTACCTTGGGTCACTCACTCACTCACTCCCCACAATCTCACGTGCCTCTGTCTCCCAGCCCCCCCCCCCCCCCCCCAGGCTCCCTCTCACTGCCTCCCCTGAGTGCCCGCTGACCCCGTGGGTCCCTCCACCCACAGCTCCGCGAGGGGCTTCCCTTCCGTGGCTCAGGGACACCTCCCCCCACCCTCCCTGGTGCTGCACTCCCCTCCAGGGCAGGGGTACCTCTGGGCGTCAGTCTCCGAGCTGCAGGTGTACTCCGGCGGATAGTATGGGGGAGGCGGCACTGGGGGCACAAACTCCTCGAAGTCCATCATGTTCTGCAGGAAGGGGTCTGGGGGCGACGTGCACTCCAGGGTCACCGAACTGGAGCGCTGCGGGGCCAGCTGCAGGGAGAGGGGCGTGAGGGGGAACCTGCCAGCACCCAGGACAGGCGCCTTGGGGGAGGGACGTGACACCCCTGCTGTGGCCCCACTCACGCAGAGAGGTGTCAGGGGAGCAGCACCCCTGCTCCCAGGCCCTGCACGCTGCAAGGGCATGTCCCCCTGGGGGCAGGCAAAACCTGGGGGCCAGCAGGGGGAGGGGATGCCCCCGGGTGCAAGGAGATTGACGGCAGGATCCTCCAACCCCCTCCAGGTTCTGCCTAGTGTCCCAAGGGAGTGCCCCTGCCCCTCCTACCCCCAGCCCCTGGGAGAGGAGCCGCGGGCCAGGCGAGGGCTCACCACGTGGATAATGTCCAGGGAGAAGATCTGGATGCAGCACATGACGGCCGAGAGCGTGCAGACCACGGTGGAGAAGATGGTCAGGCCACAGACGCTGAACAGAAGGTCCTGGGGGGGAGGGGAGAGGGGAGCGAGCCCGAGATGCTGCTCAGAGTGTGGGCAGGCTCTGGGCGGGGGCAGGAGCCCTCCCCAGACGCCAAGCTGCCCAGCCCGTGCCGAGCAGAGGGAGGACCCCCCAGAGCGCCCCGCGGCGCAGCCGCCCGCTCACCTTCAGAGCCAGGCGGACGCTCCGGCAGTCGGGGTTGGGGAACATGGTCAGCGTCTCGCCCTGCCTGCTGCAGGAGGGGCCCAAGGACAGGTACTCGGTGCGGGCCTGGCAGCAGATGCAAGAATCCTTCTCCTGGACGGAGAGGAGAGACCCCAGTGAGGGATTTCCGTGCCCCCAGGCCCGGACACAAGGAACCTGCGGCTCCCCCACCAGCCCCATCAGCAGCAGGCAAGCACGCTGGGCTGGGCGGGGAGAGCTGGCCAGTAGGTCCCTCACGCAAGCGCCAGCCTTACCCGAGTGCAGGCCTCCAAGGACTTGACCAGCTGGGCATTCTGGCAGGAGAGGATGGAGCCGGCCAGGCTCAGCATGATGCCCAGCACAGACAGCAGCGTGAAGGTGGTGACCTGCAGCCAGGACAGAGGGACCGTGAGCTGGGTGGGAGAGCAAGAAGCCGGGGCCAGGGGCCACGCCGGGCACCTGCGCTGCCTCTGCGCTTGGCCTGGCCTGGCAGCAGGGGCTGCGTGAGGGGCAGGGCCAGGGTGGGTGCCCACAGCCCCGACAGAGACACCTACCACCAGGGTGAAGGGCCGTTTCCAGGAGACGATGCCGATGAGCCCGGACAGTGCCAGCTGGGGACAGAAGGGCAGCCATTACCGAGGGAAGGGCAGGAGGGGAGGGAGGCCTGAGACCTGCCCATAGGCCACCCTCCTACCTCCATGCCCCCAAAGCCGGCTCCAAGGGAGAGGGCGCTGGATCAGCCTCTGGAGTGGGGCCCATGCTGGACAGCGGGGCCAAGGCAGCTGAATGCCTCTTTGCCACCAGCTTGAGGGAAGTGCTGATTCAGGGCGCTCTGGAGAGCCGGGACCTCCAGGCGGCTCCGAGCTGGCCAGCAGGGCCATGGCCAGGCAGCTTCCAGCAGGGGAGGTTCAAAGTGAGCTGGGGGGGGGGTGGTGTCAAGCATCTGGAACATGGGGCAGGGATCCAGGAGCTGCTCCAGGCCTCTTCCAGCTCCCCTAGGCCTGCAGCCCCGTTGGTCGTGGGGGGGCAATAGGGCCGCTCCACACCCTTGCCCGGGCGGGGGGGGGAGGGGCGAGGGCTGATGGCCCAGGACAGGGCACGGGCTGGCCTGGAGGGAATTCAGCAACAAGTCAGTTCAGGAGGATTTGCCAAATTCCCAGCCCTGCGGCACCCATCCCGGCGCCCTGGACCGGGGGAGCAGAGAGGTGGGGGAGGGGAACACAGTGCTTTGGAAGCCCTGCCAGCCAGCACACCGCAGAGGGAAGCAGCCCCGCACCTCCCCCCAGCCGCCGGCTCCCGCCCGACTCCCCAGAAAGGCCAGCAGCAGCCCCGGCGCGCCGGGGACACTCACCAGGAAGCCGGCCCAGGAGGGGCACGAGTGCCGGACCTTGGCGGAGGGCGTGATGGTCGCGGCCACCAGGCTGAAGGTGGTGACGAGGATGCCCAAGAGGACCTGAATGAAGCCCAGCACCAGCAGGATGTGCAGCCAGGTCCTTTGCACGCGGAGCTGGGTGAGGCTGCGGGAGGAGCGGCCAGTCAGGGAACGGCTGGAGTCGCTGGGAGATGGCATGACTCGGTTGCAGGTCGGTGATAGATGGAGGCCTGGCCCCTGGGGGGGTGAGGGGGAGCCTGGTGCAGACACCAGAACCGACGCTAAAGGGAGCAACCGTCAGGACTTAGGGCTGGCCAGTCTGCCCAGAGCAGCAGTCGGCCCCAGCCCCAGCCACGGTTGGTTTTCTGGCAGGTACTGGTGCAGTTTTGTCCCCTGCTGCTCTCAGCTGGCCACGTGCTGCCTCCTCCACCCCAGGAGTGGGGATTCTGGGTCAGGGCCCCGCTCTGTGACTCCGGGGTTTGCTTTGGCAAGGCCGGTCTAGATCCAACTCTTCTCGCTGCCCGGGGATCTCGGCATCCTGCCCTGGGGAGAACATCCGGCCCGGTGCTCCTCAGCGGATGCAGCACCGCATCCCAGCAGCTGGCCGTCCCGCTGCCGTCTCCAGGGGCAGCTCCAGGGAGTGCACGGAGCGGAGGCGCCAGGGTTACAGCTGCAGGGGAAGGTTTTGCTCTATGAAGACATGGAGATTGGAGGGGAGCTGCCTCCTCCCGGCCAGGCCCCGGCTCCAGAAGGCAACCCCACAAAAGGGCAGCAGCCAGGCCCGAAGGGTCTCGTCCACCGTCCCAGAGGGGTTTGGGAGCATCCTCCAATCCAGCTGCCTGGGGTGCACAGGGCTGCCGGTCGCCTCTCCCAGTGCAGGGCTCTCAGGCAGTAAATATACCCAGCTCTAGAGGCTGCCTAAGAAGGTCGCAGCAGGCAACTCCTGCTATCTGCAGCAGGCTGTAGGGTAGCTCTTGCCCCAGCTCAGAGCTCCAGGCCTCCAGCCCTGCTCCACACCCGCAGGCTTGGGGCGAGGCAGGGTCACGGGGCTCGCACGCTGGGATGGGGTGGGGTGGGGTGGCACCCCCGATCCCTGCAGCAGCCTCACAGGAGAGGCAGGGGAAGGGGACGCCCAGGAGACAGGAATCCTGCCAGGTGGGGCCCAGCGGGGACTCAATTAAGGGGTCGCCTTAAAAGCCAGGGGAGCAGCGAGGGGAGGGGCCTGCGCCCAGCAGCTGCCGGCCACACGTCGCCCCTCTCCAGGGGTCTGCAGGTCACTTCCCCGCGCGAGTCCGGAGCGGGGCTGCGCGTGGCTGGGGCGGGGCGGGCAGGAGCCGGGGCAGTTCGGGGGGAGGGGGCAGTGCGGAGGAGGGGGGGGGGGCTGCACTGCGGCCTTTGCTCGGGGCTCCAGCGCCGGGGACCCGGAGGGGGCTCTACGCCAGCTGTGGCCGGTGCGGGACTCCAGGGAAGAGGGGGCGGGGCTGCCCGCGGGAGGCTCCGGGTCGGCTCCGACGCTGCCTGGCGCTGCCCCGCGGCTGCATCGCTCCGGGATGCTCTGCCCGGGGCGGCTGCAGCTGCTGGGCGGAGGGCAGGGGCGGGGCGCCCCGCCGCGCTGCACCTTGGGACTTGTAGTCTGGGCGAGGGAGGGAGCGCCAGATGTGTGCCATGTGACCCGGCTGGACCCAGCCCCGCCAGAGAGCGACCACGTGAGCGTCAGACTGGCCCAGCTGTACCCGGCGCCTGCTGGGGCGCCCCGCTGTGCCCCTAGGCTGGGGGGCTCCCCCTCCGCTGTGCCCGGGGACGGTGCCCCTGGCGCCAGCTGCACCCTCTCCCCTCCCGTCTTAGCGCTCGGACCCCGCTCTCACCCTCACTGCCCCCCACCCAGCCTGGGCAAGGGACAGATGCTTGGGGGTGGGGGGGGGTATTTCAGGGTGATGGGGACCGGATGCCCCCAGGAAGGAAGGAGGCCTGAGAACATCTGCTGCTTCTGTCATTAAACCCTTCCTCCCCCACTTGCAGCCATGACCCCAGCAGCTCCCCTGGGGGTCCCCAGCCTAATGGAAATGCTCCTCCCCTGCCCAGCGAAACACCCAGCACTCAGAGCTAGCCCCAGCAGCAGCACTCAAGAGGCAGGGAGGCTGTTCAATGCATAGTCCCTCCCCCGCTCCCTGCAGGCTCTCAAGGGTAGTAGGCAGGGTAGCCTGTAGCCCAGCCTAACCCACCCTTCTTGCCCAGGAGAAAGGCAGATGGAGCAAGGCTGCCAACAAAGGGCAAACCGGGTCCCACCTTCCACTATCCTCCCATGGTGGGTCTAGGGTGGGGCACCCCTCACAGCCAATTACCCCCTGCCCATAGCCTGTATGTTGAGACCCTGCTCCTGGCCCGAGGACACACAGCCCTGGAGAGCGAGAAGTTAAATTTTATTTTTTTTAAATAAATTCAAAGCTGGATTTGCATTTGGCACAGAAAAAAAAAATCCACCAAAGCGCAGGGTCAGGTCCATCGTGAATTACAGCTGGGGAAGTCTCCATGACAGCCATTGCTCTGCCTCTTGCATGCCCTGACACATAGGACCATAGGCACCAAGACCCCGCAAAGAAAAATCTATCCCTGCATAGCCTGCTCTCTTCCAGCTACCAGAGGTGGAGTTCAACATGCAGGGAAACCGGCAAGGGCAGGGGCCAGCCTACTGCACTGCAGGGAATCTCAGCTGTAGTGCTGGACTAGATCAACTAACCCTAGATCCCGTCCCCCTCATCTGTCTGTCCAAATCTCCTCTTCAAAACCCACCACTGACCCTGACTCCCCCACCTGCTGGGGAAGCCAAGTCCAGAACTCAGCCCCCCACCTCCCCTCCCCTCCCCCCTCTAGTTTGGTTAGCAAAAACATGATTAGTGTCTAAGGCTCCTTGGCTGCCCATGCAGTTCTGGACTCCCCTCCCATGGGGAGAGGGAGGCCCGAGCTGCCCCATCTCTCCCCTGGAGCCTGGGTGAGTCCTGCTTGCTGCCCCTGCCAGGAGGGGGGAACCACTGCAGCTGGCTGAGGAGCCTGGCATGAAGGCACCCAGGAGCCACGAGAAAGGTAAAAGCTGCTTCAAGCCAACCCAGCTCCGCTCAGCTCCCAGGGCTGGAAGGAAGAGTACATCCGCTTCATCCAGACACCAGTGTGCCATGGGCTCTGCCCCCCACCTCCCTCGCCCTGGTTTGGCTTCAAGGCAGCCTGGGAGATGCTGCTTCCCCCGGCAGGAGGGACCCTGTACAGGGGGGATGCTGTAGCGGAGGGGAACAGGAGCCGAGAGAAACAGAGCCAATGGAAGAGCGCATGAGGCACTCTGAAGCAGTGGGGAGGGGAAGGAGAACCACTAGGGGAAGGACATAGTTGAGAATTAGGAGCAGCATCCCCTCCCCCTGCTGCCAAGAGCACTGAAGAATCCTACGGTGGATCATGCTGCACCGGCCAAGCCAGGGTCCTCCCTGTCCCCGCTCCTCTGGGGAGGACCTAGGAAGCCAGGGCTGCATGCTCGCTCTGCAAGGTGCCCACCGACAGCACCAGGCCTGGCTCCGAGCTGGCTGGTACCCCTGGGAAGGCAGCACCAACCCCCGCAGCTGCAGCTCAAGCAGGCGAGGAAGGAGCTCACCAGGACTCCAAGGCCAGTGCTGGCCCACGGCAGTAACCACAGCAGAGGATGGGCAGCTACAGGGGCAGGCAATGGAGAGGCCCGTTACCCTTCACTGCATACGGGCTGGGTGGTGGCCTGAAAGCTGCTCCCCCCTTCCTACCTATCGCCCTGGGCTGAAGGCCAGCCAGCCTCATGCCTGGGAGACCACAGCTGCAGCCCATGAAGGCGGAGTGTCCTCAGCAGGGAGCAAGCTCCCAGTGCAGAGGCAGCCCAGTGAGAAGCCCAGAGCCGGTGCTGCCCATGAGTGGACGAGGGGCATGGAGGCACCAGCTAGGGACTACAACATGCACAATTCAGCCCTCCCCAGCAGCCAGTGCTGGACAGAGGGGGGCTGCCCCTTCGGGAGCACAAGGGAACCATCTTCCCCAGCCCAAGCAGCCCCCAGCCGCGAGGGAGGAGGCTAGAGCAGCAGTGTATTCGGCATCCGGCCAAGCTGGGAGGAGCAGCCTCTGATTGGCCACTGCAGACACAAAGGGACCCAATGAAAGTGCAGCTTGGTTTCCTTTTCTTTAAAAAAAAGCCCATGTGAGAGGTGGGGCCAGGGGCTGGGCCCGCCCCTACTGCGCCTGGAAGGCACTGCCAGCGGCCCCCGCCGCAGCATGGGACGCTGCCGTGCGCACTGCCTGGTTTGAGAAGACACCTGCAGCAAACTCCTCCTGCGCCTTCTGGAAGCTGGCGCCCGTCCGGCGGTACAGGGAGTGGATCTAGGAGAGAAGGCCTGGGTAAGGGGGCTGTGCTTGGGCCCAGCCCCACTATGGGTCCTGAGGGAGCCACCCAGAGGAGGTCCCTAGCTACAGGGCAATCCCCCAGACCCGAGGCAGAGTCTGCCAGGCCCTGCAGGACCCACAGGGCTCCAGTCCACGGGGCAGCCAGCCCTGTGCTCCGCAGGGGGCAGGAACACCCTGCCTGATTTCCCCCCTCCACCCCCCAACTCCACTCACCCTCTTCAGCATGAAGATCCCCAGCACAGCCACCACTGTGAAGAACACAGCCACCAGGAGCATGATGGCAGCCGCAGCCTGGTTGTTCCTCAGCACCGTCAGACTCGCTATCCAGCCGCTGCAACGAGAGAGCGAGCATGAGCGTGGGCTGCCCAGGCGTGCCCACTCCAGCCCCTGCCCGCCACAGCAGGAGTGCTCTGCGAGCCTGTCCCACGGCCGCTCCCGCCAGGACGGGCCAGCCGGCAGCCTGGCCTTGGCCAGAGAGAGGAGCCAGCGGCCCCGAGCCCGGCTCCTACCTGAACCCTGAGCCCGGGATGCCGATGGCCTGCAGCACGTACACGACGTCCTGAACGAAGAAGATGAAAAAGAAGACAAAGAAGTTGAACGAGCTGTCACTCCTGAGGGAGAGAGAGAGAGAGAGGGGCAGGGTGCATTAGGCTGGAGTGTGGGCTCCGGGGTGGGGCTGGAGCTTTGGGGTCCAAGGGGGCTCTGGCTTTGGGCGGGGGGGGGGGGTCAGGCTGGGGCAGGAGGGGCTTACCTCCAGCAGCTGTCAGTGGTGGGGGGGGGAGGGGGGGTAAGGCAGCTTCCTGCCTCTCCTGGCACCACAGGCCATGCTGCGCCCAGAAGCAGCAGGTTCCCAGCCAGTGGGAGTGCGGAGCTAGTGTTCAGGGCAGGGGCAGTGCACGGAGCCCTGTGGCCCCTCCTCCCCAGAGCCAGGCTTGGTGTCGGCCACTCCTGGGTGCAGCGCAGTCTGCAGCGCCAGGACGGGCAGGGAGCTGCCTCAGTCCCCCCCACACTGTTTCCCTGATCCTCCTGCAGCAATGAGACCCAGCGTCCGACCCACCACCCAGGACTGGGTTGCACCCCATCATTTGAAAACCCCTGGGGCAGAGCAACCCCACCATAAAGGGGAGACACTCCAGCAGGGCCAGGGAACACAGGCCTCGCAGGCAACAGCCAGGCTGGCTGCTTTACCCTCCAGGGAGCCACACAAGTCAGTCACCCCCAGCTTCAACACTTGACCCTGGAGCTGGAGGGTGTGTGGGCGTGTCAATGTTCCCTCTAATTTTTCCATCCATGCGCAGAATAAATTTTCTTATGTGCACTGAGGCATGTGCCAATGTGCACCACCAGTAGAAACACCTGCTGTGGGTGCTCTGCTAAGCAGGTGGACACAGGCTGATCCTCCCTAATTCCCAAAGGCAGCCGTGACGGGGCAGCTCGAGTCATCTCCTGCAGGGCAGGGGCCAGCGTGGCGATCTGGCACATCCCTGTCTCCTACTGGGGCTAGCGGCAGGGCATGGCCCAGAAGCCCTTGGGACAACATGGAAGATTCTGAGGAGTCACCAGCGCCCACAGCAGTGCCCCCCCGAGACACGTCAGCCGTGCCCCCAAAAGCAGACAGCACGGGCCAAGCAGCAGAGGCTCTCTGGGACTTGCCAGCCTCAGGACTCCCAGCAGGGACGCACCTGAAGGCTTTGTACATTGGCCTGTACCAGCACAGGAAGGAGCAGGGCGTGAAGAGGAGAACCCAGAGGATCGAGAGGCCGAAGCCCGAGCCAGCTGTGGAATCCACGCAGAACCAGGCCAGCGAGGCCAAGAAGTTCAGGAAGAGAGTCACGGTGCTGGCTAAGAGAAACAACAGGTTAGACGGCCCCTGGAGTAGCAGCACCCTCACCCCACCGCCAGCAGCAAGATCCACTCTGGAGACAGCAGGCTCCACCCCCTAGCCCCACCTACAGGCTGTGCCCCTCCCCCAAAGGCAGCAGGCTCCGCCCCCAGCCCCACCTACAGGGATATTCACCCCCCTCCCATGCCCACAGCACACTGGGCCCTTCCCTAGCGCTCACCCATCCAGAGGTAGTACATGGAGGAGACTGTTTTCTGGAAGTCGGTGGGGATTTCCACCGGGATGTCCTGGTAGAAGCAGGGCTTCACAGGGCAGAAGGAGGGCAGCGGCGGCCAGTTGTTTTGTCTCACTGCCAAGCAAAGCAGAACGCGTGAGGCCTCAGCTGGCCCCAAGAGGGGCCATTTCCCGGCTGGGAGGCTGGGCCCCTGCGTGGCGCGCTAGCACTTACCGGCAGCACTGCCCAAAGCGGCGTTCTGCAGTTCCCGCTCCCGCCTGTCCAGCTCCTCCGCCTTGCGGTTCAGCTCCTCCTGCCGCTTCAGCAGCTCAGCAGTGGCTGCCGCCGCGGACGCCTAGCAGGGAGAGGGAACAAGTCAGTGCCCGGACGCCAGGGGCCAGCTGCTCCCACCCCCTCTGCAAACAGTGACTCAGTCCCCAAAGCCTCAGCCGAGATAGTCAGCCAAGCCACTGCCCTGCCCTCGTCACCTGAGTTCCGTAGGAGCCGTAGTTCTTGGACTCCGGGGGGCCCGGCTTCTTGGGGGGCTGCGTGGCAGCGGCCGGCAGCTGGGACACCTGGGTGGCTGGCGGAGGCTGCTGAGCTCCTGGCTGGGGATGGTAGGGAGGGGGTGGCTGGCAGAGACAGAAAAGAACGATTAGGCATGGACACTGCTCAGTCTTGGGTTTCCACGGAGGAGGCGGGAGGGATGGTCCAGGGCTGGAGTATGTGCCATGGGGGCTGCGGGCACTCGAACGCCCAGAGTGGCTCACGAGCAGGAGAACCAACCTCGGGACAGGCTGTTGAGCAGGGCACCAGCCCCAAAATTCAACCTTTCGATTTCACCAGCCAAGCGTCAACTGCCCAGGCACTGCAACAGCCTGCCCATGGAGCCAGACGCTTGCTTGCCACCTAGGCAAGCCTCCCTGAGGACAGACGGCCCCTTACGCCAAACCCCACAATAGTCAAGCTACTCCCAGTCCCAAAGGCCAGCCACTTGCCCCAGCTCAACTGGGCCTCAGATCTCGTATGCAAGACAAGCCGTGCAGCCAGTCCTATAATCAACCAACGATTCATTGGTCTCCTCTGATGAGGTGGGTTTTACCCACGAAAACTCGTGGAACAATGTACTGGCTAGTCTCTAAGGTGCCACGGGACAGATCGTTCATTAGTTACGACAGAAACGAGACCTATGGAGACTGTGAAAGCAGGTGCACATCCACACACAAATGCAAAAAGGCAGGAGAGGCTGCTGTAATATGCAAGCGCTGTGTCCCCAACCCAGGCTTAGCAGCTGGGTACGCCTTGCTTATGCTCAGAAAGCTCGTGCCTCAGTTTCCTAACAGCACAGCAAGATAGTCAGGGATCATTATCAGCTTCCCCCAGAGTTCAAGGTGATGCAAGTCTCCTCTTCACGAGTAGGGGGGTGTGGGGTGGAGGAAGGCATGAGAAGAAAAATGAGTCTGTTCTTTGAGGACGTCAGAGGGGTAGTAGCCCTGTTAGCCCGTTCCAGCAAAACCAATGAGGAATCCCATGGGACCGTAAAGATAAATATATCTGGGCATCAGCTTTGTGGGCTGAAATGGTAGGAAGCCACCATTTTGCATTAATTAACAGGCCTTCCCTGTTTGATGACTTACCCAATTACAGAGGAGGAGAATGCAAATACTCGATCCCACACCATAATGTGGGGGCACAGATGTGGGGAGATTAAAACCTGCAGTAACTCACAAGCGTTCCATACAATCTCAACACCCCCTGATCAATGTAAGATATCCATTAGCAATGCTAATACAGGCAGGCTAGAAGGGTTGACAGCTGTGCATCTGTCAGCCTTCACCGAGACCTAGGGGACTGGTACATGGCCTGCAAGTAGGACAGTGGGACACCCTATCAGATGTTAGCCCACCCACACGATCCCTCTCCTCTCTGCTACGGCGAATCCCCCAGCCTGCCTTTCCATGCACACGTAGCGAGCCGGCCCAGCACGAGAGGCTGGTGGGGCGGCAGGACCCAGCTCACAGTACCTTGAGAAATCCAATGCTGTCCTCCCATCAGGACAAGCACCCAAGACACCCACGTGAGCTGCCCAGCCGCCCAACAAGCTGCAGCTCAGAGCAACGGGCCAAACAACGGAGTCTGGGACGGACCCAGAAGGAAGCAAACAAGCGTTTCACAGACAGCCAGACCAAGGCAGAGGACTAAGCCCCACGGCCGGGCCGGCTGTTCCCCAGTGCACTGGCTCCGAGCTCCCAGAAGCTTCCTTACCCCTCTGTTATCGAAGGGGTTGTACACATCCAGTGTTGCATAGTCCGTGCTGGGCTGGTGCTGCATCACGGCAGGGTCCTGAAATGGAGCACACATTTGCAGTCCAATGGCCACACAGCGTTCCCACTCACCTGCTACCCCGGGGCAGATCAGATCCACCCTGCCAAGCTGCCAGATCCAGCCCGTGGGCCCAGCAAGAGCCTCAGCCCAGTTGCATGCCCGTCTCACCCCCGCCACGCTACTCAGAGCAGCTTTGTGAACATTGCCCCTACCCCCCGCACAATCTTGCGGCTCCCAGTGCTGGAGCTGCCTATTTGCAGGACAGGCTGCCTGCAAAGTACCCCTCCCCCCCCAGGCTCACAACATTCAGAGCAGCACATGTGGCCCCCGCCTGGCTGAGGAATCTACTGGGCAGGACTGCTGACTGGGAGACACCCAGGGAAGTGCCTCCCAGCCAGAGCCTGCCTCTGGCACCCCAGGCCTTCCCTCCCCCAACACTACCCCATGTAACTCAACCTCTCTGCACCCTTGCTCCTGCACCCCTCTCCCCTCCCAGACCCTGCACCTCTCCTCCAGTTCACAATGCCCTCCCAGACCTTGCACGCCCATCCCCTACCCCCAGTCACAATCCAAATCCCTGCACTGCCTTTCTGCACTCTTGCCCCAGGTCACAACCCCCTCCTAGACCCTACACCCCTCCTCCAGGCCAGAATTCTCCCCTGCACCCATACTCTTTCCTGGACCCTGCACCCCAGTCTCCTGTCCCAAGTCACAATCCCCTCTCCTTCACCCACGCTCCCTCCCAGACCCCACACCCCAATCCTGTACCCCAAGCTCCCTTCTGCACCCAGCCTCTATCCCAGACCCTGCATCTCCTCCATTAATATCATGGAAGAGTGGGGCCCTCGACCATGTGGAGTGTCCTCCCCCGCTCCCATCAAACATGACTGGCTACCCCATGGGATACCCCTGGCCCCGCTGCAACTCCCACAGATGTACCCCACTCCCAATACCCCAGACACCGTGATCGCCTCGGCCGTGCCACTCCTCACAACGGGCTCCATACCCCCCGGCAGCCAGCACAGCGCCTAAGTTACGCTGAGTCCAAGGGGAAGCCAGGAACTGGGCCACACAACCCCGCTCAGGGAGGCGCTGCACGGACAGCCCCAGGGTGCAGAATGGAGCAAGCCAGACTACAGAGCGAGTGGGGCCGATCCCCCAGACCCCCCCCCCCAAGGGAGCGGGCTGTGGGAGGCGGCAATGGCACGTCCCAGTCTCTCTCGAGGGAGAGCAGCACCCGGCACGGGCTGCCTGCCCACGGCTCCCCGCAGAACTCCCGAACCAGGGCCCGCCAGCAGCCCCTGGACGGCCAGCAGCCGGCTCTCGGGGCACCCGGCGGAGAGGGGAAGCGGAGCCCAGCCCTGCCTCGCCGAGGGCACCATCCTGCTGCCGGCAGGGCCGCGCCAGGAGCCAGGCTGCGCCCCGCGGGGATCGCCCGCAGGCAGGGGAGCCCCGCCGCAAGCTCGGTCTGCCTGCGAGGCAGGGCGCCGCTCCCGGCCCGGGGGAGGGGGAGGGGGAGGACCCCAGCGCCTGGCCTGGGACGGGAAGCGCTGCCGCAGGGAGACTCGGGAGCAACCCCCCCGGCTCTGCCCCAACCCCCCCACGTCGCCCCCCCCGCCCCGGCCCCGGCCCCGGCCCCCCGGATCCCCCCTCCCCGCACCTGGAAGGGGTTGTCGGGCTCCCCCAGGGCGCCGCCCGCCCCGCTGTGGGCCATGCCGGACCCCGACCCCAGCCCCAGCAGCTGACCAGCCTGCGCTGCCTCCGCCCAGCCCCGTGCTTATTGGCTACCTCTCGGACACGTCATGCCGCCGCTCACGTCGCGGGCAGGGAACCTCCGCCGCGGAGGGCGGGGAGCCCGGTCACGCGCGGCGCTTGCCTGCGCGCATGCCCGGGGCTGGGTGCGTTCCGAGCGGCCGCGCGGCACGCTGGGAAGTGGAGTTTCCGCCGGCCCCTGAGCTCGCACTGACTGATGGGACTTGTCGCCTCGGCGCCGTTGGCTCTGGGCCTTGGCGCGCAGTGCATGCTGGGACGCGTGGGCACCGCCTTGCCCGCAGAGCATGGTGGGACGCGTGGGCGCCATCTTGCCCGCGGTGCATGCTGGGAGCGTTGGTTGCCATGGTGACACACCCTGCAAAGGGGGGGGCAGGCTGGTGCCATTTTGTCTCCACCCCTCTCAGGGGTCTGCTCCCCACAGGGGCACTGGGCCTGGGCCCCACCAGTGCCTGGCCAGGGGGAGACCGGAGGGCGAGGCCTGTTTGCCATGAACCAGGTACTCAGGGGCTGGCAGAGCCCTCAGGGGCCCCCAAGCCCCTGCCCGGAGCAGGACCGGCCCCAAGTGACTCGCCCACCTCCAGGGATGGAGATTCCACCCTCCCAGGGACACAGCTCATCCTAACACCCAGCCTAGGCCCCCCCGCAGCCGCGTGAGGCCAGCGCTCCTCGTCCTGCCACCCGCCACCACTGAGAACCGCCTCTCTCCAGCCTCTGCAGCCAGGCGGGTGTCGGTGAGCGGCCGGCGGGGACCTTCCGTCGGACCCACGGGCCCAGCACAGCGATGGAAACAGCCATGCAGGAGCTAACCGGCTAGATGATGCCAACAAATGCCAGTTACAGCTGTTGGTGGGCGGCCTGGCTGGGATCCCACTGGCACCCCACCTGCTACCCTGACACAGCCAGGGGCCTTGCCAGCCCAATGCAGACACGGATCTGCCCCCTGGCACAACACGGCCCAAGTAGAGCAAGGTGGCCCAACACAGCCAGGACTGCTCCAGTCTAGCTGTCCAACTGTTTGCCTGGTAAGCATTCCTGTAAGCCTACTGCTTAATAGGTATCCAGTTACATCCCCAGCCAGGACTGTTCTGGAGCTTTTAGCCCTTTCCTGGCTGTCACACAAGCTAGTTCCCACAAGATGTTCCGTGTGAGCACACCTGGGTATTGGGCTTAGATTCATTAGTCATTTCATTGAGGCTCCTGCCCCAAAAGCATCCACCACAAGCCACTGGGCTTGCACTCTCAACTCTTACAAAAATTGTCACCACATGAAATGAATAGGTAGCAATTTTAAAGCAAACAAAAGGAAGTTTTTCTTCATGCAGTGCTCAGTCAACCTGTAGAACTCCTTGCCAGAGTAGGTTGTGCAGACCAGGACTTTAACAGGGTTCAAAAAAGAATAAATACATTCATGGAAGTTAGGCCCATCAGTGGCTATTAGCCAGGAAGGTAGGAATGGTGTCCCTAGCCTCTCTTTGTCAGGGGCTGGAAACAGAAGACAGGAGAGGGATCACTTGATGATTCCCTGTTCTGCTCACTCCCTCTGGGGCACCTGGCATTGGCCACTGTCAGAAGACAGGACACTGGGCTAGATGGACCTTTGGTCTGACACAGTATGGCCGGTCTTATGTTCTTAAAACTACAGAGGGGCTCACAAAATGTTTGGGCCCTGGTGCAAGTGACCTAAACACCCCCAAGAGATATTGCTCACGAGTGCATGCAAACAGAAAGTGCTCTCTATCTTATAATTCACCATACTTAGCACAGGCTGGTGAATCCTTTCAGGGACACCAAAGCAGGCAGAGTCCAGGGCTTTACTCAGAAATGGTTTGTTCAGGAAGGTGAGGCATGAGAGAGCAAAGGTCATCGTGCAAGTTCCAGGGTGATGTACTTCCACACACTACTCATTCCAAAACGATACTCTGGTTAAACAAGAATGGGCGGGACCTTACCTCCCAGGGAGACAGAGTTCAGGGAACAGAAATCGGTGCTGTGTCAGGAGCAATTCCCAACCCACAGTTATCCCAAGAGGGGGAGAACAGCAATTCTTACACTCATAGGGGCATGGGGCACAGCAGAGTGTCCGGTGAGCAGAGACAATGGCCTACTCTGCCCCAGCTGCTTGTGCGTTCACATGATAGGACATTGCGGCTCTGGCCGCGTGGACTGCATCACACTTGGTGAGGTTTTTTTCAGAGAACCGAGGTTCATGGCACTGAGTCCAGAGAGGCAGGAGTCAGATTCAGGGCTGCCCTGAGGCCTCACCACAACCTGCAGCATTTTCACCTTCCCCCCAATGGCCTCCAGCTGCCTTTTATCCACCTCATTCTGAGAAGGAAAGGAGAAAGATGTTAGTGTGAGGAGTCATGAGTGGAGCTGCTCAGCTGCTACCATGAGCTGGTCCCTGCCCCAGTACAGCTGGCCAGCCAGGATCACACGTAATTGGCTCCTAAGGAAGCATCACAGCCTTACCATATAAACAGGGCTTTAGGGATTTTTCCTCCTCCCTAAATTAAATGGGACATTGGCAGTTATCTGCAGCCCATGGGCAAGTGAGCAGCACAAGGGCTGGTAGCAGGGTCTGCACAGGAGCACATGGGACTAGGACCTCATCAATATATGCAACCCCATGGGCATAGTTATCAGATTCTAACCCTAACTTTCCCTGAGTCTCCTCTTCCCCGGGCCTGTAGCATTGGCTCCCCCTTACCTTGGGAAGCTGGTACTTCTCTCTGATGTGTGTTCTGATTGCTGCGCGCTCAGCCTTCCTCTGAGCATAGACTGTGTCCCGTTTGCTCCTGAGTTGGAAAGAACCATGTCAGAAAGCTGCTTCTCCCGGTACAGTGGGGTTTTGCTGGGGTAGAGGAACCTTGGGAGAGAGCGAGCTGGGCTGTGTCATGGATTGACCATCCAATGCAGCTCTCTGTGGGTCTGACTCTAGGCCATGCTCTGCTCACCCGGGGACATCGCACACAGAAGATGACTCTATACTGGGGTGGGCAATAATATTTGGCTGGGGGCCACGTCAAAAATTTTTGAAGTGGCTCCAGGGCTGCCCTGGAAGGGGCGGGGCCAGGATTCATCCAGGCTTCCCCACCCCCAGACCACGATTGGTCTGGGGGTGGGGGAGCCCCTTTGCCCCCCCCTTCCCACTAAGCACTCATGCCCCTGGTACTTTGAAGTGCTGCGTGCTCCTGGCAGGGCAGAGGAGATGTTACCTGCTCCCCTGCCCCCAAGTCCTCATTGGCCTGGGGGCAGGAGGAGCGCACGAAGTTACCTCTGCCCTACTAGGAGTGCATGGAACTTCAAAGTGCTATGTGTTCCTGGGGGTGGGGAAGCAGCAGGGCCTCTGCGGGCCGGATCTGGCCCACGGAGGCCCTTTTGCCCACCCCTGCTCTATATGGACAGGCCTGTCTTTAGAGGGATTTCCTGCAACATGTGGGGGGGGCACCCCTCAAACCCAAGGAGGGCTTAGAACATCCCAGTGAGGTGGGCAGGTGCTCTTACTTCTTGTCCTGGGTCCTCTGGTTCTGTTCTGCTGGCCCCTTTATGCAGTCTCCCAGCGCTTGGCGGTCTTTGTCCTCATGAACGTCAGCAGAGATGCAGCACTGCAGCTGTTTCACTGGGGCCCTGAGAGCAGACTTCACCACAGACGCCATAGGAGCAAGCTGGAGAGGGGAGGGGAGGGGAGCAGAGTGGCTGAAGCAGACGCTGCAAGGCGCAGAGACAGATCTCAGATGGCGCAACAGACCATCCTTGCTGAAAAAGAACAAGCAATGTTCTCTGAGGTCATTCCTGTGTCATGTGCAAAGGGAGACAGAAGGCAGAAGATTCTGGAAGTGAATTGCAAGCTAAGTCAGTAGCTAAAGAGCAGAGGATCTTAGTTTTGTGAAATATTGGTCCACCTTTTCTGAGGAGAAGGGGAGGTGTAATTGGATGGCCTTTGCCTCAGCAGAAGGGAGACCACTCTCCTCAAGGACAGGCTGGGACAGACACCTCAAGAGGAGGTTACACTGATAGTAAAAGGCACTGCCTGTTTTGGAGTCACTAGTAACTCAGAAGATTATCTTGAACATTTAGGGCTCAGTGCTCTAACAGATAAAGCACAAGAGAGTCTATTAGCGTCTGCCACAGACATGACCTTCTCCTTATACACCTACCTAAGATGTCTAGGAAAAACAGCTGATCAAGAGGGACTTCAATTTGAGTGACATATTCTAGAGATCTCATGCCACCAGTACTAAAACAAGCTGGGCATTTCTAAATATTATAGAGAGAAGAGAATTTCCTACCTCAAAGTGTTGCTGAACATGGAGGAATTCTTTATTAGACATGTCCTAACCGATATAGGAAATAATACATTAATGATAGCTCAGATACATGGGATCATGACTTGGTGGCATTTCTAATGTGCAGGCAGAATGACATTCACACATGTAAGATATATGCTTTGTGCTTTAAGAGAGCAGATTTCACAAAGCTGAAAACAATGACACGCCAAGTCAGCTGGAAGAGAGAATTTAATCAGAAAAAAGTGAATGATAATTGGGAATAACTTAAGAACGTGTAATAGGTGCCCAAAAAGCCACAATCCCACAGTTGTGGAGGAAGTCTGTGCTGGGTAAAAAAAAATCAGCCTGGTTTAGAGGGAAAGTGAAGGCGGCTATAAAAATAAAATATAACAAATTGAAGACAGGCCAAATTGATAGTAATGAATATAAATAAGAAGTTTGTAGAAAACGGATAAAGGAAACAAAGGGAGGCAAGGAGAAATGTACAACCAGCAGAGTTAAGGCCAATAAGAAGGATTTTTAAACAATATATAAGGAGCAAAAAGAATCCTGACAAGGATATTGCTTCATGACTAGCGGGAAATGGAAATGTTGTTAATAATGCCGTAAAAGCAGACATGTTCAAGAAATATTTGTTCTGTGTTGGGGGGAAATCATTGGGTACAGTCTTATCATATGGTAACAACACACTTTCCATCTCACTAGCACGTCTGGGGGATTTTAAGCAGAAGCGTCTAAAGTTAGCCATTTTTAAATCTGCAGGTCTAGTTAACTTGCACCCAAGAGTTTAAAAAGGCTGGCGGAGGCACTCCCTGGACCATCAGTGTTGATTTTCAATAAGTCTTGGAGCACTGGGGAATTTTGAGATTAGTTTTCTTCCAATGTGCCAGTATTTTAAAAGGGTAAATAGGATGCCCCTTACATTTAACTGGTTGACGAATGAAGCGGGAACCCACTCCTGCCCCTGTGCATGCAGAGCTACCACTGCTCCTGGCCCCTCCCCTGCACCCATGGGGGAAATGGCTCCCGTTCCTAGCCCACCTTGCCTGCCTGGGGGGGCCAGCTCCTGCTCCCAGAGCTGGAGCAGCTCTCCATCCACGGCAGGCCGCAGGCTACTCTAGGGGACCAGTTAACTGGTACTCCGTAAGAATCACCAGGTTATGGTGATGCTTATCAGGTAACCAGCTATCCATTCACATCCCTAATATCAATTGCAGGCAAGATAAAGGAGGGGCTGATACAGTTTTTAGTCTTAACATTAACAATTATCTGAGAGAAAACACAAAATCGCTCCGTTTTCCATAAAGAATGAAGAGGACAGATCATGTATTCGGAGACACCTGGATTGTCCGGTAAAATGGGTGCAAACTGTGTTTTCACATGGCTACATGTATGCACCTAGTAACAATCTTAGGCCATACTTACAGGGTGGGGAACTCTAGCCTAGGAAAAAAATGTGAGGGTTCAGGTGGACAATGAGCTGCCCGTGAGACCTTAATATGACATGATGGCCTTCGTGCATAAGCAGGGCTCTGAAGGCGCAGGAGAGAGGTTGTTTTCCCTCACTTTGGCACTGGTGTGACCCTGCAGGAATCCTGTGTCCAGTTATAGTGCCCGTAATTCAAGAAGGGTGTCGATAAATTGCAGGGGGCTCAGGGAAGAGCCAGAAAAATAGATAAAAGGCTTAGAAAACATGACTGATGGGGTTCCTTCTGTTTAGCCTGAGAAGGCTCAGGGGCAGTTTGATTGCAGTCTCCGTATTACATGGGGAACGTACATTTCATAATGAACTCTGCAGTCTTGCTGAGAGAGGTGTAATAACCGTTCTCAAGCAGGACCCCAGAGTGAGTTGCAATCCTGTTGTATGGGCTCACCAGGCAGCTGCCTTAAACCTAAACCCTTCAGTTTCAGCTTTGCCCTCACCCTGAGGAGCAGGGCTCAGGCTTTCATCCCCTTTCCCTGGGTTGTGTGGTAATTTTTGTTGTCTGGAGGAGGTTGTGATGCAGTAGTTTGAGAAACCCTGGAACAACATGACCCGCTGGCTGGACGCTAGGCAAATTCAGACAGTCGGCACAGAGGTTGGCCAGGGAGGGTAAATAACCACTGGAACAATTTACCAAGAGTCCCAGTAGATTTTTCATCACTGAATGTTTAAATCCAGCTGGGATCATTTGGGGGCAATTCCCTGGCCTGTGTTATACAGGAGATTAGACTAGATCACACAGGTTCCTTCTGCCCTTGGAATCTGGGACTCCATGTAGGGCCTGGGCAGGTACCATGTGTGGGGCTGTCCTGGTCCCAAACTGGCCTAGGAGGAATCTGGCATAGCACAGACAGATTCCAGTGGCTTAGGAAGGGACCCTCACTCCACCTGCTTCCACTAACATTTCACACCTGGACATCATCTGGAGAGACAGCCACTCTGCCCTGCTATGCCAGGGATAGCTCAGCCTCGCAGGAGTAAGGGACACAAAGGCACACACGCCAAGCCCGTGACAAGTCCCTCCATTCAGTGCCTGGGCAGCAGCAGCAGCAGCAGCAGCAGCATCTACCTCATGGCCACAGATCATCCTCCATCCTCTAGGAGAGCAAGAGAGGAGCCCAAATGCAGCCATTCCCCACCGATCTGCAGGCTGCCAGACTGAGAGCATGGGGCTTGGGACTCTGCTGTGAGTCTCTCCAGTGGCAAAGGGAGGGAGCTGTGTTGCGACCTGGAGGCTGAGGGCAGGGGGTCAGGCTGGGATTCTCTCAAGCGGGGTGGGTTACTCACGCAGATCCAGTTCCTGCTTGCCCTCGCAGCTGGGTTCCACTGGCCGGCACGGGGCTGGTGAGCCTTCCTGGGCTCACTCTGACACTGCAATGCGAGAAGCTGCTGGCTGACTCTAGAAGGCAGATTAATGCTCCCAGGCCAAGCTCCTTACATTGGAATCAGGACACGGAGAGGTCTCAATGTCACCCCAGCTCTAACTCCAGGTGCGGTCGAGCTTTTCCTTTATCCTGAGCCAGGACAGGGTGCTAGGCGAGTGCTGTCAGAGCCAGATGGTGCGTTAGCAAAGCCCCCTAGGGGAGGGCTCCTCCGGCATCTGTTCTGTCTCTTCCCCAGCCTCCCCTGGACACGCCCTGCCAAGCATTTACCCAGGAAGGCACAGGCTGCAGTGGGAGACGGCCCGGTTCAGGCAGCCCCTCTGCATGGCTGGGAGAGGAGCAGAGAGCCGGTGGCTTGGCTGGGAAGGAAAGGACTGGTTGGGATGGCTGCCTGCTGCGGGATCACTACAGCGCACCTAGACTGGCTCCTGACAGCCCTCCATGCCCATCCATTGGTGGGTGAGCAAGGCCCCAAGCAGCCAGCCCTCTGCAGACAGCAATGAGTCTGGGACTTGACAAATCTGGATTAGTCCCAACCCCTGGGCGTGAAGTTCATTCTGTTCTTCCCGTCTTGCAAGACACTGGCTGCATTTCCCAGTCCGCACCTGCCCACCGCAGAACACTCAGCCTGCCAGGAGATGGCTTTTCCAACGAGCCAGCACATGCTCTGCTGCCCCACCGGCCTCTCCCACCCTCTGACAGCCACCAAGCCAGGACCCCGCTGCAGAGCCGCCAAGGCTATTGGCACGCGCTGGGCACATGAGCAAAGGCCAACACAGAGGAAGGCCATCAGAGGAGCAGCCAGGAGATGCCCCACTGCTCGGACTGGCTCAACCCTCAGAAGTTGTCCCTTTTCCCAGGCTGGCCTCCCCGCTCTAATCCAGTTGGCGTCCCAGGGCAGGAACCTGGACAGGGCTGAGGCGTTGAGGGTTATAGCATAAACCCACACACCAAGAGCAGGCCCGGGCGGGCGCATCTCTGGGCACCAGGCAAGCACTGAAGACTGGACTGAGGCTCACAGCTGGAGGTGGGTTGAACAGAACAGAGACCAACACAGGTCCAGTCCTCTCAACGTCTCCTTGAGCAGCTAATGTGCAACCGCAGTCAGAGAGAACCACCAAGGATGCAGGGCATTCAAGCCACTTACACCACCTCCTGGGCCCAGGACCCAGCGCCCCAATCCCAGGACACCGGAAGGTGCCAAGATGGGCCCCTGCTAGTCCAGGGTGCAGATCAGGAGGAAGGCTTCCAGGTTTAATTAACTTCATATTTATTTTCACAAAGACTGTACAAAATTCATATAAAATTCTGGTGTGGGGATGGGCTTTGACATTGATCCAAAAAAATAATTCCCATGCGACCCCACCAGCTTCATAACTTACAAGGAACTGGATGAGCCACAAACAGCCAGGAGCCCGGGGGAGGGCAGCAGGAGAGAACAGGCGACGAAGCGAGACATGGACATAAGAGCTCCCCTCCCCTAGGAGTAATGGCAGCAGCAGCAGGAGGTTGGGTCCACGGAGCTCAAAGGCAGATAGAGATCTGGGCTATTTACACTATCTCACATATTAACAACTTTACATGGTAACAAAAGGGCTCCAGGGGGTTTTGTTGGTTGGTTTTTTTTGTATAAAAAAGCACCAAGTGTCCAAGTAGAAATCACATAGGCCTCCACGGGGGCTAGAATCTGAGAGACGGGCACCCGCCGCGTCACCGGCTGATGTCTCGACTCGAGTCCCACACTTTTGCGCTCGGCTCTGTGTTCAGCATGTCGAAGAACGGGTGCTTGAGGGCCTCAGCCAGGGTGATGCGCTTCGAGGGCTCGTACTCCAGCATGCTGTCAATGAGGTCGAAGAGGTGGTGATGCTCCTCCGCCTCAGACGTCAAGTACCGCTGGGGAGGCGAGGGGGAGACACTGCACGGTTACCAGCCTTACTGCAGCACAGCTGGGGGTTCCCAACCCTCCGCCAGGGCTCAGGGACTCGACGACACCCAAGTTGTGCATTTAACCAGCACGTGTTGTCCAGGTCTCATCTCTCCTTTGTAGGCACCTCAGCCCCCAGGCCCTCTTCCCAGGCTGCTGGCTAAGCTCCCAGCACTGCCTGTCCCTCTTCCGGTCTCAAACCCCCACTCGGTTCCAGGTTCCATCAAGAAGCCATGTGGCTCCCAGCGGGCCCTGCTCACAGCCCTGCTGGCTGCAGAGGCCAGATTCTCAGGAGCCAGGGCAGGCATTACGAGTCCCCACGGGAAGGGAGGGGTCCCCCGGTTGGGAGCACTGGCCTTACCCTCAGCGGTTTGCAGTTCTCCCGGACGTAGCGGCCTGCAGAGGTGTTCTCGTCCCAGTCCAGGCGGCCGTGGTAGAAATATTTCTGCTTCCTGCCAGGGTAAGAGGGGACGCAAGCGGTTACAGCAGAAGGGACTGAGCAAAAGGGCCATCATTACACAGAGTTGGTGGGGAGACATCCCCCCATAAAATGCAGGGGAGGGGTCACAGGCCTGCCCGGCTCTGCTATTTCAGAGCAGCGCTGTAAGCAGAGCGCTGACTCAGTAAGCAACCGCTGAGCCCAAGCCCCACCACAGAGGAGCGGCAAGGACAGCAAACGGCAGGTCCTGCAGCATCCAGCCAGCCTCCCTCACCTGGTCTTTCGGATCATCCGGGAAGGAATCGGACCCAGGATCCTCTCCATCATGGCCAAGTGCTCCCGGTTGTCATGAGTCTGGAAGACACAGATTGGCCCCACTCATAAAGGGACAGCAGGAAACAGGCTCTGGCTTCTGCACAGCTCTGGGGATTCTCCAGCTCAGCGGTTCCCAACCGCCAGTCCGCGGACCCCTGCCTGCCAGGCCATGGCACCCTGCCAGGCCATGCTCCCAGCTGCTAACGAGCCCTGCCCACTGGGGTTCCCCCTGCAGCAGCCAGGTGTGCTGTGGCTGGAGCCGGTGCCTACTCGGGCAGCCACACCATGGCCCAGGTTCCAGCTCCGGCAGCCACTACTGAGCCCAGCTGGCGGGGCTGCATAATGGGCAGCTGCAGTGCTCGGCAGGCCCAAGCCCCTGCTGAGCCCAGCAGCCAGGCTCCATGTGGAGCTTGGCCCCAGCTGAGCGCCACAGCAGCCGGGCTCCACACAGCACTTGGCCCTGGCCAGGCGCTGCAGCGGTGCTCAGCAGGGGCCCAGCATGCTGCGGGCAGCCCTCCCACTGTGCAGGGAAGTGCTTTGTGCTCAGCTGGCAGGCAGCAGCAGGGCTAGGTGAGGGGGGCAGGGCAGGCACAGGAAGGCTCTGAGGGGCAGGGAGCGGGGGCTGACACTGAGGGGCACTGACATCCAGGATGGGGAGCTGGCACTGGGAGGTGCTGGGGGTAGGGTTAGTAATGAGAGGGCTAGGGGGCAGGGCTGGCACTGGGGACAGGGCTAATATTGGGGCCTGGCTTGAGGGGGATCTGGGTGCAGTGGGACTCTGGAAACAGGAGGCTGGCACTGAGGTGTTTGGGGCAGGCACTAGGGAACTGAGGGTCAGAGGCTGGCACTGGGGGGTTGGGTGCAGGGGACTCTGGGGTCAGTAGCTGGCACTGGAGGGGTGAGGGGCTCTAGGGGGCTGGGGCTTTTTTATACCACAGACCAGCAAACCCATTTGCAAACTTTTGGCAGACCGGTAACGTTATATTTGCATAATTGAATATTAATTTGCATAATGAACACGCAAATATAAGCTGATCAGCTGCCTGGTGCTGAGATGTCTCCACCTCTTACAGCAGCCACAGAACGAGTGGTTCCTGGCTGCTGGCCAAGCCCCAGCGCACTGCCGACCACGGTGCCAGAGGGCACCTGGAACAGGGAGAACCCACTCCCAGGCCTGCAAGTCCCAAACCCGTCGCGGGACCGCAGCAGGATTTGCGAGCGGCTGCAGAGCCAGGGCACGCGTCTCACCTGGAAGAGGGTGAAGCCCACGTAATACTCGAAGACAATGCAGCCGATGCTCCACACGTCGCAGGGCTGGCTCCAGCCGAGCTCTAGGAAGCAGAGGGGTTGTCACCAGAGGGACAAAGCAGTCACCGCCCCAGAGCTGCCAAGGAGACTTTCGTCTCAGGTGCTGCTCAGCCCGTACTGCCGCCAGTGCTCCGAGCCGCGCGCCCACTGGCACGTCTGGAAAGGCAGCTTGGCCAGGAGGCCACCGCCCACGGCTCTCCAGGCAGCGCCCATGGGGAACCTTGGGAGCAGCATGCTGCTGCCTGGCACAAGAGCCAGCGGCACCTACCCAATATGACCTCGGGGGCTCGGTAGTGCCTGGTGGAGACGATGGTGCTGTGATGCTCGTGATCAAACGTCGCACTGCCAAAATCCACCACCCTGATGGCCGTGCTCTTCACACTCCGCTCATCTCGCTTCTTGAAGGGGGGCAGAGAAGGCTCCGGTTACACAGGAGTCTCCCTCAGCCCCTCGCACGACAGGGCCCCGCGGAAGCGGATTGCTTTGGAGGAGCATCTTTAGGCCGGGACTTGTCCTACCGCTCCTGCCCACCCACAGGCCTCAGCTCCTAGGGCACCGCTGCCGTGTGTTCACAGAAGGTGCAGACATCTCATGTGGCATTGAGGCCCTGTACAGACCCAGAACCCTACCAGTCCTGTCCCAGCCGCCTCCCGGGCAGAGTCGCTCCCTGCAGCACAGTTCACTAGTGCTGCCCTGGGCCAGCTGCAAGTGCTGCCACTAGGAAAACAGTCCCCCTCCCCCCCCATCTGATTGCAGGGCAGGGGAGGCCAGAACAGCTTCCAGGAGGCCCTTCAGGCAAGGGCAGCCCCTTTACCTTTTCCAGGTTATAGGTGAGCTCATAATCCGAGTTCACAAAGAGGATGTTCTCGGGTTTGAGGTCCGTGTGGGTGAGTTTATTGTCATGCAGAACTGGGGAGAAAACACAGCCAGAGTCAGAGTCCAGGAAAGCCGGCTGAGGCAGACACCAGTGGCAGGGGTCAGTGAAGATGGGCTCCAGCCCAGGGTGCGAGGCCCCTCCCCCCCACAGCCCCATGAGACAGCCAGACCTGTGGCGCCCCCCGTCCCCATCCCACATGATCATGGCTCTTGCAGAGACAGGGGAAGGAGGCAGGTTTGACCCGCAGTAGGGATGTTAGAAGGCAAGTTGTTAGCTAATCATAATCAATAGAATTTCTATCGACTACATGGTTAGTCGATAAGAGAGGAAGCCTCAGTCCCAGCTCACACCAGCCCAGCTCCTACGATATGTAAACTGCAGAGCCGCAGCGGGAGCAGGTTCCAGACCCAGCATAAGCCAGGACCGAGCTGGGTTTGTTCAGTCTCAGCTCGCACCGGTTCCAGCAGCCCCCGACCATAGGGGGCCCCAGCGGGGAGCTGAAACCCCTTGTGGACAGCAGTCTCTGGCTGCAAACAGAGGCTGCTCCAGCAGCAGCCCCTGACCGTAGGGGTCCCAGCCAGGGCCGGATTAAGGCATGGGCTAGCTGGGCAGCTGCCGCGCACCCGGCTCCCGGGCTGCAGCAGCTCCCAGCGGCCACCCTGCAGCAGCCGCCCAGGGCGGGGGCCACGTTAACCCCCGCAGCACTGGCCAGCAGCGCCCTTCTCCCTGCAGCCCTGCACAGCCAGGCTCAGCCCACCCCGGGTGGCCCCGGGCTGCGCGCCAGCAGCGGTAGCCAGGCTGGGCCAGGCCAGGCCGGGCCGGGCCGGGCCAGGCCGGGCATGTGCATCCTGCCGCCGCCAGCTCCGCGCGCCCTCTCCCACGTGCCAGCACGGGGGCGGGGCCGTGTATGCGCCTTCCCCCACGCACCAGTGCGGGGCCGCACATGCACCTTCCCCCACGCGCCGGCACGGGGCCATATATGTGCCCTCCCCCAACCTGGGGCACAATTAGCCTGTCTGCCTGGGGCGCCGGAATGGCTCGGGCCGGCCCTGGTCCCAGCTCCCTGCTAGGACCCCCTGTGGACAGGGACTGCTCTGTGAGATGAGGAGCAGCCCAGCCTGCGGTGAGCCCGGGCCCACGATGGGCAGAGGGGCTGCTTCATGGCAGCCGCCCCCCGCTCCCCTTCCCCATCAAGCTGCTGCCTCTGATAGAGGCCGGGGGGGGGGGGGGGCAGAACTGAGGAGACAGTGCTGGGGGGAGCTGAGGCAGCAGGTGGGGGGGGGGGGGGGGAAGAGATGCAAGCAGTCAACTCAACTACTCCCTTAGTCCCTACCCACAGTGCTGTTTTCCTGCTAGGGGCTCGGCCTTGGAATGTGCAGAAGGGACCTCTCCCAGCGCTAGGTCCCTGGGCCTATCTGAGGAGAGCTGGCGGAGGTGGGGGGAGAAGCAGACACTCACATTTCACAGCCTGGCACACCTGGTAGGCCATGTGCCGCACTTGGTGGATGGGGTAGGGCAGGTAGTTGTTGTCTTTCAGGAAGTCGAAGGTGCTGAGGCCCAGCAGCTCGAAGGAGATGCACATGTGGCCGTGGTAATCGAACCAATCAAACATCTGCACACACAGGCTGAGAGGAGACACTCCCATCAGAGGCGGCCACACCACCCACCCCCCCCCCCCATCTCCACAGAGCAGAGCCTCCCTGGCCCCTCCCCACACACACAGAAAGACACTCACTTCTTATTCTCTGGGTCCTTCTCATTGATTTTCTCCAGCACATTGATCTCCAGTCGAGCAGCCTCCTTATACTTCTCCACGTTTTTTATGATTTTTAGGGCGACGCGGGCACCCCCCCTGGGAAGAGGCAGGACAGCAAGGTCACTGCAGAGCGAACCCTGTGGCTGATGGGGCGGGGTCATGGCCTAGCCAAGTCCAACAGAGACTTGGACAGCTCAGCCTTAGCTTAGCTGGTGGCTTACCCCACTGCAGTCACAAGACAGACCATCGTACCCCTGCCCCCCACAATACAGCATCCCAACTGATCCACCCCGGATTTGAACTGCAATCCAGGAGGGAGGACTCATCTCCCCCAAAAAGCTCTCAGCCTTTATTAGGGATGTGAACGACTAGTCACTCCCCCGCTGCCACTATCAGGAAGAGGCAGCGGGGGGGTGAGAGGAAGGGGTGCTTCAAAGCAGCAGCGCCACGCTGAGCCCCGAACCAGACCCTGGGCTCCATGTGGTGCTGCCGCTTTGAAATGCCACGTGCAGCGTAGCAACCCCCCCCCCCGCCGACCCCGTGCTCCCCGCGGCACTGCCGCTTTGAAACGCCACGTGCAGCACAGCGACCCTCCCCCGCCGACCCCGCCGCTTTGAAACGCCACGTGCAGCATAGCGACCCTCCCCCGCCGACCCCGTGCTCCCCGCGGCGCTGCCGCTTTGAAACGCCACGTGCAGCGCAGCGACCCCCCCGCTGACCCCGTGCTCCCCGCGGCGCTGCCGCTTTGAAACACCGCAGGATGCATGGGGCCAGCGGGGGACTGCTTGAGTCACCTGCTGGCCCCCTGCTCCCCGCAGCGCTTTTGCTTTTGAAGCGTAGCCAGGGCCAGCCCACAACATTTTGGCACCTGAGACAGGGAGCTCAAATGACGCCCCCATATGCACCAGCAGCAGACACAATTTTCTACACTCTGGGTCCTAGTGGCACCCCCCCACCCCACACAGTCTGGCACCTGGGGCGGCTGCCTCAGTTTACCTCCTGGTAGGGCCAGCCCTGAGCATAGCAGCAGCCCTGAGGCTCTTGCTACACTTCGAAGGCGAGGCGCCCTTATCGACTAATCGAATATTCGATGCAAACTGCGGCGATTAATTGGCTAAGCGAATAGTCGGTATTTCACACCCCTAGCCTTTACACACCCACTCGGTTGATTGCTCACCCACCACCCGCGCGCAGGCCGCACGCCTACCTCCGGTGATCCACGCAGTGCACCACTCTGCCAAACGTGCCTTCCCCTAGGGTGCTAATAATCTCATCTGAGAGAGAGAGAGAGAGAGGCGGCCATGAGGGAGTGAGCAGGACCTGGCTGCGGCGCATACACGAGGCAGAGGAGACGGCATTGCAACACCTAGCCTGCACACAGCTTGAGACACCGGTGCAGCAGAAGGCTGACACCAGCTGCACAAGGCAACTGTCCTAGTTCCCTGGCACTTTGGTACTGATGCAAACTAGAAAATTAACAGCTTTAACAAAGGGGCAGGCGGGAAGGAAGGGGGTTCTCTTTAAAAACAATGGAAACGAAACAGAACAGAAAGAGAAGACAGATCTGCCACTGCGATGGGAGCTTAACGAGAGAGCTAAATTATGTTACGATTTGGCTGTACATCTTTCTTGTAGCCAGTCGCCGACGCGATAGATCAGATGCCCCTCGTCGTCGTCCTCCACACTCTTGGCCCTTCTGCTGCTCTGTCGACTCCGCTGCTGGCCCAGGCAGACAGGGAATTCACCAGTCACCAGCCAATCAGATTTTCAAACCAGCGCAGCAGCCAGCGTCACGCATTGGTTGGTTTGGAAATTCACATGGTTGTTTGAGGAGGGGTTGCCGGAGGAGATTCCCAGCCAATTCATACGGCACAGAGGAATATATAACGATAGGGATATTGCAAGGGAACATGTCAAGATACAACACACTAGCTCAGAAAAGAAAAAAACAGTTTGCTTTTCTTTGCAGCAAAAAAAAAAAAAAAAAAAAAAAAAAAAGAACAAAAAAAAGAACAAAAAGAAAAAACCTACCAACAGCCCCCCCCGCACCAGTGCAAGAGCGAAGACCAGAACAGGGCGAGCGGGGGGGGGGGGGGGGTGCGCAGACAAGGCGACCAGCTGCTCTCACTCCTCTGGGGCTTTGCAGAGGAGCTGAGCTGACATTCATGTCCTGGATCTACGCCAAGAGAGCACTCAGCAACCTGGCTCTCCAGCCACACGGTCCGGGACCAAAGGGAGGGGCTCACATCAGCCCCCACCCCATCAGCCACCAAGGAGAGGCAGCAGCAGACGGCATGTTGGAAAATCTGTCACGAGCCAAGGGCCAAGCTGCCCCTGCCCAGACACCCCCACCCTTTCCCAACAGCCCTTCACAACAGCCTTCCAACTCCCCAACACAGAGAAGGAAGAACTAAGATGTTTACAAAGCACAATGCGGCCTCCAGAACCAGACAGACCTTGTGAGTAACAGCCCCAGGGGCAGATCAGAGACCTCCTCAGCTGCCCTCCCTAAAGAAACAGGTCCCGGAGGACTCATCCCCTGGAGAAAAGGAGCACAGTGGGGGCTGGGCACAGCCGGAGCTGAGGTCAGATGAGAGACTTGCACAGAAGAGAGAGATAGAGGGGTGCTGCTTTCAGTTCTTCAGCTAAGTAACCCCACGCTTGGGAGCAAAGAGCCCGCATGTTTGGGGCCCACACCTCCAGCCCAGGACCCCCCCTTCCTAGTCCTGGAACAGCTCTGAACGCGCAGCCCGGCCCCCACGTGGAGAGAGCGCATCTCGGGCCTACAGGAAATGGGAGGAAGCAGCGCCGTAGTCAAGAGAAAGGTGGCTGGGGACCCTGCTGCCTCCATCTGAACGGACTGGCCCGCATGCCAGAGCCCCCTGCCCGACATCTCACGTAGCCAGTGCCTGTGCCCGTGCCACACAAGCCAAGGGAGGGGACTGCTGCTCAGACGAGATCTGGGCTCCCCAGGGCCAGGCCTCCTGCCCCAGCACCACTCCAGGGGGGATGGCCAGCCCCGACGAGTGATACTGAGCTCTCTGGGGCAGGGGCCGTCTTCGCGCTTGCCTGCTGCCCAGCAGATCCCCTGCAGTTTGTTCGCAGTCCCGTGACGCCAGCGCCACACGCAACCACCGCGGAGCCGACTGGACACACAGAAGGGAGGGGCGGCCCTGCGCCCCCTGAGGCACACGGCTCCTCTCCTGGTTTCTCCTGCTAGAGGGGGCCCTTTCAGGAGGCGCTCGAAAGCTGCCTGGGCCCATCAGGATGGCGGACGGGAGCTGCAACCTGTGCTAGGTTTTTTCTATGCATGTCACGAGCTGAGACTGCGTAAGAAAGTAAGTGAGCATCCCACTTACCAAGCACGCAACCTGGGAGAGAAAGGTTACAGGGAAAGCTGCGGAGTGGCAGGATACTCACCGACGAGGAGCGGCTAAAGGACCGGCTGCGGCGCCGTCTCCGCCTGTGCTTATTACGCCGGCTGCTTTTGCAGCTTCGGTAGCTGCCGTCATGGTCCCGGGAGCGCCGATACTCATATGAGTGGTGGTACTCAGCATCGTAGTAGGCATCCCCTCGTTCACGGCTGTAGTCGTTCCGCCTGTAGCTATCACAGTAGCGCCTGTCATAGGCTCGCCTGTCCGAAGAGTGGTCATCATAGCTGGTGGGGGAGAGGGAGGGGGGAGTAAATGGAACATGATTGGGGCCCAGCCGGAAGCGGCACCGAGTCCCAGCTCTGTCTGAGCAGGCGAAGGGTTCGGGGCTTTCCGGAGTTCAGGCCCCAGCACTGCAGTGACTGCTCACATGCTCCCCCAGGAAGGACCCAAGAGTCCTCCAGACACCATCCTACCCCTGCTGGCATCACAGCGACTAGCAGGAGGCAGCTGCTCAGGCTTCCCTCCCCATTGGGGCACCAAGGCAGCCTTGCCAGGCCACACAGCTGGCGGAAACTGAGCTGCCACCAGGTCCCAGCCTGCCCCCAGCCCTCACCTCCTGGAGCGAACGTGGTAACTGGCTTCCCGCCGGCGCCGGCGCTCACGCGCGCTGCTGCTCGACCGGGACCGCGTCCGCCGCCGCTTGTGCTTGCGACTCCTGTAGCGCTCGCGATAGCTGCCACGGCTGCTGCGCTCTGATGAGCGGTATCTTCTGGAGCGAGGCATCTGCAGGCAGAGCAGGGCAGACTCAGCAGGTGACTCCAGGCGTGGGACAGCAAAGACCCGAGTGGAACAGATTCCAGAGCAGCAAGAGTGAGAAATGGGTCAGAAACCTGCCCCTCCGCCCCATGCGCCACTTGGGCAGAGGCGACAGACCTGTTTCAGCCAGAGCTGCCATTCCACCAGGACACCTCTCACAGACCCACTGGGCCCAAGGACCCTGCCTGCCTGGGGCTACATCTGGGCTGCGCCAAGCGCTGTTGGAATGAAGACCTCAGCTCCAGACTCGGTTGCCAGAGATCTCCCTGCCTCGAAGAGCTCCCAGATAGTATCCTAGAACACTAGAACCGGAAGGGTCCAGTCGAGTCCAGTCCCCTGCCCTCATGGCAGGAACAAGCACCGTCTAGACCATCCCTGACAGACGTCTGTCCAATCTGCTCTTAAAAATCTCCAGTGATGGAGATTCCACAACCTCCCCAGGCAATTTATTCCAGTGTTTGACCACCCTGACAGGCAGGAAGTTTTTTCTAATATCCAACCTAAACCTCCCTTGCTGCAGTTTAAGCCCACTGCTTTTTGTCCTAGCCTCAGAGACCAATGAGAACAATCTTTCCTCCCTCCTCGTGATACCCTTTTAGATACCTAAAAACCGCTGTCATATCTCCTCTCCGTCTGCTCCTTTCCAAACTAAACAAGCCCAATTCTTTCACTCTTCCCTCCTCAGTCATGTTCTCTAGACCTTTAATCATTCTTGTTGCTCTTCTCTGGACCTTCTCCAAATCTTTCTTGTAATGTGGTGCCCAGAAGCATGCAAACAGAATGCATTGCAGGGTCCCGGGCAAGGAGGCAGGAAAGAAATCCTCTGTTCTCTGGAAACGTCTGTTTGCCCCGCAGCCCATTTGGTACTGAAATCTCATGCGTCTGACCAGCTCTGAGGGGCAGGCTGTGCCGTGGGCGGTGACACAGGGGTGTAGGAACCACAGGGCTCCACTGGGTGAGCAGAGCAGCACTGGGCAGAGGGGAGAGCTCTGAAGAGGAGCCAGTGCATTCGGGGGGGATGGATAGATGGAGCGGAAGGCCACACGGTCAGCAGTGTCCTGAGCACACAGCGTGGGAGAGGCAGCTTCCAGGGCGTTACTGCGGCAAGTCAAGAGCAGGGATGAACTAGCCTTGGCGTGGGGGAGAGCGAGGATGGAGGGCTCAGAATCCTCAACTCTCTTTGGGACACGAACAGCCCCTGGGCCTGTCTGCACGTTGGTTCGTTTGTTTCCTGGTTCACGTTTCCCTTCCATCTCATGCTGACAGCAGGGCTCAATTAAATGTCATGAAGGAAAGAGGACGTTGCTTTTGTCCCACAGAATTCAGAGAAACCCACAACAAAGCAGCCTCTGCCCCTCAGAGTCCGACAGTTCCCATTCTGGGCCTACACCCCCAGTTATCCAGTACATGGCATCGGCAGCCCTGGGAAACTAAGCCCAGCCTCTGGTCTCTGCACTACATCCATGGAGTATTCATCAGACCCACCCGCAGCTTCTGCTGCTAGCTTCACTCTGAGCCTCTGCGTGAGGGCAGCTCAGGGTGAGCTTCCTGGTACGGCTGGACGGGGCTCTCAAATGTTGCCTACCCAGGGAAGGGCTACGAACACTGGGGGAGCTCACGGAGCCCTTCAGTACTGTCTGGAGCGGGCAAAGCCCCAGGGCCATGCCGCGAGGAGTCTGGATGCTGCAGGCTGGAAAAGTGGAAGGATCCAAGCGAGTCTGGGAGTCACAATGATTTTCCTGCTTCTGGGCAGAGGGTGTGGCGTTTCGGGGCACCCAGGGCAAGGTCAGAGTCAGATCCTCAGAGGAACGGGGCCAGTACGTGCCAGCTCGGGACCAACACGGCCAAGTGCTTTGCTCCCACCAGGCAACCTTGAGTCTCTCAGCTGAGCCCAACGGTAGAAGGAAACTTTCCAAACAATGAAAAGCGAGAGGGTCTGGGCTGCTCCCTCCTGTCTCTGGATCAACTGTGTGTACAAGGACATCTGCGCTGGGCACCGAGCCCTAGGCTGGTGCACAGACCCTCTGGTGGCAGGACCTGGCTGCTCTTTCCTTAGCAGGGCAGAAGGGTCTGTACTATTCTCTGCCCCCCCCCCCCCCAACTAAAGAGCCTTTGGTCACTGCAACTCCGTGGGCAGCATGCATATGTCCCATGCCCAATCAGGCCTCCGTTTCCTAAGGAGCACACTAAGAACCAGCCACATACTCTGGCGCCCTGCCCGAGAGCCAGGCAAGCACAGCCACCGGGGGCGGGGGGGGGGGGGGAAGAGGAGGAAGGAGGCAGGTGAATCAGAGCTCTGGATGCTGCTGGCATCTGGCCCAAATGCCTAGTGGACGGAGGCAAGCTCCAAGGGGAACTTGTCAGGAGACTGGTGTGGAATACAGCAGCGAACAGGCCCCACGGGCCAGGTTCCCAGGGCAGGACAATTAAACTACGGACATAGTGCACTTCCTGAGTGCCACTTTCGCTCACTGGCTCTCAAAGTACCTTGCAAATATCTGCTAATTAAAACTGGCATGCCCCTCACCCCCCAAATGCCAGCACTAATCATTTCCACGTCCCAGGGAACCTGCCGCATGGGGGCAGAGGATGAAATGCCTCCATTGGGTTGTGCAGCGACTGAGGCAGAACCTAGGCGTTCCAATTCTCAATCTCCTCTGCTCTATCCAGACAGCATTCCTTCCCAGAGCCACGAGGGCAGCCCGGCACCCGGGCTCCCACCCTCGTGCTAGCGCTTCTAGATACCTGTGGCTCTGCATTATTCACCAGCAATGAACTGCTGTTGCCTGGTCTCCATGGGAAGCATGTGAAATCAGAGCGCCCATCACCCTCACGTGACTTATTCATCCCAAGATGCACTGGGGCACCCGGCTCATTTCTTGTACTTTCAACTTCATCTGAAAGCAGGTGCACACAGACTGAAAATGGTTTCTGGTCAAAGATGTGGAGTCTCCTCCGTATGAGTGATTTAAGGCCGGGAGGGCAAACCTAGGCCTCCCTAGGCAACCCGACCCTCCCTGCTGGGTAACTTGAACGGCAAACACACTCTTCAGGCTCTGAAGCCAGGAGAACATCAAAGGCTGCCACACCTATTCCGTGGACCAAAGAGACATTTCTGGTCTTTAATGAGAAATCCACATTTCTGAGCTTCGTGCTGGCAGCTTTTCAGATGCCAGGAAAGCAGGACAGTCGCACTACTTCGCCTCCAGCGTAAACGCAGACTCGTAACCCAGAGCATGGTCGCTGTGGAGCAGCGCTACCGCTCAGGAAATTGGCAGCAGCCAGGAGAAGCTGTAAAGAGGGTGCCTCTGAGCAAGGTGCTGCTCGCAGGAACCACTGACGATTCTGAGCCAGCACGTCACATTCTGACTCGCAGTCCAGTTATAAAAGCCAGCAGAGAGACTGAAATGGAAACGGCAACTGATCGCTGGGGGGTACCCTTGTTGCCAGCAATCAGCACCGCCACCCTGAGCATTCGTACCGCTAAACACCGAATTAATCCCGACACTCCAGCAGATGGGGGAATGTCACGATGCCCATCTACAGACAGAGAAACTGAGGCACGGCAAGAGGAAGGCGATTTGCCAAGGGCACAAAACAAGTGAGAGGCTAGAACTAGAGCCCCACAATCCCGGCTGTCTGACCTCTGCTCAGACCCCAGCCCTGAGGCCCGCTCCCAGGCAGTAATGAGCTATCCTCAGCACCCCTGGTCCTGGAAGCTCTTGGCCCTGGCTCAGGCTGCAGAGTGACCCCGAGCCTAGGAACACTGAGCAGCCAGCATGGAGATAAACCTGCTGGGTGGGTGTGTGCGTGTGTGTGTGTGTGTGTGTGTGCGTGCGTACACGGGGGTGCGTGCAGACCACAGGAAACACCAGCACTGGAGCTCCGTGTTTTCAGCCCTGGCAGCCGGGATGACGACGTGGGGACCCAGCACCTGCTCCCCACCAGCGAGCACCCTGCACAGGCGCCTGCTCCTGGCTGGGGACAGCACAGACACCAAAGCAACCACTGCTAGAGGCAACCCCACTGCCAAGGCCCCTGAGGCTGCCCACTGTCTGGAACCCACCCCGCCCTACCCCCATTGCCAAGCCCCCCGCCGCTCCCCCACTGCCCGGCCCTCCCCAAACCCCCAGGTTTCCAGCCCCTCCCCCACTGCTTGCCCCAAGCTGCCCGCGAGCCCAGGCCCGGCCCGCACCCTCCGCGCAGCCAGCCCGGTGCGCTTGTCCCACAGGAAGTCCGTGTTGGCGGCCTTGGGCCCCCGGGGATCCGGGCCCCGCTGCGGCTCCTCGGGCTCCGCTCCCTCCGGGTCCGGGTCCGGGTCCGGGCCAAGCGACCAGGCCCCGCGCGCGCGCTCCCGACTCCGCCGCGGCGGGGACGCGCGCGCACAGCGATAGCCACGAAGCCCCGCCCCCTCTGCCGCGCGGCCTCAGTGACGCAACCGCATTACGGCACCGGCGGCCCCGCCCCCACGCGACACGTGATTAAGCTGCCTTCCGGAAGCGAGGCCGCGCCTGTCGCTCCCCAGCGGCAGCGCCGGGCCCCGCCCCCCACGTGTTCCCAGCCCCGCCCCCATGTCCCTACAGCCCCTCTCTGTGCCCCACAGGCACCCCAGCCCCACCACCATGACCCTATAGCCCCCCCCAACCCGGTCCTCCCGCCCCCCACATCCTTGCAGCTCCCATGTGTCTCCCATCCCTCCATCTCCTACAACCCCCAGCTCCCCCCTCTGTCCTGCAGCCCCCCAGGCTCCCCTCGTGTCCCCCATCCCTCCACGTCCCTGCAGCCCCCCAGCTTCCTCTGTGTCTCTACAGCCCCTCAGCTCCCCCCGTGTCCCTCCCTCCAGCCTCCCCCACATCCCTGCAGCCCCCATGTATCTCCCATACCTCCATGTCCTACAGCCCCCAGCCCCTCTAGCCCCACCCCACTTCACTTAAGCCCCCTCCCACTTCTGTGTCCTTGCAGCCCCTCCACCTGGTAGCTTCTCCCATTCCTGTGTCCTTACAGCTGCCTATCTCTTATAGTCCCGTTTCCCTACAGACAAGCCAGTTTCAGTCCCATCTCCCTCCCTGCAGACCCTACCACATCCCCAGCTACAGTCCCCCTCCCCTCACATCTACCATCCCCACAGTCTCCCAATTCCCACCCCTACTTCTGCCAAGTCCTCACCCTACACCCCACACTGCTGCTGCTCTCTCCTGCTCCAGTCACCCTACACATGCATTATTCTCCCAACTCCAACCTCCCCTCCACTTCTACTCCCTCCCATGTCTTGGCCTCCTAGACCCCAACACAATCCAAAGCTGGGGCCCAATATAAACCCCACAAGGAGCCAGTAAAGAACCAGAGTCAACTCAGAAATGAGGCCCTAGGGATGTTAAAATATGTTTGTGTAAACATGTAACTGCTGATGTTTACAGGTGGGGGGGAGGTGCAAGCACGGACTTACACTTGCCCCCCTGCACTGCTGCTTCTTTGGGAGGCAGCAGCGGGGAAGGGGGGGGAGGGGCGGTGGCACCACACGTAGCTGGCTCCCCATGCATACTGGTTCCCACCTGCCCCCTTCTCTGTACTGCTGCTGCAGTATCAGAGGCAGCAGCACCGGGGGAGCATGCATGAGGAACTAGCTTAAAAGCCAGCTTCTCCACATGCAATGGCTTCTGCCTCCCCCTGCCACCTCTGATATAGAGGCAGCTGTGCAGGGGCTGGGGGAGCGGTAACCGAGAAAGTCATGTACTCATGTACACATTAACATCCCTAGTACCCACAGAGAAATCCTAATCCGACTGATCAGTACTTCCCACTGAAGAACACAGAGAACCAGATTATGTCACTGGGTCCTCCCCAGCTGAACCTTCACATGCAAATTTGACACATCTGACCAAGGTTTGAACAAAGACTTGAACTGGATGAGCTGTTATACTCAACTCCCAAATGATATCAAAAGCGAAGTATCAGACACTTATAGCCCACTCTATTAGTCTCATTTTTTCCCCCTTTCCCCTCTTTTTCTGCTATTTATTTGTACCTCTGGATCCCTAGCTCCATTCATCTGAAGAAGGGGGTTGTGCCCACAAAAGCTCCCAATACCATCGACATTTTTTGTTAGCCTCAGTTACAGGCTAACCCAGCTCCCTTCTTGAGACTCTTTTCCCCCAGAACGTGTCCTCTTTGGGGGCCCACGCAAACAAACTGACGGCTAACGACAGAGGGACAGGCAGAGCACCCAGTGCTGCAACTTTCCCACAGTGCTGCCTCTGCCCCTGGAAGGGGCGCTGAGTCCCATGCTGAGCCAGAGATTTTAGAAAGAGCGGAAACCACAGAGTCCCCGAGCCAGAGGAACCCAACCTGGCTCACTGCCTGCTGTCCACGTTCAGCCACGGCTGGGAATTCTCAGATTGCTGTGTCTTTAAAAAGGGACCACCTGGTTTAGTGGGGTATTGTTTTGTTTATTCCTCAGCCAATAACACCATTTCCATAGGGCTCACTCACGACTCCGAGAAGGATTTTCTCCCTTCCCTTCTCATCACAGGGACCAACATCAATTCAGACATTCTCTGCTACAGGCACAAAGCAGCCTGCCAGCCCGTTCCCAGCTCACTCTGCAGGGGTGGCAAATGTGGGAAGACGTTTCCGATGCTTGGATAATTCACTGATGTGGTCCATCCAGGAGCACTGTGTGGGAGAGGAAGGCGGTCAGAGCCACAGAGTTAGTCTGCCTAACGGGGTACCAAGCTAACACTGAAAGAACAACCCACTTGTACCACAAAGGCTGGCTCGCAAACCAACAGGACCCCCTCCCGGGCTTGGACAGACTCAGCCCTCGACCAGACTGTAGACTTGGGGGGTTGGAATGAGAGGGACACATCATGGGTAGGCATGAAATAGGCAGGGCAAGTCGGGAGCCTTCCTGGCCCAAGCAGGTTATTTATTGGGCTAGTTGACAGTTTTCCTTCTGTGTTTCAGAGATGAATCCCAGGCCGCTCCCTGCCAATGGCTCTGCCTCTCCCCGGTTCTAGAAAAGCAGTCAGAGCACAGGCAAGAAATCTCTGCTTTGGTCTGTGGTCCCGATTTCCATTTGTGCGCAGGATAGGTGAAGTCCTAATATGCAGCCTCTTACTCTCCCTTGTCTGCAGCTGGTTCAAACCCGCCACCCAGAAGCATCACCTGGGTGGTAACTTTCAAGAGGTGCAAAAGGTAGTTCAGAGTCATGGAAGGCAGGGTCTCTCTCTCTCTCTCTCAGCGTATGGGAAGTGTCTCTCTCTCTCTCTCAGCGGAGATATTTGCCCCCTCCCAGGGCTATCTCCCTGCACTCACAGAAGTAACTTTGGGGCAGTGGAGACTGAACTACATTTACATCCACCAATGAATCCCAGAGTCCCTAGCAGGGCAGGGCAGGGCCAACAACTTAGTTGAACTAACAGGCAAAGGTGAGGCAGAGAAAGGGAGCAATTTGCCTAGGACACCCTGCAGAGCTATAAGAGGGGCTGGGAGGGGGCAGGCCAGAGCATTTCATCCCTATGTTTCTTGGGTGCTGGCTGGCATCGTACCCCGGCCCATCATGCCTGTGCTGCGCCTGCTTTCCTGAGGGTGTTGGGGGGACGTTAAACTGCATGAAGTGTCTGGCGGGCCAGGGCAGTTCGAAAGTGGGGTGTGCCCTGCCACCCTTCCCCGGGGAGTGGGAGAGGAGGGGGGATTGGAGGTGGGGTGTGCCCTGCCACCCTCCCCCGGGGAGTGGGAGAGGAGGGGGGATTGGAGGTGGGGTGTGCCCTGCCACCCTCCCCCGGGGAGTGGGAGAGGAGGGGGGATTGGAGGTGGGGTGTGCCCTGCCACCCTCCCCCGGGGGACCGGGGCGGGGGGGGGGGGGCAGGAAGCTGCTCACCAGGCGCTTGTTGACGCTGAGGAGCGTGGCCTGGTACTGGGTCAGCGCCTGCAGGTTCCGGGCCAGTCTGCCCAGCTCCCGGGCCAGCTCAGCCACCGCCGCTTCAAAGCCTGCAGGAGACAGGTCGGAAAGGCTGGGGCGCAAGGGACCCCCCCTCCCCCTCCCCCTCCCCCTGCCCTCTGAGCGGGGGGCACCTATGCCCCCTCCCGGGGGGGCACCTGCCCCCCATCCCGCTCCGAGCAGAACACCCCCCTCCCCCCGCACCTCTCAGCCGCGCCCCGGGACCCCCGCGCTCCATCCCCGAGCCCGGCCGCTGCGCGCGCCTCGCCTGGCCCCGCCTCCCCACAACGCCCCGCGGGCCGCGCTTGTCCCGCCCCCTCGCGCGTCCTGCCCCGGACCCTCCCTCCCGCCCCCTCGCGAGTCCTGCCCCGGACCCCCCCCCCCCCCCGCGGGCCGAGCTTGTCCTGCCCCCGACCCCCCCCCCCCGCGGGCCGAGCTTGTCCTGCCCCCTCCCCTCCTCCCCCGCCCCCTCGCGAGTCCTTCCCCGGACCCCCCCCCCCCCGCGGGCCGAGCTTGTCCCGCCCCCTCGCGAGTCCTGCCCCGGACCCCCCCCCCCCGCGGGCCGAGCTTGTCCTTTCCCGGACCCCCCCCCCCCCGCGGGCCGAGCTTGTCCTGCCCCCTCGCGAGTCCTGCCCCGGACCCTCCCCCCCCCGCGGGCCGAGCTTGTCCTGCCCCGGACCCTCCCCCCCCCGCCCCCTCGCGAGTCCTTCCCCGGACCCCCCCCCCGCGGGCCGAGCTTGTCCTGCCCCCTCGCGCGTCCTGCCCCGGGCCCCCCCCCCGCGGGCCGAGCTTGTCCTGCCCCCGCCCCTCCCCATGCGGGCCGAGCGGGCCCTGCCCCTGGTCTCTTCCTCTCACTAGCCAACCTGACCCTGCCATGGGCCCCCTCACAGGCCAGCCATGACCCTCCCCCTGCCCTCTGCACGGCCAACCGTGGCCCCCTCTCCTACCTGATGGGACAGCCCGCCCCTGCCCTGTGGGGCCTCACCTGGGCCTAGCACCTGCCCCCCCCCCCCTCCCAGGCCTGGGCACTGGCTGTAGGATGGGCAGGTATTATGTGCCTGGCGGGTGGGGAATCTTTCTGGGTCCCACGCCAGGCTCGTGGGGATCCTGGGCCACCTCTCAGCCCTGTGGCCTGAGGTGCCCCATGGGAGGGGAGGGTGCAGCTGGGCCTGGGCAGGAGCAGACCCACCTGTCCTGCTGCTCAGGGCCCCTGCCCCCTCCACATCCAGAGTTCAGTGCCTGCAAGGGCATCCCGACGACTCAGGCCCAGATGGGCGCTAGCACCGGCCTGTTTGTTATGGCTGCGGGGCAGGGAGTTTGGGCTCCGTGCTGCTGGTACTATATCTGTGAGGAGGAGGGATGTGAACGGGTGGGTAACCAGTGGGTATCACCCTTAACGAGTGATGCTTACTGGGGAACGGTTAATTGGTACCCAGGAGCAGCCCACATGGGCTGGAAGTTGTAAGCCTCACGCAAGGGCTGGAGTAGCCCCTGTCCGCAACACAAGGCCACTCCAGCCTGGCCATGGCAGGTGGGGGAGCTGGAACGGCCTTCCCTGTTTAATCCGTTAACTGGTTAAACTCAGTGTTTAACCGGTTATCTAATTAAACGGTATTTTACATCCCTAGTTAGGACTGCCTGTAATATAACAGTGGTCTGGAGCAGGGATGTTAAAGACTAGTTGACTATCCGATAAGCATTTGCTTATCGGATAGTCTTTTGACTAGTCGACTAGTTGATATCCCCCCTCTTGCTGCCTCTATGACAGGGGTGGGCAAAAGGGCCTCCGTGGGCTGGATCTGGCCCACCAGGCGGGCCAGATCCAGACCGCAGAGGCCCTGCTGCTCCCCCACTTCCAGGCCGATCAGGGCCTGGGGGTGGGGGAGTGCCCGTAGCCTCCGCCCACCCTGCCAGGAGCACATGGCGCTTTGAAGCACCGTGCACTGCTTGCAGGGCAGGGGGAGAGTGGAGGAGGCTTCACACACTCCCCTGCCCCCAGGCCAATCAGGGCTTGGAGGCGGGGGAGCTGAGTGAAGCTTCCTTCACCCTGCCCCGGCCCTGCAAGGAGCCTGCAGCACTTCAAAGTGCCACGTGCTCCTGGCAAGGTGGGAAGAGGCTTCCTGCCCACCCCCAGGCCCTGATTGGCCTGGGGGTGGGGGAACGTGCCAAGCCTCTTCCACAGCATGGGGTGCCTAGTGGGAAGAGGGGGCAAAGAGGCTCCCTCACCCCCAGACCAGTCATGGTCTGGGGATGGGGGAGCCCCGTCCCTTCCCATTTAGGCCCTGCCCCTTCTGGGGTGGCCCAGGACTACTTCAAACATTTTTGAAGTGGCCCCCGGGCAAAAATTATTGCCCACCCCTGCTCTATGAGATGGAGACAGCAAAGGGAAGGCGGCCGGTGCACAGTTGATCCGTGGATCAGCTGTGCGGAGGCTGCCCCTGTAAAACTGCCGCCTCTGCGCGATTCAAAGGGGCAGCTGTGGAGTCTGGAGTCAGCTGGGAAGTCCCCAGGTGTTCCTGGGCTCCCCATGGCATTTCCCCGGAACCTGGGATCTGCTGGGGAGTCCCCAGATGACCCCGGGCTCCATGGCAGCTGCCCCTTTGAAACTGCCGCCTCCGCACATTTCAAAGGGACAGTGGAGCCCGGGGTCAGCTGAGGACTCCCCAGCTGACCCCGGACTCCCCAGGAGTCCCCTGCTGACCCCAGGCCCCATGGCTTTGAAATGCACAAGAGTCCACTGGGGACTCTTGTGCATTTCAAAGAAGGCACCCGTGTGCAGCCCGGAGTCAGCGGGATTTCCCACTGGTCCCGGGCTGTGCCTGGAGTTCCGCAGTCCTCTTTTGAAATGTACAAGAGCCCCAGTAGGGGCTCTTGTACATTTGAAAGGAGGAATGCGGAAGTGCCTATCGACTAGTCAGTTAACTGCATTTTAACATCCTTAGTCTGGAGTCATTGCCGAGATTTGCTTAGAGCCAGGGCTACTTATAGCTGAAAACTGGGGGTCCTCCTCACTAAGGCACCAAGCCAGTCACCAAGAACACTTTAGCTGCCACCCAGGCCAGCAAGAAGCCTCACAAGCAAATCCCCTTAGACACCCCAGTGTTCCCTGTGCCCCAGCCAGCACCCACCTTACACCGGTGAGAGGTTATAAAATCAATCTCACCAACAGGTTCTCCCAGTCCCAAAGGACCAGCCACAGTCCCGGGTCAGTTTCTACCTCAGATCTTACCCAAAAGAGCCCTCTGGGCCAGTCCTTTAGCATCTAACATCGAAAGGTTTATTAATAAAAGGTTGAGAGTAGAATTGTTAAAGAAATCACGTGCCATATGTGAGTCACCAAGTTCTTGATGCAGGCTTGCAGAGATGGAATAAACTGCCAGCTTCAAAGTCTCTGGAGGACATCCTATGTTAGGGTGGGTCAACAGTCCTTCCCGGGCCTCTTGTCAATAGCGAGGATGCTTCTGAAGTGAAGAGCAGGATTGAAGACAAATGGAGGAACCCTCCTCATAGGTCATGTGCTCCAGCCCCTAGGCTCCCTTTTATGATTTTGCCCATGCAGAGGGAAATCCATCCTCCTCCTGTGTGATGGTACCTCCCAGCATGGAGTGCGTCCCACGAGCAAGTCACCTGGCCACATCCTTTGGCAAACAGCCATGGGGTACCTGCTGGTCTGCAGCAGAATTCCTCAGGGGTTTGTCGGTAACACTTAAGGGCCGCCACCCCTCACAATAGGCAGCCACGCCTGCGGCTTTCTCCCAGCTGCAAATGTTTCAAATACCAGCACAGAGCCCATATTCATAACGTCACACACAAACATCGGACATGCGGGTGAGCAGCACAAACAGACCCAGCAAAGCGTGAGCTTTTATGAGACACCTCCCTGGGCCCAGCACTGGGGGGCAAACACACCCCAGTGGGTGCCCCAGTGAGCTGCATGTTCCTCCCAAAACCCAATAACGTCACAGTGCCCCCCCTCCCCCGATCAGTCAGTCAAGGAGCAGAGCTCAGACCTCTTACTGGCAGGGCCATGCACACCTGTTGCAGGCTCACCAGGATCAGGAGCTCTATGGGAGCGGAGTCCGGGAACTTTTTTCTGTTGTAAAGTGGGATGGCAGTCTGGCAAAGGCAAAGAAAGTCTGAAATCATAGAATCATAGCGCTGGAAGAGACCTCAGGAGGTCATCAAGTCCAGCCCCCTGCCCAAAGCAGGACCAATCCCAACTAAATCCACCCAGCCAGGGCTTTGTCAAGCCAGCATTTAAAAACCTCTAGGGATGGAGATTCCACCTCCTCCCTAGGGAACCCATCCCAGTGCTTCCCCACCCTCCGAGTGAAATAGTTTTTCCTAATATCCAACCTAGACCTCCCCCACTGCAACTTGAGACCATTGCTCCTTGTTTTGCCACCCCTCACTACTGTGAACAGCCTCTCTCCATCCTCTTTGGAACCTCCCTTCAGGAAGTTGAAGGCTGCTATCAAATCCCCCTTCACTCTTCTCTTCTGCAGACTAAACAAACCCAAATCCCTCAGTCTCTCCTCATAGGTCATGTGCTCCAGCCCCCTAATCATTTTGGTTGCCCTCCGCTGGACCGGACCCTCTCCCATGTGTCCACATCCTTTCTATAGTGGGGGGCCCAGAACTGGACACAATACTCCAGGTGTGGCCTCACCAGAGCCGAATAAAGGGGAATAATCACTTCTCTGGATCTGCTGGCAGTGCTCCTCCTAATGCACCCTAATATGCCATTAGCCTTCTTGGCTACAAGGGCACACTGTTGACTCATATCCAGCTTCTCATCCACTGTAATCCCCCAGGTCCTTTTCTGCAGAACTGCTACTTAGCCATTCAGTCCCCAGACTGTACCAATGCTTGGGATTCTTCTGTCCCAAGGGCAGGACTCTACACTTGTCCTTGTTGAACCTCATCAGATTTCTTATGGCCCAATCCTCTAATCTGTTTGGTCACTCTGGACCCTACCTCTGCCCTCCAGCGTATCTACCTCTCCCCCTAGCTTAGTGTCATCTGCGAACTTGCTGTGGGTGCAACCCATCCACTGACTTTCCCATATCCACAGAGCCAGTTACCTCATCATAGAAGCTAATCAGATTGGTCAGGCAGGACATGCCCTTCGTGAATCCATGCTGACTATTCCTGATCACTTTCCCCTCTTCCAAGTGCTTCAAAATGGATTCCTTGAGGATCCCCTCCATGATTTTTCCGGGGACTGAGGTAAGGCTGACTGGTCTGTAGTTCCCTGGATTGTCCTTCTTCCCTTTTTTAAAGATGGGCACTACATTTGCCTTTTTCCAATCATCCGGGATCTCTCCCGATCTCCACGAGCTTTCAAAGATAATGGCCAAAGGCTCTGCAAAGACATTTGCCAACTCCCTCAGTACCCTCAGATGCATTAAATCCGAGCCCATGGATCTGTGTATGTTTAGCTTTTCTAAATAGTTCCTAACTTGTTCTTTCCCCACCAAGGGCTGTCCACCTCCTTCCCATACTGCGTTGCCTAATGAATTAGTCTGGGAGCTGACCTTGTCCGTGAAGACAGAGGCAAAGAAAGCATTGAGTACTTCAGCTTTTCCCACATCATCTGTCACTAGGTTACCTCCCTCATCCAATAAGGGCCCCACACCCTCTGGCTACGTCTACATTGCACTCTCTTGCAAAAGAACATATGCAAATGAGGCGCAGCGATCAATATCGCCATGCCTCATTTGCATACTTAATGAGCCACCATTTTGCGCAAAAAGGAGCAGTGTACACTTCGTTCACAAAAAACTCCTCTTGCGCAAGAGCTGTTCTGCCGCTTATTTTCAGGCAGAACGGCTCTTGCACAAGAGGGGGCTTGCAAGAGTGTAGACTGCTCCTTCTTGCACAAAAGCCTCGTCTACCTCATCCACCTGATCCGGTGGTCTATAGCAGACATCAACCACAACATCACCCCTGTTGCTTCCACCTCTAAACTTAACCCATAGACTCTCAACAGTCTTTCCTCCTTCTAAATACTGGAGCTCCGAGCAATCATACTGCTGTCTTACATACAATGCAACTCCTCCTCCTTTCCTCCCCCGCCTGTTCTTCCTGAACAGTTTACACCCTTCCCTGACAGTGCTCCAGTCATGTGAGTCATCCCACCAAGTCTCTGTTATTCCAATCAAATCATAGTTCTTTGACTGGGCCAGGGCTTCTAATTCTTCCTGTTTGTTTCCCAGGATTCTTGCATTTGTGTATAAACACCTTAGATAGCCAGTTGATTGCCCTGCCTTCTCCATTCGAGTTAGGGGTCCTCCTTTGTTGCTCGTTCCTCCTTGTGATTCTTCCCGGTGTCTGACTTCCTCACTTACCTCAGGGCTTTGGTCACTGTCCCCCAACAAACCTAGTTTAAAGCCTCCTCACTAGGTTTGCAAGCCTGCCCGCAAAGATGCTCTTTCCTCTCTTGGTTAGGTGGATCCCATCTCTTCCTAACAATCCTTGTGCCTGGAACGGAGTCCCATAGTCGAAGAAACCAAAGCCCTCTCTCCAACACCATCTGCACAACCACGCATTTACTTCCTCAATTTGACAATCCCTACCCGGATCTTTTCCTTCAACCAGAAGGATGGATGAGAACACCACTTGCACTTCAAATTCCTTGATCCTTCTACTCAGCGCTACATAATCTGCTGGGGTCTACATTTGTTCTTACCACCTTAGATTCAGGAGTTGTAGATAATTCTCTGAAAATATCCACCAATGTTCAGGGGCAGTGAAAAATGAACATGAGACCAGAACATAATGGCCAGACTGGGTCAGACAAAAGGCTCATCTTGCCCAGTGTCCTTCTTCCAACAGTGCTGGGTGCCCCAGTGTAGACCACAGAGTTTTATAATGTTTAGGTAATGCGCTTAATGGGCAGTGTGAGAATAAATGTTAAACAACTATAACTCTGCCAGCCCCCTTCTCTGGTTAACGGGGAAGAACAGTCTTCTAGGCCCTTCATGAAGATACATCAGGCAAACTGGTTGTGTTTATATCTGATATCTTAGGCGTAGTTAGAATATTGATGATGTTATAAAGAAAATATAATGAATGAATTAAAAGTTTGTACTAATAGAAGCTTTGTACTGAAATAAATTGGTACCTTTTGTATGAACAATTGTCTCCCTTTCTCGTGTGTGAAATGATTGTGTAGTTTCTGGGGAGGGGGAGTGAGAGAATTTGGAATGTGAGTGTTTGGAGAGAGAACAATTTGTAGGCCCAACAGTTTCAGAGTCCAAGCAGTGGAAGAAGGGAGGGGGCTGGAAGACTCAGAGGCATCAAGGTACCATAAATTGGGATAGCCGAGTTAGTCTGTAACAGGAAAAACTTAAAAAACAACAAATAGTCTGGTAGTACTTTAAAGACTAACAAAACATGTAGATGGTATCATGAGCTTTCATGGGCACAACCCACTTCTTCGGATGACAGGAGTGTTGGAAGTCCAGATCCAAGAATAAATAAGGGAAGGAGAGAAGGGGGGGATGGAAAAAAAATTGAAGGGGAGGAAGAAAAAAAGACAGTGAGTAGATAAGCTTCAGACCAAGTGAGTCTATAACAGGAAAAACTTAAAAAACAACCATTAGTCTAGTAGCATCTCAAAGACTAAATAGTTGCAAGAGGCTGATAAAAACCATTAGTTTGCACTTGGAAGGGAAGATGACCAACACCAGATTCTACACTGACATCAAGAACCATTAGCACTTTAATTGTTTGGTTGGTCGATAATGTGCGAGCTATCCGATCTCAGATTCAAACCATTAGTATAAGCAGGGCTCGACAAATAATGTAATCTACTCGCCCGTGGCGAGTAGATTACAACCCGGAAGAGGCGGCACAGAGCGATCTGCGCATGCGCAGAGCGCAGAACCGCACGAAATCGCGCAGCTGGCGAGCGGGGCTCGCTGCCGCTTGGCGAGCCCTGAGTATAAGAATTAAACTCGTGAATGAAGTTAAGCTCCAATCCTTCTCTGTGTATTTGGCTTGTGGAATTGATCTGAAAAAAACAGCGACTTGGAGATCCATTCATGAGTGTCCAGGCAGATTAAAGTGTTCTCCAACAGGTTTCTGTGTGTTGCCTTTTCAGATATCTGATTTGTGTCCATTAATTCTTTCCAATAGAGACTGTCCAGTGTGGCCGATATACATGGCAGAGAGGCATTGCTGGCATAGATCACATTCGTGGATGTGCAGTTAAATGAGCCTCTGATTTGGTGGCTGATCTGGTTGGGTCCAGTGATGGAATCACTAGTGTAGACGTGTGGGCAGAGTTGGCACTGGGGCTGATTGCAGGGGTGGGTTCCTGGATGCTTATGATGTAGCTGTGCTGTGTGGTTACCAGAAAGAATTTGTTTCAGGTTAGGGGGTTGTCTGAAGGCAAGGACTGGCCTTTCCCCCAAGGCCTGTGAGAGTGAGGGGTCATGTTCCAGGATAGGTTGTAGATTGTTGATAATGCGTTGAAGGGGTTTAAGTTGTGGGCTGTAGGAGATGACAAGTGGAATTCTGTTGTTTTCTCTTCTGGGCCTGTCTTGAAGTCATTCATTTCTGGGTACTTCTTTGGCTCTGTCAATCTGTTTTTTCACTTCTCCAGGTGGGTATTTCAGATTTAAGAGTGCTCTATATAGATCCTGTAGGTGTTTGTCTCTGTCTGTGGGATTGGAGCAAATCCGGTTGTATTTTAGGGCTTGGCTATATACAATAGACTGAGAAATGTGTCTGGGTTGGAAGCTGGAGGCATGAAGGTAAGTGTAGCGGTCAGTGGGTTTCCTGTATAAGGTGGTGGAAATTTGTCCATCATTTAATTGTACTGTAGTGTCAAGGAAGTGGATTTCTTGTATGGACTGATCCAGGCTGAGGTTGATGGTGGGGTGGAAGTTGTTGAAATCCTTGTGGAGTTCTTCAAGGGTCTCTTTCCCCTGGGTCCATATGATAAAGATGTCATCGATATAACGTAAATAGAGGAAAAGTGTTAGGGGGCGAGAGCTGAGGAAATGTTCAAGGTAAGCCATAAAGATGTTGGCATATTGTGGGGCCATGCGGGTGCCCATGGCTGTGCCGCTGACTTGAAGATACAAATTGTCTCCGAGTCGGAAGTAGTTGTGGGTGTGGACAAAGTCGCAGAGCTTTGTCCTCACATATGGAAGGCCTTAGAGTGTCAGGAAGAAAGAGCTTTGTTACAAACAAGACAGACTTGAAATAATACTGGAGACATCAACATACTGATGTCAGAGTAAAGAATAACTCCCAGGTAAACAGATATTAAGCAGAACGGCTGGTGATTGATTAAGAGCTGATGAAGCAAAATGCATAGACCCGAATGGAAGAAAAATCCTATAAAAGATGGAGGGTCTTGCACGAATCTCCGGGTCTCGTGAACATCCAAGCATCGGTCTGGACCGAGAGAAGCCCCCGCTCCTCCCCCTCACATTTAACCTGCCTGGCCAGTAAGTGAATGTGAGCAACACACTGGTAACTTTAAGTAACAACAGGACTTTGTGTGTTTGTTTGTGTGTGTGTTTGTCTTTATGAAGCAGATGCTAACTATTTTTCTACTGTATTCTCAATAAACGCGGCGTGTTGCCTTTTCTCCTGGAAAAGATCCTGTGTGCTTCGTATAAGCGTCACACCAGAGAGAGCGAATGAACAGAACAGGGAAGCATCAAGTGATCCCTCCCCTGTCACCCATTCCGAGCCTCTGACAAACAGAGGCTACGGACACCCTCCTGTCCAGCCATCGATGGGCCTACCCTCCATGGATCGATCTCCTAGCGAACAGGGTGTTGAGAACCGTTAGGAAAGGGATGGCTGACAGGACAATACATAGCCTAATGCCCCTTCAAATGCTGCCTGCTGTCCTGGTGGCCCATCTCGAAAAAGACCGGCCTGGAAAAGGTGCAGAGAAGGGGAACCCAAATGACTGGGGGGATGGAACAGCTGCCATAGAGTGGGGACTGCTGCGTTCGGCAAAAAGCCAACCAAAGGGGCTAAGGCAGAGGGCTATCATTCAGGAATGACGTGGGGAAAGTGACTAGGTAGGACCCACTGGGGATTTTATTCTCCTCGTTATAATGCATGTGAGTTGTCCTGTCCTGTAGTAACCCTGCATGTGCCTCAGTTTCCTTGGGCCCTGCCCCAATACCTACATGGGGATGGGAATTTCGGGGACGACCTCCCCCAGGCGCACTCTGGCCGATTCCCTTTGTGACCTGAGCCTGGGTGGGGGTGACCAGGTGATACCTTCTGCCTGGGAAGCAGGATAAAGGCTGGAGGGGGGCCAGGCTGGGTCCAGGGGCTGGGAGAGGGTCAGTCTCAGCTGGCTTGGGGGGCGAGGAAGGGGCAGGGCCCTGGCTCTGAGCCCCCCGATGGGTTGTCCCAGCTGCTCCTGGTGCCTGTGCTGACCAGTCTGTGCTGCGCCGCATCCCCATCACCTCAGCCCCCTCCTGTTCACCCTGCAGCTGAGAGTCCCCTCTGGCTGTGGGTGGGGGGCAGGGCCGGTGACTCCCTCACACTTCAGTGAGGCTGGGACAGAACAAGAAGCAATGGTCTCACGTTGCAGTGGGGGAGGCCTAGGTTGGAGATTAGGGCAAGCTCTGTCCCTAGGAGGTTGGGGAAGCGCTGGGATGGGTTCCCTAGTGGTTTTGAAGTCCCTGCTTGACAAAGCCCTGGCTGGGCTGATTGAGTTGGGGTTGGTCCTGCTTTGAGCAGGGGTTTGGACTCGGTGACTCCCGATGTCTCTTCCAGCCCTAGGATTCTAGGACTCTGTGTTATTTACCCCTCCGGATAACATAAGGACCAGGGGCCACCAATGAAATTAACAGGCAGCCGGTTTAAAACAAATTTCAGGGAGTCCCTCACCCAAGGCACCTGTGGAACTCATTGCTAGGGGATGCAGGCCAAATGCACACCTGGGTTCAGAAAAGACTGTGCAAGTTCACGGGGATGGGCGAAAGGCTCATACCCGAGATGGGTCGTGGGTCGGCCCTAGTGTGCGGTCCTAGGCCAGAAAGGATGTAAGGGAGCTGGGTAGGGGTGCAGGGCCAGGGAGCCAGGCTGGGGTGCAGGGGAGTTGGGCAAGGAGCTGGGGCAGGGTGCAGGGGAGCTAGGCTGGGGGTATAGGGGAGTTGGGCAGGGAGCTGGGATGGGGTGCAGGGGAGCCAGGCTGGGGTGCAGGGGAGTTGGGCAAGGAGCTGGGGCAGGGTGCAGGGGAGCTAGGCTGGGGGTGCAGGGGAGTGGGGCGGAGAACTGGGGCAGGGTGCAGGGGAGTTGGGCTGGGGAGCTGAGCAGGGAGCCTGGCCGGGATGCAGGGGAGCTGGGCTGGGGAGACAGGCTGGGATGCAGGGGAGCTGGGCTGGGGTGCAGGGGAGCTGGGCAGGGGTGCAGGGGAGCCGGGCGGGGAGCCTGGCCGGGCTGGGGTGCAGGGGAGCCAGGGCCGGGCCCAGCCAGACTTTCCCCAGCTGCTCTCAGGGCCCACCCAGCGCGTGTCCAGGGGGCTGACAGTCTCCTCCGGGCGCTTCCCCGAGTCCCCGCTGCCGCCCGGGCGGGGCCCGCCCCGCCGCAGTCTCGGGGCGCCCGGCAGGGGGCAGCAGCGGCCCAGCCGCGCCGCCCCCCAAGCCCGGGAGGAGGGAGCGGCGGCTCCCCCAGCCCAGCTGACGTCTGCCCGGCCGGGCGTGCGAGCGGCCAGGCCCCCGCCCGGCGGCCCCGCGTGCTGAGCCCGAGGCGGCGGCATGTGCCCGCGGGAGCCGGGCCGGGCGGCCGGGCCAGGGCGCTGCGAGGGAGCCTGAGCCGGGCGCGGGGATGGAGGCGGCGCCGGGCGCCGAGCCGCGGGACAAGCCGCCGGCGCTGGACGGGGCGGCCCCCGGCGGCTCGGGGCCCCCCGCGCAGGCCGGGCCCGGCAAGGCGGCGGCGGCGGCGGAGCAGATCCTGGCGGACGCCGAGGACCCGGCCGGCACCTTCGTGCAGCGCCAGCTCGGGGCCCTGCTGCAGCCCGCGGTCAACAAGTTCTCGCTGCGCATGTTCGGCAGCCACAAGGCGGTGGAGCTGGAGCAGCAGCGGGTCAAGTCGGCCGGGTCCTGGATCATCCACCCCTACAGCGACTTCAGGTCAGGGCCGGCCGCCCCCTGCCCCGGCCTCGCCGCCCGACTGCCCCCTGCCCCGGCCTCGCCGCCCCCGCCCCGGCCTCGCCGCCCCCTGTCGCCCCGCTGCCCCGGCATCGCTGCCCTACTGCCCCCTGCCCCGGCCTCGCCGCCCCCGCCCCGGCCTCGCCGCCCCCTGTCGCCCCGCTGCCCCGGCATCGCTGCCCTACTGCCACCAGTTGCCCCGGCCTTGCTGCCCCCCCTCCTCCCTGACCCGCCCCCCCCTCCGGTCCCCCTCCTCCCTGGCCATTCACCCTTGGTCCCTTTCTCCTTGGCCCTAGCTGCCCCCTGCCCTTGTCCTAGAATCCCAGGGAGGGCAGAGACCTCAGGCATCATCGAGTCCAGCTCCCTGCCCAAAGCAGGACCAACCCAACTCAGCCCTCCCGGTCCTCCCTGGCCAGATGCTCTCCGGCCCCCTCACCGCTCGCCGACCACCCCCTGTGCCCCTTCTCCTTGGCCGGCCACTCCTTCGCCTCCCTCCTCCGTGGCTGGCCACCCCCAGCCCTCCCCGTGTCCCCGTCCACACCCAGCCTAGCCAGCCCTTGTGTCCACCCGGCCAGGCCCTACCCTTTGCCCCCTTCAGTGACTTCAGGCCCCGTTCTGCCCCCACCCCATACACGGGGGATCATGTCACCCGCATCCCTGCCCACCCTGGGTGCAAGGCCCTCTGCCCAGCCCTCCCCCATGGCTGCCTGGCTGGTGTGGGACCGGCGCGGCGCTGTCCCAGGTGCTGAGCGTGAGGCCTCGGGCTGGGCTTGGCTTTCCCCAGCAAAGGCGCCCTGCTCGGCCCCAGGGATGGGCCCCGATGGCTCTTGGGCTGAGTCCTGTAGCTGGGGCTCCCTGCCCCCGTGGCCCACACCCTCTGCTCCTCGGGCCGAGGCCTGCAGCGCCGGGAGCGGGAGATGGGGCTAGCCTGGGTGCCAGGGTCCTCTCAGCAGGCAGGAGGCATGGGAGCCCTACAGGGGCACCCCACGTCCAGGGGTGACATGCAGGGATGGCCGGGCAGTGAGCAGGGGTGGGGTGGGATCTGCTCTTTCCTCAGCCGCTTGTGCTGGTCCAGCAAAGGGACTGAGGGGGCTGGTCTGTCGGCCCCAAACCAGTCAGGGAGCCTGCTAATCAACAGGGCCCCCTCCCCCAAGGGGGAGCAGGGCAGCTGCAGGGGAGGCAGGGACTAGGAACGGACAGGGCACAAATCCAGTCCCATACACTCGGCCATGCAGGGAAGTTTCTGTTTCCAATTCCCCGGTGTCCCTAGCCGTCCCTGCGCCCAATCTCACCGCTGGGATTTCCCCAGGAGGCCCCATCTAGAGTGGTCCCCCTGTTCCCTTTTCAGGCTCTCCCAGTGAGCCTGGGAGGCCAGCAGATCGCTAGAACCCCCCCTGCTGCCCAAAGTCCAGCCCCCCCCCCCCCCGCCCCATCTCCTTGGAAGGCTCCCTGCCTGGAAGGGCTCTGTCCAGCACCTGGTCACGCCTTCATCCTTGACACAGCTCCAACAGGGGCTGAAACGACCCTGCAGTAAGGCCAGGCACTGACCGGCTGTGTGGCTGCCCCACAGTGGCTCTGTATCATGCAGTGGGGCCAGGCCCTGACCTACCGTGCAGTGGGGCCAGCCACTGACCGACTGTGTGGCTGCCCAGCAGTGACTCTGTACCATGCAGTGAAGCTAGGCACTGACTGGCCGTGCTGCTACCCGCAGTGGCTCTGTACCATGCAGTGGGGCCAGGCACTGACCGGCCGTGCTGCTACCCGCAGTGGCTCTGTACCATGCAGTGGGGCCAGGCACTGACCGGCCGTGCTGCTACCTGCAGTGGCTCTGTATCATGCAGTGGGGCCAGCCACTGACCGGCTGTGTGGCTGCCCAGCAGTGACTCTGTACCATGCAGTGAAGCTAGGCACTGACTGGCCGTGCTGCTACCCGCAGTGGCTCTGTACCATGCAGTGAAGCTAGGCACTGACTGGCCGTGCTGCTACCCGCAGTGGCTCTGTACCATGCAGTGGGGCCAGGCACTGTTCAACCAGCTCAATGAAATTCTGGGCTGATTCCTGTGGCCGCAGGACATGCCCTATCACAGCCCCAGCCCGTGGGAGAGACTCGGGCGCTCCTGCCCCCCAGCGTCCCTGCAGCCTGTCCAGGAGCTCGCTTCTGCCCCTGAGCACGGCTGTGCTGCGTGTCTGGGCAGGGCAGAGGTTCCCGATAGCTGGGGCAAACCCCCCCAACTCCAGGGCACCTGGCCCCCAGCAGAGACTCCTTCAGTCTTTGCCTCTGGCGAGCCCTTCTCCTGCTCCTTGTGCTCTAGCCACTGAATTGGGGGTGGGGGGGGGTCGCACCCACTCCCAGGAGAGTCACTCCTGCCCCAGCTCCCGCGCAGGGGGTGGCTGCAGAGCCCTCCCCCCGCAGGACAGGCTCTGTCTGGGCAGGCTGATGGTGGAGCTGGGCCTGGAAGGGCGATGGGACAATTTAGCACAGGCCTTGTGGGTGGCCGCCCTGGAGAGATTCAGGGGCTGCCCTGCTGGTTCGTAGCGCGCCCACAGCAGGTGTTTCTCCGGGTGGTGCACACCTGCATATGCCTCGGTGCACAGAACAAAATGCATCCCGCAGCGGGCGGAGAACGCTCGAGGGGCCGTTAGTGGTGACCCTGGGCTGTCTCCATGCACTGGCTGGCACAGGGATGCCGAGTCACACGGCGGGGTAGAGACGGCAAGACGGGACTTGCAGGTGGCAGATGCTCTGTGCCCCAGTCGGAGGCTGGCGCCTGAGCCGGGATGGGGGCCTGAGAGGAGCCCGCTCACATGGGGGAGGCAGGCAGAGCCTGGGGGCCGATTCTCAGTGGTGCCAAGGGCCCTTTGCACGGCTCCAGCGGTGCCGCCATGTGTTAGGTCTGCCCTGCCCCTGGGGAGAGGCCCCGTGCGTGAGCCGCAGCCCTGCCAGGGGAAGGTGACCGGGAGGCATGGAGGGGCCGGGAGGGAGCGGGCCGGGCTGGATTACACAGGTGTTTATTATCCGCATTATGCCAGCAACTGAACCCAATGGGAGCCGGGGCCTCCCCGTGCGGCACAGAGGCAGAAGGACAAGCTCCACCTAAAGAGCTTACCAGGTAACTCTGAGACAGCAGGGCCGGTGGCCTCAGTAAGCCCCGAAGGCTTTTGTCAGGGCCAAGGACGAGGTGACATGGACCCCTGCAGGGCCAGCGTCCCAGCACAAGACCGGGCAGCAGGAAAGCTCTTGACTGCAGCTGGAGAGGCCCCAGCATGGCGGCGTGGAAGGGGATAGCCCAGCCTGCGGCGTGGCCCCTGGCATGGTGGCATGGAAGGGGTTAGCCCAGCCTGCGGCGTGGCCCCCAGCATGGCAGCATGGAAGGGGCTAGCCCAGCCTCTGGTGTGGGCCACAGCGTGGCGGCATGGAAGGGGTTAGCCCAGTGTGGCGGCATGGAGGGGGCTAGCCCAGAGTGGTGGCGTGGCCCCCAGTGTGGCAGCATGGAAGGGGCTAGCCCAGAGTGGTGGCATGGCCCCCAGTGTGGCAGCATGGAAGGGGCTAGCCCAGAGTAGTGGCATGGCCCCCAGTGTGGCGGCATGGAAGGGGCTAGCCCAGAGTGGTGGCATAGCCCCCAGCATGGCGGCATGGAAGGGGCTAGCCCAGCCTGTGGCGTGGCCCCCAGTGTGGCGGCATGGAGGGGGCTAGCCCAGAGTGGTGGCGTGGCCCCCAGCGTGGCAGCATGGAAGGGATTAGCCCAGCCTGTGGTGTGGCCCCTGGCATGGTGGCATGGAAGGGGTTTGCCCAGCCTGCGGTGTGGCCCCCAGCGTGGCAGCATGGAAGGGATTAGCCCAGCCTGTGGCGTGGCCCCTGGCATGGTGGCATGGAAGGGGCTAGCCCAGCCTGTGGCGTGGCCCCTGGCATGGCAGCATGGAAGGGGCTAGCCCAGCCTATGGCGTGGCCCCCAGTGTGGCGGCATGGAGGGGGCTAGCCCAGAGTGGTGGCGTGGCCCCCAGCATGGCAGCATGGAAGGGGCTAGCCCAGCCTGTGGCGTGGCCCCCAGTGTGGCAGCATGGAGGGGGCTAGCCCAGAGTGGTGGCGTGGCCCCCAGCATGGCAGCATGGAAGGGGCTAGCCCAGCCTGTGGCGTGGCCCCCAGTGTGGCGGCATGGAGGGGGCTAGCCCAGAGTGGTGGCGTGGCTCCCAGCGTGGCAGCATGGAAGGGATTAGCCCAGCCTGTGGCGTGGCCCCTGGCATGGTGGCATGGAAGGGGTTTGCCCAGCCTGCGGCGTGGCCCCCAGCGTGGCAGCATGGAAGGGATTAGCCCAGCCTGTGGCGTGGCCCCTGGCATGGTGGCATGGAAGGGGCTAGCCCAGCCTGCGGCGTGACCAGCCCTAAGCCCCAGCTTGTGACTGTTGGTTTGTACTGTGAGGAAGTGTGGGGCCCTCTAGTGGCTGGTCCCCTGAGCCCGTCTCTCCCTGGCCACTGCTCTGCTGGGGCGCAGGGGAGCTGACGTGTGAGCTGGCCAGGTGCCCACAGAGCGACTGGGGCGGGGGGCCTGGATTTCCGCTGGTGACTGGCTGGGGCCTTCCCCGTTGCCCGGTTTGCCGAGGGATGCGGCTCTGCGGGGGGTGAGGGGGCATCCATGCGGGTGCCTGGGCAGCGCCGTCTCTGTCGCGGCCTGTGGCCCTGGCTCCCGTGCCGTGTAGCTGCTCGCACACATCCCTTGTGCTCATGCAAGGGGGCAGGGCTGCGCGTGTCTTCCCTAGCACGTGCGGCTGAGGCCTGGGCATGGCCAGCCCTGAAGTGCCCGTCTACCAGCCAGATCCCACCAGGGGCACCCTCCTGTATGGGGCGCGAGGCCCAGTCCCCGGCGTCCTTCTCTTCCAAGTCCCTGGTGCCAGGCGCGGGCTCTTCTGAAGTCCTGCCCCTTGGTTTTCCAGCAGAGCCCTTCCCCCGCCATGGGCCTCCTGTGACACTGACACGGGGGGAAGGGCTGGGCCCCCTGCGGCTGGATCTGAGTGTGAAGCGCTCCAGCGGGCTGGGGCGCGGATGGGCCTGCCTGGGGCAGAGGCTTGGGCAGGCTGCGGCAGGGGGCATGCGAGGGTAGGAGTGTCGGGGCACAGGGGGGCTGGATGGCGGGGCAGGGAGAGTTTCCCTGCATGGTGCGTGGGATGCGGCGTGGCCCTCAGGCCTGTGTTTACCTTCCTGTTGTACGTGGGCAATGAAACTCAAAGGCAGCGGTGACGGGACCCCCCCGGGGTTGCAAAAAAAGCAAACACGACTCTGGGCTCCATTGACAGGAGTGTGGTGAGCAAGACACGAGGAGTCATTCTTCCGCTCTGCTCTGCGCTGATTAGGCCTCCGTTGGAGATTGTGTCCAGTTCTGGGCACCACATTGCAAGAAAGATGTGTGGAAATTGGGGAAGGTCCAGAGATGAGCAACAAGAATGATGAAAGGTCTGGAGAACATGAGCTAGGAGGGAAGACGGAAAGAATTGGGCTTGTTTAGTTTGGAAAGGAGCAGACTGAAAGGGGACATGGCAGCGGTTTTCAAGTATCTAAAAGGGTGTCCCAAGCAGGAGGGAGAAACATTGTTCTCCTTGGCCTCTGAGGACAGGACAAGAAGCAATGGGCTTAAACTGCAGCAAGGGAGGTTTAGGCTGGACATTAAGAAAAACTTCCTGTCAGGGGTGTGTGACGGCGCGTCGGGACCCCCCGACTCTGCACGCCCGTCCACAGCCAGATGTGACTCTGCCAGCCAGTAGAATAGGGAGGGTTTATTACTTCTCAGGGTACAGCGCGGCCCGGGTTCGATGTGGACATCGGAGTAAGGGGCAGGCAGCCTTAGACCCCTTGGGGCAGGGGTACAAAGGCCCCTGATCCCCCACTCCTCGATTTAGTCCCTTCTCTTCATGTTTGCCCAGCCAAGCCTGCCCAGCTCCCAGGCCCTGCCCCCCAGCCAGGTGGCCGTCTCCGCCTCCCTCCCTTTGTCTCTTCCTCTGGGAAGAGCCTTGTTATCTGCTCAGGCCGGGACTTAGGAGTCTGGGCCAGTGGGAATCTCACGTCACAGCGCAGCCAGGTGGGGACACCAGGTTACAGAGCAGACAGCCCCCCCGCGACGTGTCAGGGGGTGAAACACTGGAATAAATTGCCTGGGGAGGTTGTGGAATCTCCATCCCTGGAGATATTGAAGGGCAGGTTGGACAGACACCTGTCAGGGATGATCAGGATGGTGTTTGGTCCTGCCGTGAGGGCAGAGACTGGACTTGATGACCTCTCGAGGTCCCTTCCCGTTCTAGGATTCTGTGCGGCTCGGGGGAAATGGATTAAAGAGGGGCCGAGCTAAGGAGAATGGACTAGACCCGGTGTGTTTCTCTCCCCACTGGTGACTGCCGCTCATACACACGGAGTTCACCTGGATCCGGCCCCACAGTTGGAGTCTTCTCAGCGTAGGTGGGGCAGGAAGCCCTGTGTGTGGGTTTGATACCCTCAGCCCATGGGCCCAGGCATGGCTGGGTCCCCAGGCCAGGCTGAGCGATTTCCCGGCTGTTGCTCCCTTGCTGGACACTGGCTGGTGAGGGCTGTTGGACACCTCCCTGGTCATTGTCTCTGGGGTGCCGGTGTCTGGGCACCTCCCCACCCCACAGCCTGTTCCAGTGACGGCCCAACGCCGTCTCCTCGCCCCCCCTGCGTTCCTGATGCGCTCGGCAGGTTGGCACAGTTCCCGGCGACCTTACGTGGCAGGCTGGAGGGCAAGATCGTGCTGACAGGAAAACGAGGAATATGGAGGTGCCGGGGCTCCCCCAAGGCACGGAGCATCACACCTACCCCCTTAGTCACTGGCTGTTTTGACAGCCGCTTGTGTTACACCTCTCAAGGCATCCAGCCGCCAGGGCCACAGGGTGGAGTGCCTCAGTTTCCCCATTCAAACAGCAAGCCAGATTTGTTCTGGTGTGTGATGTAGTGGGGGGCTGTCCACTCGCTGGTCATTATGCTTGGGCTGTGGGTGACCCCCACTGGCCTGTGTCTGTGAGCACTGCCCAGTGGGGGGTCACCCCTGAAGGCGAGCTCGGTGCGGCGGCTGTCAGGAGGGGGAAGCCTGCGCCATGCAGAGCTGGAGCACGTTGGGGCAGGGGCCGAAGCAAGCCAGGCGGGGCGCCGGCGACGGGTTCTGCCCGCTGAGCTGTGAGCTCTCACTCAGCTCCGCGCCGGGCCCAGCGTGCGGAGGCACCTTCCCCAGCCTTGTGTTCTCAGCGCCTGCCCATCTCCCGGGGGGGGTCCCCTGCCTGTGCATGGCATCAGGCTGGGGAACCCACCATGTTGGGGGAAGCCCGAGCCGGGGGCAGGATGCTGCTGGAGGAAGCCCGAGTCCCACCAATGGCGACGGGCTGCCTGCGTGCTGGTCATGGTTAATAAGAACGGCCAGACTGGGTCAGACCAAAGGTCCATCCAGCCCAGTACCCTGTCTGCTGACTGGCCAGTTCCAGGTGCCCCAGAGGGAGTGAACCGAACAGGTAATGATCAAGCGATCTCTCTCCTGCCATCCATCTCCACCCTCTGACAAACAGAGGCTGGGGACACCATTCCCTACCCATACTGGCTAATAGCCATTGATGGACTTAACCTCCATGAAATTATCTAGTTCTCTTTTAAACCCTGTGATAGTCCTAGCCTTCACAACCTCCTCAGGCAAGGAGTTCCACAGGTTGACTGTGTGAAAAAGAACTTCCTTTTTTTGTTTTAAACCTGCTGCCCATTAATTTAATTTGGTGGCCCCTAGTTCTTATATTATGGGAACAAGTAAATAACTTTCCTTATTCACTTTCTCCACACCAGTCATGATTTTATAGACCTCTAGGCTATCCCCCCCTTAGTCTCCTCTTTTCCAAGCTGAAAAGTCCCAGTCTCTTTAATCTCTCCTCATATGCTCACTCTTAAACCTTCGCCCTTCATTTCCAATCTGAGTCTGCCTGGTTCGGACTCCCAGCCACGGGCTCATGTTAGACCAAGGCTGGGGAACCGAGGGCTGGATGCGAACCCCAGGCTGCCTGCATCCGGCCCCCAAGGCTCAGGGCTTCCCCCCCAGCATTGGGGAGCCAGTGCTGGCGCTTCCAGCCCTCTGCCACCCTACCGTGTGGCCAGAGCACACACCATCTACTAGCCTGGGCCCCCCAGGCTCTGGTGTGCGAGGGGGATGTGGGGAGCGTCTCCCTGCTTCTCTACGCCCGTGAGAGGGGCGTGGGTTTGGTTTTGTTGCTTCTTGCTCGTGTGCAGCCCTGACTGATTTTTCTGTGGGTCAGTGGCCCCTGACCCAAAACCGCGCCCCCCCTCCCCCATTAGACCTTTGTCTGCTGGACCGAAGAGCCCACGATCAAATCTCTTGTTCCCCAGAAGGCACTTCCAGGCTGGGATCCAATCCCCCCATAATCTCTCCCCACAGGCCTAGCTCAATGTTTCCCGGGGCTTGAGCAAAGATGTTAACTGGCTGTCCCATTATAAAGCTCCCTCTGCCTTGCACAGCTCGTTATGACATCGAGAGCTCAGTATGGCGCACTTCCAGCCCACTTAATTAGCCTCGTCAGCCCCAGCCCTACCGCTAACGGGGATCCCCCCCCTTCTTTCCCTGTTAGAAACATCTGGGTTTCTGTGGTTCCTCCAGCTCGCCTGAGGATGTGGGCTGTGCCTCTCGTGGCGCCTCTCTGAGCCCGGCTCCGGCTCTGGCCCCGGCAGCTCCAGGTTCTCGCGTGGCTGTAGCTGCCAGCCGGCCGTTCTCATTCTCCCCCTCGCTTTCTCCTGCCTGCCCCCCCGGCCCTGCCCCGCCACAGGTTTTACTGGGACCTCATCATGCTGCTGCTGATGGTGGGGAACCTCATCATCCTGCCGGTGGGCATCACCTTTTTCAAGGACGAGAACACGCCGCCCTGGATCGTCTTCAACGTGCTCTCAGACACCTTCTTCCTGGCCGACCTGGTGCTGAACTTCCGCACGGGCATCGTGGTGGAGGACAACACGGAGATCATCCTGGACCCGCGCACCATCAAGAGGAAGTACCTGAAGAGCTGGTTCCTGGTGGACTTCATCTCCTCCATCCCCGTGGACTACATCTTCCTCATCGTCGACCTGGAGACCCAGGTGGACTCCGACGTCTACAAGACGGCCCGGGCCTTGCGCATCGTGCGCTTCACCAAGATTCTCAGCCTGCTGCGCCTCCTGCGCCTGTCCCGCCTCATCCGCTACATCCACCAGTGGGAGGAGGTGGGACGGCCGGGGAGGGGCACTGTGGGAGAGATCCAGGGGGTTCAGAAGTTCTGGCCAGGGGAGAGGCATTATGAGGGTCCCTGTCTAGGGGATCTAGGGGGTTCAGAAGCCCTGGCCAGGGGAGGGGCATTTTTGGGTTGTCTCTGGCTGGGGGGATCCAGAGGGTACAGAAGCACTGGCTAGGGGAGGGGCATTTTGGGGGAGCTCCCTGGCTGAGGAGATTGAGGGGGTTCAGAAGCCCTGGCCAGAAGAGGGGCATTTGGGGACCCTGTGGCTCTTTTGGGGAGGTTCTGGGCCTTTGGGGGCTCCTGGCCCTGCCCTGCGGGGGCCTGCAGAAGGGACCTGGCTTTTCACAGTCCTTCTGCCCCGGCTCAGATCTTCCACATGACCTACGACCTGGCCAGCGCCGTGGTGCGGATCGTCAACCTCATCGGCATGATGCTGCTGCTGTGCCACTGGGACGGCTGCCTGCAGTTCCTGGTGCCCATGCTGCAGGACTTCCCCGAGGACTGCTGGGTGTCCATCAACCACATGGTGGTGAGTCCCCCGGGGAGCCCCGCCCGGGCTTTGCTGCCCGGGGGGAGGGGGCGGTCAGGCTCCGGCTTGTCCTTGTGCTGCCCAGTGCCCCTCCCTGTGCCCGTCGTGGGACACGAGGAGCAAACCCGTATTGGCCAGGGTGCTGGTTGGACCCCCCGCCCAGCCGTGGGCAGATGGCTGGGGGGACCAGGGCTGGGGCCACCACGACACACTCACTGTTAACTGGGGCTGTCTGCAGCCTGGGGGCAGCCCAGGTTTTATAAAGGGGTAGGCAGGGGCTAGAGAAACCTGATCCCCCAAATCCAGCCGGGGGAACCTCACGGGCCAGACCCTCTGGCACGTTGCTGGCTGGGAGCGTTCCCCGTGCACACGCGTGTGCCCGGGCCCCTCTCTGCCCCCGTGCATGTGCACACGTGTGTGCCGTCTCGCTGCTGGGAGCCTGGAGACGCCGGCCTCAGCCAGGCAGGGGAAGCCTCCATCTGGCCTTGTCCCTGCTGCCGCTCATGAGAGCTGGCAGGCCTGGGGAATCCCCCCCACCCACCGCCAAGCGCTGGGGGCAAAGCCTCTGGCCCAGGGTCCTGTGGGCCGCCGGGTGCTCCCTTGTGGGCTGAGGCGGCGCCCGCAGGGAAACCCCCGGGCCTGCGGGCAGGACTGGGCCCGGCTGCAGCCCGCTCAGGCGCCCTCCTGTCGGCAGAACGACTCCTGGGGCAGGCAGTACTCCCACGCCCTGTTCAAGGCCATGAGCCACATGCTCTGCATCGGCTACGGGCAGCAGGCCCCGGAGGGCATGACCGACGTCTGGCTCACCATGCTCAGCATGATCGTGGGGGCCACCTGCTACGCCATGTTCATCGGCCACGCCACGGCCCTCATCCAGTCGCTGGACTCCTCCCGCCGCCAGTACCAGGAGAAGGTGAGGGGCCCTGCGGGCAGGCGGGGGGGGGGAGGGGGAGAGGAGGGCAGCCTGGGCTGGGAGTGGGGAAGAAACAGCCACTTGTGTCCCTGGTGCTAATCCCTGCCCGTGCGGTGCCCCGGCCCCAGCCCCACGCTGCACTCGCCTGGTACGGGCCCCGGCCAGCAGCCCTGCAGCCCCTGCCCTCCCCCACAGGGGTTTCCAGCCCCTGACGTGAGCCTCTCTGTCTCCCCCCAGTACAAGCAGGTGGAGCAGTACATGTCCTTCCACAAGCTGCCCGGGGACACGCGCCAGCGCATCCACGAGTACTATGAGCACCGCTACCAGGGCAAGATGTTCGACGAGGAGAACATCCTGGGCGAGCTGAGCGAGCCCCTCAAGGAGGTAGGGAGTCTCAGGGCCGGGCGGGCGACTGCTGGAGAGGTCCTACCCCCCCCCCAGCAGAGGCAAGCGGGACTGGTCCTGCCCCCCCCCCCCCCGGCAGAGGTAAGCGGGGGGGGGGCTTGCTCTCCGAGGCTGGTGCCGCTTCTCAGTGACACCTTCTGCAACCCCCAGGAAATCATCAACTTTAACTGCCGGAACCTGGTGGCCAACATGCCGCTGTTCGCGAACGCCGACCCCAACTTCGTCACGGCCATGCTGACCAAGCTGCGCTTCGAGGTCTTCCAGCCGGGCGACTTCATCATCCGGGAGGGCACGGTGGGCCGGAAGATGTACTTCATCCAGCACGGCGTGGTCAGCGTCCTCACCAAGGGCAGCAAGGAGACCAAGCTCTCCGACGGCTCCTACTTTGGTGGTGAGCGTGCGGCAGGGCAGGGCTGGGGGGGGGCTCCTCTGCCCCAGTGGCCGCACGGCCATGGCCCTCCCCTTGTGGCCCTGACTTCGCCCCACCCACCCAGCTGTACTGAGGGGCCCCGCTCGGATGGTCCAAGGCTTCGTGGGGGGTCACGGTGCGTAGGAATTATCTGCTCGTGCCAAGGCAGGGATCTGGGCCAGTGGCTTGAACCGGAGGGGCTGGGAGCCAGGACTCCTGGGTTCTCTCCCCAGCTGTGGGAGGGGAAGGGAGCGCTGTCTAGTGGCTAGCGCAAGGGGTGGCCAGGCCAGCCAGGACTCCTGGGTTCTGTTCCTGACTCTGGACACGGCTGTTGAGTTGCCCGGATCAGTCCTCTGCCCTCTCGCGCTCGGGTTTCGTTCAGCACACGCCCACCCGGCGCAGAGGAGACGCTAGTCCAGGGCGGGGGCAGCGCCGTGGCCAGTGGTCGCCATGGTGCCAGCAGGGAGGTGGCCGTGGCCCTGATGCCGAGCCCCGTGTCCCCCCAGAGATCTGCTTGCTGACGCGGGGGCGGCGGACGGCCAGCGTGCGGGCCGACACCTACTGCCGCCTCTACTCGCTCTCGGTGGACAACTTCAACGAGGTGCTGGAGGAGCACCCCATGATGCGCCGGGCCTTCGAGACCGTGGCCATGGACCGCCTGGACCGCATCGGTGAGAGAGCACCCAGCCCAGGTGCATGCCAGCCACCCCCGCGCCGCCCCGCGCCCCCGGGCAGCTCCTGCCCTGGCCCAGCGTTTCTTTCCCTGCTCCGGGTTCCCCCCTCCTCCCCGGCAGCACCGTGGGCGGAAGGGAACCTGTCGTGTGGCAGCCGGTTTGTGCGCAGGGAGGGGCCGTCCTCCAAGCTCTGCCTCCCCCCTCGGGCCCCGCACTAGCGGGGGCTGGTCCGACAGGCTGCGGGGGAGCCCAGGGCGCCAGGCCTCGGCGCCTCTCTCACAGCGGCCAAGGAGCCGGGAGCCAGGCCTCCTGGTTCTGTCCCCCGGCTCCTCTGAGAGACCCGGGCCGGCGGGGCGGGAGGCCCGGCTCCGGCAGGGGCGGTGACCCTGTGGTGTGTCGGCCCGCAGGGAAGAAGAACTCAATCCTCCTGCGCAAGCGGGCGGAGCACAGCGCGGGGGCCCTGAACAACGACATGATCCAGCAGATTGTGAAGCACGACCGGGACATGGCCCACGGCGCCCAGGGCCTGCAGCCCGTGGCGGCGGGCCGGGAGCTGAGCGGCAAGCCGGTGATCTGGGAGCCCCTGGTACAAGCGCCACTGCAGACGGCCGCCGCCACCACAAGTGTGGCCATTGCCTTGACTCACCAGCAGGGCCTGCAGGCCCACATCTTCCTGCCCCCCTCCTCCGTCTCCAGCCCCCTCTCGCCCGAGGCCACCCTGCTCACCCAGCCGGGCCGCAGGTCCCAGCCCAGCCTGGGGGGCTCCCGGCCCTCCTCGGTGAGTTCCCCGTCTGGCGCCCCATCCCCCCCTGCGGCCCAGGCCCAGTCGCCCCTGGAGAGCGGGGGGCCGAAAGCGGGCCCCGGGGGGCCGCCCCCACCAAGGCTGGCGCCGAAGGGGGAGCCCCCGGCGGTAGCCGCCCAGTCCCTGCCGGGCTCCCAGGCTCAGCTCGGCAGGTCGCGAGGCGCCTCCGTCTCCACGTCGCTCCTCCAGCAGCCGCTGGGGGCTCCATCGCCCGGCTCCGAGCAGGCGCTGCCCCCAGGGAGGACTCTCCACTACAGCCTGTCCCGAGCCACCGGCTCCCACATCTCGCTGCTCATGCAGCCACAGCAGCTGGGGAAGCACAGGAGTATCCAGGGCCTGCCCGTGGGGCAGCTCACGCGGGACGTCCGGCTCCTGTCGGCCTCCCAGCCCTCCCTGCCCCAGAAGGTGGCCCAGCAGGCGGAGGGCAGCTCCGCACAGCGGGGCAGGAAGTCCACAGGGAACCTGGCTCACCGCTCGTCTCCCTCGGTGGCTGGACTCCTCCCCAAGCCGGCCCCGGCCCCGGCCCCGGCCCCGGCCCCGGCCGCACAGATGCCTTCAGGGCCCCTGGGCCAGCCCAGAGCGCCATCTCCCGTCCCCACGCCCCGGCCCGCGGCGGGCCCCTCCCGCAAGGGCTCCGTGGCGTTCAGCCCCGATGTGGAAAGTGGGAAGCCCAAGCTCCCGTCCAACATGTGAGCCCACGGGCTGTGTCCACACTGGGGGGAGAGGAGTGGGCTCCCCGGGGGGGGGGAGCCCGCGCGTGCCATGGGGCAGGAGGCGGCCCCGCCCCAAAGGGCTGGGGGCTGTGGGCAGGGCGTGGAGAGGCCGAGCACTGCAGCAGCGATGGCCGGCAGCCAGTGTCTCGCTGCAGGGCCAGCTCTGCCCCCGGGCGCCGGGATTCTCACGCCCCTGGGGCCAGGAAGCCCTCACAGGCGGACCCCATCTGTGCCAGAGCAGGGAGCGGCAGAGCCTCAGGGGCAGGCAGCGTGAGGGGGGGTGAGCCCAGAGGGGGGGCAGCACCCCAGGGGGTGGCAGCATGAGGAGGCTGAGCTGGAGTGGGGGACAGGCCCCATGGAGAGGCAGCATGAGGGGGTTGGGCCAGCATGAGGGGGTGAGGCTGGAGCCCCAGGGGGAGGCAGCATAAGGGGCTGAGGCCAGAGTGGGGGGCAGGCCTCATGGAGAGGCAGTGTGAGGGGGTTGGGTCGGAGTGGGGGGCAGGCCCCATGGAGAGGCACCGTGAGGGGAGTGGGGTTGGAGTGGGGTGCAGGCCCCATGGAGAGGCTTGTGCACTGGGTGGGGCAGGGACTACAGTCCCTGAGAGCCTGGAACCCCCCTTGCTCCAGCTCCCGGAGGCTGAACCCAGAGTGGGAGGCCTGGGCCCCGAGGTGCTGGCTACTGTGGCCAGCCCCGCCCGCCAAGATCTCTGGGTGCAGCCCCTGGGGGCACATTCAGCGCCGCGGCCCCAGACTGAAGGTGCCCCCCCCGCCCCACTCTAGGCAGGCTGCCCCGGTGCACAGGGCCTCTGGCCCCAGAAGCCCCGGGAGCCGCGGCCAGTGAACGGCTCGGCCGCCCCCATCTCGCCCGGGGGCCACTTACTTGGGGGCAGCAGCCGCTCAGGCGAGTGCCTCTAGCCCAAGAGGGCCCAGGTCCTGGGGGGGCGGGTGGAGGAGCAGGCCTGTCCCATCCCCCTGCCCTCTGGGCAAGTCAGATTGGGGGAGACCCGGACCCAGCAGCCAGGCCTGGCCTGGTGGGTTTCCTCCCGCTCCTGGCCTGCTCTGGGGGGCTGCCTCGGAGGACACGGGCCTGGGCTGGCCTCGTTCTTCGTTTCTGTCCGGGGAAGATGAATCAACTTTCCGTGTGAGGGGCAGGCCTGGGAAAGCCCCAGCTCCCCTGCGGCCGTGGCAGGGGCTGGGCAGCCAAAGGTGCCGGGCATTCCTGTGAGAGGCTCCGCAGCACGTGCTGGTGGCCCTGGGGCCGGAGGGGCTCTTTGGCTGGGCCTCGTGCCCGCCGCTGGGTTGAGGCAGGGGGCACGGGCCTCCCCGAGGCGGGCACTTCGCCTCCGGGCCTGTTCTTGGCAGTCGGGAGGGCTTGGGCTCCGGCTCCCCTCCTGCAGGAAGGGAGTCCTGCCCCCCCTGCACCCCAGGTGGCTTCTCTCCTCTCCCCTTGCGGGCCGGGGCTTAGCCTAGTTAGCTGTCCTGCCGCCAGCCCTCAGCATTACAGGGACCCAGAGGGAGCAGAGGCGAGGCCCGCGTCCCCCTCCCCCATGCCCCCATCCCTGCCTGGATCTCAGCCAGGAGGAGATCTGGATCCCTGGAGGAGTCTGCATCCCTGTACAGAAGGGTTGGGATATCCGGGGGAGTCCCCCCGCTTCCTGCCCTGCCCTGCCCCTCTCCAGGACCCAGTAGTTAGCAATGTGTGTGTGTCGTGGCTCCGCGGCGCAGCTGAATTCTGCTTACGGTGTTGCTTTTGGGTCCACGCGTGTCCCCGACTCGGGTTAGAATAGTACCCCGCCTCCGCGGCTTTCCGCACCTCGAGGCAGGAGCCCAGAGTGCGTCGCCCCTGCGCTGGGAGCACCCACCGCGCCCACAGGCTGGCGCTCAGCCCTGCCGGTGCCCGTGCTGGCGGCGATAGGCTCGGACAGTTCTTACAGGTAAGTTCCGTTCTCTCCGTGCGTCTTCTGGGTTGTTGGGACCAAAGTCTCCCCTGCGGGACGGGGAGCCGGGAGCTGAGCCCAAAGGGAATGCCTTTGGCCGGTGTCTTGGAGGGAGTTTTCAGCACTGCCTTCTCGTGGACTTGAGTGTCCTCCCCTCTGTCCCTCCTCGGCCCCCCGTGTCCGTCCCTGCAGCCCCTCTGGAAGGGACCTGCTTAGCATCAAACATTCCAGGGTTTTCTTGTTTACACTGTGTACGGTAGAGACACTTGTAGCGACTGTGGTAGGCTTCCATTGAGAGGGAGGTGGGGTGCGGGGTGGCCCCGGCGGCACCCGCAGAGCCGTGGCCCCTGCTTTCTGGCCTTTCCGGGGAGGAAACCGCCCTGGGTGCGGCTGGGTCGCCCCACTGCTCTTCCCCTGCGGGTGCCCCAGCCACACCGGTGTCCATGGAGCTCTGGGGAACCCCCAGCCCGCGGCTGGGCCTGTGCGCCCCATGGGGGGTGGGCCGCAGCAGGACTCAGCGCCTGCCCCCCTTCGCGCCAGGGGCCAGCGGCTGGGGCAGAGGCCGCCGGGCGTGTGCGAGCCTAGTCACCAAAGACCACGACCCCTCACTCTTGCACTCACCGCCGCCCACGCCCAGAGCTTGTAGTGTGCGTAGCGCCGAGACGTCGCCAGCGGTTTTTAATTGCCGGTCGTTGTACAGAACAGACTGAAACAATAAAGGGCGACTCCTGCCCCTCTGTCCTGCCTGCTGCTGGCGTTTGGGAAGGCTCTCGCCCTGCTCTCCAGCACCCGCGGCTTCGGCGGGGTGGTGCCGGTTAGCGCCAGGAGGCCTGGGCTGGCCACTCGGGCCTTCTCTGAGCCCTTTACCCCAGAGGGAAGGGGTGGTGCTTGGGTCCCCCGGCGGCTGCAGCGGGACAGGACCGTGGTGCAGTCGGGGACCAGCAGCCCCTGCTGAGCCAAACCTAGCACTAGGAGGGCGGGGGGCGGGGGGCGGGGGGGGCTGGCTCCCGTCCATAGAGCTTGCAGCCACTGGCCCGGCCTGGCTGAAGAGCGAGCAGGATGGGGCTGGCTGGTCTCCGTGCGATTGCCATGGGGGCCGGCAGGTGCTGCGGAGGCTCACCCCTTGGCCCGGGGCCCCCCCCAGGTTAGCTGAGCAGCTGGGCCACGTCTGGTGGATTTTAAAAGCAGTTTGCTCAGGGGACCCCCTCCAGCCCAGCCACTGAGCGGGGTGGCTGCACTGTACCCCACCTCAACAGACAGCAGAGCCTGGACCCACAGCAGCAGCAGGGACCCTCCCCCCCCCATTTGGGGATTAGTGTTTAATCTGTATTGTTTTTCTTCCACTTCTTAACCTGGGGGGGGGGTTGATCTTGCCTGATTGCAGCGTGACCTTAGGCCTTAAGTAGATTAAAGCAAGGTCACACAGGGCAGGCTGGGCTGGCGCCGGGCCCCCTGTAGCTGACCCACATTTCTGTAGGAAACAGAGCCCTGGGGGGGCATGCGCAGCCCCCCCAAGCCAGCCCCAGGCAAGTCCCAGTGGCCCCGCTGTGAGGCAAGGCGGCAACCCTCTCCACGGGCAGCTGCTGCGGCCTCGCTGGCCAGCCCAACGGGGCAAAGCCAAGGGCGTGACCTCAAAGCAGTGCCCACTGGCATGCCTGCTCTGCAGGCGCTGCGCGGGTGCTACAAACTCCCCTGCAGCAGTGTCCTGGCCCCAGCACAGCCAGCTGGCCCCAGCCACGCCCCGCTGGGACTCCAGTTCTGCCCGGAGCAGGTGGCTGCCCCCTGGGGTGGGGGCAGGGCAGGTGCTGCCACGTGGCGGCCGCTTGCGGGAGGCCCTGGCGCCACAGAACTCAGCCCCACTTAGGTTTCTTGTTAATTTCATTATTTCGGATCCCGCTGACTCCAGCCGGCTCCGCCTCCCTCCTGTGGGAAAGCCAGGCATGGCCGCTAGGCTGGAGCCGGCGAGCAGGGGCCCCTGTGCAAGGCTGGAGCAGAGGGGAAAGGCAGTGGGTGCGCAGTGGCGCGCAGGCTGGGCTGGGGCAAAAGCCAGCCGGGAGCTGACGAGCCGGCAGGGGCCCAGGCTGCAATAGGGCAGCAGCTGTCAGAAAGGGGAAGTTACTTGCACTGCTGCGCTAGAGCCAGGCCCGTGCGAGGCCTCCCCCTTGGAGCCCTGCCTCCCCCAAGCGACAGGCACCCCAGTGCCTTCACCCAGGGCCCTTCTACCCCCTCGCCCCAGGAAAGAGGAGGTGCAGGGGGGAGCCGGTTGGCCCCCCCAGAGGGCAGGGATTATGCCGCTGGGGCACCGTGGGCCCCACCTTCCCGCTGGCGTTGTGGGCATAGCTCCCTGGGGCCCAGCCCAGTGCCTGTCCGCACCCAGGCTGCAGGAAGGGAAAAGAGCATTTGCTTGGCAATGTCATCTCAGCCCATATGTCCCAGGGCCGGGAGAGCTCAGATTTACCCGGCCGCTGCCTGGGCACCAGCGAGCCGAGCGCCTGCGCTGGGAGGGGAAAGCAGCTCCCGGCTGGCGCAGCTCCTGGAGCCGAGGGGAGAGCAGCCGGCTCCCCACCTGCAGCGCTGGCCCAGGCGGCCCCTGGCAGGCCTCAGCCCTGCTATGGGGGCAGCGGTGGGGCCGAGGCCCGGGAAGCAGCAGCAGCTGGAGAACAGGATTACATGGCTTGATTAGAGTGAGGTTAGTTGGAGATTAAGGGATCACGGGAGAGCCTGCCAATCAGCACGTGGGCAGGAGCAGGGAGCCATGGGGGGTGACCCTGGGAGGGGGGCAGCCCCAGCCCAGCTGCTCCCTGACCCCAGGGAATCCTCCCGCCTCGGCCCACCCATCACAGAAGCTGCAGTGGGCCTGGGGCAGGGGACCTGGGCCCGTTCCTGGCTGCTTGGAAGCGGGGCTGGGGCGGTGTCTTTACCTCCTTGGCTCCGGCCCCGTGTTAGCCCTCCCCCCACCCGCAGCAGGCCCCTGGCAGCCCCACTCCCCCCCAGCCCTAGGACGGGCAGGTGTAGGAGGAAGGAGCGAGTTGTGTCAACTGGCTCAGGCCGAGCTGGGGCTATGGAGGCCTGAGGTCTTGGCCCAGGGAGACTCCAGCCCTGGGGCAGGCCCGAGCCCCGAGGAGAGTGCCACCCCCTCACCCACCAGTGTGTGACTGAGGTTTGGTCCCCACCCCAAGGGCCAATGCCGCTCCCAGGCCCTCGTGTCCATCATCCTCACCCAGGGTCCCCATCTCGCCAAAGGCTCCAGGGCCCACAACAGCTGCTGGCTGGGCAGAATCCTGGCTGGGGGGAGTCTGGGAGCCTCCTCCACATTTCCCAGTGGGGTAGGCCCATGGGGCAGCCGGCCACATGTCCCTAGAGCCCAGGGCGGTTCAGCAACGACAGGGAAGCAGACTTGGCTGGGATGTTTACTGGGCGAGAGGCAGGAGGCCGGAGATGGAAGCGTCGGTCCCAGCAGCTCCTCACGGCACCTTTACCACCTGCATGATGTTGGTGTAGCCGGCCCCGGGCCGCCAGCCGGTCACGACGATGACGAGGTCGTTGGCGCGCAGGAACCCGCGCACCCGCCCTGCGGAGGAGAGGGGCTGGTGAGCGAGGGCAGGGGGCCGGCACTGTGGGCCAGGCCCAGGGGAGAGGGTGGCGGGCTGGGCCGGGCCAGGCAGAGGGACCCATTTACCCATCTCTATGCCAAACTGCACCCTGCGATCCACGTCGTCTGCCCACACCTGCTGCTGCGGCCCCTGGTACAGCAGGGGGAAGACGCCCCGGCACAGGTGCACCTGGCGGGCCACCTGGTCATTCCGCGTCACAGCAATGATGAGGGCGCGAGGCCGGTAGCGGGACAGCAGCTGAGCAGACCTGAGAGCAGGGGAGGGCAAAAGGAGTAAAATGGCTCCGCTCCCCCCACACTCCCCCTATTTGCCTGGCTTGCCGGCTGGATTTCAGACTGGGAGTGCAGCCTAGTGGTTAGAGCGGGGCCTGGCACTCGGGCCAAGGAGGGGGCTGGGAGTGAGGACTCCCGGGTTCGGTCCCTGAGGGCTGAGCCCTTTCTGGGCCTCACTTGCTCAGCCGTGCAACGGGCCGGCCCAGGCTGCATTCAGGCCGGGTGAGGGACAGACCCTGTTCCACGGGGAAGGGTCCAGCCCAATGCTGCCTCCCCCACCCCCAGCCTGGTCCCAGGCCCGGCCCGGTGCCTCGCACCTGCCCGAAGTGGTGAGCACGATGATGACGGCTGCGCAGCACTTGAAGGAGGCCTCCACGGCCCCAATGGCCGTCACCTCAGTGGGGTCCTGGCTCAGTGGGGTCGCCTTGCGCAGCTCCTCAAACAGCTGCTGGTTGTAGACCGCGGCCTCGGCTTCCCGGGCAATCTACAGGCAACAGGCCGCTGGCAAAGGAGCTCGCCGGGGCCCCCCATAGTGAGCCCAGCCCCCCCACACTGACAGCAAGCCCCCTGCCCCCCCACAGCGAGCCCCCTGGCTCCCCCGCTTCACCACCCCACCAGACAGCGAGCCCCGTGGCCCCCCACCTCACCCCCCACAGCAAGCCCTGCAGCCCCCCCCCACCTGGCTCCCTGCCTCACCCCCCCCCACTGACAGCAAGCCCCATGGCCCCCCAAAATCAACCCACCTCACCCCCCCAGCCACACCCCCACTGACAGCAAGCCCTGCAGAGAGACTGGGCCCAGAGCTGGGAGTGCCCTGCAAAGCCACCCCACTGTGTCTGACACATCCCCACCACGACCTCCACAGCCATACCCCGACCATGTCCCCTCTCTCCTCAGCCACACCCCGACCAGGTCTCCCCACAGCCACACCCCCACCATGTCCGCTCCCCCCTCAGCCACATCCCCACCAAGACCTCCACTGCCACACCCCCACTGCACTGATCCCCACAGCCACACCCCCACCATGTCCCCCCTCAGCCACAGCCCCACCATGTCCCCTCCCGCCACAGCCACACCTCCATCAACCACGTTCCCCACAGCCACACCCCCACTGCACTGATCCCCACAGCCATGCCCCCACCACGTCCCCTCCCCCCTTAGCCACATCCCCACCACGACCTCCACTGCCACACCCCCACTGCACTGATCCCCACAGCCACACCCCCACCACATCCCCCCTCAGCCACACCCCCACCACGTCCCCTCCCGCCACAGCCACACCCCCACCACGTCCCCCCTCAGCCACACCCCCACCATGTCCCCTCCCACCACAGCCACACCCCCACCAACCATGTTCCCCACAGCCACACCCCCACTGCACTGACCCCCCCAGCCACGCCCCCACCACAACCCCCACAGCCACGCCCCCACCAACCACGTTCCCCACAACGTCGCCCCCACTGCACTCGTCCCCACAGCCACGCTCCCACCATGTCCCCTCCCCCTCAGCCACCCCCCACCACGTTCCCCACAGCCACACCCCCACTGCACTCATCCCCACAGCCTTGCCCCCACAGCCACACCCCCACATGCCCTCCTCCCTCAGCCACACCCCCACCAAGTCCCCTCCCCTTCAGCCACTCCCACCATGTCCCCCCACAGCCACACCCTCACCATGTCCCCTCCCCCCTCAGCCACACCCCACCACGTCCCCCCACAGCCACACCCCCACCGCATCCCCTCCCCTCTCAGCCACACCCCCTCCTGTGCCAGAGAGCCCAAGCGGGAGGGCTGGCCAGAGGACGCACCGCGTGCTGCATGCGCACAGCTTCCAGGGGGTAGGCCCCCTTGGCCGTCTCTCCCGACAGCATGATGCAGTCAGCCCCGTCCAGCACAGCGTTGGCCACGTCGCTGCTCTCTGCCCGGGTGGGACGCGGCTTCTTGATCATGCTCTCCAGCATCTGGGGAGGGAGGCAGGCACAAGGGATGCGCCCCGTGGTGCCCGGCCTGAGCCTGGGCACCCAGACAGACACAGGCCTGGGGCGTGGCCCCGTGCCTCAGCCCCAACGGGCCAGGCTCCGTCCAAGCCGGCTCCGCCGCGCCTCACCTGCGTGGCGCAGATCACCGGCTTCCCAGCGCGGTTGCAGCGGCCAATCATCATCTTCTGCGCCAGGAAGACTTTCTCCGCCGGGATTTCGATGCCCAGGTCCCCACGAGCCACCATGATGCCATCGCTGGCTGCCAGGATCTCATCGAACCTGCAGCCAAGGCAGAGGCAGGCTCGTGGGCAGGGCCCAGCAGAAACCTGGCCCCGGTGCACCCCCCCCCCCCAGCCAGCCCACAGGGGCACCGCCCTGCTGCCGGGGTGCGAGCAGCGCCCGTGGGACGAGGGGTAGCGAGCAGGAGGGGGAGCCGGACGCTCTGGGCGAGGAGGGCACAGGCAGGCGTTTCCCTTGCCCACAGCTGGCCAGACAGGGCAGCGTTCCCGGGTGCCCAGTTCTGGCACCGCACCCACCTGTGTGCAGCTCGCCTGCAGCGGGTGGATGGGCAGCATGCATTTGGGACTGGAGCACAGAGACACACAGCCAAAGGGGGCAGGACAGGCAGGGCAGTGGAGCCTCTGAATGCAGGGCTTGGTGGGGCAGAGAGACCAGGGATGTGGTGGGGAGGGGGCTGACTGGATGCGGTGGGGCGGGGAGCCGGGCAGAGAGACCAGGGACGTGGTGGGGAGGGGAGCCGGGCAGGGCGGGGCAGAGAGGCCAGGGACGTGGTGGGGAGGGGGCTGACTGGATGCGGTGGGGCGGGGAGCCGGGCAGAGAGACCAGGGACGTGGTGGGGAGGGGAGCCGGGCAGGGCGGGGCAGAGAGGCCAGGGACGTGGTGGGGAGGGGGCTGACTGGATGCAGTGGGGCGGGGAGCCGGGCAGGGCCGGGCAGAGAAACCAGGGACGTGGTGGGGAGGGGGCTGACTGGATGCGGTGGGGTGGGGAGCCGGGCAGAGAGACCAGGGATGTGGTGGGGAGGGGGCTGACTGGATGCAGTGGAGCGGGGAGCCAGGCAGAGAGACCCGGGACGTGGTGGGGAGGGGGCTGACTGGATGCAGTGGGGCAGGGAGCCGGGCAGAGAGACCAGGGATGTGGTGGGGAGGGGGCTGACTGGATGCAGTGGGGCGGAGAGCCGGGCAGGGCCGGGCAGAGAGACCAGGGACGTGGTGGGGAGGGGGCTGACTGGATGCAGTGGGGCTGGGAGCCGGGCAGGGCCGGGCAGAGAGACCAGGGACGTGGTGGGGAGGGGGCTGACTGGATGCGGTGGGGCGGGGAGCCGGGCAGGGCCGGGCAGAGAGACCAGGGACGTGGTGGGGAGGGGGCTGAGTGGATGCGGTAGGGCGGGGAGCCGGGCAGGGCCGGGCAGAGAGACCAGGGACGTGGTGGGGAGGGGGCTGACTGGATGCAGTGGGGCTGGGAGCCGGGCAGGGCCAGGCAGAGAGACCAGGGACGTGGTGGGGAGAGGGCTGAGTGGATGCGGTGGGGCGGGGAGCCGGGCAGGGCCGGGCAGAGAGACCAGGGACGTGGTGGGGAGGGGGCTGAGTGGATGCGGTGGGGCGGGGAGCCGGGCAGGGCCGGGCAGAGAGACCAGGGACGTGGTGGGGAGGGGGCTGAGTGGATGCGGTGGGGCGGGGAGCCGGGCAGGGCCGGGCAGAGAGACCAGGGACGTGGTGGGGAGGGGGCTGACTGGATGCGGTGGGGCGGGGAGCCGGGCAGGGCCGGGCAGAGAGACCAGGGACGTGGTGGGGAGGGGGCTGACTGGATGCGGTGGGGCGGGGAGCCGGGCAGAGAGACCAGGGACGTGGTGGGGAGGGGGCTGAGTGGATGCGGTGGGGCAGGGAGCCGGGCAGGGCCGGGCAGAGAGACCAGGGACGTGGTGGGGAGGGGGCTGATTGGATGCGGTGGGGTGGGGAGCCGGGCAGGGCGGGGCAGAGAGACCAGGGACGTGGTGGGGAGGGGGCTGACTGGATGCGGTGGGGCGGGGAGCCGGGCAGGGCGGGGCAGAGAGACCAGGGACGTGGTGGGGAGGGGGCTGAGTGGATGCGGTGGGGCGGGGAGCCGGGCAGGGCCGGGCAGAGAGACCAGGGACGTGGTGGGGAGGGGGCTGAGTGGATGCGGTGGGGCGGGGAGCCGGGCAGGGCCGGGCAGAGAGACCAGGGACGTGGTGGGGAGGGGGCTGAGTGGATGCGGTGGGGCGGGGAGCCGGGCAGGGCCGGGCAGAGAGACCAGGGACGTGGTGGGGAGGGGGCTGACTGGATGCGGTGGGGCGGGGAGCCGGGCAGAGAGACCAGGGACGTGGTGGGGAGGGGGCTGACTGGATGCAGTGGGGCGGGGAGCCGGGCAGGGCCGGGCAGAGAGACCAGGGACGTGGTGGGGAGGGGGCTGACTGGATGCGGTGGGGCGGGGAGCCGGGCAGAGAGACCAGGGACGTGGTGGGGAGGGGGCTGAGTGGATGCGGTGGGGCAGGGAGCCGGGCAGGGCCGGGCAGAGAGACCAGGGACGTGGTGGGGAGGGGGCTGATTGGATGCGGTGGGGTGGGGAGCCGGGCAGGGCCGGGCAGAGAGACCAGGGACGTGGTGGGGAGGGGGCTGACTGGATGCGGTGGGGCGGGGAGCCGGGCAGGGTCGGGCAGAGAGACCAGGGACGTGGTGGGGAGGGGGCTGAGTGGATGCAGTGGGGCGGGGAGCCGGGCAGGGCCGGGCAGAGAGACCAGGGACGTGGTGGGGAGGGGGCTGACTCGATGCGGTGGGGCGGGGAGCCGGGCACCCGGGGGGGGGGGGCGAATGACACTCCATGGGGCAGAAGAGCTTGCGGGGGGGGGGGGGGGGAGTTACTTCTTGACACCCTCGTGGTTCTCAATCTTGCTGATGATCTTGATGGTGTGGCCCCACTCGCCCAGCACGGCCCGGATGGCGGCCACGTCCGCGGCCTTGCGGACGAAGGAGGCGAAGATCATGTCCACGCCGTGCTGCAGCCCGAAGTGCAGGTCCCGGACGTCCCGCTCCGACACGGCCGGCAGGTCCACCTCCGCCCCCGGCAGGTTGACCCCCTTGCGGCTGCACAGCATCCCCCCGTTCTCCACCTCGGTGAGGCAGCTGTCGGCCCCTGGCCAGGAGAGCAGCAGGGTCAGGCTGGGACCCCGCCCCAGGGAGCGGCAGGAGGCCGGGGGGCAGCAGCGGGCTGGGAGCCCCTGGAGGGGCAGCAGGCTCTGGGGTGGGGCAGACCCTGTGGGGGCGGGGAGCCGGCGCCCGGGGACCTACCGATCTCCTTCACCAGCAGCGAGATGAGCCCGTCGTCCACGAAGATCCTCCCCCCGACCTGGACCACGCGGGGCAGGCGCTTGTAGTCCACCCAGATGGTGGCCTGGTCGCAGCGCTCCCTGAAGGCCTCGTCCGTGGTGACCGTCACCCGGGAGCCCTTCACCAGCTCCACCTCTGCGTTCTCGCCCTGCCGCGGCACACGGGAGTGGGGCTCCGGCCGGCCGCCAGACATGCCCTGCCCAGCGCAGCCCGGCCTGGTGCACCGGCCAGAGGCCTACCTGCCCTCACGCCATCTGCCCACGCCCCTGCCCCCCCGCCTACCTGTGCCCCACCCAAGCCCCTGCTCCTTTGCCTGCCCACACCCCTGCCCCCGCCCACCGCCACCCCGCCCCGTCTGCTCACGCCTCCGCCCCCCGCCGGCTGCCCATGCCCCACACCCCCAGCTCCGCACCTCCTGCCCAACATCCCCTGCCACGCACCCACTGCCCCCCTTCCCAGCACCCACTGGTCCCCCCTGCCTCCTGCCCCGCACCCACTGCCCCCCTTCCCAGCACCCACTGGTCCCCCCTGCCTCCTGCCCCACACCCACTGCCCCCTAGCTAGTGGCCTGACCCTGGGCAGCAGGGCGGGGCAGCCCCTCCCTTGGGCTGCGCCTTGCCACACTCACTGCTTTCACCAGGCCGGTGCGGATTTCGGGCCCCTTGGTGTCCAGTGCGATGGCCACGGGCCGGTAGAAAAGGGGGTTGGAGGCAAAGCTCTCAGTCGCCTTCCGGATGTTTGCAATGGAGCCTGCGTGGTACTGCGGGAGGAGGGCAGGGTCTGCAGGGCGGCACCACCAGGGCAGGGGTCCCGGCCTTGTTCCCAGCCTGCCCTGTCCTCCCCTAGCCCCAGCGCTTCTGTGCTCGGCCTCAGGCGTCTGCCCCCGGGGGGGCCCCTCGGGGTCTCCCCCTCCCCCGGCCCCAGGAACCTCTCCCCATCCCAGCTCCCTCCTCAGGGCGGGGAGTCACCTCCTTCCAGCCCCCCCAGGCCTGTCAGCCCCCCCAGGATGGGGGGTTCCCTAACTGGGCACCACAGGTCCCTCCGCCTCCCCGAGAGCCGGGACTCCGCCCCGCCCGCGCCTCTTCTCGGACCTCGTGGGAGCCGTGCGAGAAGTTCAGGCGAGCGATGTTCATCCCGGCCTTGATCATCTCCCTCAGCATCTCCACGGAGCGGGAGGCAGGGCCTGCAACAGCACAGGCCTCGGGTGAGCACCGTGGATGGGCATGTGCCCCCCGCCCCTCTGCCTCCCCCCTTCCTGCAGTGCCCCTGCCCCTCCGCCTCCCCCCTTCCTGCAGTGCCCCTGCCCCTCCGCCTCCTCCCTTCCTGCAGTGCCCTTCCGCCTCCTGCCTTCCCCCTTCCTGCAGTGCCCCCCCCTCTGCCTCCCCCCTTCCTGCAGTGTCCCTGCCCCTCTGCCTCCCCCCTTCCTGCAGTGCCCCTGCCCCTCTGCCTGCCCCCTACCTGCAGTGCCCTTCCGCCTCCTGCCTTCCCCTTTCCTGCAGTGCCCCTGCCCCTCCGCCTCCCCCCTTCCTGCAGTGCCCTTCCGCCTCCTGCCTCCCCCCTTCCTGCAGTGCCCTTCCGCCTCCTGCCTTCCCCTTTCCTGCAGTGCCCCTGCCCCTCCGCCTCCCCCCTTCCTGCAGTGCCCCTGCCCCTCCGCCTCTCCCCTTCCTGCAGTGCCCCCCGCCTCCTGCCTCCCCCCTTCCTGCAGTGCCCTTCCGCCTCCTGCCTCCCCCTTTCCTGCAGTGCCCTTCCGCCTCCTGCCTCCCCCTTTCCTGCAGTGCCCTTCCGCCTCCTGCCCTGCCCTTCCCCCTTCCTGCAGTGCCCTTCCGCCTCCTCCCTTCCTGCAGTGCCCTTCCGCCTCCTGCCTCCCCCCTTCCTGCAGTGCCCTTCCGCCTCCTGCCTCCCCCCTTCCTGCAGTGCCCCTGCCTCCCCCCTTCCTGCAGTGCCCCCCCACCTCCTGCCTTCCCCTTTCCTGCAGTGCCCCGCCCCTCCGCCTCCCCCCTTCCTGCAGTGCCCTTCCGCCTCCTGCCTTCCCCCTTCCTGCAGTGCCCCCCCGCCTCCTGCCTCCCCCCTTCCTGCAGTGTCCCCCCGCCTCCTGCCTCCCCCCTTCCTGCAGTGCCCCTGCCCCCTGCCCTCCCACCTCCCCAGGAGATGCCTCCCCCACAGATGCTCCTCCCCGGCAGGTACCTCACTCCCCCAGACACCCCTCCACGGGAGCTGCTTCCCATCCTGTTCTGATGCTTGGTGCTCACCTCCCTTCACACCCCCCCCAGACAGGGCCTCGCCCCCTTAGCCAAACCCAGCGCCCCTTGCAGCCAGCCGTGGGGCTCAGCGACTGGCCTGGGGCCCGGCCCCAGCTCCTGAGGTCTCTCTGACCCGGGTGAGGACACAGCAGGCCGGTGCCTGCAATTGCAAAGGTTGAGACAGGCTGCCTTTGAGCAGCCAGGCAGGCCCCTGCGGGGAGCTCGGGGGGGGACACAGGGAGGGGGCAGCAGCCCGTGGGGCAAGGCCGTGCCTATGGTGCAGACGATGCCGGTGTTGCGGGTGGTGATGGGCTCCGAGTCGATGTCCAGCAGACACAGATGCTCCAGGAAGGTGTCGGCCATGGCCGCCGTCTGCTGGTGCCTCTGGAAGAAGGCCGAGCCCAGCTCCTCGGTGAGCTGGGCCATGTCGTCCAGCAGCCTCGACTCGGCCCCTGCGGAGCCAGGGAGCCGGCGTTAGGACCCAGCCCATGGTGCCCAGGGCCCTGAAGCCCGGCTGGGTCTCTCCCACGCCGCGGGCGGGCAGGAAGCGGCTTGGCTGTGCCAAGTGCTGTGCTCCGGCCAGGCCCCAGGAGCAGGGCCAGCCGCAGCCGCTCCCTGCCTGCGAGACACCCCGGCCAGGCTGGGCCTGGTGCCCCGAACACCCAGGGACATGGAGCTGAACAGGGCCTGGACTCACCGGCCATGGCGCAGGGTCCAGAGTCCCCCAGACTCATCTGCCAAGCAGCTCCTGGCTCCCAGCCCTGCCAGGTCACGTGAGCTAGTTAATAGCTCACCAGCCCCAGGCGGACCCTGCCGGCACAGCCCAGGAGAGGCCCCTCGCTGGTCCCAGGCAGAGCCCTCCTGACCCTGGGATGGTTCGGGCGGCCGCCCCAGCCCCTGCGCTTTGGGAGGCCCTGGGGCAGCTGCCTCAGCCCTCCCATGGCCAGGACCCACCCACAAGGCCCAGAGCAGCTCGGGGATCACCTGCTCCCGGTGCAGGGCGGCAGCAGGTGCTGGGTTCCCTGGAGCTACCCAGCCCCTCTCTGCCCTGACACCCACCTCCCAGCCCACTGAGCTCTGGCTCCCCCCAACCCCTTCTGCTGCCCCACACAGCCCCCCACCCCCTTCATTCCCCAGCTGCATCACTCGGGGGAGGGCCTTCGGGCAAGGGGTGCAATGGGGAAGCAGGGGCAGGTCCTTGGGGAAGGGGCAGAGCGGGGGTGGGACCTGCAGGGGCAGGGGGGGCGTTGCTCCAGGTCCCCCTGGTTCCAGGAGGCAGCAGTGCCGTCCTGGACAGCTCCCAAGGGGCACACCCTTGCTTGGGCTGAGCAGGGAGCACCAGATACCCCCTCAGCCAGCAGCTCTGTCACTGGGCCCCTGCGGTTCCCCCCCCCCCCGCAACACCCCCAGGCCAGATGGGCACAGAGCCATATGCATGGAAAGGCGGGGCCCGCGCCACACTCAGCAGGGAGGCGGGACTCTGACCCAGCTGGGCTAGACAGGCAAAGCCTGGCGTGGCCCTCTCTGATAACATCCCACAGCCCTGGAGCCAGAGCCGGGGCGGGGGGAGCGCAGGCGGGGGCCTGGGAGCAGCCCTGGGGAGTCGGGGGAGGGGGGCAGAGGAGAGTCGGGGCCTAGTCCCCAGAGGAGAGACACAAGGGAGGCCCCTCCCCGGGCAGGGGCTGCTCTCTGGGCTCCCCCTGCCCCTGGCAGGCCCTGCTGGCAGCCACCCACCTCGCTCAGGTCCCTGCTGCTGCTTTTCCTCCCCTGCCGCTCGGCCGCCACGCCCAAGTGAAAAACGAGGAAGTGGTGGCCGATTCCTTCCTCCCTGCCAGCCCCTCACAGCCGCAGCCCCTCCCTGTTCCCGGTCCCTCCCTGCTGGTCCTGGCACCGGCCGGGGGGCCACCCTCTCCTCTTCCTGCACCCTGGCCCCAGGCAGCACCCTTGCCCAGCCCAGCCCCGCTCAGCGCCCGCCTGCCCCTGGTGTAAGTCCCCAGCCTGCCCCGCGTACCACACAGCAGAGACCTGGTCTTGCCCTGAAGCTGCACGTGTTCTACAGGCCCCGGGGCCCAATTCCCCGTCTGGGCAGGTGTCAGCGGGATCCCCATCCGCCCGTGCCCACCCCGGGGGCCGCAACTCTGCCCTGGGAGCAGCCCCTGCCCCTCTGCCACGTCAGCCACTCGCCCCCACAGCTGTGCGGCCGGCAGGGCTAGCCCAGGACCCCAGCCCCTTGTAGGCAGCTGCCAAGCGCTGCAGGGACAGGGCCCGATTCCTACCCCTCAGCACAGGCAACCCCCCATCACACCCTCCCCCCCAGACCCCTCCCGCAGCCTCCTTCCTCCCACCCCTCCCCATCACACCCTTACCTCCCTGCTGCCCCCTTCCCTCCACACCTACCCCTCCCCTCAGCCCCCTTCCTTCCACACTTACCCCCTCCATCACACCTTTCCCTCCTCGCCCCTCTGCCCTTCTCCCATACCTACCCCTCCTTGCTCCCTGCCCCTCCCCCATCTACCCCGTCCCCTCTGCCCCCTTTCCTCCACACCTACCCCCTCCATCACACCCTTCCCCCCTCCCCCCACACCTACCCCTGCTTGCCCCCTGCCCCTTCACCCACCCCACCCCTCTCTGCAGCCCACCCCTCCTCTCAGCCCCTTCCCTCTACCCCTCCCTATCCCCTCAACCCCTACCCCTTCCATCATACTCTTCCCGCCTCGCTCCTCTGCCCCTCCCCCACACACCTATCCCCTCCTTGCCCCTGCCCCTCCCCCCACACCTACCCCTTCTCACTCCCTGCCCCTTCCCCCCACCCCTCCTCCTCCCCACAGCCCCCTTCTCCCACCCCCCCTCCCCCCAACCCCTACCCCTTCCATCATACCCTTCCCGCCTCGCTCCTCTGCCCCTCCCCCACACACCTATCCCCTCCTTGCCCCTGCCCCTCCCCCCACACCTACCCCTTCTCACTCCCTGCCCCTTCCCCCCACCCCTCCTCCTCCCCGCAGCCCTCTTCTCCCACCCCTCTCCCCCCAACCCCTACCTCTTCCATCACACCCTTCCCTCCTTGCCCCCTGCCTCATCTACCCCCTCCCCTCTGCCCCTTTCCTCCTTGCCCTCTGCCCCCTCCCCCCAAACCTGCCCCTCTCCTGAGCCCCCTTTCCCACTGCACTACCCCCTCCCCCACCTCCACCTAAAGGGTTAACTCTTTTAGGCCCCGCCCATGCCCGCCTCCCGCCTTCTCCAATCGCAGGGCCCGGGGAGGGGTAGCCCCGCCCCTCCCCTTGCTACTGGCGGCGGGGACCCGAGCCCATCCTCGCACCATGGGGCTGGCCAATGAGCGCCGCCGCAGATCATGAGCCGCCGCGGGGCCCGGCTCCCGGCGCGCGGCATGCTGGGAAGTGTAGTCCGCGGGCGGTAGGTGGCGTCGGCTGCTGCGCGGCTCTGGCCGCGCCCGAACCACAAGTCCCAGCGCGCCGCGCGGCTCGCTCCGACCGTCCAGCTGCGGGTCCGGAGCGAGCGGCGGGCGGGCCGGAGCACGATGAGCGGAGCGGCGGCGGACCGGGCGGCCTTCCTGGCCTTCTTCCCTCGCCTGCTGCGGGACCTCACCGCGCCCGGGCCCCCGCAGCCAGAGCTGGCCGACGCGCTCGCCAGGCTCAAGCAGGTGAGGGCGCCGCCGTCAGTAGGGTCCAGAGTGAACGGGCGCCGGGGCGGGCAGCGCCAGGCAGGGCTGCTAAACTGTCCCCTCTGCCCCACGGCAGCCCCAGACCTGGGCAGGGCCACTAAAGTGTCCCCTCTGCCCCACGGCAGCCCCATATCGGGGCAGGGACGCCGGGGGTGTGTGCCCCCAAGGCAGGGCTGCTAAACTGGTATCTCTGCCCCACGGCAGCCTCATACGTTGGTAGGGCCACCAGGACGTGGGCACCCGAGGCGGGGCTGCTAACCTGGTCCCTCTGCCCCATGGCAGCCCCATACCTTGGTAGGGCCACCCGAGGCGGGGCTGCTAACCTGGTCCCTCTGCCCCATGGCAGCCCCATACCTTGGTAGAGCCACCCGAGGCGGGGCTGCTAACCTGGTCCCTCTGCCCCACGGCAGCCTCATACCTTGGTAGAGCCACCCGAGGCGGGGCTGCTAACCTGGTCCCTCTGCCCCACGGCAGCCTCATACCTTGGTAGGGCCACCAGGACGTGGGCACCCGAGGCGGGGCTGCTAACCTGGTCCCTCTGCCCCATGGCAGCCCCATACCTTGGTAGGGCCACCCGAGGCGGGGCTGCTAACCTGGTCCCTCTGCCCCACGGCAGCCTCATACCTTGGTAGGACCAGCAGGACGTGGGCACCCGAGGTGGGGCTGCAAAACTGGCCCCTCTCCCCATGGCAGCCCCAGAGCTGGGCAGGGCCACTAAACTGTCCCCTCTGCCCCACGGCAGCCCCATATCGGGGCAGGGACGCCGGGGGTGTGTGCCTCCAAGGCAGGGCTGCTAAACTGGTATCTCTGCCCCACGGCAGCCTCATACCTTGGTAGGGCCACCAGGACGTGGGCACCCGAGGCGGGGCTGCTAACCTGGTCCCTCTGCCCCATGGCAGCCCCATACCTTGGTAGGGCCACCCGAGGCGGGGCTGCTAACCTGGTCCCTCTGTCCTACGGCAGCCCCATATCTTGGTAGGGCCAGCAGGACGTGGGCACCCGCGGTGGGGCTGCAAAACTGGCCCCTCTCCCCATGGCAGCCCCATGCCTGGGCAGGGCCACTAAATTGGTCCCTCTGCTCCACGGTAACCCCATATTTGGGCAGGGCCTCCTGGGGTGTGTGCAACTGAAGGAGGGCTGCTAAACAGGTCCCTCTGCCCCATGGCAGCCCCATACCTGGATAAGGATGCCAGGGGTGTGTACTCCTGAGGCAGGGCTGCTAACCTGGTTCCTCTGCCCCACAGCAACCCCATACCTGGGCAGGGCCACCCGGGGCATGTGCAACTGAGGCAGGGCTGCTAAACAGGTCCCTCTGCCCCACAGCAGCCCCATACCTGGGCAGGGCTGCCTGGGATGTGTGCAACTGAGGCAGGGCTGCTAAACAGGTCCCTTTGCCCCACGGCAGCCCCATAGCTGGATAGGGCCACTGAGGGCGTGGGCACCCGAGGTAGGGCTGCTAAACTGGTCCCTCTGCCCCACTCTGCCCAGGGGGGCGGGGATGATGGGCTCTTACAGATGTACAAAAACATACAGGGGCAGGGACCTTCTGTGGGTAAGGCCCATTTCACCAGAATGCTCCTGAGTCTGTCCAGTTTGGTCAGTCTCTAGGGTGCTGCAGGACCCCTGGTTGTTTTTAAAGCTACAGCCTCGCAGGGCCGCCCCGCCGAGCTTCAGAGAAGGGTGCTTTCCTTGTTGGCCACGTGCTCGTGCAACATTTTTACTGCCAACTTTCCGCCAATGTTCTGTCACCTCACGTGGCCTTTTCCCATGCACCTCCCTTTCAGCAAAACCGGCACAGAGGCCAGTGGCCCCTTAACGACGGACACTGCGGATTAGGGCCCACGCTTTCATGGGGCTCCCCCCCTCTCCTCTGCAGTGCTGAGAGGGTGCGAGTTCCTTGAAGGGGAAAAGAGGGAACCGTTCCGTGGCTCCGTGTCAACCTTTTGTGCACAGCACCGAGGTGGCTGGTGGCACCTGACCGGCTATCATATTTATTTGGGTGGCAGCTTTCGTGGGCCAAACCCCCTTTGCCAGATCCCCCCGGGAGACTAACCCCGTCCTGGGTGTCAAACATGCATGTGAATTCCAGCCCGGATGTGCTGTGTTGCTGTCTGTCTTTGAGGGTTGGTTTGTTTTTCACCTAGGAATAGCAGCTTGCAAGTCAGGGACTGGGTGTCCAGGGAGGTTTGAGCTTTCCCACTGGATTTTATGTGTTTCCGTTCTTAGTGGTTGTTTGTTCTGTGGCATAAATCCAGCCCCTGCCAGTACAGACCTGGGGTTGGCCCATGTGTGTGAAATGGTTTCATTGCCCCTCGACTGGCTCTTTCCCAGGTTCAGACGTTCTGCTCGCCAGTCTGGCCAACTTGGTCACTCTTCGGTTCACTCTGGAGGGAGCAGGGACAGGAAGAGGCCGGTGGGAGGACGTTTAGATTTTCAGGTGCCCTATGCAGCTGCGGCTGGGTAAGGGTGACCCTGCCCTGGGGCCGGCGCATGACTTCTCCTCGCAGCCGAGCGTTGTACCTCGCGGCCCATGGGCAGGAAGCTGTGGGGTGAGGCCCTGTGGGATCACAGTCCAGCTTCCTTCTCCCCCTGTGCCCTCCCCAGGTCCTGGAGTACAACGCCCCCGGAGGGAAGTATAACCGAGGCCTGACCGTGCTGGCTGCCTTCCGGGAGTTGGTGGAGCCCGAGCGGCAGGACCCAGAAAGCTTCCAATGTGCCTTGACCGTGGGCTGGTGCATTGAGCTGGTAAGCATGCGCTCTGGATGGGTTGGCCTCTGCGTGGGATTCGGGGAAGCAGACGCTCCCTAATGGGCTTTTATCTCCTCCCTCCCTCCCTCTCCTGTAGCTCCAAGCTTTCTTTCTGGTGGCTGATGACATCATGGACGCCTCCCTCACCCGCCGGGGCCAGCCTTGCTGGTACAAGCAGGTAACCAAGGCGGAGGGGCTGAGGGGGGCCCTGGGGAGAGTGGGGATGGGGGCTGGAGGGAACGGGGGAGAGGCGGAGGAGTCTCTCGGAAGTGGGGCGGGGGTGAGGATGGCTGGGCCTGCTGGACAGTGCCCCTCTAAGATTTCCCCTCCAGGAGCGGAGTGAGTTTGGTCTTGTGCACCCAAATCGAGGTCAGTGTGCTTGCGTGGATGTTCAGCGGCCGAGGGTCTGGGCCACATTTTGTTTTTTTTTTATGATTATTTTTGTCCCTGTTTGTTTTTTATTATGACGCTACTTACAGATCAAGCGTTTTGTAGTGGTCGACTCGCCACTGTGCAGACAGTACCGCTGCAGAATAAAGCCTCCAAATAAATTGCCCTAAAAGCCGCTGTTCTGTGGTAAAAATAAAGTTTGCGTTGGGCAAAGACGTAACCTGATTTTTGCAGCTCGGTTCCAACACCAGTAATTCTGGTAGCATACGTGGGGTGCTTCTGCCACGGGGTTGAGAGCAGCAGAAACGATCGGGTTTTATGTATCTTGAGTCCTTGACAAATAAAGGAACTAGCTGGAGGCTCACCCAGAAACCTGGAAAGAATAAACACAGTCTCTGGTTGGCTTCCCTGCTTGGAGAGCACACACAAACCATCTATAGGCAACCCCCCTGCCAGTCGTTTTGGCAGTAATCCAGCAAATTCTCTTTCCACCAACCAGCAAGGATTTCCCATGGGTGTAGGTCTCGTGGCTTCACCTCCCACCACGTGGCCTCAGCCACCGCCGCCTGCCACCTCTGGCTCTGGCCACGTCCAGGGCTGCCTACCACGTGGCCCACAGCTGTAGCCCCGGGGAAAGGCTGGAGTGAGGGCCAGGGCCATATGGTGGCTGCCCTACTGCTCCTGGGGCGGGGCAGCCGCCTGCCACGTGGCCCTGCCCCCGAGCACCTGTGCAGCCACTGCGTGGCTCTGCTGAGGAGGTGGGCGGGAGGCAAATTCTTGGTGCGTGCCCGCACTGCCACACACCTCAGAGGGGACCCTGCTGTGGGGTAACCTGCCCCGTTTCTCTTGCAGGAGGGGATTGGGCTGGATGCCGTGAACGATTCCTTCCTCCTCGAGGCCTGTATCTACCAGCTACTGAAGAAATACTGCCGGGGGCAGCCCTACTACCTGAACCTGCTGGAGCTCTTCCTGCAGGTGGGGCTGGCTCCGGGGCCCCCCAGATCTTCCACCCTGCCCCTTCAGGCCCTTCTGACCTTGTTCAAGTCTCCCTGCTTTGGTCTTGGAAAGTCCCTGGAGGGGAGTGGGGCAGGGACAGAGCTGGCAGCTCCTCCCTTCAGTGATGGGGTGGTGCCCATGGGCTCCTGGTGGGCTAGGGGTCCCCTGTGCTCTCCAAGCGTAAGCATTGTCCTGGAGGGTTGGGTCCAAACCATCTCTTGTCCCCAGACCTCCTACCAGACTGAGCTGGGACAGGCCCTGGACCTCATCACTGCTCCGCCTGGCCATATCGACCTCAGTCGTTTCACCGTGCAGAGGTGAGGTGGGGGGCGGAGTTCTGCCCCGGGGGGTGCCTGGAGTCTCTGGGTTGTGAGGTGTAACGTGGGGGGGGTCAGAGTGGGGTGCCCACCCCCCTGCCAGGCCCATCGGGCTCAGGGGATACCCAGAGGTGCCGACTTCCCCTGTACCGGGGGTGCTTGTGTGACGTCGTGGGGGCTGCGTTCGCTCTTGTAGCTGCAGCGTTTGCTCTGGTTGTACGTTCACTGGGTTCTTTGTTGTGCTGTGTGTGATTCCTGCTGTCCTGTGCTGCTCCGTACTGACTCGTGTGTGTGTGTGTGTGTGTGTGTTGCTTTGTTGTGCTGTGTGTGATTCCTACTGTCATGTGCCGCTCACTGTGTGTGTATATGTGTGTGTATGTGTGTGTGTGTGGGTGCGCATGTGCAGTGCCCAGCAGGGCCGGGGTCTCTGCGGGAGGACTCCTGAGGGGGGACCCGTAGGGGATGGCCCCGGCCTCCTGTCACCTGAGCTCCGTGAAAGATTCAGCAGGGGACACTTCACCCAGGAAGCAGGACAAAGGAGGGGGTGGGGCTGCCTGGAGGGGTGGGTGATGCTGGTGGGAGTGAGAGTTAGTTTTTTGGCTGGCTCATGGAGGGGGGGGAGCCCAGCTGGGTTCAGGGGGCTGGAGCGTGGTCGGGCCCCCACCTCCCCAAGATGGGTTGTACTGGCTGCTCCTGGTGCCTGTAACAAGTCAGTGCTACGCTGTGTCCCCGTGAACCAGTAAACCTTCTCCTCTACCTGCCGCCTGAGAGTCCGGTCTGGCTGCGGATGGGGGGCAGGGCCCGATGACCTCCCCCCCACTCAGTGACCACTCCTCTCCCTGCCCTCAGGGGCTGCCCCCACTCCACCCCATCTCAGAGCCTCCTGATTGCAGCTGGGAGGGAGGGGGAGTTGCGGAGTGGGGCCGCTGGTGGGCGAGGGGGGAGCTTGGCTCCGGGGCACCGAGCAGCACTCCAAGCCAGCAGGAGATGGGACACTGTCACCTCAGGCTGGGGAGCGGGACGGGGAGCCTGGCTTGCCCCCCGGGGAGCGGCCCAGGCCAGACCCGGGGCCTGTGTTCCTGAGGGTGACTCCTGTCTGGCAGGTACAAGGCAATCGTGAAATACAAGACGGCCTTTTACTCCTTCTACCTGCCCGTGGCGGCAGCCATGTACATGGTGAGTGTCCCTCTCCGGCAGGTGGCAAGGGGGGTCCCGGCAGTGCCGGGGGGCTGGGGGCAGGGGGAGCCAGTGTCTGAGGAACAGGGGAAGGGAAGAGGGATGGGGCGGGGCAGGGCGGGAGGCAAGTGCTGCCACAAACCCGCTGCTGTCTCAACCCCTCCCGCCCGGCAGGCCGGCATCGAGAGTGAGGATGAGCACGCCAACGCCAGAGCCATCCTGCTGGAGATGGGCGAGTTCTTCCAGATCCAGGTAGGAGGCACCTCCCTGCGCCGGGGCTGCGGGTGGCTGGGACTGGGAGGCTGGCAGGCCGGAGCCCTGTACCTGGCTCTCTGCCCACAGGACGACTTCCTCGACTGCTTCGGGGACCCCAGCCTGACGGGTAAGATCGGCACGGACATCCAGGACAACAAGTGCAGCTGGCTGGTGGTGGAGTGCCTGCACCGTGTCTCGCCGGAGCAGAGGCAGCTCCTGGAGGTAACGGCAGCTGGGCAGGGAGCAGCCTGGCCCCGCTTGGCTCCAGCTTTGTTCTCCTAGCCTGAGCCGGGGGCAGAGGAGGGCTGCGGTTCTGCACCCGAAAGCTCACGCGCACAGGGCCAGAGATTGCCGTGCCGTCTAGCTTTAACCCAGCACCCACTGCTAGGTGTGTGTTTCTGCGGTGGTGCACATTCCCCCATGCCTCAGTGCACGTAACAAAATGTATTCCTCTTATGCTTATAAGAAGCAGAGGAGATCTTTTTCAGGGGAAAAGGCAACACACTGCGTTTATTGAAACGACATGAAAAGCAACATGTGCACAGTCAGACAGACACACACGGTGTATAGGTACTGGCCAGGCAAGACTGAGTGAGGAGTTGGCGTCTTTCGATGGTGATTCGAGGCTCCTCCAAGGCTTGGCTTGCAGGACCGAATCCCAACGGCAAGAACCCCACACGGTATAGATGTCAGCACCCCTTGGAGTCAGTGGGGTGGCCGAGCCACACTGCGATCCTCCCTCCCTCGGGGGTGTTCATCTCTGTGTTTCCCACAGTTGTTCTTTGATGGCCCTTGTCAGGCTTCCCAACCGCGTCCCGTGTGTGTGTCTCACTCTTGGGGGGGGTCTCTGCCCGTCTCTGGGCTCTGTCAACGCTGCTAATTCAGTTCAGCCTCAGACACCAGGGGTGGTTCCTGGTGATCTTGAAGGTTCCTGCTTCTTGCTCCCCTGGGCACGGGGGAAGCCTTTCACACTCGCGCACACGCACCCCACTTGCACCGGACAGTTCTACGGTGCACATCAGACCCGATGGAGTGACTAAGGGAATGGCAGGAGGGAAGGAATCTTGCACAACAAGTGTGCGATGCAGACGAGGGTGCAGCTTAACCTGTGGGGCTAACAGGAAGCACGTCCAGGCAGCAAACATCATCTGGCCATGAGCAACAGGCGCAGGGAACTTACATGCAACAGTCTAGGCCAGTGCAAAAATATTAGTTTGGCTGCACGCACCAGGCGGCAAAGAATGAGAGGGAAGGGTGTGGTCGAGCCCTGTGGTTCCTGGAGCAGCTGGTCTTGGGAGCCAGCTGCTCCATCCTGGGCTGGCCCTGATCTGACCCTGTTCCTTGGCTTCCAGGAGAACTACGGCCAAAAGGACGCGGCGAAGGTGGCCAAGGTGAAGGAGCTGTACGAGGCTGTGGGCATGAGGGCAGCCTACCAGGAGTGTGAGGAGAGCAGCTACCGCCGCCTGGAGGGGCTGGTGGAGAAACATGCCAGCCGGCTCCCCAAAGCCATTTTCCTTGGCCTGGCCCAGAAGATCTACCAGCGTCAGAAATGAAGGCGATGGGGGGGCTGGCTCCGCAGGGCTCCGCCCGCCGGGCCCCGCTTCTGGCAGGGGAGCTGCCAGCACAAACCCACCTGCTGGGGAAGGTGCTGCTTTCCCCATGGATGGATGGCCAGTGGTAGCGCCGGGCCGGCCCTTGGGACAGCATCTGCCCGAGCCTGGCTGGCCCTGAGCCGGGCCTGCAGTGATGTCAATGTCACGCGTTTGGCCCAATAAACCTAAGTTATTGTGGCTGCTGCCTGTGTTGATTGTGGGGAGGCCGTGCCCAGGTGTTGCTGCACAGCTGGCTGTGGGGGGAGGGGAGCTGGCCCTGGAGGAGGGGGCCGGACTGAGCTACTGTGGGTTCTTCCTTGGCCGGAGGGACCCCAGCCAGAACCCAGGGCTGCAGGAACTCCCTGGGCACGGGCTCCCAGCCTGAGGCTGAGCGGGGACTAGGTGGGCTAAGCGCAGGGCGATGCGGGGAGGGGGTTGGGTGGGGGAGAGGTTCCCCGATGGTAAGGGTTGGGGCTGTGAGCGGAGCGGGCAGGGAAGGGAGGTTCCCGTGCCAGGCAGGAATGGGGCTGGGGGTGGGGGGAGGCTCCTGGACAAGGAGAGCACTGGGGGCGGGGGAAGTGGCTGGGGGGGAGCTGGGGGTGGAAGGTTCTTGGTCCAGGTGGGGGCTGTGAGCGAGGAGGCCAGACTGGGAGGGGACTGGGGGGGGATGTTCTTAGGCTGGGGGGGGCTGTGAGCGAGGAGGAAGGGGACTTGGGGGGGAGGTTCTTGGGCTGGGTGGGGGCTGAGCGCGAGGAGGCTGGGCCGGGAGAGGGAGGTACTCGGGCCGGGGCTGTGAGCGGAGGGGGCAGGCTGGGAAGGGAGTGGGGGGGAGGTTCTTGGGCTGGGGGGGCTGGGCGCGAGGAGGCGGGGGGGAGGTTCTGGGCTGGGGGGGGTCTGGGCGCGAGGTAGGCGGGGCTGTGGGGGAGGTCTCGGAGCGGGGGGGCGGGCAGCGGGAGGCAGGGAGGGAGGTTCTTGGGCTGGGTGGGGCTGGGCAAGGAGGCCGGGAGGGGAGTGGGGGGTAGGTTCTTGGCGGGGGGTGGGGGGGCTGTGAGCGAGGAGGCCGAGGAGCCGGAGGGGGCTGGGGGGAGGTTCTTGGTCCGGGTGGGGCTGGCAGGAGGCGAGGACGGGGCTGGGGGGGAGGTTCTCGGGCCGGGGGGGGCTGTGAGCGAAGTGAGGCCAGCGGGGGCTGGGGGGAGGTTCTCGGGCCGGTGGGGGCTGTGAGCGAGGAGGCCGGGGGGGAGGTGGGCCGGGGGGTGTGAGCTGGGCGGGGAGGTTCTCGGGCCGGGGGGGCTGGGCGCGAGGAGGCCGGGGGGAGGTTCTCGGGCGGGGGGGGGGGCTGGGCGCGAGGAGGCCGGGGGGGAGGTTCTCGGGCGGGGGGGGGGGCTGGGCGCTGAGGAGGCCGGGGGGAGGTTCTCGGGCGGGCGGGGGGGGGCTGGGCGTGAGGAGGCCGGGGGGAGGTTCTCGGGCGGGGGGGGGCTAGGCGTGAGGAGGCCGGGGGAGGTTCTCGGGCGGGGGGCTAGGCGTGGGGGCTCGGGGGGAGGTCCGGGCGGGGGGCTGGGGGGGAGGTTCTCGGGCCGGGGGGGGGCTGGGTGCGAGGAGGCCGGGGGGGAGGTTCTCGGGCCGGGGGGGGGGGGCTGGGCGCGAGGAGGCCGGGGGGGGCTTGGGGGGAGGTTCTCGGGCCGGGGGGCCTGGGGGGAGGTTCTTGGGCCGGGCGCGAGGAGGCTGGGGGGAGGTTCTCGGGCCGGGGGGGGCCGGGCGCGAGGAGGCTGGGGGGGAGGTTCTCGGGCCGGGGGGCTGGGGGGAGGTTCTCGGGCCGGGGGGGAGGCTGGGCGCGAGGAGGCTGAGGGGGAGGTTCTCGGGCCGGGGGGGGGGGGGGGGGCCGGGGCCGGCGAGGAGGCTGGGGGGAGGTTCTCGGGCCGGGGGGAGCTGGGGGGAGGTTCTCGGGCCGGGGGGGGGGCTGGGCGCGAGGGGGCTGGGGGGAGGTTCTCGGGCCGGGGGGGGCTGGGCGCGAGGAGGCCGGGGGGGGAGGTTCTCGGGCCGGGGGGAGCTGGGGGGAGGTTCTCGGGCCGGGGGGGGGGCTGGGCGCGAGGAGGCCGGGGGGGAGGTTCTCGGGCCGGGGGGGGGGGGCTGGGCGCGAGGAGGCCGGGGGGGAGGTTCTCGGGCCGGGGGGGCTGGGGGGAGGTTCTCGGGCCGGGGGGGGGGCTGGGCGCGAGGAGGCCGGGGGGGGCTTGGGGGGAGGTTCTCGGGCCGGGGGGAGGTTCTCGGGCCGGGGGGGGCTGGGCGCGAGGAGGCTGGGGGGGAGGTTCTCGGGCGGGGGGGGGCTGGGGAGGAGGTTCTCGGGCCGGGGGGCTGGGGGGAGGTTCTCGGGCCGGGGGGGGCTGGGCGCGAGGAGGCCGGGGGGGGCTTGGGGGGAGGTTCTCGGGCCGGGGGGGCTGGGGGGAGGTTCTCGGGCCGGGGGGGGCTGGGCGCGAGGAGGCCGGGGGGGGCTTGGGGGGAGGTTCTCGGGCCGGGGGGAGGTTCTCGGGCCGGGGGGGGCTGGGCGCGAGGAGGCCGGGGGGGGAGGTTCTCGGGCCGGGGGGGGCAGGGGGGAGGTTCTCGGGGCGGGGGGGGCTGGGGCGCGAGGAGGCTGGGGGGAGGTTCTCGGGCCGGGGGGGCTGGGGGGAGGTTCTCGGGCCGGGGGGGGGCTGGGCGCGAGGAGGCTGGGGGGAGGTTCTCGGGCCGGGCGGGGGCTGCGAGCGGAGGGGGGCGGCGGGGGGAGCGGCGGCGCCCGGCGCACGGCGGGTTAAGAGGGCGGCGCTGGCTCCGCCCTGCATCGGGCGAGCGCCGCGGAGCCGCTGCAGCCGCAGAGCCCCGGAGCCGGGTGAGCATCCCTGGCGCGGCCCCCGGAGCCCCCGGCCGGGGGTGCGAGGCGGCGGGCGCGGCCGGGCGGCAGCTGAGCCCGGTACGGCCCCGCCCCCCTCCGGCGCTGGGCTCGGGCGGGGGGGTACAGCGGGGGGAGCTGCCTGCAGCTGGCAACCCCCCCGCAGGTGAGCAACGGGCCGTTTCGCGCCCCCCGTGTGGTGAGCTGGGGGGGTCTCTGCTCACCGCGCCGGACTGTCCAGAGCGGCTGCAGCCGGGCGGGGGCGGGGGCGGGGGCCCGGGCACAGGGCGCTGCCTCCGGCGCTTTTCACAGCATCTGGGGGTCTGGGACCCTCTTGCCTTGACTTGCCCCCTGACCCAGCCCCTCCCCTTCCTAGGGTGGGGCGACCCTGGTGTCCGCTGCCCCCCCCCCCAGCCCGAAGCCTGGCTTGAGCCGGTCTGAGATCCTCCAGCTCCTTTCCTGGGGGAGCCACCCAGGGGCCAGTCCCTACCATGGGCCTGGATCCAAGCCAGGGGCCCCAGAGAGGAAAGGCCTCACCTGCCTTCGCCCCAAGCCAGCCAGTCCCGGCTCTTGTCCCCCGATGGCGACACAGGACCCACCCAGCCAGAAGAAAATGGCTGGAACTGGCCACGGAGGCCCCCTTCCCCCCCCCCCCCCCCCCCCGGGCAGGGCCAGGCATGGCAGAGGGTCCGGCAGGGCCAGGCTGGGCCGTGTGACAGGAAACAGCAGTTGGCATGAGGACCAGTCCCTCCTTGTGAACTATTGATGGCTGGGGCGGGGGTGGAGATGGGGAGGAGGCAGGCGCGGAGGCCGGGGCGGGGTGGGTACCAGCACAGGGGCTGGTGGGGCGAAGCAGCCTGAGTGCTCCAGTTCCCCTGGCCCCGCTCACAGGTGGGGGGCTGGCACCAGCAGAGGCCGGCAGGGCGGGGGTGGGGGGGCCCCCCCAAACGTTTAGCAGAGCAAAGCGCACACCAGGCTGGGCAATTCTCCGAGGCCCCTTCATGATCAGCGCATATTCGCCGCAGAGCCCTGGCAGCCGCTTGCTTTGCTGAGGGGAGGGGTAAGGAAACGGGGGGGGGCACCCGAGACTGGAAGCAGGTGGGTCTGGGCTGGGCCAGGAGCCGCTGGTGGCGCTGGGGTGGGCAGGGGATGCCGCCTGCTATCCCACGGGGCGCGGGACCTGCGTTCCCCAGCAGCGGTGACATCTCGGTTCCCTTTGCGCTCCAGCTCTGCAGTCCTCTCCGCGGCCTGCCCATGGGGGAGCCACCCGACTCCCCAGCACAACCCCGCCCTCTTAGCTGGCCTGCCCGCAGCACCCCCACGCCCAGCATGTCCCTTTGGACACAGCCCAGAGGCCTGCCCGGCAAGGAGACCAAGCCTTCAAGGGCATCCTCTCCTTGGCTGCCTGTAGTCGAGATGCTGGCTGGCGAGCGCTGGCCGCGGTAACTCCATCCTGCTGCCGCTGCAGGTCCCCACCCGCCCCCCCCCCAGCTGCCAGCCCGTGTGACATGAACAGCGCCCGGGATCCCTGGCCAGAGCCACCAGGGACAGGCCCTACCCAGCCGGGAAGGCCCGGCAGAGCCTGAAGGCTGGACGTAGTCCAGGGGGAGTTCCCAGCAGGGGTGACAGGGCTCCCAGCACCCCCAGGGGGTTGATTCCCTGACTGGACCCATGTCACAGCCTGGGAAGCCTTTTAGTTACTTGCCCTCAATTTCCTCTCTCCCGATTCCACCCGATCTCCCAGCCGCAGCCTCTGGGAGCGGCCTACGCTCTCGCCGTGCACCTGCGGCCCTGAGGCTGAGCGCTCCCAGCTCAGCCCCCCAGACATTGGTCCTCCTGCCACCCCGCCCCTGAGGCTGAGACCCCGCCCCTTTGGCTGGTACCCTGCCCCAGCTCTCTTTAGCTGAGCTGCCCAGCTCGGCCCCCCAGACATTGGTCCCCCCTGGCACCCCGCCCCTGTGTCTGAGACCCCGCCCCTTTGGCTGGCATCCTGCCCCAGCTCTCTTTAGCTGAGCTGCCCAGCTCGGCCCCCCAGACGTTGGTCCCCCTGGCACGCCGCCCGTGTGGTGGCTGATGAGCTGGTTTGCTCTTTGCAGGGAGCTGGCGCTGCGTGCAGGGAGCGAGCCGGGTCAGGGCCGAGCTGCCCGCCAGCACCATGCTGTCCCCGAGGAAAGGTTTACTGGGCAACCTCAACCACATCCACCTGCAGCACATCTCCCTGGGGCTGCACCTCTCCCGCCACCCCGAGCTCCAGGAGGGCTCCGTCCCCCTGGCTCCAGGGGAGCCGACGGGCTGCAGCGCCTGCTGGGACAAGAGCCGCGGCCTCCTGGAGCAAGTCGACGCCAACTCCAACACCACCTCCACGCCCTGCCAGTGCTGCACGGCCCACCCGCAGCCGAGCCCTCCGCCGGGGCTCCTGGTGCATTTCCCCTCCCTGCCCGGCAAGGAGGAGGCGGCCTCCCCTTCGGAGCCCTCATCCTCCTCAGTCAGCAGCTGCTCGGATTTCAGCTTGGATGACACCCCGGTCTCGGTGTACTGCAAGCCCTTCCCCAGCGAAGAGGCCCCATCCCCTGGGCGCTGCCCCTCGGAGGACGCTCCCTCCCCGACTGGCAAGGGGCAGCCGTCTGCCGGGACAAATGCTAACCTCAACATCCAGGGACAAGAGCCGCCGGATCCCTGGGCCCAGGGGAGCCCGGACAGCCTGGGTAGCGGCAGTTTGCTCGGCTCCCTGTCTGACGACGCGGCCTCTCCTGGCGGGGACGGGCCAGGAATGGTAGCAGAGCCGCTCCCCACCAGGGTCTGTGCCCAGTTGGACGCCAACTGTAACGCCCTGCCTGCCCTGAGCTCCCAGCCGGCTGGTCTGCCTGCGCCAGCCCCAGGGCAGCCCAGCTCCCGTGGGGGGCCCCCGCCGGTGCCCCCGAGGGCGAAGAGGGGGCTGCAGGCGCAGAGCCGGTGCCAAGTCCCGGTGCCTGCTGGAGAGCCGAGCGGAGAGGCCACCCGGAAGACCATCACCTCCTTCCATGAGCTGGCTCAGAAGCGGAAGAGGAACCCGTCTGGGCTGCCGCCCCTGCAGGCCAAGGACCAAAGCGACTGGCTGATTGTCTTCTCCCCTGACACGGAGCTGCCGCCCCGCGCCGAGCTCAGCCCCGGGGGCCCGGCGCTGCCTGGGCCCCTGCTCCAGCCCGACCCGCCGACCAAGCCCCCCGGCTGCAGCCGCAGGGAAGTCACTACCTTCAAGGAGCTGCGGTACCGCAGTGCCGCCAGCAAGCAGAGGGGCCGGCTGGCCGGGGAACTGGGCGAGAAAGCAGCATCCCAGGGGCGGCCCGAGCCCCAGGAAGCAGCGGGCGGGTACCTACTGGCACGTAGGGAAAGCCCCCAGGCACCTGGGCTGCCGCCTGTCCCTGAGGGGCTGCCGGGGGACTCGGAGAAAGGGGGGCGACCCCTGGAGGGCTACGTCCTGCTGAGACAGGAGCCTGGCTCTGGCGGTGAGGAGCGGGCGCTGGGCTGGATGCTCCGGGCACCGGAGGGAGAACGCTGGGCATCAGGGGAGGCCAGGAGAGAAGAGCCAGCCTGCCTGGAGGGTAAGGGCACCAGCTACTTGCATGGCACTTCCCCCTCCTCTGCTCCAGGGGCACCTCTCCCCGGTGCCCGCTGGCTGGGCTGGGCTGGGGGCATTGCCCCATGCACGGAGGGCTCTGTTCCCTGGGGACGCAGCTGCAGCCTGTCCAGGGGGTTTCCTCCCCCTGATCCTGGCCTGCCCTCGTCTCCATCACTAACCTATCCCCCCTTGCTGCTCTTCCAGCTGCTCCTCTTGCCCCATTCCCAGCAGGCTGCAGGACTGGGGGTGGCTCTGGCTGAGGGTGAGGGGTGCTGCAGGGTCCTGGCGGAGGCGGCTTGCATGGGACATGCCCAGAAGGGGGTCGTTGGGCTCTGCGGGGGCGTAGGCGTGGGAGCAGGCGGGCAGAGTGAAGGGGGGGGGGAAGCATGTTGCATCTGTGCACCGAGCTGGCCTGTTCTTTGCCCTGCAGTGCGGGTGATTTCTGCAGGAGACCGAGCCCCTCTGCTGGGAAGAGGAATCCCCTCCTCGCCCCCTGGTCCGAGCTGCTCCTCACGCCCCTCCCCGCTGCTCTCCCCTTCCCCCACCCGTGCTGGGCACCAGGGGCTGGAGTGCTTGGCTGCAGAGCATGCCGGCAGGCTCCAAGGCCATGGGGGGGCAGGGCGGGGGGAAGCAGCTGATCCATCCGCGTCTCCCTGTGCATTCTCGGGCAATCCCAGCGTGATGCACCTGGGAGTCTGGCCCTGGGGGGTCCCTGAGCAGCTGATGCCCAGGGGCCCTCGGACATGCTCTCGGTCGCCTGGTTGGGCGTGAGGCCTTGCTGGGCTGCCTGGGGTGAGATGACATGGGCTCCTGTGGGGGGTGGGGGACAGCTGTCTCCATCTGGGGGTTGCAGGGGCTTCCCTGCGCAGGAACGGCTCAGGTGCAGGGAATCCCAGAGCCGGGCTCCCCTTTAAACCCTGCTGAGTGCACCTGCAGGGGCTGCTCCCTCCCGGGGCTGGGTGGTCCCGGTGCCCCGTTGGCTCCCCTGGGTTGGCTGGAGGAGGCCTCAGTTCTGTGGGGGCTGCTGGAGCGGGCCCCGGAGAGGCTGAGCCAAGCCGAGGAGGGCTCTAGGGAGCCTGGGACATTGCTGGCCCTGCGAAGGGCACCCCAGGACTAATTCCCCTTTCTCTGAAGGCTGCCTCCAGGGGTCCCTCGTGCTCTGCTGCTTGGCCTGGCGCCTCCCTCCCTCTTCCTGTCCCTTGGGAACCCGGGCTGGGCCCCCACCGCCCTTTCCCGACGTGGAGACGGGGCCACTGCCAGGCTGGGGACAGGGCACAGGCATGTCCGGGTGTGGTCAGGGGTGTGAGGTGGTTGGGTTTGCTGTGACTTGGTGCTAACTGTCTCTCCATCTCTCTCTCCTCCCCCCGCCACCCTGCCGCTGCTGCCCTGCGAATGGCTGGCTCGGATTTCTGGGGGGTGCCCCTTCCCTCTTCCGCTTCCTGGTTACTTTGATTGCCACCCCCATGTTCTCCCTCCCACATATCTGCCTCTTTGCGTCCCCCCGCTGTGTCCTCCCGCCCCCATTCTCCCCCCCACTGTGTCCTCCCCCCCCCCCCGGCCTCGTTCTCCCCCTGCTGTGTCCTCCCGCCCCCATTCTCCCCCCCGCTGTGTCCTCCCCCCCCCCGGCCTCGTTCTCCCCCTGCTGTGTCCTCCTGGCTCCCGTTCTCCCCCCGCTGTGTCCCCCCCCGGCCCCTGTTCTCTCCCCGCTGCATCCCCCCCCCCCGGCCCCCATTCTCTCCCCGTCCCTGTATTCCACCCTGGTCTCATTCTCCCCCTGCTGTGTCCCCCTGCCCCCGTTGTCCCCCTGCTGTGTACCCCTGGCCCCATTCTCCCCCTGCCCCTGTACTCCACCCTGGTCTCATTCTCCCCCGGCTGTGTCCCCTTGCCCCCGTTCTTCCCCTGCTGTGTCCCCCCCCCGGCCTCGTTCTCCCCCTGCTGTGTCCCCCTGCCCCCGTTCTCCCCCTGCTGTGTCCCCCGGCCCCTGTTCCGTGCCCCCGGTTTTGGTTGCCTTTCTTTGCCACGTTCCCGCCTGCAGTTGGCTCTCCCCTGTCTCGCTGCCCTAGGCCTCGGCTGCTGCCTTTCCAGCCTCTGCTCTTGCGTTTCTCGGCCCAGGGGAAGCCTCTCTGCTCCAGCCCGGACCTGGTGGCGCCTCCCGGGCCCTGGCTCCCCTCTCTCACCTCCAGCTTGGAGAGCATTGAGCTAAAGTCTCCTGCCCTCTTCACCCCGGCCTTCCGGCCCCGGCTGAAGACCGTGTCCTGTGATGAAGTCTGCCTCCTGGCCAGCAAGAAGGGGGGAGCCTCGGGGCCCCTCTCCCCGGAGGAGCTGCTTCCCGTCCGCCTGTCCCCCATAGGGGCGTACTCCCCCCCGCACCGGGCGGCGCTGCCTTTCCTGGCCAGCCCGGACCTGTCCGTGCTCTTCTCCCCGCTCTTCCCGAAAAGCAGAACCTTCCCAACTCTGGCCTTCCCCTCCCAGCAGGTCCCCGAGCTGCCGCGCGGCCCGGAGGCGCCCTGGGGAGAGGCGTGTGCCCACAGGCAGGCTGGCGCCCACTCGGGTGCACACCCCCCTGAGAGAAAGCAGAGCAGAGGGGCCACGAAGCCAGGACCTCCCAAGCAACGTAAGCCGCCCCTTCCCATTCCCAGCTGGCCGGCTGAGCCATGCTCGTCCTCGCCGGGCGGAGCAGCTGTGCCCGGGGAGATGGGCAGAGCGGAGTGGATGGGGCCCGTGGCTGGAGGCCGGGTTCCCCGGGGGTCCATGCACAGGGATCCGGAGGCTGCGTAGTGGGGCACGAAGGGGAGCCCGGTGGGGAGTGTGAGCCTGGGACTCTGGACCCCCAGGGTTAATTCCCCTCCTCTGCCACTGACTGCCTGTCTGAGCACGGGCCTGTCCCCTCGCCTGCCTGGGCCTCGGCTCCCACCTGGGCGGGGGGGATCCTGCCCTGCCCTGTTACACAGGGGTACACGATACGCCCCTGGGGCACGTGCCTGCCACTGCAGGGTGCCCCGCGTAGTGCCCCGTGCAGGCCAACTTGTGCTGTGCGGGGGCCACCTGGTAGCCTTGTCCCCAGGCAGGATCTCCCTGGGGCTCCCAGCTGGCTCAGCTCTGCCCTTCGTGCCCCGCGCTGTCAAACGGCGGCCACGCCCTGGCCCAAGGGGGCTTGGAGCAGCAGGAAGCAGGCGTGGGTGGGGGGTCCTGAGAGATGCTGTGCCAAGGCACCCTGCCCTCTGCAGTCTCTGTGCTTGCTCCCCCTCCCCTCCCTCTCTCTGTCCGTCTGTCTTTCCTGTCCGTCCCTCCCTCCCACTGTCCTGTGCCCTGTTGCTCTCCCAGCCCTGCCTGGCAGAGCCCAGGGCCTTGTGCCCCATGGCTGTGTCCCCTGACCTCCCCAGCACTGGGGCAGGGTCATTGGCCCTATAGCCATGTCCCCCCCCCCCCCGACCTCCCAGCACTGGGGCAGGGCCATAGACCCTATGACTGTGCCCCCCCTGGGCCTCCAGCACTGGGGTAGGACCATGGACCCTATGGCCGTGTCCCTCCCCGCTCCATCCCCCCTCAGCACTAGGGCAGGGCGATGGGCCCTATAGCCGTGTCCCCCCTGATCTCCCCCCCACCCAGCACTGGGGCAGGGCGATGGGCCCTATGGCTGTGCCCCCCCCCATCCTCCTCAGCACTGGGGCAGAGCGATGGGCCCCCTTGCTGTGCCCCTCCCAACATGCAGCCCTGGGGCCCTGCTGCTTCCCCATTGGAGAGCCCCAGTCAGCTGGGCACGGGCACCCCGCCCCCGGGGCCTCCGCAGCTGCTGTCAGTGTCCCAGCCCAGGCCGGTGGGGCCTGGAGGTGAGTCCCGACCCGCTGGCTGGGGGTCCCCTGCCCTGGGCTGCCCCCTCCCCCCGGCCCCTGCCTCCCTGCAGCCGCTGCTGAGCCGGGGCAGGTACTTCCTGGAGCCTGGGGCTGGGCGGGCCGGGAACAGCTGCTGCACCCAGGTGCCTGCCAGCTCAGCGCCCCAACTCCCAGTGCTGGGCAGGGTCCCCTCGGCCCTGGGCAGGCTGGGTGCCCCCGGCTCTGCCCCCTTGGCACCGGGCAGGGCTGGGTGCCCCCCTGGCTCTGCCCCCTCGGCCCCAGGCAGGCTGGGTGCCCCCCCTGGCTCTGCCCCCTCGGCCCCGGGCAGGGCTTGGTGACCCCCGGCTCTGCCCCCTAGTTTCCTTTGCCAGGGGTGTCCCGGCCCCATTGCTGTAGGCTGTTGCCAGGAGAAGGGTGAACAAGGGACTGTCCCCCTTTCCCAGGGCCAGTCTGGCTGCTCACAGAAAGGCTCTGGGGAAGGCCCCTGCCAGGCCCGGGGGCCATGGCGATGGTGCTGTCTGCTCCCGGGCAGGGGGTGCTATGCCCAGCCCCGTGCTGCAGCACCCCCGCCGACGGGCTGAGCCCAGGTCTCTGCTCTCTTTCTAGTCAGACAGTCTCAGTCCTTTGCCGGCGTGCCAGGGATGGGCCCGCACTGGATGGCAAATGCCGACCGAGCCAGTGAGCGTCTGTGGGAGCAGAAGAAAGGTAACCCCTCGCCCGCCCCTCGCCCGCCCCGGCCTGCCCGCAGCCGGGCGCTCGTGCTGGGGGCCCTTTGGTGGGCTCGGCATCCCACCGGGGGCAGAGTCCTGCTTGTGAGGGGCCGGCTTTACACGGCGCAAGCAGCTGCCCCAGCCCTGGGGGGCACCAGACCCTAGGAGACTGCCTCCGTCCTGGAGTGTCTGTGCCCGCGGGAACCTCTGGTGGCTGGAGCGCCTCTCCCACTGGGGTGGGCACTTCAGATCCCCGTGGGAGCTGTTCCCTTTGGAGGCGGTTTGGCCAAGTCCCGCTGGGGACCAGGGACAGGATGGCAAGAGGGAGTGTTGACACGGCACGTAAATGTACAGCTTGGGAAGGGCTGAGGGGGGCTTTGAGCGCCTGGCATTACTGTCGATATAATGGGCTTCAGGCCAGGGCCAGCTCCCGGGGGCCAGGCCGGGTAACCGACGGGGCCCAGAAATACTGGGGTGTAAGACGTGGGAAGGCTGAACTACGTCTCACTGCGGGGGAGGCTCTTGGGAGAGTCGTTCCACGTCCGAGGACAGCACGAGGACGATCCAACTGGCCGTGGTTGGGGGGGGGAAGCTGTGGGACACTCAAGAAGCCCCAGATGCGGGGGGGGGGGGAGTGCCACCCCTGGCATGACGCAGGGGGAACACGACTAGACACACAGGCAGCCGTTTCCCAAGCAGCTGGTCCTGGACCCCAGCAGGGCAGAGCCAAATCTTGCCTTTGCCCTAGTGGGGCACAGGGCCTGGTCTGGGAGGTAGTCATAGCACGGGGGTGGGGAACCTATGGCCTGGGGGCTGGGTGCGGCCCCTGGCTTGCCTGGATCTGGCCCCCAAGGTGTGGGGCTCCCCCTCAGCATTGCTGGTGCTCCAACCCTGTGGCCCCTCACACCCCCAGCCTGCTCCTGCTGTCATCCACCCTCAGCCGGCTCCTGCACCCTCCCAGACCCGCCCCCAGCCTGCTCCTGCACCCTCCCAGACCCCCGCCCCCAGCCTGCTCCTGCACCCTTCCAGACCCCCCCCAGCCTGCTCCTGCACCCTCCCAGACCCCCCCCTCCAGCCTGCTCCTGCACCCTCCCAGACCCGCCCCCCCAGCCTGCTCCTGCACCCTCCCAGACCCGCCCCCCCAGCCTGCTCCTGCACCCTACCGCACTCCCAGATTCACCAGCCTCCTGCCCTCCAAGCCTGCTTCCTGGCAGCTCCTTTCCACACACTCAACCCCTCATTTTTGGCCTCACCCCAGAGCCTGGGGGAGCCCACAAAATCTACTAGCCTGCCCCCCACCCCCGCAAGGCTCTGGTGTGCGAGGGGAAGGGGGGAGGGTCTTTCTGCTTCTCAGTCAGGGGCCACGTCACTGAGGGGTTGGGTTTGTTTTTATGGGGGGGGTTTGCTGCTCACTTGTGTGTGGCCCCCCCACTGATTTCCCCACCCCTGCCCGAGCGGAAGCTCACAGTGACCGTCAGGTAATGACATGCCACGTCCTTGTCGGGGAGCTAATGCCCAAGTCCAGCCCTCTCTGGAGCGAAGGGGCACAGCACACCCTGGAGGCAGCTGCTCAGACTGCCCTGAGCAAGGAGCCTGGGGCCGGGCGGGTGAGCCTGTAACTGGAAAGCCAGGCGCAGGCCGGTGGCACCGAGGAGACTTCGAGAGGAGCTGTCACAAGGGTTAAGGGCCTGGGATCGGGAAGCGGGCGGGCCTAAGGACGGCCACCCCGGCAGAGCAGTCCAGGCCGTTGCGGGCGAAAAGGCCTCTCTGAAATGATTCGCCGCGGTGCCGACGGGGGAGGCGAGGATTAGGGGGCAGTGTCAAAGGGCAGGCCAGGGTCTGAGAAGCAGCTTGGAGTCGGGTCCAGCGCATGCGAGGCAGAACCTGTGCCCCAGAGCAATGGGCCAGTCAATGCTGCTCCCTCGGCTGGTCTCTCCGCGGCATTCGGGCCACCCAAGGACCATCTCGCCATTGTACAGAAGCCAGCTGGGTTCTTTGCATTGACTTCGCATCAGAGCGGCCTCCACCCAGCGTCCCGCCCTCCGACGGGCCAACGCCAGGTGCCCAGAGGGAATGGACAGAGCAGGGCAGTCGAGGGAGCCATCCCTGGCCCCAGTCTGGGCAGTCGGAAGTTTTGGGAGACTCATGGCATGGGGCTGTGCCCCGAACCATCTTGGCTAATAGACGCAGATGGCTCTGTCCTCCAGGAATGTCTCCAGTACCCTCGGAACCCAGTCACACTTTTGGCCCGCACCACGTCCCTGGCACGGTGTTTACAGGTTGACCGTGTGTTGTGCGAAGTTCTTCTCGGAGTGTGCGTTAAACCAGCTGCCTGGCCGTTTCATTGGGCAACCCTGGTTCTGGTGGGCTGTGAAGGGGTAACTAACACTTCCCTGGGCACGTGGCCCCGGACCTTTCGTAATTTCATATCCCCCCCGTAGTCATCTCTTTCCTAAGTCGGACAGTCCCGCGCTGTTACAGCTCCTCCCAGGGAGCGGTTCCGTCCCTGGGTTGCTTTGCTAACCTGTTCCCATGCTAAGCTGGCTGTTTGGCACTGGCGGAACTCACCGCCCCATGATGCTGTAATGGCCAAAGTGCGCCTGGGCTCAGCAAAGCGCTAGATACGGTCGTGGCGAATAGGGCCCTAGCATGGCCATCCAGCGGCAGGCCCGGCCACCTGCTGGCTGGGCTTGGAGTGGCATCCTGCCCGTGGCACCTTTCTGGCCTGTGCGGTGGCGGTGGGGTGCTCCGGGCAGCATCCGTGGGGATCACGTTCCCAGTCTTGTCCTGCAGGTGGTGCTGCCCAGCCTGAAAACGTGGAGCCCAGGTGGGTGGGGGAGGCCTCCGGTTCCACAAACACCTTTCATCTTCCCCAGCTTGTTGCCATGGTCACTGCCCGTTGCCATTGCACCTTTATTCTTAGACTGCCAAGTTGCTAAAGAGATGACGGTTCCCATGGCAATGCCCCGTGTCCCTCCCCCACCCCCCGACCCAGTGTGCCTGCTGGCCAAGGGCCAGAACTGCCAGGACTGTAGAGCCGGAGTGACACCAGTTCTGGGGCTTGATTCTGTCCCAGACAGGAGGGGGCACTGTGGGGGTGGGGAGCTGGCTGGGGACGGGGGCTGATCCCAGCTGTAGCCAGCAGGGGGTGCTGTGGGGTGGGGGAGCTGGCTGGGGATGGGGGCTGATCCCAGCTGTAGCCAGCAGGGGGTGCTGCGGGGGGGGGGCGGGCAGGGGGGCTGGCTGATTCCAGCTGTAGCCAGCAGGAGGCACTGTGGGTTGGGGGTAGGGCAAATGGCTGGGGATGGGGGCTGATCCCGGATGTAGCCAGCAGGGGGCGCTGCGGGGGGGGGGCGGGGGGGCTGGCTGATCCCAGCTGTAGCCAGCAGGAGGCACTGTGGGTTGGGGGTAGGGCAAATGGCTGGGTATGGGGGCTGATCCCGGATGTAGCCAGCAGGGGGCGCTGCGGGGGGGGGCGGGGGGGCTGGCTGATTCCAGCTGTAGCCAGCAGGAGGCACTGTGGGTTGGGGGTAGGGCAAATGGCTGGGTATGGGGGCTGATCCCGGATGTAGCCAGCAGGGGGCGCTGCGGGGGGGGGGGGGGGGGGCTGGCTGATTCCAGCTGTAGCCAGCAGGAGGCACTGTGGGTTGGGGGTAGGGCAAATGGCTGGGTATGGGGGCTGATCCCGGATGTAGCCAGCAGGGGGCGCTGCGGGGGGGGGGCGGGGGGGCTGGCTGATTCCAGCTGTAGCCAGCAGGAGGCACTGTGGGTTGGGGGTAGGGCAAATGGCTGGGGATGGGGGCTGATCCCGGATGTAGCCAGCAGGGGGCGCTGCGGGGGGGGGGCGGGGGGGCTGGCTGATTCCAGCTGTAGCCAGCAGGAGGCACTGTGGGTTGGGGGTAGGGCAAATGGCTGGGGATGGGGGCTGATCCCGGATGTAGCCAGCAGGGGGTGCTGGGGGGGGGGGGGGGCAGGGGGGCTGGCTGATCCCAGCTGTAGCCAGCAGGGGGCACTGTGGGTTGGGGGGTAGGGCAAATGGCTGGGGATGGGGGCTGATCCCGGATGTAGCCAGCAGGGGGCGCTGCGGGGGCGGGGGGGGGGGCCTGGCTGATCCCAGCTGTAGCCAGCAGGGGGCGCTGCAGGGCTGGGGGGGGTCAGCATATGGCATGCTGCAGTCTAGCCCCAGCAATACAAGGCTCCCCTCCATGGCCGTGGGGCTGGGGTCGGCCGTGGCGTGGGGTCACGTGGGACTCAGCCAGGCCTGATGTGTCCGTCTCTGTCCGTTGCAGCCCTGCTGGTTGCCCTCAGCGCCGCGGTGGAGAAGATCATTGCTCACTTCAGCACAGCAAGGAGCCTGGTCCGGAAGGTAACGCCCCGGGCAGGGCTGGGGTCTGTGGCCTGGGCCGTGGGTCCTGTGGCAGCTGCCTAGGTAACGTGCCCCACCCCTGCTGGCTGTGTGGCCGTAGCCAGCTTGTCCGGTCCTCCGTGGAAACTGGGAGGGGGGGGGGCGCTGAGGGCAGGAGGCGCCCCCCCACCCTTGCCCTGCCCTGCCTTGCCCTGCCCTGCCCGAGGAGGGGGAGGGGCACAAGCGCCGCCTCCCTGCCCCCGCGAACTACCCCCTGCCCCTCTGCTTGCCAGACGCAGCTGGGCGACAGCCGGCTCAGCCCCGATGTGAGCTCTCTGCTGCAGAGCGGCCTCTGCCCGGCGCTCTACGCCCTGGTGGCCGACGGGCTGAAGCCCTTCCAGAAGGACGTCATCACGGGACAGAGGAGGAGCTCACCCTGGAGCGTGGTGGAGGCCTCCGTGAAGCGGGGTAGGTGGGGGGTGTTGCGGGAGGGGGCGTGGCCTGGCCGGGGTCCCCAGCGCGCAGAGATCCCTGACACCTGGGTGCACCCACGGGACCCACAGGTGGAGGCTGCTGGTGCCTCGAGGGTGGCGGTTCCCAACCAGTTTTACACCAGGACCGGCAAACCTCTTTGCAAGCTTTGGGCGGCTGGGTAGCATTTTATTTACATAGTCATTATGCAAATGAATATGCAGATAAAGCCTTGGCCCCCCCCCGCCACCCCAGAAGTCAGGCCGTAGATGGCGATTCCAGAGCCTCCCCTCCGCCACCTCAGGGACCTGTCTCGCAGCCTCACGGCCTCTCTGCCGGGCAGCCCCTGGGCTGAGCAGGGGGGGCGCGCAGGACGGGCTGGCTGGGGGCCCCCCCCCCCACACCTGAATGGGGCTCTGCTCTGTGGGGAGAGGCACGGGGCCGGGCCCACAGCCCCCAGTCCTCTCGTTGGCCTGATGCTGCCGCGGCCAGGTGGCTGCCTCCCTGCCAGCCCCGTGTCCCACCAGGCGGCTGACTGGCTCTGTGGCATCTGCCCCACAGGCCCTGGCACGCCGCCCCTACACGCGCTGTACTGGCAGGTGTCTCGCCTGGCTCCCCTGCGCAGCACCAGACAGAGGTTCCAGGCCTTCATCCTCGGCCTGCTCAAGTAAGTGCCAGACAGGACGGTCCCGCGGGGGGGGCACCGGGCCTGGGAAGGGGGCCGTTTCTGGTGTCCCGGACCCCTTCTCTATGCTCACATGGGTGTGCACTCTCTTGTGCTTGCCTCCCCCCCCCCCCGTGGGCTTGGGCGGGTCCTCTCATGCTCACAGGTGCTCCCGTGGGCGGGCGTGCGCTGTCCTGGGCCTGAGACTGGCCGTGCTCGTGTTTATGATCCTCAGGGGAGGTGCATGCGGGGCGTGGGGGGAAGGAGCTGACACGGGAGGTGCAGACAGGTAGGAGGAGTCAAGGCAGGGCAGGTGTAGGCTGGGGGGCAGAAGAGCTGAGGCAGGGGAGGTGTAGGCTGGGGAGGGGGAGAGCCGAGGCAGGGCAAGTTCAGATGGGTTGTGGGGGGGGGCTGAGGCGAAGACTGGGGGGGAAGGAGCCAAGGCAGGGGAGGTGCAGATCGGGGGGAGCCGAGGCAGGGGAGGTGCAGGATGTGGGGGTGGGTGCGGGGTGGCATGGCCCAGGCTGGGGCTGTTGCTCTCAGCCGCTGGAGCTTGGGCCCTTCTGTCTCCTTCAGCATCAAGCAGCTGGAGCCGTGGCTCGCCCACCTGCAGAGCAGCCCAGGTGAGTGGCCTGCTGGAGCCCAGGGGCCCTGCCCCGCTGGGCTCCTCCTGTGGGCCCCAGGAGCCCATCCTGCTCCCGAAGCCCCCCCCCGTCCCCAGCGGTTGCCTGTGACAGACCCAGGAGAGCTCCTGGTGCCCCCAGTGAGAGGTGGGATGTGGGGAGCCCAGGCAGGTGGTTCCGTGACATGGGGGACTTTGTGGGGTGGGGGCTCTGATGCGTGGTTTGGGAGCTGTGTGGGACAAGGGGGCTCGGTGGGTGGGGCTCTAGGGAGGGGTTTCTGGGGGCTCTGAGGGTGGGGCTCTGGGGAGGGGTCTCTGGGGTCTTGGTGGGCGGGGGATCTGGGGAGGGGTTTGTGGGAGCTGGGGGGGAGGCGGGGGTTGCCGACTCACCAGCGCTGCCTGTGTCTGCTAGGTGTCGTCTCTGTCCTCTACCTGCCCACGGCCTTCTTCTCCCTGAGCCAAGGCCCCTTCCTGCACCTGGCCCGGGAGCTGCTGCTGCTCGTCCAGCCCCTCTCGGAGCTGACCTTCCACCTCGACCTCCTCGTCGAGCCCCACCAGCTGCCTGTGGCCCTGCGGCCCCTGCCCCCCCGCCCGGACTCCCCCCCCGCCCGCCCCCCACGCCCTGGTGACCGGGCTGAGGGGGCCGCCGGCCCAGAGCACGAGCTGCCCTGCCATGGCCCTGGGGGGGCAGTCCGGGGGGGCTCGGAGGAAAGCACCGCAGCCACCAAGCCACCCCTCAGCCCCCCGGCGGGTGGCTCCCTGAAGCAGAGTGTCCAGCAGGTGCTGCGGTGGGGGGAGCAGCTCGGCCAGGCCCTTCTGGGAGCGGAGCGTCCCCCCGAGCCGGAGCTCGGCCCCCGGCCTGTCCCACAGGACGCACGGGACAGGCTGGGCAGCTGGTGGGGGCAGCTGAGCCAGGCCTCCGAGGTCTACACCACGGCCAGGAAGGAACGGGCCCCCTTTGCCCGCTGCACCACGCGGCGGGGGGCTGCCGGAGCCAGCTCTGGCCTGGCGGCTCCGCCCCACGGCTCCAGCCAGGCCTCTGTGAACGAGGCTGGGGCTGTGGGAGGGCAGGGGGCCCGTGGCACAGCCCCGCAGCCCCTCAAGCCCCCAGCTGGGGGAGCAGGTGCAGGTCCGACACCCTGCGGCAAGGCCCAGGCTGAAGAGCTGCTGCCGCAAGCCAGGGCCACAGGACATGCGGGCCCCAGGGAGCCGGAGATGCCAGAGCCTTCTGCCAGCAAGAGCTGCCTACCTGCGTCCCAAGAGCCGGGCCCTGGGGGGAGACCGGCGGCCTCGCCCCTGCCCCCGCCCCCCAGCTGGCTGGGCCGACTCTTTGGGGCCCCCTGCCTGCCTGCCAGAGGCCTCCCCGCTGGCCCCAATGCCGGTGCAGCCAAGTCCAGGTCAGTGCCAGGTGGGCTGGAGCTGGAGCTGGGCTCCTGAGCTGTGTCCAGCAAACGGCCTGGGGTGTTAGCAGCTTCGGTCACGGGCCGTTGGCCCAGGCCCCGGGTGCAGGGGTGTAGGCTGCTGCGTGCGGGGCCCAGGGGGGGCCAGGTGCTGACAACCCCCCATGCCTGGGTGCTGCAGGAAGGAGCCGCCTCCTCTATTGCTGGGTCAGTAGCACCCCCACCCCGCCCCCATCTGCTAGCACCCGGTGTTGCCCAGGGCCAGGCGGTTTATACAGGACCTGGGGGCTGTGACTGGGGCAGGGTGTGTGTGTGCGTGTCCAGATTTCAGACACTGACAATAGGACCGTGTGTTAGGTGGGAGCCACACATGGGGCCTGAGGACCCCCCCTTCCCAGTCTGGTTCCCGCAGGGGCTGACGCCCCCCTCCGCTCTCTGGCAGGAGGCCTTCCAGCTGGCTGTCCCCCCATGTGAACGTTCTTGCCCTGGGTCTGAGGGGAACCCCAGAGAAGCCTGAGCCGCAGGAGCTGCAGGAGAAGAAAGCGTCTGGCTCGCCCCAGCAGCACAGGTGCCCAGCGGAGGCCAGTGTCCGGGGGCGGGCGAATTGGCTGGATTTCCGAGTTCCCGACAGGGTGGGGCTGGTGCCAGGGCCCATGGTCTTCTTCCACCCAGAAGTCTGCAGCCCCTGCCAGCCCAGCCCTGGGCCCCCAGCCCTGCTGGTGTTCCCCACTCCCGTCCCCCAGTTTCTGCCAGCCCTGCCCTGCACCCCCCCAGCCCTGCCAGTGCCCCTCACTCCCACCCCACAGCCCCTGCCAGCCCAGCCCTGGGCTACTCTCCACAGATGCAGCCATGTCAATGTCTCAAGCCCAACCCGCAGCCCCCTTCTAATCCAGGTTTGTGAATTGCAGAGGGGGGGGCGTGGGAGGGAGAATTCCTGATGGGGTTTGTCTAATTGCTTGGGGGATGCATTTGCCCCAGGGGGGTCTCTGGTTCCAGCTGACGGCTCAGGTCACTCCATGGTGGCTGGGCCTGGGCCAGCCCCTGCCCACAGGCCCCTTGCCCTGTGTCACCCGGCTCCCGCGCCCTAGGCTGCCCCCCATGAATTCTGTCATGTGACAAAACCTTCAGGCCAACACCCCCTCCCAGCTGGCAGCCCTGGCCTGGCAGAGCCCCCCCCCCCCCGCTTCCCCCTCCAGTCTAACAGTCCATTTGCTGGCAGGGCCGTGCGGGCGCTGTGTGACCACGCCGGGGCAGGCGACCACCTCAGCTTCAGGAAAGGGGACATCTTGCAGCTGCTGGCCACTGTGGATGAGGACTGGATCCGCTGCTGCCTTGGGACCAGCACGGGCCTGGTTCCCGTGGGCTACACCTCCCTGATTTGAGGTGGCGGGGGAGGACACTCGCATGCAGCAGCTAGCGGCCCTGGGCCCGTGGCTTCCGTGCCCCGCTTGAGGGATGTGTGGAAGGCCAGGCGGGGGAAGGGTTCCGGGACCCCTCTCTTCTGGAGGGGCAGTGCCAAGCCACAGGCTCCAGCCACCGGGCCAATGCCCAGCGATGCCTGCGGTGCCAGCCGGCCCTCTGCCCCATGGCCCACTGCAGCCCCTGTCACCTCCCCACCCTGCTCTAGCCCTGCCCCTGTGTGTATTCTGTGCATTGTCTCAGCTGCTGCCTTTCTGTGCCCCAAGCAGATAGCGTCCTGCAGCCCTCCCCTTCCCCCCCCCCCCCACAGCATCCCGGGCTGCCCGCCCCTGCTCCTGGCTGGCTTGTGCGGCCGCAGGGCTGGGCCACTACCCATGGACATCCTAGTGCCCTCGCGCCGGGCAGGGCGGGGAAATAAAGGTGCAAATGAAACGCAGGCGCCTGTGGGTGGCTCATGGTGAATCTGCTGGGGGGGCAGCCCCAGTGCTGGCTCTCGGCACAGCCCCTCCCTGGACGGGTCCTGCTTTCCTGGGCACATGCCGAGGGGTTGGGCTGCCACAAGCTGCTTGCCAATTGCTCACCCCATAAGGGCTACTGAGGCCCAGCCTGACCCTGGGCAGTGGGGCTAGGGGGCACAGGGAGGGGAAATGGGGTGGATCAGGCTGGGGGGGGGGGGGGGGTGTCAGGGTAATGTGTGGGCAGGATGGGGCGGCTGGGGACTGCTGTCTCGGGGGGTTACACATTGGGGCGTGGAGGCGGGTTGGGTACAGGATAGGAGGCCGGGGGGGGGGGGGAAACCGGGCGGATACGCAGCCCGAGGGCCCTGGCAACGGGGGCTGGGCGGGCAGGTGGGGGGTTGGCTACCCTTGTCCGGTGAGTGTCCCCCCCCCGGGGCAGGGCCTGTGGCTCCCCGGGCCGGAGTAACAGCGGGGCCCGCTGCCTAGCACGCAGCCTTACGGCGGGCGCACTGAGCATGCGCACTGCAGCGCTTGCGTAGCTAAAGCTGATAGCGGGTAAATCTGACGGGCACGTGGGTTAGAACCCGCCACCGTGAGCCGAGCGGGGCGGCAGCGCGTCATGCTGTTACACGGGCCCGAGCCTCGTGCGGGCCCCCAGGGCTGCATCGGGGGGGGGGGGGGGCGCTGTGGCGCATACCCTGCACCCCCCCCCCCCCCCGAGCCGGGGCCAGGCAGCCTCCCCCCAGGCTGGCAGCCCCAGGAGCACTCACCCCTGAGCTGGGCCTTGGGGGGGGGGGGGGGGGCGCCGTGGGCTGCAAGCAGCGGGGGGGGCCGGTTGAGTGGGGCGGACTACGTGGCCCACGTGAACATGCCCAACACAGTCAGGGTCACGCCTGGCCAGGGCCGTGCGCATAGTTAAGGCGGGGGTGTGTGTGGGGGGGGAGGGGCAGTTCTCTGCGCCCCACGTAAAGGCCCAGCACGTCCGTCCTGGTGTGGCAGCAGCTGGGGGGAAGGGGGGGCGAGTCTCCCACAGGGGAGCCCCCAGGCCAGCGTGCCGCAAGCCCAGCACCCAGCTGGGGTCCCCGTGCTGCTCCCCTCCCCCCCCACTTGAGCCAGCCCCGCCCAAAGCGCTTCCCAGCAGCCCAGAGACCCTTCCGATGGGCAGCAATAGGCCCATTTTCCAGCTAGGAACCTGAAGGCCACAGCCATGAAGGGACTTGGCCCAGGTGTCAGGAGCAACGCTGGGACTGGGAGCCCCAGTCACTTCCCCGGCCTGGCTGCTCAGCATCGAGCTGGCGAATGCCATGAACACCAGGAGCAAGCAGCCCCACCCCCCTCGCTAGGTACCCGCAGCCCGGCTGCTTTAGCCAGTGGCTGGGCCTCCCCGCGCTGTGGCCCCCGCTTGGCTTTATTCCCCTTCTCCCTGCACGCGCGCAGCAGCTACCGGCTACCTGCCCCCGCAGCGCAGCCAGGGCCCCTGGACTTTCTGCCAGGCTGTGAGGGCCCTAGGCTCTTTTCAGGAAGGGCCAAACTCAGGGCAGCTCATCATGGGGCCAGCTCCTCCTCTCCCCACTCGCTCTGTCATGCCAGCTTGATAGAAATGTCTTTCCTGCATGGACCCACTTCTCCGCTGGGCTCCTGTGGGGCTGAGCACTAGCCTGGGTGGGGCTTGCTGGCATGAACGGCTTGGCCCGTCCCCTGCACCAATGGCTCTGCTTCCATGCCACCCGCTGACAGCTCCGCACCACCTGGGACACGCCATGGCATAGGGGGTGCCACAGGCAGCAGGCACCTGCTCGCCCTGCTGGGCGAGGGGGAAGCCCATCTACGCAGGACGCCGCATCCTGTCCATGTGCTTTGGCTGCTGGGTTGGCTGCTGCAGGCTTTATGCTCAGCGAAGGCAATCTCCCCTCCCTGTACCTGCCCCAGCCTAAGCACAAGCAAGAGCCAGCCAGGGCCCATGGGTTACATGACAAGCCGCCCTCCCAGCTGGTGCAGGGGCACCAGGCTGGCATGTCAGTGCCTCACTCACACAATTAATTAACTGGACACAGACAAGTATCAGAGCCAGGACCAGCCTTCAGGAAAGGCTGGGTCCTGGTTCCTGCTCTACTGCCAGGGTGAAGTCTGGCTTGGTTCGGTGCCCTCGGTGAGGCTCTTCTGGCTGGGGTAGTGCTGGGCCATGCAGTGGTTGGCCATTTAGATTTCGCAGCAAATTGATTAACCCTCGGGACAAAGCCAGTGCAAACCAGCCTCTGGGCTGCGGGTGCATGGCCAACGGCCACAACAAACTGCACATGCTGTGGAGGGGTCGACGAGCCGCCCAGCGGCACTGGACACCTGCCTCAGTGTTTGGGGTTTGAGTCCCAGCACATGAACACCTTGCCCCTAAGGGCCTCCGTAGCCGTCTCTTCCTGCTGTAGAGACATGATTACGTGGCGGGTCGCCTGCCCATACAAACCGATGGTTTCCCCTAATGGTGCCACTGGAGTTGGGGCCCATGGGAGGCCTGCTGCGAGGTGGCATCACACAGAAAAAACATGATTAACCTGCCTTCTTCCAGCCAGCTGACCACAGAAGAAAGGAGGGTTTCCTGGCAAGAAACTCCCACAGACGTCCCCCCGGCTTAAGCAGTGTCTCTGTGAGCACCTTACAGGCAAACCAGAAATTCCCTTTGACCAGCTGGCACATCATCTGCACTGCTACAGCCCAGCCCAGATGGTGGGGGGCATCCTACAGTCATTTTTGTAATTAGTGAGGCACCTGCATTTGCTAGGATATCAAGGAGTGGGATGGAAAAGGGCCTGAAGCGAGGGTGTTTCTATCTCCAGGGCCCAGGAGTCCATGGCCGGGCACATATTCAGAGTCATAGTTTTTCGGTTGTTTTAGGCTTAGCCAAGGCTCCAATGTGTGTCTGGTGGGATACCGGGGCAGAGGAATGGCTCTCTCAGGGCTGATCCCCAAGGCCATCCTGATGCCAAGCCACTGGGAAAGATTTTCCTCAGTTAAGTTAGGCATTTAAGTGGGTGCTGATCTGAAATATGGCTCTCCAGTTGCTGTTTGCCTACTGGCCTGGGGATCTGCTTGTCGAGCCCTGGCATCAGCCCTGCCTTTTCGGGGTAGGAGGCAAGCCCAGCACCCGGACCTTCTGCCTTGGGCAGACACGTGCTCCGGTCCGGGCAACCGCCAAAGCCCAGTATTGTTACAGGAGTGGAAGTGGTGTTAAAGCAAGGAGGTTTGTTTGGCTTGGCATTTCCCATGCCAGCTGTGGGTGCCACACAACGCACTCACTGCTCTGAGGACCCAGCTTTCCTACCAGTGGGTTTCTAAATGCTTTTTAGACTAGAGAGAACCTTTACACCCCTTTACGTGACACTGTAATGGCATGTTTTGGTAACTGGTCATTGTTCTGTATGCCAGGATAAAAGGCTCTCTGCTCTGCTCTGCCTTCCAGCTCCCTGTGCAATGCTTAGAATCACACAAGGGACGCTGATGTGACCCAAATGGGATTTTGCATGTTCTGGCCGAGGTACAACCCAATCCCGCTGCTGGCTCCGGACTCTGAAATGGGGGTCACCGGGGCAGGAGATTAATCCAGGGGCTTTTCAATTCATTTGGTAATAACACAGCCCACCAGAGGACATCTCTGCAGCATGGAGGGGACGAATGCAAGTGCTTGGGTCACATGAAGCATTTTAATGGCAATTCAGAGTCAGTCTGGAGGGCTGGGCTCACCTGTCAGTTTGCTTGTTTTCCGTGGGTTACGTGGCAGCAGTCGGCAAGAGACGATTCTGGGCCACTACAGCCAGCCAGGCAAGTGTTGCTGGTGGTTGCCCCATTTCCCTGGGAGATACAGGAGTTCCTGACCGTAGGGGAGCTCAGAAGGCCATTAACAGAGCAGGATAGGCACTGGGTCATATGTCACCGCCTCCAGCTACAGCAGAGCACGGGCGGACCACCTCAAAGGATTCCCAACAGCCTTCCTGAGTCAGGGCCCCAACCGAAGGGGGAGGAGCTGGTTGGACTGACTCCCCGGAGACCCTCTGGGGAAAGATGTGAAAAGGGACCCGGTGCTGCCTTGGGGAAGCCATAGGCAGGGGGCAGGTGGTTAGAAATGGCCCAAGGAATGTGATTTCTAAGGGCTTCTGGTGTCTCCAACCTGCGTGTCACTTACAGTGTGCCCAGCAATGCAACCAGACTCTCCTAGGGAGAGTCAAAAGGCCCCTAAGGCAGGGGTGGGCAAACACCCACTGGTGGGCTGGATCTGGTTCCTCAGGGTTTGCCCCTGGCAGGCCACTGCCGCTGTATTTACCTGCGCCTCCACAGGCACTGGTGATTGCCGCTTCCGTTGGTTGTGGATCGCCGTTCTCGGCCAATGGGAGCTGCAGAAAGCAGCTCAGACCAGGACCTCGCTTCCCACAGCTCCCAATGTCTGGCAATCACTCACACCTGTGGAGGCTAACCCTGAGGAACAGCTGTTGTTTTACTGCCACCCCTGCCCAAAGAGGTGGTAGTGCCTGGCCAGGCTGCATGCTCCAAGGGATCTCAATGGTCCCTTGTTCTTTCTTAAATGATTGACTCTGCTCATCAGCTGGGCAGCATTTGAAGCTCTCCTGGGTGGCTGCCCAAGCGCACAGCACACAGGGAACCCTGCCCACAACTCTGTCTGCTCAGCGTGTCATCTGTGATCAGGCAATGCTCTGGTCAAGGAGATGGGGCAGCCAGGCCACTGGAAAAGTGGGTCAGAATCTCTCAACACAGCACAGGTGCTCTTGGGACAAAGGCAAAAGAGTGAAATCAAGGACGTGTGAAAGAAAACCCCCACAAGTCATCAATAGGAAAAGTTTTTCCATTTAATACTAGACTCTCTCAGGATTGAGATGCAGGCTTTTTATGCAATTACATCCAATGTTAAAATTGGTAATACATAATTTACAAAGATTAACATCAAAACAATGATCTATTTAGATATGCTTTTGTAAAAAGGAAATATATTAGCAGCATTTATTTTCAGCAATCACACAGCCTACACCCATGCAGACTAAGAGTTCATAACTATTTGCAATAATGTAGTGCTTCCTGGTCTTAAAACAGCGATCCTGGTGACACACCGGTCTTCTCATTATTATAAAATAACCAAAAAATAAAAAAAGTCATTAATTTCTACACCAGTAAGAAAAACAATTCTTTGCACTTACCTAACATTTGATTGTCTAAAAAACATTTTGTTTAGTCTTTCAACAAAAGAAAGATAAAATGACAGAGCTAGTGTCTTGCTTCTGTACGCACTTTATTTTTTAAAAAGTTTTTAGTGTTTAACACCGTTTGAGACAATGATTTCTGTTATTAACTAAATGAGACAACCCAAAATTTGGACATGCGATATTCCTACTACACGCACGAGTATTTTATACTCAGGGTTCCTGGTACTGTACAGTGCTTCTCTACAGTAAGAAAATATTCCAAACTATTTTCTTATTTCTTTTTTTAATAAAATATTTTTTTCCTCAAAGGGTTTTTTCCTTTCTTTTTTTTTCTTTTTAAATCAACACATAAAAGTTAATGGAATGAGTCATGTTCCACTAAGAGTAAAATAATAATTATAATAATAACAAGAATGTACATTAGGACAAGCTTGGTCCATTAAAAAGGAACATGTAACTACCGTATTGCTTTACATCCACGCAGCAGATATATACAACTTGGCACATTAAAAACTGGTTTCTCTTATAAGAACATCTAAAACAGGACTGTATATGCATATGTACGTCTGAAAGACAAAAAAGCAAAGCTATTTAAAAGGGGCAGTGTATGCCTACCGCCTCCTCCCTTTGCCACTACCAGGGCCTGGGCCAGAGCCCGATGACAGCTTCCCGACCCTGGTTACTGGGGAAGGGGACAAGTGGACTAGGCGATCCCCGTACAGCACTAGTTTATGGCAATCACAATTCATGCAATGAAAAGTTAGCGCCTCGGCTGTAGCCTTTGGGAGCAATACTTTCCGAATCGCAGAGGGAGGGAGTGGTAAAATACACTGTCTCTTTAAGAGACGGACGTTTGAAGCTGTACAATTAGAACACAAGAATAGTGTTATTAGTTGATATATTCTACAGTTCACAACAAATACTCGCTCGGAATACTGCTTGACGGTTCATGTAGTGAAGGTTTCTTTTTTTTCCTTCTTTTAACAGATTTTAATTTGCACAACACATTGGACACACGAGAACCACAGCTTATCAAAAAAACCAACAGCAATGGTGTCGTCAGGAGTCGACTCGCTTTATAAAATGTCTCTGCAGAAAAAATGTGGAAAAGTGCACCCCCCATTGCAGGGCGCGGAACAACAAGTGCTTCCAAAACAACTCTCGCTTCGCTCTCAGCGGGCTGAGCGCTCTTCCTCTCCACCCCTCCAAGGAGCACCCGGGCACTGGCCGTTGCCCGGGGAACCTTTCGGACCTCCTGCTACAGCTCTTTCCTCTCTGAACTTGTGCAAATCTGAGACTGCTCCTTTGGGACAGCCTTTATTTTAATCCACTGGGCCTTCCCCCCTCCCTACGGACTTCATACATTGGTACGCGCCACCAGCAAGGCCAAACGTACAATCCTAGGACAACTTGTCTGTCAGGGGAATATTCTCATCAGAGTAAATAAGTCCTTATCCTTCTATTTACCCCCCTTGCCCTCCGAGTGGGTACGTTAAGCAAAAATAAATTAAATCTGACCATCTTGGACAAACAACCACAGGGTTTCTCAGTACCTAACATCAATACAAGGCACGCCCAACCACACACACACCGTAAGAGCAGCGCAGGGCAGGGCAGGGCCGCCTGCCTGCCCCGCGCTCTAAGTGCTCACTGCATTTGTGTCTCTCCGTCTCCCCTCCTCGCCTTGGGTGGTGCACAGGCAGGAGGGGGTGTCCCCGTCAGTCTGTAGCAGCCCTGCTCCTGGACTCCAGATCCCAGTTCACTTCCTGAAGCTGCTCTCCAGGAGGGTGAGAGTTCGCCTCCGCAGTTTTCTGCCCGAGCCTTCCTCCAGCAGGTACGTGACGTCGATAGCTGCAAGAGACCGCGGGGCTCTCAGTGAGGAGCAGGGACAGCCCTACTCATTAGAGCTGCTGCTCTAGGGCTCTTCCTGCCAACATGACAGAGAAGTGTGGGAAGGGGGGCTGACAGACTTGCTGGGCCCCTGGGTGGGTGAGTGGGGGGGCCTCTGTGCTCCCACAAGGGGTGGAAGAAGTGCACTGCACCACGGTTCCCCCTGGCAGCCCTCAGACACACCCAGACACGCCACCCTGCGCTCCCCAGGCAAATGCCCTATCCCCTAAGCGACTCCAGAACCCACCCCACCTCCTTACCTTCAGGGCATCCCTTATCCTGCCTTCCCTTGTCCCTTAAAGGGCTGGGGGCTCCAGCCACTGTTGTAGTGGCAGCGAGTGGGAGTCGTGAGCACTGCTGAATCGCCAGACCCTAGAGTAACTGCCCCCTCTGTGCCCCCGCTGGCAGGCCTGAGTGCAGCTCCAGAGCTGAGCACAGAAACTCCTCCGCGCTCAGTCTGGTTAACGTCAAGTCTCCCTAACGCACAGGGCAAGTCTCAAGTACCGATCCAGAGCCCACTGAAGTCAATAAAGGTCTTAAGTCACTTCAGTGGGCTTGGCTAAAGCCCTCAGTCTCTTACGCCTCTCTATCTTCCCACCTGTGAAACAAAGCTGATAATTAAATGGCCCTCTCACTGGGGCAGGAGAGAATAATCCCTCACGATAAAGCAGTGCGCAAAGTCTATCAACGCCTCTTTCATTATTAGCAGATCTCACTCAGCCATTCAGTGGGCACTGCAAGTGCTGCAGAAGGCAACACTTGTGCAGAGAGCGCTGGCCACAAAGCACGGCCAGTAGCAGCATGTTGCTTTGCTGCGCATGGCTCCAAGGGCAACCCTGGAGAGGAAATCACGGCGTCAGGAGGCATGGATGGGAGGGATGCGCGCTCACCATTTTTCCCTGGGATTTTCTCTAAGAGGCTGAGCAGGATTCGATTAAGTCTCTCCCTCTGAATATGCCGCCTTTCCTCTGGAGAGCACAGCTGCCTCGTGACTGAGTTACTTTCCTCCACTTTCTTATCGTTCTCGCAGCCCTCACTCGAGACTGCCTCTCTCTCTGGCTCCTCTAGGCTGGGCATCTCATTGGAAGCTTGTTCTTGGCTTGCCAGCACATCCTCAACAAGTGGAAGAGGATCCTCTTCGTGGTTCAGGTCTTTGAGCGGCGGCTTTGAGCGGTCTGTCTTCCAGGATGATCTAGTAGGGAAAGAGGGGTTTAAAGACCATCGTTTTGGAGACATGTGACAAAAAGGTCAGTTGTCAATGAGTCAGCCACCCGAGCTGGGGAGAGCTTATGAATTTTCTATGGTTTGAAGCCAGCCGCACTGTAGAATCCATGAGGGGAAATCTGCAGCCACGCACAGTAATTATAAAGCATGAGAGGTTATTGCACGTTGCCTTACTTCTGCATATTAAAAAAACCCCAAAACAACATTTCTCCTCCCACCCTGTACAATTGTATGTTCCCAAGTGCCCAGGCTCAGGATCCACTGCAGTCTGTCTAGCCTGCACAAGTCTTGACTACAGTTTGGCAACCTCCCATGACACGTCTCAAGCCGCCTCCGTCCACTTGCAAGAGTGCCTAACACCCCTCTCTTTCGGCAACTCTTTTTGGAGGATTGCTGCTGGCTCCCTGTTTATTAATCTCTCCTCATGTTCCCTCTCACTGTATCTGTTCGAACATTGAGCAAGTTGTTTTTAATGACTTGACTTGACTGTTTTACAGCATCTCAAGGGCACTGACAGGGCCTGGGGCTTTACCAGTATAAAAAAAAATCCCCCCAAACCCATCCCCCCTCTTTCACTAAAGAACAATTCAGTAGGTAGGACTTACCTGCCTCCATTTCTCTTGTAGTTATCTGGTACATAATGCGGCTACAACAATAATAAAGGTCACAGTTAGACAAAGGACTAAGATCTTAGCACTGGACACACGGAAAAGTCACAAATTAAATTCGATGTGGGAGGAAGAGGTGGTCTGCCTCATGCACTGGCCTTCAGTGGCCGAGGAACAGGAACTGCGACCCCATGCGATACATACAGGGTGCAGACAGAACTACTCACCTGTTGGCACTGGTCCCTACTACTCATCTCTCTACACTGCAGCTCTCTAGGGCTCCTAGGAAAGTTTCAAAACCAGTGGGCTATTTGGCTATAAAACATTCCTATTTCGAGAGCCTGCCTTTCCCTCTGTGGGGGTATGGACAGAACCTCTAGATCAAATCCAAGAGCTCGCTGCTCCGAGGAGGAGAAACAAGCTCAGTTCTGAACGCTCTGCCAAGTCAGCTGCTTGTGAGGTTGGGGACTGAGCAGCCGACAGTGCTAGGGGAGGGGTGTGTACAGGAAGCGGTAGGTACTTCCAGGGAGGGAGACATCAGTGCTTGAGCCAGGAAGATGCACAGCATGCCAGGGGCTGGGAGCTCTCTTCCGGACAAGAGACACGTCATTTTCAGTGCCGCAGGCCAATGATATGTAATTTGATGGAGCCGAGAGAGAAACATTAAACTTTAGTCCTGTTCTGCTGAGAACTGCTGTTTAGGGTTGCTGCTCAAAACAACGTTCAGCAGAGCCCCGGGCCTGGGACGGTAAGACACGGGACATGGGATGCGCTTAAGCTGTAAGTGGCTTGGCACAGGGAGCAAGTCTCTAAATGAGCGAATGTAAGTAACGTTACTCTTCAGAATAATGCCCCAGGCTACCAAGCCAGCAGAGACAGGGTAACTCGCCCAGGGGACGGTTCCCTGTGATGGTCACTGACACAGGAAAACATCCTGCACCTGCTGAATTGTTGCTTGAGCTACCATCCATGTTCTCTCCAGACAGGAACGTCCTGGTTGGAAGCAGCACCGGGATTTCTGTTGGAAACCAGGGTGGTTCAGCCTGATATGTCCCATTTATTCTAAGAACATTGGCTTGATCTGTCTGCTCTCATTTCTTTTCAGGCTCTCTTCTGATCAATTTTCTACCCTGCCAGAGTGTAGTATTTACATAACCCTTCTCCTAGGTTTACCAAGCTCCATGCAGAAGCAGGGAGGCAAGAGTTCTCCAAGGCTGTGCCTTGTCTTATACGAAGAAGCTGAAAGATCATTAGAAAAGACACTTACTGAGAAATCTCTCTTGGGTGTGAGTTTCTTGGGGAAGTGGTCAAAGGCATACGGCTTGGTGCACACAGGGTAGCGATTCCGGTGGATTTTATAGAAGAGGTGGGCTGATTTATCAAGGCGGTAATCACAGATATACACATCCTGCTCCTTCACACCTTTTGGCCTCCCTGCAGTTACAGGAAAAACCAAAACCCATAAAGCATTCCAGGGCAAGAACCAACAGCATACACTATGGGATAGAGATGTAGTAAGAGCATTTACACTGAAGTCCCAAGCTACTCCTGTTCTACAGTTCAGATTCATAACGAACAGGGACATCTCTAATTCAACGTAAGAAAGAAACTTCCTTGTTCTAAACCCACTACACCCCAATCCACATGCACAATATATGAAAAACTAATGAGCAGAGAAGGACAATGCAAGGAGGTGGGGTGGAAGACAGCTGATGTGAAGGGGAAAGAGGAGGAAGGCAGCATTCTCTCTTGCATGTGGAGAAAGACAAATCCCGGTGTGTTTCCCACCAGGTAAAGCCGGCTTACCTTTACAGTAAGTGTAGAGGTCTAGCACACAGCAAGTCCCCACCACAGCCTCTAAGGGGATAATCTCATACAGCGGCACCCGGAACAGCTCATTGTGATAAAACCGGCGGGAAGGCGAGTGGTGGGTTTCGTGTGGACGGAAATAATGATGACCAAATGCAAACCGCTCCTCTCTGTTAAAGGGTGTGAGAGACAGAGAAACTGTTTCCCTCGAGCCATGGTTTTGATGTCACTTTATGCCCTTATCCTCACCTCTCTATGTTATTTATATTGCCCTTTGAGCACTGGTTGGAATGACAGACAAAGTCCCACCAATGAGCCTTGTGTTTTCTTGTTTACCCCTTCAGCAAATACCAAGAATAATTCTAGTCTGATCTCTAGACCTTTTATCATAAAAACGACCTTTTCTTTACACTATGTACAAGTTAGTCTGTTTTTGGCAGATACCCAAAATGTCTTGAGCGCCGAGGGTGCCCTGAACATACTTCTCATTTTTCCAAAGTTTTTCAATGCGGAAGATATCCAGTTTCTCCCTGTTAATGTGAGATAGCAGCCGGTAGGACTGCCGGACAGGGTGCCCATCTGGAGTTCTTCGGCTGTCTCTCATCAGATACACGCAGTCACCTGGCAATAGGCAAAAGATACACATCCTGTAAAGAACGTCTCATGTGACACAGTGGCTCAAAACCAGAAAACAATAACATGACACGGCTGCCCCATATTTAACGCTGAAAGAGTAAAATACAACTAATGTGGGGCCAGCGAACACAGGTCAGATTGCCTTAGCCCCTTCATGATACATTCTGCTAGCCGAGAATGAAATGTAACTTGAACTGATGCATGTCCCCAGCCAAAAGTGGCGAGACACAGATTCACTGATTCCAAGGCCAGAAAGGACCACTGTGATCATGAAGTTCGACCTCTTGTAGGACACAAGCATAGAGCTTTCCCAAAGTGCTTCTTAGAGCAGATCTTTTAGAAAAACATCCACTCAATTTCAAAACTGTGAGTGAAAGAAAATCCACCATGACTGGTGGTAAACTGTTCAACGGTTTACAACCCTCCCTGTCAAAGAGTTACTCTGCACACCCAGTCTGAGTTTGTCTAGCTTCAACTTCCTGCCACTGGAGCATGTTCTACCTTTTTCCGTGAGATTGAGGAGTGGAGGGTAAAAAGATTTGTTTCCCATGTAGATACTTACAGTCTGTATTCAGGTCACCCTTTAATTGTCTTTTTGTTAAGCTAAACAGATTGAACTCCTTGAATCGATCGCTTTAAAGCACACTTTCTAATCCTTTAATCACTCATTTGGCTTGTCTCTGACCCCTCTCCAATTTATTAACATCCTTCTCGAATTGTGGGCACCAGGAGCGGACACAAGATTCCAGCACTGGTCACACCAATGTCAAAGACAGAGGTAGCATAACCTCTGTAGTTTTACTGGAGATTCCCCTGTTTATTCCTCCAAGGATCATGTTAGCCCTTTGGGTCACAGCGTTGTCCTGGGAACTCCGGTTCAGCTGATTTTCCATCATGACCCCCAAATCTTTTTCAGTCCTGCATCCATCCATCATGACTCCCAAATACTTCCATCCTGTACGTATGGCCAACATGCTTTGTTCTTAGATGTATACACTTACAATTAGCTGTGTTAAAACACATACTTTATCTTGCATCCAGTTCACCAAGAGATACATGATGCTGAGAATCAGCAACCTGTCCTCTTTATTATCTACCATTCCCACAATTTTTATGTCATCTGCAAACTTGATAGTGATGATTTTATGCTTTCTACCAAGTCAATGATAAAAGCCTAGGGCCCAGACGCAATCCCTGCAGGATCCTGCTGGAAACATACCCGACCAATAATGGCTCCCTGGTTAAAATTACATTTTGAATTTGCTGGTTAGTAAGTTTTTAATCCACTCAGTGTGTAGCATGTTAATTTTATACTCTAGCTTTTTAATCAAAATGTTATATTGTACCAACTCAAACATCTTACAGAAGCCTCAGTATATAATGTTAACACAATTATCTTCATCAGCTAAATGTGTAAGCTCATCAAAAGGAGATCCAAGTTAGTTTGACAGAATCTATTTTCCATATAGTCATGTTGCGTTATATTAATTACATTATCCTCTTCCAATTCTTTTTTAATTGAGTCCTATATTAGCCGCTCCATTGTCTAGCCAGGAACTGATGTCAGGCTGACAAGCGTATAATTACCTGGGTCATTCGGTTTACCCTTTTAAAGACTGATGCATTCGTTTCCAGCTAATCTTCGGGAACTTTCCCAGTGCTTCATGGCTTATTGAAAAATCACTAACTCCTCAGCCAGCTCTGTTAAAATACTTGGATGCAAATTACCTGGACCTGCTAACTTAAAAACATCTAACTTCAGGAGCTTCTGTTTGCACTACTATCGTTGGGTGAGGTTAATGTGCTATGGTCATTGCATGATGAGACTGCATCATGTTTTTTCCTAAATACAGAACAGAACTATTTATTGAATACGTCTGCCTTTTCTGCATTATTAATGATAATTCCACCATTTCTGTCTAGTAATAGATCAATACCATTGTCAATTTCTTTTTGTTCCTACTATATTAAAAAAACCTTCCTTATTATCATCCTTAACTCTGATGGCCATAGATTTCTCCCTTTCTCCCCCGATCAATTTTCTATAATTCTGAATTTCCAATTTTCATTACAGTCAGCTTCCCCTTTCTTCATACTTACACACAACCACCTTCATCCCTTCTAAACCAGGTTGTTTTTAAACCAGTACAGCCTTCATCTTCAATCGTGGCTTATTGAGCAGATGGTAAGAAGTTCTTAAATGATTCCCAATTATCAATCACATTTTTTTATTAAAAATTTTCCTCCCAGCTGACTGAGCTCATAATTGATTTTAGCTTTGTGAAATTCACCTGATTAAAGCAAATACTTATCTTACTTGTGTGCTTTATACTGCTTGCACATTATAAAAGCAACGTAGTCATGATCATGTGAACCTAAGCTACTATACATTTTTAGTTCCGTTATCAGTTCTTTTGTTAGGACCAGGCCTAATAAAGAATTCCTCCCTGTTGTGGTTCCCAATCTTTTTTTATACTGCAGACCAGCAACCCATTCACAAACTTTTGGAGGACTGGTAACATTTTATTTGAATATTTGCATATTCATTATGCAAATAAAATGTTACCAGTCCGCCAAAAGCTGCAGTCCCCAGAGTCGCCACAAATAGTGGGCTTCAGCTCTGGCAGTTGCCATGTGGCGGGTGGCTGCCGCAGCTAAAGCCAGCCACAACTAAAGCCCGCAGTGGCTCTAGGGGGCCAGGCCTGGGGTACACCTCAGCCCCTGAACTCCCCAATGCCAGCCCTAATCCCTAGAGTCCCCCAACCCTCCACTATCCCCCAGCACCAGCCTCTGACCCCAGAATCCTCTGCACTCAGCCCCTCCTAATGCCAGCCTCCATACCAAAAACCTCAGTGCCATCCCCGCACCCCTTAGAGACCCCACCACCAGACCCCTCAGTGCCAGCTTCCTGTTTCCAGAGCCCCACTGCACCCACCCCCCCAGAACCCCTCTCAGTCCCCAATATTAGCCCCATCCCCAGAGCCCCCCAGTGCCAGCCCATACAGAATGGGAAGTGACTGTCTAGGAAGGAGTCCTTGTAGAAAGGGCTCCAGGGGTCATAGTGGACGACAAGCTAAATATGAGCCAACAGTGTGACGCTGCTGCAAAAAAAGCAAACATGATTCTGGGCTGCATTAACAGGAGTCTTGTGAGGAAGACACAAGAAGTCATTCTTCTGCTCTACTCTGCGCCGATTAGGCCTCAATTGGAGGACTGTATCCAGTTCTGGGCACCACGTTTCAAGAAAGATGTGGAGAAACTGAAGAAGATCCAGAGAAGAGCAACAAAAATGATTAAAAGTCTAGAGAACATGAGCTATGAGGGAAGACTGAAAGAATTGGGCTTGTTTAGTTTGGAAAAGAGAAGACTGAGAGGGGATATGATAGTCGCTTTCAGGTATTTAAAAGAGTGTTACAAGGAGAAGGAGAAAAAATATTCTCCTTGGCCTCTGAGGATAGAACAAGAAGCAATGGGCTTCAACTGCAGCAAAGGAGGTTTAGGTTGGACATTAGGAAAAAATTCCTAACTGTCAGGGTGGCTAAACACTGGAATAAATTGCTCGGGGGGTTGTGGAATCCATCTCTGGAGAGATTTAAGAGCAGGTTGGAAAGACACCTGTCAGGGATGGTCTAGAACAAGCTTTTTTTTTTTTTTTTTTTTTTATAAAGTACCCCCTTTTAAAAAAATTATAAGTACTCCTAGTACCTACAGTTTTCAGACACACAAATTTTTTTTCTACCATTGCAACACATTTGTTTAAAACAACTTAACTGTAGCCGGATGGGTGATGAAATTTTTGGGTGTAAAAAGTACAAAAAAATAAAGTGCTGTAAAACAAAAATTTCAGTTTTCTCCAAATTTCAGTTGTGTTGACGTACCCCCCAGATGTCTCTCGAGTATCCCAAGGGTATTCGTACCACTGGTTGAGAAACACTGGTCTAGATGGTGCTTGGTCCTGCCGTGAGGGCAGAGGACTGGACTCGATGACCTCTCAAGGTCCCTTCTGGTTCTAGGAAATGAATTAAAGAGGGCCGAGCAAAGGAAGGCTTCTGGAGAGTTGTGACTCTGCTCGGCATAACCCTGGGACAGTTTCATGAGTCTCTGCTCGCTCCTTACCAGTGACAGGAAGAACCAGCAGGGGAGTGACTCTAGCTCAGAACGCACAGCAAGCGAGATTGTCAGGGAAATGAAAAGTGCCATTCAATATGCCACAGGGGTTAACATGCAACATTCAGCAAGATATTTCCATCTGCATTTGAATCTATTCACAATGAATGAAAAACTGTGACAGCTCCAAGACAAGCAGCCCTTCAGCCCAAGACAGTGGTTCTATGTGGATCTTCCAAGCTGAGCTCTTTTACATGCAGACAGAAGAGGATGTCTGTTTGGAAACTCATCCTCCATTTCTATTCTCACAGTCTGATTCTCATTTGGGAACGGGGAAAGAATAGTTTCTTCAACTAACTTCCCCCACTTCAGTTCCGAGTAGGTTCAGTCTGTGCCTTGCTTACTTCCAAAGCTTCACACAAGAGATGCCAAGCAACGGCTGTGTGACGCCGACAGACGCGGTTATCTGTGAGCAGAATCAAACCTGGGACCTCTGGAGCCTAGAGTGCAAACCTCCACTGCTGGAGCTAAAAGGCAGCTGGCTGGTAGCCCAGGCTGTAGAGCAGACTCCTTGTTCTCTCTGTGAGGGGTCTTGGTGCCACTAGGTGGCACTGTACAGCACACCCAGCAGACGTGTGGGCTACAGCTGCAGTCTGACAAGTTCCTTGAAGACTTGAAAGGTCTCATGACCCCTGGGCCTTGGGACTTTTCAGTCTGTTTTTAAATGAGGAAAAAAGGTTAAATAGATCATTTGTCAAATGTGTACGCATTCAAAAGGGGCTGCGAGACTTCTCCCCCCCAAATCTACCCCCGGGATTCACATCGCTGCCCATCAGCAAAGGAACGGAGAGATTCTGCACGATGTCAAGAAATGACAGAGATAAAAACGAGAGCTCTCGCCCTCCTGCTGCTGCCACTGCCCTTTCTTTAAACCCTCTGGCACACTGAGTTAAGGCTGCTCTTCGGGACCCCCCCCCTTCCTTTTCCTATTACAAGGCTGGAGAGGCAAACTCATCCCACTGAGAGGTTGCTGGCCAGCCAGCGGAGCACTGGGAAGCAAACAGAATGTTTAAAATCTCTGACATATTTACATGAATCAAGTTTCAGGTTTTAAAAAACAAAGAAGCAACTTCAGGTCCCTCTGCCATCCACAGGGAGACAGAACAACTCCAGCATCTACTGTACATGACCTCACCTCTCAGAGCACCCTGAGGCAGTGGCATGGCCAGATCGGTGAAGGCTCAAATGCATTTCCTCATAGACCTCTGGACACAGGGAGAGAGCGCCTGTGTGTGCAAAGCCAGGGCTCAGATGACTAAGTTCTAAGCCTATTTTCAATTGGAAATTTACCCCCATATTACTTATGGGTGAAACAGGACTAACCCCTCCCTCGCGGCCTTGAAAGGCAATTGCAGCTGTGAGAGAATGCAAGGGACAGCCTGTGCCACTATTTCTGCTCCCTGGAGTGCACCCAAAAGCTGGTCTTAGGCCACCGGTGAATTTGTGGAGTGGATGTTCCTGTTCACTCTACAGAGCACACCTCCAACTGCAGCATCTCCCAGCTTTGTCCATTGGGAACTCTATGCAGAGGCAGCATGTGGCCCAAAAAGCTATTCAGAGCTTTGCATTAAATAGAGGGTTCAAGATTGACCTCGGGACATGAATAAGACTCTGTGCTAGGGATGTTAAATTTAGATTAACTGGCTAATCGAACAGTCGATGCAATTTGCATTGACTATTCAATTAGTTGATAAGGGCACCTCCACCTTTGAAGTGCAGCAACAGCCCCAGGGCTGTTGCTACACTTCAAAGGCGAAAGCGCTGTGGGGAGCACGGGGCTAGTGGGGGACTCAAGCAGTCCTCCCACTGGCCCTGTGCTCCCTGCGGCGTTTCAAAGAGGCAGCGCAGCATGGAGCCCGGGGTCAGCAGGGGAGTCCCCAGCTGATCCCAGGCTCCATGTGGCACTGCCGCTTTGAAGCACCCTCTCCTCTTTTTCCACCCCTTGCTGCCTCTTTCTGATAGAGGCAGCAAGGGGGAGAGGGGGAATCAGAGAATACTAGGACTGGAAGAGACCTTGAGAGGTTTTCGAGTCCAGTCCCCTGCCCTCATGGCAGGACCCAGTACGGTCTAGACCAGTGGTCTCCAACCTTTTTAAGCATGAGATCACTTTTTGAATTTAAGTGCAATCCAAGATCTACCTCAAACCCAAATACGCTTGCCCTGCCTCCTTTGTGCCCCTTCTCCAAGGTCTCGCCCCTGCTCACTCCATCCTCCCTCTTTCCCCCACACTCCCTCACTTGCACCTGGCTGGGTCAGAGGGTTGGGGTGCAGGCTCTGGTCTTAGATTAAGGGATCTGGAGTGTGAGAGGGGCTCTGAGATGAGCTTGGGACAGGCCATTGGGGTGCCGGAAGGGGTTCTAAGTGCAGGCTCTGGGAGGGCATTTGGATACAGGGCTGCTTGGGGCTAGAGCAGGGGCCTGGAGTGCAGGAGGGGGTTCATGACTGGGGTGGGGTTTCAGGATGTGGCCACCAGCTAGGCACTGCTTACCTCAGGTGACTCGTGGGTGGTGGTGCAGTGGGGCTAAGGCAGGCTCACCCCTGTCCTGGCCCTGCACCACTCCCAAAAGCAGCCAGCAAACTCCATCCCAAGTCCTGGAGATAGGATACAGAGTAGGAGAGGGGGCACCCTGACATCAGCGCCCCTCTTCTCCCTCCGCTGCACAGAAAGCAGAGGCTCCTGAGGGGACAGCTCCAAGACAAAGGGCAGGAGATGTGCAGCAGTCTGGGGTGAAGGAGCAGCTCAAGTGGTGGGCTTGATAACCTCTTGACCAAACCAGTCAGGAGCCCCTGTCAGAGGCTCCAAGATCTACCAGTAGATCCTGATCTACTGGTTGGTGACCACTGGTCTAGACCATCCCTGATAGACATTTATCTCACCTGCTCTTAAATATCTCCAGAGATGGGGATTCCACAACCTCCCCGGGCAACTTATTCCAGTGTTTAACCATCCTGACAGTTAGGAACTTTTTCTTAATGTCCAGCCTAAGCCTCCCTTGCTGCAGTTTAAGCCCATTGCTTCTTGTCCTATCCTCAGAGGCCAGGAAGAACACATTTTCTCCCTCCTCGTGACACTCTTTTAGATACCTGAAAACCACTATCATGTCCCCCCTCCATCTTCTCTTTTCCAAACTAAACAAGCCCAATTCTTTCAGTCTTCCTTCATAGCTCATGTTCTCTAGACCTTTAATCATTCTTGTTGCTCTTCTCTGAACCTTCTCCAATTTCCCCACATCTTCCTTGAAATGTGGTGCCCAGAACTGGACACAATACTCCAACGGAGGCCTAATCAGTGCAGAGTAGAGCGGAAGAATGACTTCTCGTGTCTTGCTCACAACACACCTGCTAATGCATCCTACAATCATGTTTGCTTTTTTTGCAACAGCGTCACACTGTTGACTCATATTTAGCTTGTGGTCCACTATAACCCCTAGATCCCTTTCTGCCGTACTCCTTCCTAGACAGTCGCTTCCCATTCTGTATGTGTGAAACTGATTGCTCCTTCCTACGTGGAGCACTTTGCATTTGTCCTTATTAAACTTCATCCTGTTTACCTCAGACCATTTCTCCAATTTGTCCAAGCAACCAGTCGACTAATGTGTCGACTATCCAATAAGCATTTGCTCATCGGATAGTCGAGTAGTTGTTCACATCCCTATTCTGTGCATCTTGACAAAAACTATTTGAAACAGAGAAACTAGAAGAGAAGGAACAAACCTAGAACCAAATATCCCCCAATCAACAACCTACTGACAGAAACCAAAACAAAGGGGAAAACAAATCTTTTTGGGGTGGCCAAGGTGGCTGCTGCAGAGGGATTCTAAGGAAGGTGGAGGACCTGAGCATGGCAGAGTCCCACACGTGGGACAGAGAAGGCACTGCTCTGGGTCTCCTCAGTTACTTTCCCCTCTCCTGAAAAATCTCCCATCCCCACACACTCTAATAAACATACCAACTGGTTTAACTCACTCTTGCTCAGCTCTCTTTCTACTGTATGTACCCCTGTCTAACCTTGTCTGTGTCTGGGGGATGAAAAAGAAAAGAAAAATTCAGGTTCAATCTCAGGAAAGGTCTCCTGACACAGATCTCTGAGAGCTGGCTCCTACAGGGAATGGGACTTAGAAACAATGACTAGAAGTATACACTGTGAGGGGTGGGAGATGACCTAACAGGTCTTTCCCATGTCCAGCTTGTATGGTCCTACGCTCTATTCAGCTTGGTCCCAAAGTGCGGCTGAAGCTCACGCCTTCCTTCTTCAGCTTGCTTTCCTCTTTACTCCCAGCCGCTCTGTCAGCCTTCTCTTTGGCCAATAGGAAGCATGTGCCTTTGCTAAAGCAGCATACCGCCTACCCATCGATCAGTCTGTATCATCTCAGCCGCCTCCCACGTGTCACCTCCAAAACAGCCAAGAGCATGATTCCATACTCCTATCAGAGGTGCCCGTGTCTGAATCCAGGTCAAACCAGAGAGCTCTCTATGGCAATTGCAGCAGTCACCCAAGAGTGCACACACCTTGGCGCAGCAGCAGGTCATCCCGTAGCAGACAGATGAAATACACACAGCCAGGCTGGGCATAGTGGGGACGAGGAATCATGGGGACCTCCTGGCAAAAGAAAGAAATGAACTGGTGAGCTGGGCTGACCCTTTACAATCTGTCCAGCACTGGGGCAGATGCCAACTGCATTTGCTGCCCTTCTGGAAATGCTCAGTAGAGCTGGACACAGCACAGGAATTAATATGCAACAGAGCTAAAGAGGACTCAAGGAGTCAAGAGGACTCAAAGAAAGCTGGAGTGGCCCAGGGGCATCTTTCCTGAATGTCTGAGCTGTCAGAACCTCTGGGCTTCCCAATTCTATCCTGTCCTAACCAGACTCATCTGCCTTGGAAAAAGGGGAAACTCTTCTGCGCAGTTTCTCTTTTCTTGGGGGAGGAGATGTAGGATTCTGGCTACAGGGCATCGCTGCGATAAGTCGCCCCGGTATACATCCATTCCACGCTAATGTCATCGACACTTGTAGGCATGTATGTGTTGTAAGTCCTCCCATTCTCTGCTCTTAAGTCATGCAAGAAACCCCACAACCAACCAACCAACCAAAACAACCCAACACAACCCCAAAACAATCTGCGCAAATGGAAGTCAGCCGTGGGAAAAAAATTCCCTGCTTTAAGTTGTTTCGCTATAAGTCCAATGTTTTGGAACATATCTTGGACTTACAGCGAGGATGGCCTGTACTAACCCTACGGCCAACCTGGTTATTGTTGAAGCGGATAAAGCCTGGCACGGGATGCCTCAGGAGCTTGCTTTCTGCCTTGCCAGCTCGAGAGAGCGCGAGCTGTGAATTGATGCAGCACTATGTGCAGGCAGCAGGAGTTCATTTTTTATTAACTCCATAGAGTAGTTACCCTCTGCATAACTGGCACATGCAATAACATAAGTGCAAGATGTATTACAGTTTGTGATTACTACAGCAGAGCAAGAGCGACTGAAAATACTTTACCCTGTCCACGGATCGTGGGTCACATTGTTCACACAAGTAGTGTTCAACATCGGCGTTTACACCCAGGCAATCGCAATGCTGCCAAACCTACAAAGAAACCCTGATTAGGAAGACCTAGGTTAACATTAGTAAATAATACATCTCCTTACAAGAGAGACTGAAAGAGCAAAAGAACAAGCAACCTAAAGGAAATGCAGGGCTTCCAATGCAACGCTTCACATATTGCCAGATGAAAGACAACAAGATCTGGATGCAGTTGGCTTTTATTCATCATTGCTGGAGTTTTTTCTTCTCTACAGAAAAGCATTGCTGGCTGTTAGCACCAAGGGAGTTAGCAACTATCCCTAGTCGTGTTATTTGCGTTTCCTGTGTGGAAACAATGGTGCTAAATTCTCTGTGGAGAGGAAGGGGAGATCTAGCTGCATGGAAGCTGTGGGCAGAGGAACTATTCACCACAGGGAAGTTGGGCACCTCCTAACCCTTGTTTCCCCTCACCATGCACTTGTCACACTGGATCATAAGTCCTTCGTCTTTGTAAAGGCCACAGATGCAGCGGATTACATCCTCGTCTTTCTCATGTCCATTCTCCTTCTCGCAGATGGACGTCTCGCTGCTGTCAGCTTCACTGGCTGTCTCCCCCACAATCTCATCAATCTGAGCAGAAGCCTCATGGCGCGCATTGTAATATGCCTTCCGGAGCCGGCATACGTCACGCCCAGTCGGAGACTTCCGGCCATAGTATTTCTGAATACAAACAAAAGCAGCAACTCACTCTTCTAAACGCTCCCTACCTTGGGCACATTCAGCCACGCTGCCCCCCTCTGTGTGCATCCCTTGCTGGCTGCATGGACCTCTGGGGTAGGTGTATTCACTCTGCCCACTGACATATGTTTATGGGTCAGATGTCCCTGCCCTGCCAGCTCTTAGGTACCGTTGGGGCCCACCGCACGTGTCTTAGCGGCAGGTTTATGTGCCCTGAAGCATAATTTAATTCCTGGAAACCTGCTCACGATTCACAAGCCTTTACTTTGTTGGTACCAATGCCGCACGCTGACCAGTGACACTCATTTGGCTTCTCAGAGGAGAATTCTCTGAATGTCTCTCTGCAAGAGCCTGTTGCCAGGACATGAATTCAGGCCACCCTATGCTGCCTGTGCCTTGGCAGCCTCACCTCAGCGTTCCGGAAGACCTTCAGCATGTCCCCATCAAAAGCTTCCACAGTTTTATAATACCCAGTCAAGATCTGCTTCTCGATGGTGGCCAGGTCCAAGGGGTCAGCGATCTTCTCATAGTAATCTGCATTTCTGAAACAGGAAGGGATCTTTAGGGGCACTTTCACCAACACTGTAAAGATGCACAAGCTTGTTGTGACATAGTGGGTGTGCTGTCTACTTTGTAACCTTGTGTTTCTGCCTGTTTGTATTGTGTTATGTGTGATCCCCAATGACTCACTTCAAGCGTGTATTGGCCGTAGACACCTGAGGGCCAGCCTGAGAAGATAACAACTCTGTTCCCAGAGAAAGAAACAAAGGGATATAGATAGGTCTGCCTGGGGGCCGAGGGAGCAGCTGCTGGGAGTGTGAGTTAGTCTCAGTTGGGTAGGATGAGGAGAGGAGACTGGGAACTAGGAAAGGGGAGTTCAGAGCCCATGAGCCCTTCCCCCCGAGAGGAATAAGGCTGTCTGCGCTAATATTGCTCCTATGCTACATTGTGTCCCTGAGAACCAAAACCTTCTACTCTACTGGCTGGCTGAGAGTCACATTGGGCTGCGGATGTGGGTGCAGGGTCAGGGGCTCCCCAACACACCATCACACCTGTTCTAATACAATTACAGACTGGTCTGAGACGCAAGGACTTACTTTTTCTTTGGAGGAAGGTTCAGCAGTGGAGCTGCGAGAGCCTGCCTGGAAGAGTCTGTAAAGGAAGCACAGAGTTGAACAGTGCTAGGTCGCGTCAGAGTGAACAAAGAGGCGTCATCAATGAACTCAGAAGCCCCCTTTTCACTCTCAGACACAGGGAACAGGAATTGTTGGGTATTGTGAGGAACTGGTGGTTGGGGGCTCTTCACATATACAGCACTGGAGATCAGTTCATACTGCAGCAGCTTCTTGTACACTGAATCACAGAAGTGAACCTAAGCAAAATAACTTTTGTAGGGCGGCTTGGTTTGTGGCAGCAGGAAAAGACACTGTGGGAACTGGAGGGTGGAAGTGGGATAAGAGGCAATGGGGAGGGGTTGTTTGAAGAGCTGAAGGCTTTAATATTTATGCTCCGAAGACCCTCATGCCCATGTTCTGAGGGGTGAGAAGGTCTCAGTGAAGGCTGGTAGCACAATTGCTGTGTCACCTTTGTAGGAGATGATACTGTCACAGATCTCCTTGAAGATTTGGGCCAGGCGTGCAGTACGAGCCACTTCAATGTTCTCTTCAGCTGCAGCCAAGCGCCGCGTTCGCACGGAGCGGGAGGTCTGGAGGGCTGAGAACTGGGTCATGAAGACATCTGAAAGAGGGGACAAAGAACAACCTTTATCTAGAAGTTCTACCTCAAAAGGAACGAACGTCCTCTTCTCCAAGTGAATACTGAAGGTGACACCGGATGGTGGCGCCTCTCCTGCACCAAGCTCAGAAGCATATTCCTTGTTAGCACAGACACTGGTTTGGGATACAATAAAAAGTAAAGGGTCAGATTCACTGGTATGCTCTGGTTGCTTTGGGCTGCTTTAGCCAGCTAAGCTGGATTTATGACCATACTGTGTTACTAATAGTGCAATAAAGGAATCAGTCACTAGGGAATGTGAACCAAAGCATGTGAGCCCCAATTTGTCACTTTGCTCCAGAGGGGAGCAAATGCTGGAATGGGGGCAACCGAGGATACTTCTGAGTGGAGCAGGATTTGGGACTTTCCTTAGGTAGCCACATGCCCCACCTCCATACTGGTGACGTGCCGGAAAATGTCGTTTCCCAAAGGCCTAAGCTCAGAGATGCTCACTGTTATGAGGATAATGGGAACTCTCAAAGTCAGTGTGGATTGCTTGCAGCTCTTCTCTCAGGCAGGACCAATCCTGCCCCGCATTATTTATGCTCTTGTGCCAATCCCCTAAAATGGCCACATCAGGTTTCTCCTTCTCTGAAAACAATCAACTGGGGGAGAAGGGACAGGAACTCCAATGAACAACAGTATTTCCAGGGGGAGCTGTAAGCTCTTGGGATCCACTGAGGAACACAGGAATCTCAGTAATTTCATTATTGTTCATTATGGGGTTTTACACTTTTCTCTGAAGCATCTAGCATTGGCCACTCTCAGAGCTATCTGATCCAGGCCCTGGCTCTGAGAGTGGCCAATGCTAGATGCTTCAGAGAAAAGTGCAAAACCCCATAATGAACAATAATGAAATGCCTGCAGAGGGAGTTTTTTCCTCCCTCAGAGTGACAGTGAAAACAAATCTGTACAGAAACAACATGATCAGCATTTGAAAAGCTTTCTGGACATAGCAGCACGTCTCTACTTGATCTGAGAACTGCATTGAATTGCCCATGGCTGTACGCTTTCACACTGGTGCGCTCTGACCATCTCCCCCAGAAGACAGAGGTAGTACCAAGAGATTGTGCAGGCCTCACCAGATTTGATGTTGCCGTCGTCGCGGCACATTCCATTCCAGCGGTTATATAATGATGCCGAGTGGATGTTGTCACTGACATGTTTTACTTCCTCTTGCTTTTGCCGAATCTTCTCCCAATTCCGTACCAGAAAAACGTGATGTTTTAGCACAAAATTCCTGCAAAAAATTTAACACACATTTGCAATGACCTGTCTTCGTGCTGGATATGGGAAGCAGAAGAAAGAAGGCAACAACCCAGATATTCTCTGATCTATTTGGAAGTACCGTGGGGATACCACATGTTATCTATGAATGGTGCTGCAGACCGGAACTCCATTTGGAAGTAGTGATGGAAGCCCTTTGTTCCTAATGGGTTCATCAGTCCAAGACTCATTTTCTTGGTGGCTTTTGACATGGCTGATCATGTGGTACTGCAATGGTAACCAAGTGGTGATGATGTGTCTGGATGCACCAGCTCCAAAACCAGAGGTAAAACAATGTCTCTGCTTCTACTCAGAACTTCCCTTTATGTATCCAAAGATCACATTAGACCTTTTGGCTACAGCATTGCATTGAGAGCTCTTGTTCAGCTGATAAGCCCTAAGTCTTTTTCAGAGTTACTGTTAGAGTCCCCCATCCTCAAAGTATGGTCTACACACTCTTTGCTCCTAGATATATGCACCTGTATTTAGCCATATTAAACCACATATTGGCTATCTGCACCCACCTGACCAAGTGATCTAGACTGCTCTGGATCAGTGTCCTGTTCTCTTCATTATTTAGCACTGCCCCAATTTTTGTGTCCTCTGCAAATGTATCAGCGATGACTACATTTTTTTCCCCAGGTCATTACAAAATATTAAATGCCATAGGACCAAGACCCAACCCCTGCAGGACCCCACTACAAAAACATCCAATTCAGTTACTGCCCCCATTTACATTTTAAGATCTATCTGTTAGTTGGTTTTTAATCTATGACACAATTTTATAGCTTTCTCTTTTTTTAATCAAAATGTCATGCAGTACCAAGTTAAACGCCTTATCAAAGTCTAAGTCTATTACATCAACGCTATTATATTTATCAACCTAACATGCAATCTCATAAAAAAGGTATAAGGTTAGTTTGATAGGATCTATTTTCCATAAACCCGAGATGATTGACATAAATTATATTATCCTCCTTTAATTCTTTATTAATTGAGTCCTACATCAGTTACTCCATAATCTTGCCTTGTGAACCCTGATGGCTTGGCCTTTCTTGGAGGAACTACCTTAAAAACAGGCTTCTAGCCCTTCTGGGTGGGGCATATCATATGAGGTGGGGCTCCTTTCCTTTGTGAGCGTCACTCATGATAGGGCACCTCTGGAAGTTGTGAAGTATGTTTAATTATCTTCAGTCACCTTCCTTCCATGAAAAGGGTGCTTTGATTTTCAGTAGCACAATCTGTCGAGGCTGTGCACTTACCAGTATGTGCCCTTTGACAACTTTACCAAAGAAACACCTGGATTCTCAGCAAAGGGCCATTGTTTTCCTTTCTTCTTACCAGGGACAACTGCTTTGTTGCGACTTGCAGCTGCAGCAGACTGCCCAAGAAGTCTATGAGCTGTGATCACATAATCCCTGCCACCCTGTTATTTATGCTGGCTTCCTGAGGAAGTGGTTGAGTTTAAGGTGGTCCTGATGGTCAATGGAGGGGGTTAAAGAGAGGATGTGGGCAAAGTGCAAGGGACTGGGGCATAGGCACAGTGGTCACAGCTGGGCTGGGATCCCACATCAGGGACATGAGCAAGGGTCGGAGAAATCACCAAGCTCAGTTCAGTAAGTGAGAGTCAGGATCAAAGTCAGGCTTGGCTCAGAGACCAGAGATAGTGCAGGCTGAAGTCAGGGTCAAAGTCAGGCTGGAGTCAGAGTCTGGAGATCAGAGGCAGTACCCAGCTGGAGTCAGGACGCAAGGATCAGAGACCGGAGATTAGGGATGTGAATGGGTGATGCTTACCAGGTAACGGTTAACCAGTGCCCCCACCCATGGCAGGCTGCAGGCAAAGGGCTGCCCCAGTGCAGGCCGGGAGCTTGCAGTGGCAGCCCCAGCCTCAGTGGTGGGGTCAGGAGCTTGCAGCCAGCTGCCCCCACATGGGGTTGGGCGTGGGAGCCCCACGGACTGGGGAGCTGCACCAGCTGGGCTGGAGTGGTCTTCCACCCAGGATCCTGCTTAGTCGGTTAACTGGTTAAACGTTAGCTTAACCCACCGGTTAACTGATTAATTGGGATTTTACATCTCCACCAGAGCTCAAGAGCTGAGGTAAAGTCTGGAACTGCAGCTGGGCTAAAGCCTGTGTGATCGCCCAGACGCCTCCAGGGTTAAATAAGGCACTGGGCAGAGGGCTGTAGGGTACGGTCACTCTGGGTCCCTTGGGCAGTACTTCCCGCAGTGCCCTCACTCCACAGTGCTCCCTTGCCATGGCTCTACATGGCCCTCTGGTGGCCCTGTGTGAATGTCACGCGTCCAAGGCTCTCCTCCATGGACCTGTACATTCTCACCCTGATGGTCAGCTGTGCCCGGACAGCTCCTGCACTCTACCTTGCAGAGGTGGGCAGGGCTATGGCGTGGCATGTGATCTCCTGGCACATCTCTCCCCACTTTCATAATATGCTGCAGAAAACCCTGACACATTCTCTCTAACAATTTGCCTTTCTAAAGAGGTCTTAAGCTCAGCCACCCAAACTTCTGCCTGCCCCGTTCTACTCATTGCCAGCCATGCTAACACAATGAATTTTGTGAGCTGCACAAGAACCACCTGTGCATAGCTGGCTTCACTCAAACCAGCCCTTCATGTTGATTGGTTCTGCTTGGGTAAGAGCAGATTCCCTGCCAGAACAGCAGCATAATTTGATTTTCAGCAGAAAATTTGCAGAGGCTGTGCACTTACCAGTATGTGCCCCCTGACAACTTTACCAAAGAAACACCTGGATTCCCAGCAAGGGGCCATTCTTTTCCTTTCCTCTTACTAGGGACAACTGCTTTGCTGTGACTTGCAGCTGCTGCAGACTGCCCAAGAGGACTAAGAGTTGAGGCAGTTTACACTGGGCTCTCACAGGTGTGCCTGACTCCAGGCACCACACACCAACACAGCGCAGGTGGGCCTGACTCCAGGAGCTGCACACCAACACAACACAGGTGGGCCTGACTCCAGGAGCTGCACACCAACACAGCGCAGGAACAAAGTGAACACTGATGCAGAGTGCGGATTCTCCATCCCTCTAGTAAGGACCCACCCGAACACAGCGACTGGAAAGGCTGTGCTAATACTAATACCACGATTTCAGATGGAGGACAACAGACTCTGTCCGATCCACAACAGATCCTAATACTTAGCAATGAACTTAACACAGGCTCCAGTGTCCCTCCTCCTTCAACTGGACATTCGGTGATGCCTTATTTTATGGAGAAAAGGTTCATTTGATTTTATACCAACTCTGTGCGCCAGGCCGAAAAGCACCAATGGAAACCCTTCCTTACCTCTCTCTATTGGACATGGGTTTCATTTGAAGTTGTGGGGTCAGCCTGGTTGGCGTGTTCACACTTTCATTAGGCTCCTCTGGTATGTGGCCCCTCTGTAAAATAATTAATTCTGGTGATAGAAACCAAGGACAGATGGTAAGGCAGCTCATTTGAGCAACAATCTTGGAACATAATTTCTTTAGTTTCCTATGCACGTATGTAACAAATACGCTTCATCTTGGTCTGGCTGAAACAGACAGCCTCCCCAGTAACCTGTCCACATGAGAAGAGCTGGCTTTAGTACCTACCCCTTTCTTTAGTTTGTGCTTTGACTTTCTCTTCTCTTTCGATCGTCCAGGCCTTCTGTTTGTGGTGACAGGCTGGGAGGTTTTGCCTGAGAGTCCGTTCATTCGCTGACTCTTGCCCCCAATTATTCCTCTGCACTTGTCAAACCCACACTTGCAGAGTTGCTTTGAAGAAAAGAGAATCATCATTTTAATAAAATCACAACAATGGGAAAATGTCAATAAAGCCAAATCCCAGCACAGTCTTGCCATGTTAATAACCCATAATCTACACAGATCTGTTCATCTCTTGTGAGACTCCGGTAAGTTTCGTAACGTGAGCCTCACCTGTTTTTCAACATTAAATGAGTGAAAATTGTAGTCGTAGGTCAGTTCAGTACCAGCAGGCATGTCCTTAAGGGCATACAGCCCGATCCGGTAGACACCATTAACAGACCTGTAGAGAAAACAGAATGAAAATGGCCTGGTTATTATCATCACACAGGGGCAGCAATGCCTGGCAGTGGTGGCCAAAGGAAGTGGGGATTAGGTTCATTCACATAGTGCAAATATTCAGAGGTGGGAAATGGCATTTTCCCTGGGTCCTGAACCAAACATCCCTACCAATGAGTTTACCACTCTCTCCTGCCTATCCCGCTCCTGACAAAGCCCTCCAAAGAAAATTAAATGTCTCCTTCACTTACAAAGAGCAGAAAATTGTGACTTCAAAAGTGACAGGAGGCAGAAATCACATTAGGCACCACACGTTGAGGAACCATCCCTAAGCACCAAAATTCATTTCTTTTCAGCATGTCATTCTGAACTAGCAACTCACACTTGGCCTCACATTATCACTGAATAGATCTATTCAGTCTAGTACTTTCCATAATTATTTGACTTACATTTTTGTGTTGATTTTTCACGTTCATAGAAGGGAAAAGCTAATTAGCACTGGGTAAAGCTGCACTAGGTACAGACAAGCATGGCAAATTTCCACACATTGCTATCCTTATTACAAATCCTATTATGCTCCCGGAACACTCCAGTGTAAAGTCACCAATGATCCCTCTAATCTTTTCCATCCATGTGCAGAATAATATTTTATGAGGCACGTGTGAATGTGCAGCACCAACAGAAACACAAAATCTAGCTGGGGGGCGTTCTGCTAATTGGCTGGGCAGCATCCGAATCTCTCCTGAGCAGCTGCACAAATGAATGGTTTACATGGAATGCTGGAAGTCGTACCCCCAAATCTCTGCTAGTACACTCAATCCCTACCTGCTGTATTTCTTACTATCCTAACACTAGGGTCTTTTCTACATAGAGAACACCACAACTAGTGGTAAATTCTGATTATTTCACTATTATCCTAACTCACAAATACATTTGAACTGCCAGAGGGGAAGAACATACAGATTATTTTATTGCATCACTTATGATTAATGATTTATAACATTGTAGCAATATGATATAAATAATGTAGGAGCATCCATACCAGAACAGACTATTTAGATCCGTGCAGGATAGCAGCCTGTCTCAGATGTGATATTTACCTGACAGCAATATAGTACAAGTCTTACACAATACAAAACACTTAACCAATATTTTGATGTCGTTTCAATCTCTGCCTAAATCATCTCTTCCCTATTTAAAGACCAACTTCTCTAAGATGCTCCTCCTACCTACATTTCAGCCATGGGTACAGCCAGTACACTATTGGTTTCTTACCACTTCTGCATCTCACAGTTAGGGTTACAGCTGTGGTTGATAAATCGAGCCTCATTGCCCATGCGATAGCTGTCAATCACCATGCCACTGTCCAAGTTCAGGCAATAATGATCACTGTGATTATGGTACTGTTCAATCATCCGGTTCCTGGAAAGCAACACAGGAAAGTTCTTGTGATTCCAATTGTTCATGCAAAGCAGACACACAGTTGCTATGGAACTAAAGCTTGCAGGAACTCTGAGAGGTGGCTTTCCAGAGACAACTGGAACACTTCATGTATTGTGTCCAGAGACCGAGGATAAGCACTGTTGTCTCTGGTTTTACAGTTGAAATAACTGAAGCACAGACTAGAGCAGTGACTTGAGCAAGGTCACGGACCGAGCTGGGATTAGAATTTTGGAGCTGTTCACTCCAGACCATTGGAATGGATCACAGAGGTGCCCTTAAAACTGTTACCCAATGTGCTGATCATACCACTGAGCCCAACTACCTGCCTTCTGGGGAGCCCCACCACTTTGTCCCGCTGAGCCAGAAGTTCTGGTCTTCCTCAGCAAAGGCACAGAGTTGGGGTAACAGGCCCTCCAGCAGAGTAACACAGATCCTGGTAACAGCTCTGGGAGGGCCCAGCTACAGGAATGTAACAGCATCCAGCAGCACAGCCTTCAAAAGGGACCTCAACCCCCCCCAAAAAATCCAGCCCACTCTGTAGGAAAGTTTTACACAGAAAAAGCTCATAGAGTTTGTTCTCTTTAATAATGAAAGAGAAAGATGCACAGCTAATGTTCCCTCCCTCCCCCAGGTAACAATTATTTACACTGGCCTTGATAATAAACAAAAGTGTTTTTACTAAGTATAAAAACAGGATTTCATAGAATCATAGAACACTAGAACTGGACAGAACCTCGAAAAGTCATCAAGTCCAGTCCCCTGCCCTCACAGAAAGACCAAGCACCATTTAGATCATCCCTGACAGAAGCCTATCTAAATATCTCCAGTGATGGAGACTCCACAAACTCCCAAGGCAATTTATTCCAGTGTTTAACCACCATGACAGGTAAGAAGTTTTTCCTAATGTCCAACCTAAACCTCTTTTGCTGCAATTTAAGCCCACTGCTTCTTGTCCTAGCCTCAGAGGTTAAGGAGAATAATTTATCTCCCTCCTCCTTGCAATACCCTTTTAGGTACTTTAAAGTTGTCATGTCCCCTCTCAGTCTTCTCTTTTCCAAACCAAACAAATACAATTCTTTCAATTTTCCTTCACAGATTATGTTTTCTAGACGTTGAATTAGGGATGTTAAATTTAGTTTAATCAACTAATCAACTCCTAAATGGATTTTATATCGACTAGTCAATGAGTGGGGGAGCTGCAGTGATGTTAGCCCCCTGCTCTGGGAGCTAACCCTGCTGCGGCTTTGCCTTTTAAATGTATTAAG